>JAPXFQ010002501.1:600000-1200000 GCA_028564705.1 Apricaphanius iberus | reverse complement strand
TTTTTATTTTATTTATGTAAATGAATATCCAGTATTTTGCAAGTGAATAATAAATGATTAAAGATTCACTTTTATGCTTTAATTTAGTTTTTTGTTTCTTTCACCTGTTGACTCCAACGAAAAATGGCAGACTGGGAAGCCATGTTCCACTCAAAATAACTTTGCATGAAACATATCACCCATTGGTAGATATTTATTGGAGTTGATTAACTACATTTCCTTTCAGTATATTAGAAGTTGACATTATAGATATTTACCTCATAAACCATTCTATGGATGACGACGACTCTTCTAACAGGAAAGTCGGTTATAAAATCACCAAACTTAACAGGCAAAATCACTACCCCCTTTTTATATCGGTGTTGCACTAAAGCATGCCATTCTTCTTAAGTGACTATTTGGGTTTACACTCGTTAAATGTAAGGAATAACGCAAAAACCTCTGAACTGTTCTCTCTTTAGTTTCTCACAGAGCTCACTCGGCTCTTCCAGAAGTGCCGAACGTCAGGGAGTGTTGTCATCACATTAAAGAAATGTAAGTTGTGCCGTTTGACCAAAATCACAAAGATATTTAGTTTCCAGCCTTATGCAGATGCTAGATAATTTTTTTTTTTTCATTATTCTTTCAGATGATGGTAGAACTAAACCAGTGCCCAAAAAAGGACACCCAGAGTCATTTGAACCTGCTGATAACAAGTGTCTCATCAGAGCATCTGATGGGAAGAAGAAAATTAGCACAGTGGTGAGTTCTTAATTGTTTTCTGTTGAATTTTATTGATATTTTGTTTAATCTGATGCTGAAATGTTTTCCTGGAATTTTAGGTCAGCACCAAAGAAGTAATCAAGTTCCAGATGGTACGTCAAGCTCCCCTTGTTTTTTTTTCACTCAGTCATTGTTGATTAAAAAACAAAAACAGTCCTTCGTTTTAACAATACGACTTTAATCAATTATCTGTCTCCACATGTGGTGTTCTCTCCAGGCATACTCCAACCTTCTAAGAGCTCACATAGATGGTCTTAAGAAGAAAGATAAGAAAAGCAAGAGCAAGAAAACCAAAGCAACACAATGAGCGACGGACTCTTTATGAAAACAGTTGCTATCTGAGCTGTCCATTACGGTTTGAGGGAAAGGAAGAGGGCGCCTTGTGATGATGTCATCTGCAGCTCCAGTCAGCTCTCCTGCTCACCTGAAACCTCAGAATCATCCTTCTGGTGACTGTAGATATGATGCCATTGTTTACATGGTGATGCTTTATCCCTGGCTGAGTGCCATCCGGTGATTAGGAACAAAACCTGAGTATTTTTATTTTCTTGTACATTATGGGGCATGCCGTGATTTATTAAATATGTATTATTATTTTTTTCAAGCTGAGGGAAACCCCTGCTTCCCCTAGAGACAACCCTAGAGAATCTGTTTCTTATCAGCCTTTAATTTAGCTTTTTAAGCCTTATTTATGCTGTGCTGGGCAGGCATTTATGATTCAGGAAAACAACTGTTAGTTTTTTTTAGGGTTTGAAAGTTGTGCAGAAATTGCTTAATCAGCATAATATATGTTTAGGTTTAATTTTTAATACAGTAACTAACAATTATCCCTCCACCCCTCTTCCTGTTTCTAATTACATGGCCAGACAATGCTGCACCAGTCAAAAATAGTTTGTATGGTCCCTTCAGCCCTGGCATCAGAATTTAAGTTCAGAAATAAAGTTTTTTGTTTAAGAAAAAACGATTTCAGCTCTTTCTGTTAAAATGGCAAATAATGAGTATAAGAAATGTAGAAAAAAAGACTTAAAAACAGTGTGTACACACATTTCTGTGCTGCGTTGGTAAAAACAGTCTGTAGTTGAGAGACAGATGAGCTCATAGAGCTGTGTTCCTCTTGTCCAGTCTGTCCTTTGGGGACGCTGCGAGGATACGCTGTCGAGCACTCTCGTCCTGATATCCCTGCTTCATCAGGGTCGTTACATACTGGAACATCATCTGAATGATAGTAAAAATAAAAATTTGGTCAGGGTTTCTCTAGGTGAATGAAGCCTTTTTTTTTTTTTTTTTTCTGCTAAAATGTTTTTAAAATTTCATGAAAATTTGTCACCGAAATTAAAATGACAAATTAAAACGTATAGATTTCTAATAACCGGGAGGAGACCCAGAGGAAGACCCAGGACTCGCTGGAGGGATTATGTCTCCCGGCTGGCCTGGGAACGCCTCGGGATTCCTCCCGAGGAGCTGGCCCAAGTGTCTGGGGAGAAGGAAGTCTGAGCCTCTTTGCCCCTGCTACCTGAACTCTGAGAAGCGGAAGAAGATGGATGCATTTCTAATATTTATTTAAAAGTTAGAAAATTTGATGCAAGTGTCAGTTTTCTTTTTGTTAATTCAATTGGAATTTAAAACTACTAGATTAAAAATAATACTGTATGGGCTTTATTTTTTATTTTACTGCTGCCTCCAGCTTGTTGGAATCTTTGAGTCTGGTGTCTCTTATTCTTCTTTTGATACTGCGGGTGCTCTATGGCCAAAGTCATGGTAGAGTCACTGAATCGGGTGTTGAACGGGCAGTGTGGGAAGACCACAATTTAGGCTGTGAAATGAAAGAATCTCCATACAGCATGTGAGCAAAGAGAAGTATGAAGTGCTTTATAGATTCATGTTTACCTGCATGGATTTCATAAAACAGTGGATAAACAAAACTCCCCAAATCAGACTTTATACTGGACCTCTACCTAATTATAGATTCTATGCATTTCAACCATTTTCTTGACTCTGAGAGATTGATTTCAAACATGAAATGCAAAATTACTTTGGATCACTTAGTAACAGACCTGTGTTTCATCGTCCCCCTGGCCAAGAAAAAAAAAATCAGTTTGAGCTGAGTTACTGAATTACAATAGCTTTTTAAGGTCTCATGGTATAGTTCCCCACCCCCACCCACAGATTGACTGCACATGCTTTATATCTCCAGGTAGTCATGAAAATTGATTAAATTTGGCAAAAGAGGGAATTGGGCTAGA
Source organism: Apricaphanius iberus (assembly GCA_028564705.1). NCBI lineage: Eukaryota > Metazoa > Chordata > Actinopteri > Cyprinodontiformes > Aphaniidae > Apricaphanius > Apricaphanius iberus. Next base: position 1,196,995 of record JAPXFQ010002501.1, on the reverse strand, counting down.
TGCTGTCTGATTAAGAACTATTCATGAATAAAACAATACTCAGATCTTTATCCAGAAATCTCTTCTTAGGAACAAAGGTAACCTCCAAATGGATGAAACTGCTGGGTAGTTATTTTTGAGAGGATTCAAATCAGCAACACAACATAAAGTTTCCAGACCGTGCCGTAATATTCCTGCTCTGATAGGCTCAGTCAGATGCAGGTTTTTACAGTATTTAACTACCAATTTGACATGTTACATGGTGCATTGAGGAGATTCGTTCACAACAGTGGCATAGTGGCTGAAGGTGATGGATGCACCCATGGTAATTAGCTGTGCCAGTTTGCATCCTCAACCGGATAAGCTACACAGAAAACAATTTAAAATGAATCTGCTGTCATCTGAATTAATGCAATAGAAGGTTAAACTCTTGCTGAAATGCTTTTAATGATTTACTCTCCAGCAGATCAGTTTGTGACCCTGCTAAATCAACACACAGATATCATTCACTCATCTTAAAGTATTATCTTTAAACTTTGAATTTGCATTAAAGCTAATTTGTTTTATTGATATAAAAAGATCCATGGGGTCCTAATAGTAAAAACTTAAAAGTAATCAATTTGTATGTTAAAATAATGAGAAATCCTGCTGAAACAAAAGGTGTGGTCCTGGCAGACCAAAAATACAAGAGGTTCTCTTTAAATGAAGCAAAGCATCAATACTTACATTAAGTTATTTATCACATTTATTATTGAAGTAATTATATTTATAACCTAGTACCTTTAAAAATGGGCATATCTATAAGAGGCAAATGTTTAAATAAAGATTTCTAATGGGCTATTAACTTTTCAGGGTACTTTAATAGTTCATTACTTTTAAATAGCAACTTTTTTATTTTAAGAAGCTTATTGTTAAAAATATTTTTCATTTTTAAGTATTAAATATTTTCAAATTCTAAGTTTCAACTTTTAGCGTTCCTTTTTTGTGTCCTTTATGTTAATGTCCCCCCATACTTTTAAATAGTTTATCAATTTATATTATAAATATACATGTATTAATATGATTTATAAACATATTTTAGCATTTTTTTACTTTAAATATTTTTACTCATAACAAATGCAGATTTAGAAATATTTTTTATTTTTATTTTACTTTATATGAGAAATAACCCCGTCTTTTTTTTAACCTTTTGTTTTCCTTTTGGAAGTTTATGTCTGGAAGTGTTAATAACTGGCAGCACTACACAAAACCTGGAGAAGGCTCACAGATTGCTCTTAAAGTCTTATGAGAAAGCAGAAAAACATGAAAGAAATTCTGAAAAATCCCAAAGATGTGCAGTAACTCGGTTGGGTAAAATCAAAATAAAATCTATGCCAATCATGTAATTATTCAGGAATGCTGACCCTTTATCCTGTAACTTACCTTCCAAGCCTCCTCCAGCTCAGAGGTCCATCGCTCCTTTAGGATAGGCTGTACAGCGCAGATAAACTCTGCTCCCACATACTGAAAAAACATCCATGTTAGAAACTGATGTCATTTTAATGATCAAATTCTGTTATTTGTGACTTCTTCAGACTTCTACCAGTGTCTTACATTGTAGTATTTAGGCGGGGCGTTATAGTGATAATGGCTTTTTCCCAGCTCCACAGCCAGCGCTTCCAGTCTCTCAGGCTGATCCAGTCGGGCCACACTCTTCTCAATAAAGGACATCACCCTGAGAGATTGAGAGGGGGGGTGGGCGTCAGTTCGTCAGTTTTATTGATTCATAAACATCCTGTTATTAGCGAGAGAACAAACGGATAAACGCTGACAGGATTAGCAATCTCACAAATTCAAAAATGCTGAAAAAATATATTACAGTAGCCTAATGGTGCTCATATTACTGGCAAAATGCTTCACAGAACCAGCTTCCTTCATTGTTCTGTTTAACATCTTCCATCAATCAATAGTGTAATCGCTTTGGAGACGGGTCCAGTCCTTCCTCTTCCCATTTGGGGTCGGGTCTTATCTCTGGATTTACCAGTAGAAAGCTTCCCGCTGGGATGTGAAATGACTCTAATCTGTTGGTGGATTGTTGAAATGCCACACTACCCTCTGCACCTCTAGGTCCTCTGATTTTAATTGGCTGTTTTTTTTGCCTCAGCTCGCCCTCTCTGTGTTGGAGTGATGAGAAACACTCAGATAATAAAACCACTTGAGGGGTTTTACACTGCCACTTATCTAGCTGCACATGGCTTTAATATGCACAGTGCAGTTTTACCTTCTGCAGGTTTTCTTTAATTAAAGAGAAAAAAATGAGGCTGGTGATATTTATCTATACAGCTTTGAAAAAGCCAACTTCGGCTGAAAATATGTTCAAATCAACCTCCTTGTCCCTTCTGAAAAAAACCCATCCCCACAGCATGATCCTGCCATTACTATGTTTCACTGTTTGGTGCCATATGTCATGTTATCCTTCTTCCATGCACCGTATTTTGCATGTAGGTAAAATAGTTTAAAACAGAGTCACTTGTCCAAATGTTTTTTCTATCTCCTATTCAGAACGTTTCAAACTGCAAATGGAACAACTTCTGTCTCTTTCAGGAAAGGATATGTGGTTTATAACATTTTTCTTGCAAATAGTGTGGTGTAAATATGATTTAAAAACTCCCTCACCATGATACTACCACCACCAGCACTTGTGAGGATGGTTTGTTCAGTTACAGTGCAGGTTTTGCTCTCAACACAGCATTTTACATTTCAGTTTTTAGTCCAATCTGAACAGAGCACCTTCCCCCACATGTTTGCTGTGTCACGTACGTGAATTGCAGAAAACAAAGCTTGTACTTAGCTAGACTTTCTTAAAAATAAAAAATAAAAATTCTGCTTGGTCCTTTTTTATTATGGTCAAACCTTTGATTCTAAAACCGTAGCTGTGGATCTCTGCGGTTCCTCCAGATGTACCGTGTTCCTCTTCTGTATCAGGTTTGGCATGCCTACTGTGTTCCTTGGTTTCATGAAGCTGTTTGTTTTCTTATGTTCTCTAAGAAACCTACACAAAGTAACTGGATTTATTCTGGGATAAAATTACACTCACTGATTCTATTTGCTAATTAGCGAGCTTCTGGAGGCAGCAGGATTTTATTTAGGGACATTAAAATTAAAAGCAGTGTATATACAGTCAATAACACACTTTTCAAATGTTGAAATAAATTATTTCACAATTTTGTGCTACTTTTGCAAGGTTAAGTAAATAGATGTTAAAGGCATATTAACCTCCCTAGACTAAAGATAGCATATATTTTAGAACAAAACAATTAAATACACATGGATAAGCTTTTTGTCTCAGAGACATGGGCACTGTTGACTTTTTGTTTCTGCTATAAATTCCCACAGAGGGAATTTGTACCCTAGTGACCACCCTTCCTCAGACGGCTTGAAAAGTGCCTTGGGACAAAAACAAAATTGAGATCCTGGTAATCCAAAAGAGTGCATTCATATTTAAACAGGAAGTGATAAGTGGTAGACACAAAATGAAATGAAGCAGCAGATGGTTTAGTCTTTATCAATGCATTTAAAAAGACTACCAGTAAATGAAATCTTACTAAGGTTCCATTTCATGTCTGCATTTTTTTGTTCTTTCTTATTCATGTAAAGGGCTTAGAGGAAGCTGCAAAGTCCAAAATCCATACCTTCCCTCATAATTTATGGGATTTTTTTTGCCTTCTATTTTTTTTCCAAGCTGTCACACATTCATCTTTGGAGACAGATGAAGATCAACAGCTTTTAAACTCCACCAACAATCAAAATTGTGCATTTTTTTGTTTGTTTGAAAACGTTTTCATTTTTTAAACATATTTACTTTTCCAATAAATACACTCACTGGCCACTTTATTAGGTAGACCTTGCTTTCAAAACAGCCTTAATGCTTCATGGCATAGATTCAACAAGTTACTGGAAACATTCCTCAGAGATTTAGGTCCCTATTGACATGATAGCATCACGCAGTTGCTGCAGATTTGTCGGCTGCGCATCCATGATGCGGATCTCCCGTTCCACCACATCCCAAAGGTGCCCTATTGGATTAAGATCTGGTGACTGTGGAGGCCATTTGAGTACAGTGCACTCATTGTCATGTTCAAGAAACAAGTCTGAGATCATTTGAGCTATATGACATGGTACATTATCCTGCTGTGAGTAGCCATCAGAAGATGGGTACACTGTGGTCATAAAGGGATGGACATGGTCAGCAACAATACGAAGGTAGGCTGTGACGTTGCAACAATGATCAATTGGTACTATGGTGCCCAAAAGGTGCCAAGAAATGTCCTCCACACCATTACACCACCACCACCAGCCTGTGACCATTGATACAATGCAGGATGGATCTATGCTTTCATGTTGTTCACACCAAATTTTGACCCTACCATCTGAATGTCGCAGCAGAAATCGAGACTCATCAAACCAGGTAACAGTTTTCCAATCTCCCATTGTCCAATTTTGGGGAGTCTGTATGAATGGTAGCCTCAGTTTCCTGTTGTTAGCTGACAGGAGTGACACCTTGTGTGGTCTTCTGCTACTGTAGCCCATCTGCCTCAAGGTTTGACGTGTTGTGCGTTCAGAGATGCTCTTCTGCATACTTTGGTTGTAAGGGGTGGTTATTTGAGTTACTGTTGCCTTTCTATAACCTCGAACCAGTATGTCCATTTTCCTCCGACCTCTGGCATCAACAAGGCATTTTTGCCCAAAGAACTGCTGCTCACTGAATATTTCCTTTTTGTGGACAATTGTCTGTAAACCCTAGAGATAGTTATGTGTGAAAATCCCAGTAGATCAGCAGTTTCTGAAATACTAAGACCTGCCCATCTGGCACCAACAACCATGCCACATTCAAAGTCACTTAAATCACCTTTCTTCCCCGTTATGATGCTTGTTTTGAGATGCAGCAGATCGGTGTCTACATGCCTAAATGCAATGAGTTGCCACCGTGTGATTGGCTCATAAGACATTTGTATAAATGAACAGATGGATAGATGTGCCTAATAAAGTGGCCAGAGAGTGTAAATGAGTGTAGAGGTGTGTTTTTCTCTTTTGTAATGTGAAACTCAAATATGGATGTTAATTTGATCAAATAATGCGCAGATCACATTACTGTTGTCTGAGAAAACATAAAGCACAGAGCAAGAGTCATCAGTAAAATAACTAAAAAGTATAAAGCTTTGACTGGTGTAATAATTCCAATGTACATTAAAGGCAGCATGACTTTAAATTCAAGTTTGATGGATATAAAGATGGAAAGTGTAGACAAGATTTCAAGCATAGATTTAAAAAAACAGACTGAAACACACGTTTGGCATTATGAAACAGAGGACATCTGTCAATGAAATTTGTGTTATTATTGGCCCGGGTTAGAGCGACAAGCTTCAATGTATTTTGGTTTTAATTTTTACGTGACGGACCAATTGTAAAGTGGAAAGAAAGTGAAATGTGAATTTCTATTCAGTGCCTTGAATTTGACACCTGAAATTAAATGGAGTGCCTTCAGAGGTCACTCCTTTTGTAAAGAGAGTATCTGGGCGTGATTTAATCTCAGAATAAATCCAGCTTCTCTATGATGGCTTTAGAGAGAGAATACCAGTGAATAAACATCATGATGAAAACTCATTTTGTAGTAGAACTCTTTGAATCACAAAGAATGTGCTATATTCTGCTCTAAATTGATCTTTTGCACTGGAATTAGACACCTAGTCCCTTTGAAAAGTCTTTATACTATGCAATCATCAAAGTTTTGGTGTATTTGTGTTGATTTATAACATAAAATAGCTCAAAGTTTGTGGTTGTAATTGAAGAAAATTTCGAAAAAGTTTTTGGTGTATGAATGCCTTTGCAGAGTCTGTAGCTCACCGTAGGCCATGTGCTCGGAGCTCCCGATTTGTCCTCAGCCTCTCCAGGTCCTGCACGTCTCGGAACAGGAAAAAGACATCCTTGCACTCGGGATGGGTCTCAAACAACCTGTTACCAAGACAACGACAGCGGCAGAAGCAGCCATCCGTGAGCCTGTGAGAGCCACTCCTGAGGCAGCTTGTCACATTCATGGCCAAACCGAAACAAACGTCCCCCCTCGGGTTTCCTCCTCATCATGAAGATTGAAACCCTTTAGGATTAGTCACAGTGTGATCCTCTATTCACAATGCAGACGGTAAACACACATTTATTCTCATCATCATTTTTATAAGTGGCTTCATTTTTTAGCCATTCCTTTTTTTTCCCTCTCACAGTTTGAAAAGAGATCTGATTTTGTTTTTCCTTTTCAGTGATCTTGGTCTGATTATTTTTTATCACAACAGCCTTCCACTTCAATTTTAACCACCAGCAGCTGCAATGACTAACAGAATATGGAGCACCTGCAAAGTTATCAACCATATGATTCCTACAGGCAATTCTAGCCTCAGTTAAATGAAGCCACAACGTCTGCTTGAGATCTGATTTAAACCCAGTTTGCTGCTGATTGATCGACAGCTGTAGCAGTCTCTGGTTGTGGTTCCTGAGATTTATTTAGATTGGAAGTTTATAGAGTTAAGGATACCTAAAAGGCTTTAGATAATTAACTCTATCTAACCAGATTAAAAGATGATCATTGGCATTAAAATGAAAGTAAATTGTAATTATATTTTCTGTGCTTGTTGGATTAACTCTGAAATGCAAAAAATAAAAAATTTGATGAGACCTTTTTTGTAAATATTATCCCTGCTAAATGTAATCTTTTTTTTAAATCTTCTAGTTTATTTACAAGTAAGCTTTGACTCTTACAAGGATACCTTCTAGTTTTTTGGCTTTAAGTGATTTAATAAAGGCAATCTGCTCTGATCTCACAATTCCAATGGTTAAGAACAAAGTGTGACCCTAACGTCTCTCTATCAGGCTCACAATTATAGGTACACTCTAACTAATAGTTCCATAAATTTCCCTTACCAGGTTGCTGAAAAGACATACTTTTGTAGCTATGAACTATGTTCTTAGTTTTAAAAGCCTTACAACGACTCTTCCAAGCATTTATTCTCAAATAACTCAACCTTTCTCTCTGACAAATAAATGTTCCCCCAGGAGGCAGTTGGCTATGTGAGCAGCTAAAAATTGTAATCATGTTTTCAGGTTTTCATTTAGTAACAGCTTAATGTACAGTTGGTGTTCCAGGATCCTCGAGTTATGATCAGGCTGAGCCTTCGTGATTTGGGGGGGGTGTACCGCTGGTCCAACAGAGTAATATTTCCCTTCACGTGAATTCTTCAATCCCTGTACTTCTGCAAAAAGGACTTAAACAACATAGGTGAACAGCTTCAAAAATTGATGGCTGCACCACACACGCTTCAGAGCGACTGGGGATTCTGCGCAATCAACGCAATTTTGACAGACAAGAGGAATGGAATTATAAAAACACTCAATCTTCCCTTCGTGTCTGCAGCGAGCACGACAAGGAACACATGCAAAAATAATTTTGAGGTGTAAGAATATGTACACTCATTTTAATAAATATATTTAATAAAATAAAATTTTATGTTCGTGCAGATTTGGGCATCGTGCTGGACCTTTTTAGAGCTTTAAACTGGAAAAAAGGATATTATTCCTTTACCTTGTAAATAAGACAACTAAGCTATAGTTAATAAAGTCACTCCAGGTCGTTCTCCTCCCAGGTAACAGCCTAAGTTCTTCCCACCAAGCAGCTCAACTACGTCAGCTATCAGGTGAACAGCTGGAAAACAACTGGTAGGCACCAATATCTGCACATTCTTGACTCACAGTGCGCATGGTGCACGTTTTTTGGCGATCTTCGCTCGCTTCTCAAAACAGGTGAAACTGTACTAATCTGCCTCACGCTGCCTGTCTGCCGCTGGAGACGTGTGCGCGGTAATCACTCATGGTGGGTTCAGTCTTTGCTGTCCTGCCTCAGCTCTTTTTAATGTGCAGCTTAACAAGTTTGGCGCACCTGTAACAAAGCAGCTGATTGCTACACTCCTCCTGACTCATCCAGATAAGTTCAGTTTTTCTCCTGGAGAATGCAAACAAAACACACCAAATCCACACACACAAACCATGCATAATAAATGTAAAAAAATAACAACTTATATATCCCACTGTGCAGCACTTACATTAGTTAGCCTATATTCTCAGTGGTAACATAGCAGTCCCTGCAAAGGTTTTAGTTCAACTATAGAAGAGACTATAGGATTAGTATGTGTCTGAAAGGGTGGGGGGCGTGGCATCACGATGGTGACTCTCCTTCGATGACATCGTTCATAGGCACAAACCTACTAATTAAGATAATCTTCAATCTGCTGTTTTAAAAAAAAGACTGAAATATTTATATGATTTAAAATAGATTTCGTAATAAATGTGATTTTTAAATAAAGCGGAAAAAAGAATCATTGAATAGTGAATCAAAAAAGGAACAAAAATTGTTGTTACCTTGTTCTTCCTCATTTGGTATCATCGTAGCTAAAAATTTCAATTAGGCATGACAATTAATGAAAACATGTCTAACTTTCATTAATCAGGTTTCATAGACGCTTATAAATCAGTGTGTAATTTTATTAGCAGTCTGTGTTTTTATTGAAAAGCTTTACACCAACAGCCTGGAGCCATCATTTAGCTGACATGTCTTAGTTGATTAAACAACTATTATAATTACTTTTTTAATATTCCCAGCTTGAATGGTCATTTATAAATGTAATTAATTTGATCCTAATTAGTCAAATTAGAACAATTTTCCAAAATATCAACACGCAGACAAACGTCTTCTTCTGTTGTTCTTTAGTTAAACATGATGGAGCCTCCATACATTTAATGACAGGAAAATGCTTATTTTCTTCAGGCTGTTATCTTCATCTGCTTCTACTGACCTGCATCAAACCAACTTTCCGGCTAACTCTAATCTTGTTTTATCCTCTTCAGCTGTTTATCATGATTAACATTTGGCCTCTCACTGTGTAAATCTCATTTCCTTCAGCCTGTGTCTTACATTTCAGTCATGACCACCGAGTCCAATTACTGCCCATTTGTTTCACTTATTTTGCTCCTATAAAAGCTTAACATTTTCTCTTTCATTATTTTGACATATTTCATAATATCTAATTTTTTCAGCCTCGGTAGAAATCTCTACACACAGGGGAATGGTAACTAGCTGCACTCGGTGCTGAGGTACCATCTTGAAAATAATGTATGATCCTACCAAATGTTTCATCTTAAAGCGATCTTGTTAAAGGTCAGGTTTTCTGTTACTCAGCTGCAACAGTATGTTTAGACTGACAAAACACATTTCTTTGGGAAAATTCTGATCTGTCCATCTGTTTACTGCACAGAGAAACGTTTCTCCCAATAGTATTCTTCTGCTGTATTTTGCCACAAAAAATGTACACGATCCCATGTATTTTAAAGGTCTGATTTAGTAATTAAATGCTTTTTTTATATATGTGTTGAGTTCAGGTTGATCTCCAGTGTTAGTTTCCCACAATACATTGTGTGTGGCAGGACTGCTCTACCTAAGTCATTCACTGAGTGATGCTGTGAAGATAAACCCAATAAATTTATTTTCAGATCTTCTGCCCTCAACCATAATTCTGAAGAGAAAAAGATGGGCAAATGGACTGTTTCCCCTCTCAGAGCACCAGTAGCATGTAGAGCTCTCGTTATTTGCCACCATTGTTCGTTCCTCTTGTGGACAAGAGTGTGCACGCTCACACAATGTACGCAGACAATGTTGTTCCCCCAAATAGCTCAAGTGGGATTTTAATTGGCCTTGCACAGAGGTTGCTTTCAGCCCAATTATGCATTATTCACAACCATTTTGATCCACTCTTTGCTTTTTTTGAATGTGTAAGAGAGGAACATTCTTTGGCAGGTAGAAATATACTGAATTCTCAATATGTAGGACAGACTCTTGTTTGCTGCCATCCAGTGCTGTGACCCTGAGCTTCATCTGTTGCCTTAAAATCATAAATCAATGGTCTTTTTACTACACAGCTTCAAAGATGATCACTTTATCATCCTTGATTTAACATATTTTTCCTGCAAACTGCCTGAGAGTTATTTTGCGTGGATGCTGGTTATCTTCATAAACAATATAAATTTGTTGTCGTGATGGCTAATTCCCCTAATTAGCCAACACTACAGACCAGAAGCTCTGTAATGTCATGTAATGAGGTTAGGATGTAAGAGATAAGACAGGAGAACCGGGAGGTTCCTACTCCGAGTTCTCAATGAAAAGCTGTGGATCAGACCAGTATCAGGAGGGACCCTCTGGAGACCTGAGAGGTAAAGAGTAACGCACGGAGTGGAGATGTTTCACGCAGCTGTCTGGGAAAGGCTTTATTTAGCATTATTTTCTTTTTAACTCCTGATTTTACTGGTGGATTTTGGTATGTAGCCTATAATATGGCTCCCCGCTCAGGGCGCCCTTCCAGTTGAGGGCAACCTGTGCACTCAAAATTAAAAACAAAATTTCCACCCTGAATTACCTTTTTGAATCCCTGCTTGCATGGCCAATCATTGGAAAAGTGCTCTCTTCTTGTGTTCGACAGAGTGTAACCACTGTAAGGACATGGCCCTGTACTGACGCTCATAAAGGTGTATGAGTCCTGGTCTCTGACACAATGCAGAGATTAACAGTTTTTAACAACTTCAGTTAAAAATCGAAATAATATAACAGATAAAATTTTAGCTGGATTATTCTCTTCTGAACTGAGATTGTTTAGAACACAATTTGAGGTTTGTTTATTGGTAACATGATTTCCAAGTGCACATAATGAAGGGAAACTTTTCAATCAATAAACCATCCCTTTTGTATCCATGCACATTTGCTGTGGCATTCATTATTTTTATAAAGCAATTAAATAAACAGTCATAGAAATGCTTAATTTTCATTTTTATATTAATTTAGTTGTATATTTTTATCAAAAAACTTTGTATTGCTGTTTTCCCCCCCCCATTTAATTGTCTCTGATCTCCACACAAACCAGGTGAATGGATAGTTGCTCAGACCAAAAGAATAACTCCCTCTTATATATACGGTCGATTAGAGTCATATAACTTCCTTTTCCTATAGTGTATTGAGGGATGTACTGATATAAAAATTTGGGACAATATCTGATATTAATCTTAATAATGCTGTTTTGACATATCTATATATATATATATATATATATATATATATATATATATATATATATATATATATATATATATATATATATATCATACCCATTTCACACCATTAAGATATGGCCATACTGCTAACATTGGTGATGCTTCCTTGCTTTAGTTAAACATCCCACAATCCTGCACTGCATCTTTATTAGTGTCACAACTACCATGTGACCAACCCTCTGTCCTTCCCCTTTTAAAACATATACACAAATGGCAACAAGAAATGAAAGGCCACTAATCTTGGACCAGTTTAAATTAATTTACAGATAACGTTAAATGACTAACATCGACCGATATCAATGACGGTATATCGCGCCACCCTCGTGTATGAGAAGAATTTGGGGAAAAAAATAGTTTGATAATTGGTATCAAAGGTGTTACAAGATGTCCATTGTGGATATTGTTAGTTGCATATTGCAGCCTTGAATAAGTGCATCAAATTTCCATAAAGTGTGTGTTTTTTTGATAGCTAGATTGAGAGGTTTAGAGAGGACAGTTAGAGAAGTCTCTCAAAGTAGCACTTATTAATTTTGCAGATAGATCTATAGAAATATAACATATAGCCATGATCACTAACCTCAGGTTAAATAACAGTTTAATGTGCTTTTTTTTTTAACGGAGGGTTGTAACCATTCAACAAATTTGATCTTTGTCATAGTTTTATTGGCAGTGTCTTTCAAACATTAAGTATTACATTATACACATTGTTTATTTATGCACAAAGGGTGGGAAAAGATATTTAGACCCGCCACAGCCTACCTGATACTGAAAAGTAGGCTACATCACGCCACAAAAAGTTCATCTTCTCCCTTCCCTTTTTCTATTTCTACCACACATATGAAATCTGGTTAATCGTTTTGTAGAATCTTTTACACTATTGTGTTTCAAACCTAAATTTTCCAAAAGTAATAATGAATCACGAAATGTGATTGCAACATAAATATTCGTTATCTTATTTTTGTTGACCAGAAATAAAACTAAAAAGGTAACAAGTAAGAGATGAAATAGTTTGAAGCCATCTTACCTGACAAACATAATAATCCCAACTTTGGCGATATCGTCTCGAATAACTTTCCAGGAATCTTTGATCATCTGAATCTGCTCGTCGCTGGGATGCGCGGCTGCTGCAGCGGCGGAAGCATCCTCTCTGTCCCTCTGCGAAAACTCCGTCTTTGTTGCCAGACCTGAAATCGCGCAGCCCATTCTTCATTTAAAAAAAGCGAAGATAATGGTGTCTTTTTAATTTTTTTTAATTTTCTGCCAGTCCCTGATGGTGGGAATATAAACGGAAGGTTAAACTGGTCAGCTCCGGTGCAGACCTGCTGCAGGTGAGGCATCTGGTTTTTTGAGTGCGCGTCTTGAACTGTCCCTCCTCTTTTATCAGAAGTTACAGATGGGGTCCGGGGCAGGTTCTGGTCGGCGCTTTCACAAAAAGAGAAACACCTCGCCAATGAGCGCATAATGCAGCAAGCGCTTTTATTTTGTAGGACACAGCGTCATATTTCCGGTGTTAAAAGAAAGGTTGAAAGACTGAGCCATATATCTTCATTTGAAGCAAAGTTGAAAAATTTCAAGGTGATCCCCGTTTACTGACAGCAAAAAAGACCGTCACCATGATACTCCCACCACCATGCTAGAAAATCTGATAGTAATCCTAGGATTGACCCAATGGCTACAAATTTAAGTCAAAGTGAAAGGCTTTATTGTTGGATTTGAGGCTTTTCCCCCACTTTGTCAGCAATGTCTCAGTCTTTGATGTTTGATGCATTTCTCCCTGGACAGGGGACATTATTGTTACTGAATCTACCCGTCTCTGATGGGTGTGGGCTTTGGTGGTTCCTGGATTGTTCTTGTGAATCCATTACATTTTATTTTACGTACTGTGATCAAAAGCAGCTTTCATGGCAAGAAGCAAATACATTTAGATTAAACTCTGCCATTTCTGATATGAAAAGCTGTCAAACATCGGGAGGTACAAAAGGTGTGTCACTTCCCTGTAAGTAAGATAAAACCAAATAGAATATGTGTATGGACGTATTATAATGCATCCATAATTTTGTTCCTCTTTGAATTAAAAAAAACATAGCTAATAGATTGCAACTTGTCTACTTGATTCAGGTTTATACAATGAAGATTTTAAAAAATCTATAATTAAAGAGAAGTTCATGCTGATGACGTTAAGAAACTTTTCATTGGAATTTTAAAAATAAAAAGACAATATAATTTCTACAGGGAATACCAATTTCATAAAAGCTTAAATCCAGGTTATTCAGTTTGTCTTTACGGATTTATCTGGAATGATAAAAGTTATTTTCTGGTCCGCTTTGTCTTACGTTCTGAATCACACTATATGTTTTACTTCGATTTAAATGATAACTAACGATGTACGTTTTGACTGTGTTTGTCCAGTCATTTGTGATTTATTTGATTGTAAAAATTCACATTTGAAATGCCTACAAATCAGAAGTCGCATATATAACGTGTAGAGCTTCTCCTGCATGCTGGCTCTCACTCCACCGACTGCTTTACCCCCGACATAGCTGCTACTTTCCACATGGTCAGATTTATAGAGGTTTTCTCCTGGTTTAATACTACTTTATTTGTCCTGGAGGCTGTGGCCATCACTCTCCTTCTTCTTCTGTAGTTGTAGTCCGCTAAGCGTTTTTACACAAAACCTAAAGTAACTTTTACCCCTGGTCGAAAATCAGTGTTTTCTCTGCATCAAAATTTGTTTTTAAAATTCACGGACATCATATGTTCGATCCACAGCGCTTTTCAAACTGGATCAGAAAATAACTTTAATCGCTCCATTGACTCTCAATTTTTTTTGGCATTTGGGGACCCATGGACCGGAAGTAGGAGGGCGTGACTTAGGCTCCCCGTTGGGTTCTTTTTTGTTTATTACAAATGTGAGAATTAAAAACTTTACCAGAAACTCCATCCTTCTTCTTCCGCTTATCTGGGGTCGGGTCGCGGGGCATTAGCTTAAGCAGAGAGACCCAGACTTCCCTCTCCCCGGCCACTTGGGCCAGCTCCTCAGGAGGAATCCTGAGGCGTTCCCAGGCAAGCCGGGAGACATAGTCCCTCCAGCGAGTCCTGGGCCTCCTACCGGTGGGACATGCCCTCACCAGGGAGGTGTCCAGGAAGCATCCTGACCAGATGCCCAAGCCACCTCAACTTGCTCCTCTCGATGTGTAGGAGCAACAGCTCTACTCTGAGCCCCCTCCGGATGACCGAGCTCCTCACCCTATCTCTAAGGGAGAACCCAGCCACCATGCGGAGGAAACTTTCCGCTCAGCTCGCTCTTCACCACGACAGACTGGTACAGCGCCTGCATAACTGCAGACACCTTACCAATCCATCTATCGATCTCCCTCTCCATTTTTCCCTCATTCGTAAACAAGACCCCCAAATATGTAAACTCCTCCACTTGAGGAAGGACCCCATCCCCGACCCGAAGAAGGCACCCTACCCTTTTCCGGCTCAAGACCACGTTCTTGGATTTGGAGGTGCGGCTCCTCATCCAAGCCGCTTCACACTTGGCTTGCAAACCACTCCAGCGAAAGCTGTAGATAACGTTCAGATGAAGCCAACAGGACCAAATCATCTGCGAAAAACAAAGACCCGATCCTTAGGCCACCAAAACGGATCCCTTAAACACCTTGGCTGTGCCTAGAAATCCTGTCCATAAATGTTATGAACAGAATCGGTGACAAAGGGCAACTTTGGCGGAGTCAAACTCTCACCGAAAACGAGTCCGACTTACTGCCGGCACTGCGAACCAAACTCTGACACCAGTCATACAGTAACCTAACAGCCCTTATCAAAGGGCCCGGTACCCCTTGATGTCCACGCAATATTGCAGAGCCGCGTTAACCAACACAGCCGTACAACATCCAGAGCCTTGAGGAACTCCAAGCGAATCTCATCCATCCTCGGAGCCCTGCCACCAAGGAGCTTTTTAACAACCTCGGTGACCTTTACCAGAAACTAACCTTGTATATTTCATGAAAATGAATGTTGAAAAAAAAGATCTCAGCTAATATCTGAATTGTAAAAAATCATTTCACAAAGTAACTACTGTAGATTTTTACTGGATAACTAGTTTTAAATCTTTCGTGCATACACCCACAACAACTATGAGTAGTTTGGATCTTACCGAAGCCTTTGTATAAAGTAGCTTTTTGAAAATGAAGAAGAGTCGATAAAAAAAAAGAAAAAAAAAGAAAGAAAGACAGCAGGAAGCATGGGTAGTTTTAGACAGGCGCCAGTGCCCCTGTAGAACTGAACCTGGCCTCTGTTATGACCCTTGTACTGATAAGATTATTTTATTGACAAAGAAAATGGCCATTGCAGCCTTAGCATTTCTGTTTTTATTGAAAAAAAACCCCCCAAAAAACAGGCGCCTGCTCAAAACCAAAAATGAGTTTCTGGGAGTCTGGAAATTACACGTGGTGAAAAACCATCCCAATATACACACATAAATAATTTGCATGAAAATATACAGGTTGCTTATAAAAAAAATAAAGCTCCAGTGACGTGCACAACTGTTTTGTAAGCAGCTCAGGAAAATGTGGAAGAAACTTTTGCTGTCCTTATTCATCAAAGCACAACGAAAGCTAAAATGTAACTATCTTTGGTGTCTGAACTGAAACTTTACCAACTATCAAGTGCTCTTAACCTTCATCCTCTAAAACTCTGCACTGCAGTCAATAATGACTATAGCAGCCAACAGTAGGTAACGTACCACTTTTTTTGATACAGGAAACTATATATCTGTATACACAAAACTGTAACATGCAGACAAATACAGTTAAAAGCATCATTGTGTTTAAAAGAAGACATGTCCATACCGTCCCTTTTGTGTTACACTGGTGTTAAGGTTATTGCACCTTTTCCTCAAGAGACCAAACTTAAAGCACAGAGTATTTGAGGGAGAAATTTGCTGAACAAATATTGAGAGCCTCATGTAACATCCAGGTTTATGTTTAATATACATGGTGCACACGTTGTTTAGCTTGTACTTAAGCCCTGGAACTTATCCCGTAAACTTTTCACGAGGTTACTTTCTGAGGACTTCCCAGAACTCAGTGACTTTGTGCTGTTAAGAACATCCTGGAGGAGCCCGTCCTCATCTTGGATTCTGTCACACAGCGATCGAGTCTGCGAAGGTTCCTGAAGGTTCTGCACTTCATGCAGAGGGACAGACCCAAGAATGTGGTCTAAGGAGCTCCACCTGCACAGCGGGGAGCGCTTCTTTTGCTGAGCCCAGTCCTCTCGACAATTCTTACAGCAGTCTGTCGGAGCTATGTGGAGATCGGAAGAGCTCCTGTACTTATGACAGGAGCGGCTCTCCTTTAGTCCCTCTGGTTCTGTGCAGACGCAGTTTCTTTTTAGAGAGTGAAAAGCGTCCGTGTATTTTGAACGTAGCTCCTGGACGTGAGGCCAGTGGAAGGTCTCAGACTGAGGGCTGTGTGGCGAGGTTGATGTACCCAGGGAGCTTGCTGGAGAAGCTAGGGTCTGGTCCGAACTTGGAGAACAAACTTCATGAATGACTTCCTGATCACAAGCATTCATGGGCAACCTTAAGTTAGGTTTACCTGCATAGAAACACAGAAAAGGACACAAGGAATTTACATCCGTTTTCTGTATAGAACGCAAGTTGTAGGAAAATAAATGCAGAATACCGAAAAAGCATTCATACCACTTGGACTGTTTCACATTTTGTCACAACAGCAACTCTCTTTCTCCTTAACTCGGTTTTGTTAGATCGCATTAGTCAGAAGACACAATGATGAGGCAGCATCAATGATTAAAAAAAAATCATATATTTAAAGAAAAAATATGACTTAATTTCCAGTGTGAATTCATAAGTCAGGTCCTTGGTTTGAGGCCCATCCCCTGCAGTGTGTTTTTTTGGGGCCTCTATGTAAATCAACCATCAAATACTGTGGCCATGGCCATGTTAGACTGACTTAAAAATGTTACCTCTTAAGACCAAGGCTGTTTTTTTCTGAATTTGGCATACCTACACTCTGGATGGCTTTTTACAGCTTGTAAAATGTCTAAAATGATCAAATTGCTCCCATATAATAGGAAGGTCTATTCAGATACTGTGAATGTGAAAATTCTCAAGAAAATCATAGTGGGCATGAGTAATTGAAGTTAAAAGACAGAAAATATGAAATATGAATATGATTTCCACCTGAGAAAATACACATTAGCAGCTTGTTTTCATTGGAAAGAAGCAAACATCATAAATAGTAACCACTCATTCTAATTGACTTTAGACCAACTGTTGGTGTCTGTAATGACAAATAATTGAATTAATTAATTAACTTTAATATTTTACATTTACATTTTGTAATGTGACAAAATGAGGAGATTCAAATCCATGAATACTAATGGAGGCACTGTAAATGTGTCGACGGATGACGTTCTGTTTACCTGTTTTTCTCAGCTTCTCCTGGCGGACAGCGGTTACACTCCGGACGCCTTCCTGGTTTGCAGTTTGTCGGCTCCTCTGCCACACTGCAGGCCGGTTGTTTTTAATTCGCTGGCTGTACTGACGAGCGAGCTTGAACACCTTATTTTTCATTCTTCCCATGTCGTGCAGGATCTGGTCTTCATCTATGGTGGCTTGGAAACTGATGCCTTTGGGTAAATGGAATTTGTCAGTCTCTTGAAATGCCGGAGAGATACATGGTTTTGAGTCCTGAGCAGATTCTTGTTCTGCTGTGGGGAAACTGGTGGTAGGTGATGACACGGAGCTTGTTCCTGTAGCAGAGCCCGTTTCAGGCTCTTCTATCAGTGGTGGCTGATTACTGTTTTTGACCTTGGAAGTATCTAAGTTGATTTCCACTCTTTGGTTGTCAACTGTCTCTTCTGCTGCCTGATTCCCTTCCTGGATCTCATCCTCCATAACTTCCCAAACCTTCAGCATTTCAGACGAAGGCCTAAACTCTTCCTCTGCAGTAAAGGCTTCGGTGACACTATTAGATCGAACTTTGGCTTCAGTTAAGCTTTGTGGTTCACCTTTTTTGTTCTTTTCTAAGCCAGGAAGGTCAAAGACAGACCAAGAAGTGGGTCTGTTTCGAGACAGGTCTTTTCTGTATACCGGTCCGACCTTCTCCTTTGGAACATTATTCAGCTGTCGACTCAGGTTTCTCACCAGGCCGGTGGGGATGTAGGACAGACTCTCCCTGCGCTTGAGGCTGAAGTTAGCATCTTGGTGCTCAGCATGCTCATAGTATTGCCGGATTTTATGGATGAGGAGTTGATCCTTTTTGGAGAGAGTGGACCTGCGTTCTCCTTCGCTGAGATCAGGCTCAGGACCCGACAGGTCAGCCTTTGAAGTGGTCTCTGGCTCTGGTGAAGAGGTATTCAACATTTGTTGCGTCGGTTTCTCCGCGTCTATACAGGCTGAAAGGCTTTGATATGAATCTTTATCTAAAAGCGGTGAACCCATGTCCTCAGTAACCAGACTACTCCGTCGGGACAAACTGCTGATGAAGTGCCCAGCTATCACACCTGCCTGATCCAACACAGAACAAGGCAAAATTCTTTTATCGTCTGAAAGCACCTCCTCTTCCTCGTCTGACAGCTCACCGTTCGTAAGCGTACTCATCTCCTCCACCTGGAGACCAGAAGAGTCACTTTCAACCTCTTCTTCTCCTCCAGTTTCTCTGGAGGCATCTAATGATTCCAGGGTCTTGGTTTCTGGCTCGGAGGACTTTATAGAGTTAGAGCAGTGGGAGTCATCCACCTCCAGCTGGTTGATCGGTTCTACTAGTGGGACATGGTCTAGATGACACAGCTCCTGTGCATCAACCTAAAATGATAACAGTATTTTCTAATGAGAAAATGCAAATTATATTTCATCTTAAATCAGTATAATTTAAAGCTTCCACAATTTTTGCTAAGTTTATTTGGTATTATTAGACTTTTTTTTAATTGTTCAGCGCATAGGGAACTTTTTGTCATATCACAATAACAAATTTAAGTCATTATATGAGAGGGAATCTATTTCTCATTTTTTTTTACAAATAAAAAAAATCTAAAATCTGTGGCATGCATTTGTGATTAGCCCCTTTTACAGATACCCCTAAATAAAATCAAATACAATTATTTGCCTTCAGAAGGTCATGTAGAGAATCAAACTAACAGACTTGGAGCTTCAACTCCAAAAGGGATTCTGCAATATATTGCCTTAGCAGAGCTGATCACATAAGCACACCACACTTCAGATTTTTATATGTCGAACAAATTTATAAATCAAGTATTACACCTTCTGCTTCACTTATGCACTACTTTTAGTTGGTTTATCACATAGAATCCCATTAAAATACATTAGTGGTAGTAAAGAAACAAAACGTGAACTTGTTTGTGATGTGTGAATATTTTTTACAATGCATGTCTCTGTGGGTTAAAAACTTGTATTGCCTTTTAAGTCTGGTTTATTCGGCTCTTCTTGGAAAATTTAAATTATCCTTGCCTAGTCTGGATGAGCTTCATCTGGGTTCATCCTACTGGTGGTAACATAGACTGCTGTTATTCTAAATCTGTGTACAGGAGTTGGCTGTTCATCTGGAATGCCTGCATATTGCAAGAAAAAGAAAAGAAAAAGAAATTGCAGCTTGGAGCTGTTTGCCATAGATAAGGTTCTCTCAGCTTAGATTCAGCAGCTGCAGAGGGGGAGTGGTGACCAAAAGCACCGGACTTTCCATGTGGTTCTTTCATTTGCAGCACAATAAATCTGTAGCATGTAGAGATGATTCAACTGTGCTCATGGCAAAGGTCGACAGTTTGGTAGGTATTACATTTTTGAATCCAATGCAGGATTGAATCACCTAGCATTTATGTAAAGAAATGACAATGAAAATGGAGAAAGAGTTTGAAAATGGGCTCAGTAGCAAATGAGGGACATTCTTTAATAGAGTGAATATCTGTTGCATGTTGCCTCAGATATGCATGAGGAAATGAGGTTAAAAGGATGTGGGCATAAATACAAAAATGGGCTTTTATGAGCACCTGAGCGCTGAAAGTTTTATTCACAGACGTATCCCTGGTGTTTTCCTCCCCTCTGCTGAGTTCAGCCTCCTCTATCAGTGCTGCTTTCAGCTCAGCATTGGCCTCATTCTGATCATCCTGAAAAGAGACAAAGCATAGCTTAATGCCAAGAGTTTTTTTAGTCAACGTCAGCATGTTTTCAAGCTTTACAACAGTACCCAAGATCTCAACCAATAAATGACAAATTCCTACAGTTAAACCTTGATTTGTCCAAAAGCTCAGAGACAATAAAAGTGTGGTTCATCCTAACAGGATGAAACCTAAGTACACCAGCAAAAGAACTTAAGGAGTCCTAAAAAATAAAAAAAAATAATGATCTGAAAAATATTTCATAATTATTGATATTTGCAAAACTCCAGATAGAGGAAAAGCATGGCAATGATTTTAATGTCTGTAAACTGACTTCCTGTTCAGATCAGAAATAATTTTTAGATTACTTAACTTGCTTACAAATCTCCTAATGTTCTTAGCCCATCTTATTTATCAGAGATCTTTGAACAATATAAGTCAACCAGGACATTCTGCTCCAACTCCAGCTGAATAATGTATCTGATATTTTACAAGCACCATTTATATTCTGGATAAATGATTTTTTTCCATAATTTTGCATTGTTTTAGTCATTTTTGGTTACTGTTCTTGTATTTATATTATGTAACGTTATTTTATGTATTTTGTATTATGTTAGGTTCTTGTATTATTGTGTTGCTACCATATATGAAAGATTATTCATCCTATTTTTTTAGGTTTGAATATTTAAAAATATATGAATACAGTTTTAACAGAGATATATTTTTTATGATTAATTTGATCTAGACTATAATTTTAAAAGAGTTTACTCTACGCTAATAGTGGAAGGAACATTTCTGCATCACAACCCCCGGATTTAGGTTCTTCTGTTTATTAACCTCTTTGGACATGCATGTATTTAAAATGTTTGATTCGGTTTGGTTCCATTTTAAGATTTTTCTGAACATAAATACATCAGAATTTCTTTTTAACATGCATTCAAGCCATCCTTGTGTGGTAAGAATTGTCTTCCTTGTACCTAAACTTTACTTAAACAGTGCTACCTTCAAAATATCCCAGTGTAGCACGGGTCTAGTCAAAGTGTATGAAATTTATGCAAAAATAAAAATATTAAGCGTTTTTTATGGATTTTTTTTTATTTGTACTCATTTGGAAATCCAGAAAGCTTTCAAATACTTATAAGCTATGATCAGTTATAACTTTATATACTAGTTGTTGACTGTGTCAGCCCTGAACTTAGCGGTAACTCTAAGTCCACAAAAAAGTGTCTTAGAAAAAGAAAAATTCTTTGGTGACTCTCACGTTATCTTCAGGGTTTTGGTTTTAAGGAAAGGATTTGCTGTCATTTTATTTAGTTAAATGTTTTATAATGTTCCCGCAAGATTGTGTTGTTTCAACACAGACAGTTACACCCATCAGAGATGGAGGCAAGGGAACTGGCTGAGCAGAAACACAAGCTAGTTTTGTGAGAGTAAAGAGCTGCAGCTAACACCGTAAGTCACTTTTTTCAGTTCCTTTGTGGCGGTTCTGGTGCTGAAAGCTGACCGATAATGGCAGATTCCAATTCTTGGTCCCTTTTCCTTTCCCCTCTATGATAAAGTAGGTATCACAACTAGGTCGATTTACTTCCAGTAAATATAAGGTCCTAAACAAGTTAATGAATGCTTTTAATATTTAATAATTTTGTAGCTAAAACTACCATTTTAATTAGAGTGAAGTGTAGAATGAGCTTGGCATTTCTCAGTGTTTTTATTTGGCTCTTTTAATCCATAAAGCAGAGTTTAGGCTGAATGAAAATAATTATTATTTCTTCAATCAGTGTTTGTTGATTCGTCTTGAGCTGAAGTCTTAACTTTGTTTCAATTCTAAATTATTCCTAAATCCTGAGAAATGTATAGAAATATATCTTGATTGTTAGAGTTTGCTTGAATCAAAATGTAAAGACCGAATGGCTTCTGATTGTTAATAATTATTATATCACATATTGCAAAATCTACAATGAATGGAAAGGCTTCCATTCAGACAATGTTAATTCATTCCTATTCAGAAACAATATGGCTATAATAATTAACCCCAAACAAAGAAAAATATTCAGCAATATGATTATCAAAGAGAAACGCTCCCTTCCATTTTAATTATGTATAATCAGATGGCTACATTAACCTTTTGAAGTCAAACAACATTTAACAGAGCATATTCGGTTATTCGTCATGCAAATGCAAGCATGGTCTCAAAATGATCCCACAAACAGAGTTAATAAATTCAGCAACAACAAAGATGAGATCCACATGCAGTACAAACTTGAAAAGAAAATTAAACGCAAACTGGGATGATTTAAACTCAGAAAGAAAAAAAGTAAAAACATGCATGAGTTTTTTTCTAAATGCCCCTCATCCATACTGAAGCAATCAGAATAAACAATGTGGGTACTGAGTCAATTTGGATTATAGAGGAAAAAAAGAGGGATGGAGAGTAAGAGCCAGTGTGGGAGAGAGGGTGGCGTGTTAGTTTTGGTGAACCAGTGGGACGGAGCGGGAAACGTGAAGCCCGTGGGTGGCAGAAACCCTCACCGTTGTGAAGTGAGTAGAAAGCAAAGCCCTGGCTCTATAATGCCAGCAGGATATGGCTGCCAGCACCGAGCTGGCAAAGTCGGCTACCTGGTCGTCTCCCATCAGCAAATCGTCCTTGCAACTCTCCCCCTCCTCTTCCTCGTTTATAACCTTCTCCTGCTCCAGCCCCACCTCTCTCTCTCTGGGTGAAGAGTCACTGTCAGCTGTATTCAGCTGCTCCAAAGAGTTCCTCAGATCCTCCCCACACGGCCTCTCATCTTGGTGCACGCCTAGACAGGAGGTCAATGTGCCGACACTAGTACCTGGCTGCAGGAAGCTCCTATCCCCCAGCAGTGTGCCTTCACTGTCTGCATGCTGTAGCGTGAAGTCACAGACATTTGGTTTGTTATTACAAGGCTTGTGCTAAAGCCATCCTGTTACTTCAAGACTGTAAATAGTGAGATGTGTTGTCTATCAGCGGCAGGAGAAATACGATTTCAGAAAGCTAAGAAAAGTGTACTTCAGGAGATCCAACCTTAAATTTGTCATTTATAGTTAAGGGAAACAAACTACAGAACAAATCAAAGGCATATATATCCCTGCTAAAAGGGCAATTTGGGATGTCAAAGTAATCAGACCATCATAAATTATTTTAACACTTTTCTCACATTTATAAATGTGTGAAAATTGTATTCCATAAATACTGCATATTTAATTGAAAAACAAATCTGGTTGAGGGAAAAATCATGAAAAAACAAAAAGCTGCAATAACCTGGTCACTTAAATGTACACACCTATAGAGACCTTTTGTTCTAGTTTTAACATCTATTGTTGCAGAGACACGATCATTCATTACAATGAATTGAATTAATGTCAAATGCAGTTCAGGCACCCTGGTAAGATTTATATGACATTTGCATCCCTGAGCTAAGAAAAAAGTTTGGGGATAGGCTGTAAAGAAGTAAGATACTTTTTCTCTCAAAAAGTTGTTATGTTGCATTCACACTGCACAGTTGGTCTGCGTCAGGCAACGCATTCAACGGATGAAGTTTGACGTATGTACTTTTTGGCTTCCATAGCCTGCTTCTGAGGAAAAAACTACGCGTGGGCGGGGCTTCCCCTGTTGCCGCACGTTCTGAACTATGGTGGATCGTAACTAGAAAGTGGCTTGGCTTTATTTGCTAGATAAAGCTAGACAACGTTGACATTGGGTGCATCAGTGCCCATTATTCAGATGCGTTCTGAGTTTGGGGAGTTTAACCATTTTCTCCAGGAGCTGCTTATGGATGAGGTTCGCTTTCAGCGCTACTTCCGTCTGTCCCCCGCCCAATTTTATGACCTCCTGGGCCGCATCGGAGCTCAAATCTCCTACCAGGACACCAACTACAAGTTCTCTGTTCCTCCTTAGAAGCGCCTGTCCATCTTTCTTCTATAACTGTTATTTCTGATTTTTGAAATCCGCTTTTGTTGAAAATGTTTTCACTGGACCCACGCTTCATTCAAGATAAGTGTATAGGGACATAACTACAGTGAGACGCTCTGATTGGTTGCCGCACTGCGTTAACTGCGTTGGGTCCGTCAAAAGTTAAACTAGCTGAACTTCTGATGGTGAAGTTGACGGAGCCAACATACACAACGCACCGCAGAGACTCTGACGGACCTCTGACGTACTCTACCATAGACTGACACTGACGCATGGGGTTGGTCTGAAAGCAGCATAAGTCTGACGAAGAGGAAAAAGATCCACAGTATTCTTATATCAAGGAGAACCTTGATAAATTGATGAAAGGAAAAGATGGAAGATGATTAGGGAGGCTAACAGCAATGTTCCAAAACCTTTTCTGGTCAATTTGGATTGTGTTATACCTTTGTAAATTATCTTCTGTATTCTCAACACTTGTATACTAACGGGGAGCTCTGCACAAGAGTGTGTTACGGTCTATTGAAACCGGGGGCGAACAACACTGAGCATCACTGACAGAACACCTCAGCCACTAAAAAACATGGGTTCCCCCCAGAGCATGACGCTGCCACTACTATACTTTACTGCGTGCTGTTCTTTGTAAGTTTCTTGCAAAATGGAACCAAGATCAGACTGGCACAGCTGATTTTGTTTGTCAGCATTATTTTATTTATTATTATTGACAGCATGTGTGGAGAAAAAGGATGCTAAACTTGCATCAAAGGGGGCTTCATAAAAGTGCTACTTTGAGGTTGTGAATACTTTCCAGCATGGTCTTTTTTAGTTTTTACAATTTTCTCCCTCTTAAGTTATTATTTTTTGTTAAATATATGATATATAGGAGATGGAAAGTGGAAAAAACTTTTGAAATAATTTATCATGGTCTCATTTTTTCACATCACAAAAACCCGGGACTTTAACAGGGTGTGTGCAAGTTTTATATCAACAGTGGGAGTTAATGTTGAGTAACAGTAAAGTGCATTGCTACTCATGCAAAAGTTTACCAAGGCTTTAAAAAAAAGCCCAGCATGGATTACTTGAACTTACCTTCAAAACAGCTGCACAGAGAACAAAGATTGAGACGAAGGCACCCGGAGGGAATAAAAAAACAAAACAAACGAGAATGTCAATAACAGGTCAGATATCATGTTCAGTAATATGCTGAATTTAAATGCATTTAGGGATAAGGAGACAATCTCTGCTTCCACATCCAGGCAGTCGTTAGTCTGCTTCAGACTCATGGGAGGTGATTAGGTAAATAGCGATAAGTAGCATCTCGTTCTCTGAGGTTTTAACTGGACATTATGCGATTTGCCAGGAAGTGATGAACCACTCCCTTACCCAGATGAGAAGGTTTGACATGAAAATGGCTTCTTCATTACATTGACTGGAGAAACTGTTCTGGACAGGGAATCGAGAGAGACCGGGAAGAAAGAATACAGATGTTTTCTGCTCTAATGACCAATCAATGAAACAGGAAGACACGGATCTGACGGGCGGAGCCCAACTTGAGTACCGAACAAAGCTAGGGAGGGACAAAAGGCCTCGACCGAAGCCGCATTTATTTAACTTCATTATGGGCGAGGTGGAGTGGGAGCGAGTGTGCGTGCCCATTGAACTGTTGTCCAGGTGTCTTTGAAGGAGAACAAAGCAGAGGCTCAATGGAGATGTGAACAGCAGCGTTTATCCAACCAAATAACCTTGGTGGATGGGAGCTGATGTATGACTGGACTTCAGCCACAATGTGGATCAGGTTAAAACAGTGTTTATGAATCTGGCTGTCAAATTCCTGGTGAACATTTATCAATATAAAACCAAACAATCGTAAAAGGTACCCACCATTAGTGCTCTGTATGATTTGTTTAGCTGGTTCTGAAAAAAACAAACAACCAAAAGATATAAGGATAATTTATAAAATCAAAAGCATATAATCATCATACAGTTATTTTTGTGTGTGGTGTTTGGTAAGATGGGAGAGAGGAAATAAACATACCAGATCTCCTCCTCTCATTCCGTCCGCCGAGATGGAAGCTGTCACTCTGGAAGCACTCGGCTTTCATCATCCTCTCCGGACTGTACTGGTACTTCCCGGAATCTGAGCAACGGAAGGAGATGTCATTACACTCATCGCTGCAATTACAAAAAGCCATTTTCTCCACATGGATGGGCTGGTTATAAGCCAAGACATCTTGGAAAATTAATAAGCACTCCATATTCTTCACAGGACATGAGCAGCAACTCTCTTTTTATTAGATGTATCTGTGGTTGCCGTGGCAACAGTGAAATGGCCCCTGACCTAACTAGAGACACTCTGTTTGTAACACTTACGGTTCGAGTTGTTCACAGGGGCGTCTTTTGCCTTCGAAGACAGAAGTGACAAGTTAAAGACTCCTCTGACATCGCTGAGAAAGAAATACTGTGTGGAAGGACGATGATTACCTTCTGAGGTAAGATGGTGTTGTGATTCTCAAGAATGAGCCTCTTAATCTGATGGGCCCACAGACGCTTCTCTTCCACAGACTTTGCCTGAAAACAGAAGGGAAACCCATTTTAAAATTTTTTTTTTATATACAACATCGGTGCACACCTGCTGTTAATACAACTACCTTTTGCTGACAGCACAGAACTACAGTCTACCATATACAGGTGAAACTCGAAAAATTAGAATGTTGTGCAAAAGATAATTTATTTCTGAGATATTACAACCACTTGTTTGGTATGATTTAGTCTACATCATACATTAGATTAATCTTTTAATTTGAATTACCGAAATAAATGAACTTTTGTACAATATTCTAACTTTTTGAGTTTCAACTGTAATGTGAGAGAGGAACTTAGACAGGAACATAGGGAGGCTTAAATATTTATTATTTTATAGTTTTCCGAACCACTTGATGTTTTTGGCAAAGAAGCTACATCTTATCTAACACATAATTAAAGTAGAGAGCTCCTGCAGTTTAGGCAGACTCCACACATTTACAATGTTGTTCACAGACGTATTTTTTAGTCAGGTTTAAACAATAGATATCCGAGCACTAAACATTTTTGCCTCGTTTTTTCTTTCAACTCACACACACAAAAAGTATACAACACCACAATACTGTTTTTTGATTAATTCTGTAGTGTGTAAAAGCTATGTTACTATTTATTGGCCTCTGGGTCTTCATGTCCTAAAACTCCTCTCAAAACTGGAATTTAAATTATTGTTTAGTTTCTAAACTAAACTCTGTTCAAGAACCTTGGGACCAGTTTAAAGCTTAGAAAGTAAAATGATCTAAAGCCATGATTATCAAACGGTGGTACGTGTAGCATCAGTGGTACGCAAGCTCTCCCTAGTGGTACTCGGAGGAAAGTTCTAAATATTTTTTGAGAATAAATTCAAAAATGTATAATTCACACACAGTCTGGCTGTGGATGCCGACATTTACCAATAAATAACCCTTATTAGGAGTAAATAAGACTCCTTTGTTAATTGTCTTTAGTTAAAAGGGTAAGCCTTCTCTACTGTATGTTTGGGTTGGTCATGATGGTGGTACTTGGAGAGCTCAACATTTTCTCATATGGTACCCACTGTAAAAGTTTAAAAAATACTCATCCAAAGGACAAAAAAAGGACTTAAATGCCGGGAAAACAAAATGACTTGCAGTAGTAAATCATGTTGAAGCTCCTAGAAGAGAGCTGTGGGAAATGTGGGTACGTAAAAAGCTGTTTAGATAAGAGAGCCATGACAAGAGATGTATCGTTTCTTTAGATATATGTCTGTTTATAAGTATATATATCTGTAACTGAGAGCGTCAGTAAATGAAGAGAAGCTGTCTGTTTGCTCTTGAAATATTACATTACAAAATTCTGTTAATCTAATCTTTGTGTCTTCTTATTCCAACCCCTCCATGAGTTTGAATGCAGCAGACTAATCCAATGTTCCATATTTATCTAGTTATCAAAAAATCAAATTCTATACTTCAAGATTTTCAGAGACAGCATATGAACCACACCTATGCAGATAGTATGTATGCTATAGTATTGTATGCTCCAATAAAAGATTAATTAGCGTTAAAGTACTTTCACGCATCGTTACCAGGGGTTCCCATGTGTGTGGAGAGATCGGAATAGTCACTTTGATCAATTTTACAATAACAGAAATGTTGGAAAATTCTGAAAGAATTACCACTAGTACATCTTAGAGCCTTGAACCTAATACAAATTTATTTTAATCACAAATAGTAAACTTAAAAAACAATATCGTTGGTTCCTGTAATGACTGCAATACAACCCCCCCCCCCCCCCCCCCATAGATCTGTGCAGCTAGCAGTCCGTTTTTGACTTGATTTGAAAAAGCTCCAAAGAGGCTTTTAAAGGCTTCAAGTGTCCCATTAAAGTCCGACATTATCTGCTCAACTCTTTTAGTTTTTACCCTTGTTTGTGTTTGAGGCTTTCTTTTTGCCACTGCCCCATAAAGGCAAATTTGTGGAGTCCACTGGATCTGTGTTCTGGTATTTGCATATCACACTTCTCAGATTTTAAATCGTTAAAACTTTTAATACTAGATTTTTTTGGGGGTTGGGACGTGATTAAAAAATGTATCTAAATAATTAGAAGCTTTGTAAAGAATTAATCTCGATTAATCACATTTTAAAAGTACAACAATTTTTGCTCATGAAAGAATAATTATTTAAATATGAATGGCTTTTGGAGGACGACAATCAAATAAATGTCACGGGCATGAATAGTGGTAGTTTAAGGTATTTTAATATTTCAAAAAAATGCAGCTAAATGCCAGTTAATTCAGAAGAGTAGTACAAGAAAAAAATATGGATATCCTTGGCCAAAACTGAACAGACCTAGAACCAAAGAGTAATTTTAAGTGTATTATTAAAATGTCTTTTAAAAACAAATAATAGAGAAAAAGATTCTTAATTTAGGGTGACTATATTTGGATTTTTAAAGGACACTTGGCATCTTCAGTGGAAACTTTGTCCAGGCTAGACTTTTGATTTGATCATTTTAAAACATTCATTCTCTGTGGTTAGAAAGAAAAGTTAAATAGCAAACTTCTAAAAGGCTTTCATGAGTACAAAAAGAACTTTATAATAAAATAATTATGCTCATGAATTATAAATTTTATCAGTACCAATCATAGCTTCCTTTTTAATTTGACAAAAATGAAACAAAAATCTGAAATAATATGTAAGAATTTTTCTATTCAGTATAATAAAAAAAGGAGCAGTCTGAAAAAGATAATAAAAACTGTGTTAACCCAGTGTTTCATTTTCAAATTCTTCCTCATCAGTCAATTTATAAATTAACTCTCCCTTTGTACAACATTATTAAAGTTTCCACATGATCTGTGCAATTTTTCAGAGGTAGGGATACTTTAGCAAAGCTGCAATTACAGATGATCATAATGTGTTATCTGAAAATGTCATGGATTCTTAAATTATTCCTTTTGCAAACCAGCATTGAAAAAAGTAAATATATATATTATATTTCAGTTTTTAAGGATTTAAGTAAATATTTTGCCACTCTTACCTGCACTGTATGAGGTTGCTTGGGACGCTTGAAATGGATAACACTGAAGAGGAGGGGATCCTTGGCATTGTCGAGCAGCATCAGAGTGGAACACTGTGACAAGAAATTATATATATGGTTTTGTCCACCAAACATTTTGTTCACTCTAGAGAGGATATTTTACCCCCACTTATCCCATTAAAATTGGTCAAATATCCTACTAAGATGTGGATTTTGTAGACGTAGTGTTCCCCTCTTTTCTTGGTGATGAGGAGCATCTTTTCGAAAAGGAAGAGCGTGCGAGTGTTCTTCGCCCGCAGCACATGAAAGGTGCCCTCTAGGACCAGCTCCCCGCAGGTGGTCAGGTCGGCACCCTTCCAGTTGATCAGCAGAGATTGTATCTCCTTATGTAAAAAACAAAACAAAAACAAAACTGTACTCCAGGAAATAACAGTAAATAAGTAAATACATAAATAAATAAAAACCTGATTATCTCTTTAGTTGCATGTAAGCTTTACTTAATTATCTAACCTGCACTCTGACAGCATGCTCGTGTTTCCTCTTCATGTCATTGATGTACCAAGCCACTCCTGTCATGGTGTCTATTGCCTCCTGTATAATCTCATAGCCCTCTTCGTCTGGATCATAGTGCTTCGCAATTTCCTTCAAGAGAAGTTAAATTGTTTATAGGCTTCGACAATATTCTAAACAATAATTGTTCAAGATTTTGTTTTACTTTTCAGATTTTTCTTTGTATAATTGGCTATTTCACACTTGATAGCAAAGAATAATTTACATAAGGTGGTTCAAAATAAAACTGCTCTAATCCTGAGACACACATTAAAAGTAAAATAACCAATTATGATGAGTAGGGATACCCTTTACCTGCAGGAGTAGGTGATACTTCAGGATTCTCTGAACTGGCTTCAGAAGGTAAGAACCCAAAGGGAGAGAGCGTTTCAGAGCAGCCTGTCGATCCCTGAAGAACTTTGCCAAAGTTTTATTCCTCATACAGTCAGTCAGTGTTGCTACTGAGCTGCAGGAAGCAAAGAATTGGCATTTGTGATATTTCTTAAAATACTGTGAGCAAAAGAATTGATAAATAAATAAATACATAAAAAATTGAGGAAACTTACTTGGGATAATTGTTGCAGTATTTGGTGTAGATTTCAAAATATTCACTCTGAAGGAAACACAAATCAGGCATTACTGCATTTCTTTCACCACTTTAATATGTGTTTAGAAGGTTTTCCTCACCTTATTAACAAAGCAGTGAGCAATAGCCACGGGGTCGTTCTCACACATGTCCAAACACTGCAGCAGTTCACTGAAATAAATTAATTTAATCAAAAACTTAATGAAAACTCTGTCCATGGTGTACAGGCCGCTGGAGATAGAAACTAGAACCCCAGACATGTCCCATCGAGGACAAGTAGAATAAACAATGGATGGATGGATAATGGATGTTTTTGGTTGACGAAGGTTTAGATTAAAAATACTCTTTTACAACAGTTTGTCACAAAATGAAAAAGGTGAAAAAAAAAAAAACGCTAAAAAACTGAACATAAAGCAACACCTTTGAGAAGTTTGCAAGTATTTAAAAACATGTTTATCTACATTTACACATTCTGATTTTTTTTTGTTCATTTGCTCCAACTTTGTAACATGAACTATAAGCCTTGTTAAGTCAGCATCGTTCAACAACATTGGTTATCTTCATCAATTTATTCTGGTTTAAAACAAACAATAGATCACTAACTGGTCAACATCATGTTCAAAAATACTCTGTTCTGCTTATATTGGTGAGATATTTCATCACAGTTAGGAAAATAGCCAGTAGGTGGCAGCAAATACTTAGAAAGAACAACATGCACTTGTGTGCGCTGGTATTTCAATGTGAAATGCGTTGGTGGTGACATTATATGAACAGTGTTATTCATTCATAAAGATTGATAGCTTGGGTAACTAATAGGGGTTAGTCCAACAATGAAAAAATAACAACCCTGGATAAGACATATTTATATTTCTTTATTTTAAAACACTTAAAATATATTGATTCCTGGAAGACTCCTTGTACTCAACATGGTGCTGGGCATAGTTCTGTACACACAAAACTCTGGCTTCCCTCCTACACGCAAGCTCTGTTGCAATGCTAAAGCAAATACAGGGCATGTATTCACCTGCTGATATAAGTATTTCTTCACAGAAACAGACAGAAAAATAGCTACATCTAAATCCTGTGGCTGATTCTGACCATCTTGGCAGTAATAAAAGGCTCATCGCTATGAAGAAAGAAGAGAATTAATTTGTTTTTTGAAAGTGCACCATATTATGAAACACAGAAACAAGATGATGAAACGTAGAGCCGGCTACAACAACCCTTTCAGTGCCTTTCACATATTTACCACAGTCTTTCCTGTGGTGAGAATCAATCAGAATGCTTCTCAACAACAGGTTATGAGTAGAAATAAACAAGCATTCTCTTATTCATGACCTAATTGCAGCCTGTCATCCTACACACTCCTTCACACACACAATCTATTCAGGAATGTATCATCTTTAATGACTGACCACAAACTCCTCTGCTCTACCATGAGTCTAAAGAATATTTGATTTAAAATAATATATGGTCATACATTTTTTTATACCTTTTCTCAAAAAACTTGTTATTAATTTGTCAGCATTGGGAAAGATGATTTATTACCTGTTAAACTCATAGATGTCTTCTATGTTTCCAAATAAGGCCATCACTTGCTCGTGCCCAATAGGGAGGTTTCCCATATCGATAATGTGTGCCAAATAGTCCTGGGGGGAGGAAAGAGAATGATTTAATGACAGTGGTGAAATGTCTTGCATGTGCATTTTCAGATTCCTGCCAACAGAGGCAGCAGGTAAATACAGCCGCTGATGTATTTCTACAGGCAGAGCAAGTCAAAGGTTGCACAGGGCTCCAAGCAAGAGAAATGGAGGGGAGGCTGCTGTTTAGACAGAGGATACTTCAACTCTTTAATATCTGGAATTACTTTAGATTGGGCCTGGGCAATACAGCCTCAAATCAATGTCACGATATATGCCAATAGGCAAAAGTGCCTCAATTGCATATTGTGCATGAAACTGCAATGGATACAGTTGGGGGGGGTGGGGATTCTTAAAAAACTGTTTTTGGACAATATCAAATTAAAACCTATTACGGGCTGTATGGTTGGGGTGGAACTGTTGAGTTAGGTTTTTTTTTTCTTTAAGGTTTTGTGGCCATAACATCCTTTATAACAGTGCAGAAAGGAGCGAGAAGGGGGGGAATAGACCCCCGGCAAATATCCACGAGGTGGAATCCAACCTGGGCCAGCAGCTTCAGGCCTCTGAACATGGGGCGTCACGTGACACCCAAGGTTTTACCTTCCTAAGAATTTTTTTTAAGTTCTTGTGTTTTTATATCACAAATTTTGGCATAAAAATCAGCCTTACAATCCAACCTAGAGACCTGTGTAACATCTCCAATAAAAGGCTTCAACTAGCATTTTAATTCAGTGTTCTGTATTCTACTCCTTGTTTAGGATAATAAACTCTTAGGACAAACTTAAGACAAATGATCAAAAAGTGACCCTAAAAACAACTTCCTGGTTCCTGCTGGTTGATAGTCAAACACTTCCTCACTGTAACACAGTGAGTTAATAATACAAAATTACTTTATCTAAATTTCAGTTAGATAAAATAAAGGTCCTGTACAATAAGGTTTTCCTCAAGAACCATTAGCTGACATATTTTAAAGGCATGCATGATAATTTGCTATGCTTTGATCTAAACCCCTGTATTGTAACTTTGGCTGTATGTTAAGGATTTTTTTTTTTCATGCTGGAAGGTGAAACTCTGCCACTTTCTCAGGTCTTTTTCTGCCTCTGAAAGGTGCTCCTACATGATTCTCCTCTATTTTGCTCCGTTCATTTTCCCCTCAACTCTAACCTGCTTCACTGTCTCCGGTAGGGTGAAGCATCCCCATAATGTTGCCACCACCATGTTTTACCAAGTGATGTTGCAATCAAGGTGACGTGTGTTAGTTTTCTGCCCTACAGTGTTTTTAAAAGTAGGGTAACATGTTAAATTTTATTCCCATATGATCAGATCACCTTATTCCACATGTTTGGAAAGTCTACCTAAGCAGCTTGGCTAAATTCCTTATGGTTTACCTTAAACAATCACTTTAATCTTGCGGATTAAATAAAATCCTATAAAATCCTGTAAAAGGACATATTTGAGGAAAGCATGTCTATTATTTGGCATGTCAGCAGATTACCCCACCAGATCTCTGGTAGCTCCTCCAGAGTAACCATGTATCTCTTTACTGTTAAAGTGATTTAATCTCCTCTGGCACAAGGGCAGGTAGTAGTTTTTTGTAAAAAAAAACCCATGCAAAACTATTTGTGGATGATGGGTTAACCATATCTTCAATAGTGTTTTAAAATTCAACGCCTCTTTAAACATCTCCATAAATTTCTCCCTGAGCTGTATGTTGTTTCTTGGTCTTCATGATGCCATTTATTCACTAATCTTCTCTAACAACCTCTAAATCTTTTAAAGATTAATTAAATGAATGATTAGGGAAAAGATTATGAGCAACAACAAGAAAACCTTTAGCATAGACAATTTTCCCTTAAAAACAACAAAAAAAAAACTATCTCCCACTGGTCTTCTAGGGTCTATTAAAAGTAGATAAAAATAGCTACAAATGCCATGGACATGGCATGCCAACATCTGTGGTCCCTCCTCATCTTATTTGGTTAATGACACAAACAAGCGGCATGCAAACTTGACCAAAAACGGTAAAGAAGTTGGTTAAAAAGGAGGCCAAACAAATACGCATAAGCTAAATAAAGAGTACACAAGTAAACACCTTGAACACACATGCAGCCTCCCAGCTAAAAAGCTACAAACACACTGACAGTTTATAGGGATCGAGGGACTGAATGTGCTGCAGCAAAAAAAATCTCTCTAATATATACAAAAAAAGGTAAATCCACCCTTGTCGTACACTAAACACATGTGACCTTTAGTGCACCATGAGATTTTAAGTTTTGTATCGTCTGGTGCTACAAGCTGTTCTTTATTATGAAACAGGGAGGGCTGTTTGGGGGCAGCAACACAGATATGGGCAATATAAATCATTTTTTAAGAGTCTGAAACATGCAGCGTGAAAAAAAAGAGCCGCCAAATCTTTCTACATACCAGCATCAAAAATGATCATTCTGGGTGTGTTCAAGCCAGTTGTTATGGATGTATTCCAGCATGTGGAATCAGCTGGGGTCAACCAGCTGCCTTTCAAATCTGGATCCCACGGACAAAGCTGAGACCGAGCCCAATAAACTGGATCTTACAGACACATCAATATGCCAAGCAGCTGCTCATGAGTTCATCACCAGTATTAAGTGGAAACTTTGATTTGGCTTCCTAAAAACACACACACGCACAAAAAAAACCTCACAATGGTAAGCCAAGAGGAAGCGTTCTCACATGTTTCTGTCAGATCCAAGGCTGGGTGTGAAATTAGCTGTATGGAATCAAAATGATTGAAGCCAGGCTGTAATTATAAAAGGACAGAGACTTCATTTGTGCCCAGTCGTGTTCCCACACTAGCCTATGGAAATCCCAAATGCACTCGATTCATCTGTTATTTCTTCAGCTGGTGGGTAGATGGGGGTGTTTGTGTTGGCCGGGTGAACCGGAGAGTTCAGGCGAGGCAGCAGCCTGCAGTAGGGGCCTGTATGACCAAGACCAGACTAGACCAGACCAGGCTGCTGCTGTCAGCTAAAATAGTTACAAATCCTAGAAGTGCCTGTCATAAGTGAGCCGTTACTCAAACTTGATCTAGGGCAGCGCATGCTCTAAGAGCAAATGTTAGACGCCAGCGCCGTCTGAGACAAGGTGAGGGGAGGTGCTGGCTCTTTTACTGCCATTCAGTCTCAGAAATGCCTCACATGTTAAAGCTATTACAGTCTTGAGACTATGTAATGATTCTGAAAAGTAAAGGCCAATAGAAAAGAAGCTTTCTTTTCTGGAAGCAATTTCCAGTGACTGCTAAAGTAGAAAATGTGATAGAGTTGTAAGATCATCACTGCCTCATTTTATTTACTCTTCTCATCTTTCAAAGGAGATTTTTACCATCTCAAACAAAGCATATAAACCCAGTCGTTGATGAGGAACCCTAACTTCATCCAAACTTTGTGCACTCAATCCACAAGTCCAGGCTGTAAACTTTTCCTGCACTGTAAATACATGGTGTTTATGCAACAGAGCACATCCATGTCATAAACTGCTCGTCGGCTTTCATCTTTACAAACAAGAAAACCTGTAAGCAAGGAAAAGGCAGGGGCCAGATGTCTGGCATACATTTTTGTCTACTGGCTGATCTGTTTAGAAAGACGGAAAATCATACCGGGGCTTTGAATGAAGAAGAAAAATCCAGCAGAGGTTCCAAAACACTTTTAATTCACAAACAGCTGCCTGGAACACATGATACATTATTCCCCTTCCAGGAGACTGGTTGTAAGCGCTCTGCACTGGTGTCTGGCTTTTCAAATTCAATGTTCAACTTCTAATGTCCACTGCAGACACGTCACAACTAAATGCCAATCTCAATCAAAATGCAGTCCCCTGTAAAAGTATCCACACCCCTTTATTGGAACTTTAAGTAACACATTAATACAAAGCTGCACATAATTATGAAATTTAAATAAAGTCATTCCTACTTTTCAACCTAAAAATTGGAAGAATGTGAAACATTTGTGCTCAGTCCCCACACTATTAGAACCCCAAACTATATTCCGTGTAGCCATTGGCCTTCGGAAAGCCCCTATTTAGTATTAAAGTCTACATGTGTTTACTTTAAACTCAGCATAAATCAAGATGTTCTGTGAAGGTCTCAGAGGTTTGTTGGTGAACATTAGTTACCAAATGGTCTTTGGGATAATGTTAAGGTTAAAAATTGACATTTTAAAATTTTAGCATCAAGGAGCATTGCATAATACATAATCTGAATAAGATAAGAGTGTGGTACAACGGCATTCCTACCAAGAAATGGACATCTTGTTAAACTGACACCCCAGACAAGGTGAGTAACAATACACAAAGCACAGAAATCCACACTTCAGGTGGGAGAATCTGCAGACAGGACAACTATTAGTCATGGACAAATCTGGCCTTTAATCGTGGATGCAGCCAGAAAGCCACTGCCAAAAGAAAGAAAGCATTTGAAATTCCTGTTTGGAGTTTGCCTCAAGGCTTGCATGCTAAACTCTGTAAGTGGAAGAAAACTAACAAGACGTCACCCTGATTCCATCCCCACTGTGAAACATGGTGGTGGCAGCAATATGTGGTGGGAATGTTTCAATTTTTAATGAATGTACAACAACGTTGGTATAGTTTGTGGCCAGATAGATGGATCATAGGGCAGTCCTGGAAGAAAACATGTCAGAACCTACAAAAGCAGTACCTGGCAATATTAATGTGCAACTCACCTTTTTTTTGCTGATAAACTGCATAAATGAGTGTCTAGACAGTGCTATATACATGTCTGGTCATCATTTTTGGTATCATAGAACATTTTAGTAAATATATTAATTTTCTACCAAAAACCGTCTAATGTGGCCCCCTCTTCGGTTTAAAACTTTACACTGCACTAGAATTTTAATCGGGTATTGCTGCTGGCCCTCAGTCTGCCAGGCAACAGCACCTTTTGCTGCGTTTTTTAAAACAGGAGATGTACAGTAAATAGCAAAAGTTTGGACACATCTTCTCATTAAATGAGTTTCCTCTCTTTTCATGACTATTGACATTGAAGATTCACACTGAAGGCATCAAAACTATGAATTAACATATGGAATTATGTAGTACTACATACAAATTTACAAAAAATTGTGAAATAACCTGGCCTCCAAAGTCACCCGACCTGAACCCAGTGGAGATGATTTGGGGTGAGCTGAACCGCAGAGTGAAGGCAAAAGGGCCAACAAGTACTAAGCATCTCTGGGAACTCCTTCAAGACTGTTGGAAAACCATTTCGGGTGACTACCTGTTGAAGCTCAAGAGAATGCAAAGCAGTAATCAGAGCAAAGGGTGGCTACTTTGAGGAATCTAAAATATAACACGTGTCCAGTTATTTCACCCTTTTTGTTTAAGTACATACAGTAATTCCATACATTGTGTTCATTCATAGTTTTGATGCCCTTAATTGAGAATCCACAATGTATTCATGAAAATAAAGGGAACTCATTTAATGAGAAGGTGTGTCCAAACTTTTGGTCTGTACTGTAGGTGGAGCAAGATTCTGGTAGAGGGGTGAGTGGCTCTTTAGATGGTATACGAGATATTAAGTTTGAGTATAAACCTTATGACTCACCTCCACGATGCTGCTCAGGTCTTGGACATACATGCGCTCTGTCTCAATTATCTCCATGACAACACGGTCCACATAGGTCAGATTTGGGTTGGGCGCCATCGTGTCTGTGACAACTGGTGAGGTGGTCGTGTGAGGGAGTCTACCCCTTGAAGGCCTGCTAGCAGAGGCGTTGTTGTTCCACTGGTTGTTGATCACACAGGCCTTCAGATGTTTACGCCAGCCGCCACCAGAACCTCTGGGATGAGTACTCTGATTTCCAGCCTGCCTGTGGGGGCCTTGTGTCGGGCTCAGCTCTAGGTCTATGTCTTCCTCACTTGGTGGGCGAGTAGTGATGGAAGACTGAATGGCTGCCGTACTTCCAAAAAGGCTTTGACTATCCGCAGATGAACCAGAGGACAGGGTGGACACCAGGCTCACGGGACGTTTGCCCTCTCCATCCAGTGGCTCTACACATACCTGGCTGTAATAATCTGGGCCCAAATCTACGTTATTCTTGACATGATCGCTGGTGGTGAGGGGTGATGACAACTGTGAAGATTCTGCAAGCAACACAAAATGGTTGGTGTCAATATTTGAGAAAGGAAAACAAAAATGCTGTAAGCAGAACAAAAGAGAGTGGGTTATAGGATTGAAAGTGCAAAATGTAGGATTTCATCTAATTTACAGTGTTTTCCATGTACTAACATTGCAGAGACAATGTTTTCAAAAGCTTTAAACTAAAAAGGTCTTCAACAATGATGTTTTGAGACTTGACCTTCCTCACCACTCTAGTAGTGCATGGTGCCAAAACCTAGTTTGTCAGATTCAGGTGTTTTAAATGGTTAAAATAACTGCTCTAGCAACAGGTAATGCTAGCTTTAGGTGAGCAATTGTTTTCCAGTAGCCATTTCCAAACACTGTGGGCGACCATGGCTCAGGCGGTAGGAACTCATCTTGTAAACTTGTAAAGGGTTTGGCTGTTTGAACCCTCGCTGGGTCAGTCTCTGTTGTTGTGTCCTTGGACAACAAATTTTACCAACCTTCTCTGCTGGTGGTGGTCAGATGCCCCGGTTGCCATCACCAGTGTGTGTATGTGTGTGTGTGAATGGGTGAATGACAACAAAACAATATTACTGTGAAACTAAAAGTGAAAAAAAAATTATAGAAAACATAATGTACATCAGAGGGGAATTTCCTATATGTCAATCAGATGAATATCAGCTCCAACTGGGAGCTTTGCAACTCAAAAAACAACCACAGACTTTGGTGCTGCAGTTGTTGTGGAAGGAAGACTCAAAATTGCCTATGATCAGTTTCAGTAAGGTGTATAATATGAAGTCAGGGGAAGCACATAAATGTATGAAGCTACTGAAAGGAAACTAAGGATGCACCGATACTGATACTGGTATCGGGTATTGAGCCGATGCCGATCTAATTAATTTGTATTGTGTTGATTAAAGTTAAACAATACCATGAATAGACACTTAAAATGCGAAAATTCTGCGATATTTTAACAGAAAATTTTAATTTTTCACTTAGAATTTTTGTTTTGTGGTAATTTTTATTAAATGTTTATTTTTGATCAAATTCATCATCATTTGTTGGAACAAGAAGAGAAGAAAATAAAACCTGTCTTCCAATTCATTGGGCTTTTTTGTGTGGTAGAAGTATCAGCATTGGTGCTCGGTATCATCAAGTACTTAGATCCAGGTATCTGTATCGTATCAATTTGAAAAAAGTTGTATAGTTGCATCCCTTAAGGAAACTGTATTTTCTATGGAGTAATGTGGATTTTGTATTTAAATCATTTTGCTCTTTTGGTATTTTGTACAACACCAGCTTTGGTCTAAGTTACTTTTTGAATGCCAAAGAAGAGGTTAACCTGCACCAACCCTAAGGACGTTTAGTCAAATTGGGGAAGGAACAAACTGACCCGAAGCTGACTTCAGAATACCTTGAAGGTGGACTGTGCTACTGTAAAGTTGCTTTGTTTTATCTATTTGAACTTTCATCCAAAGTCTGTTATGTTGTTGTTCTACATGACTGATCCTGAATAAAATGCTGCACTGCTCAAGGTGCACTCAGATACTCCACACAATCTAACAACCTATCCTGAAGCTATAATATGCCAGTTAACTTTACACTGAAAATGCTGATATCTAAAGACATCCAAGAGGTTTGCGTTTCTACTCCCAGGCTGAAACAAGGAGCTGTGTTTTACAGTAAAAGGGCTGCAACAAATCATCACTGACATGACCTAATTGCAAAACTGTACAGCCTATGGAAAAAAACAGCCATTTCCTCTTGTTCTCCTGACTACTGAAGGCTTGAAGTTTGGATTAACAGAGCATGGGAAGCTGATGTGGGTTTTTTAAAAAAAGTAGCGTAAGGAGACCAAGAACGTTGTTTATATGTTTTTATAGAACTATGTCTGAATTTAAGAAAAACTCGATTCATATTGTGTTTCACTCACTTCCTGGCCAGATGGGGACTTTTCCTTAGAAGCATTTCCTAAATATATGAGATCACAGAAGTGTGAGAACGGAGCATTGAGCAGCCACTGTACAGAGAGCTGCACTTCCTTTAAGGGCAAAGAGGCCATAACCATTCTACCAAGCTGAAGAAGTGGAGCTTTGTCTGTTCGTTTACGTTCAGTCTAATAAATAAAAATCCACGTGGCTCAAACTGTCATTAAGATAATCACTGAAATGGGGTTAATGCCTTGCAGATGTAGCTTACTGTTTACTCCACACAAGCGCTGACAAGCTTTCAGCATAAATGCAATCCGCAATTGTCCATCTTTGGGTCAGTCGGCCACAACTGTCAAACAAACTTTATGTTGTTGAGAAAAATGAAACCAGTTTGCCATCTCAAGTTCTCCCATGTGCACAGATCTTGAAGTATTTTATTTTTATTTAGCCTGAAAGACAGAAAAGTGGCAACCGTGAGAGATTTATCAAGACTTGACAGCAGTTTTATGTGCAGCTGGATGAACGGCCTTAAATGAGAACACTAACTTTCTTTCTCTTCACGCAGATTCACACAATTCTACATCTTGGCATCCCTGATCTTTTCCATGAGTCAGTCAGCATTGAGCTCATGTTGTTCAAAGTGGAGTACTTGCTCCGCAGTCCACACCAAAGTAGCAGAGTTCCCATGGACAACCTCACTGGGAGAAAGGGATAAGTTGGCAACCAGAAGCCGACCACCAGAGAAGGCCGTTTACGCTCAGTGACAGATCACATGGTCCGTGGTGTAAAGGGAGTGTACCGACATGACTTAAGACAAAGCATCTGCTTCTATTGATGTGTTTTATCTTTACTTTTGGCTTTGAGGTTGGCTCAGTATGGTATGTGAATATTGTTTCCTCTTTCCATCGCTTCCTCCTACCCAATGTTCCTCTTTAATAAAGCTGCAAGCACTGCCAAGTTAAAAGCAGTAGGCGAAACAGAACATCCTAAGCTAAGGATGGTCTAAAAACTGTTTCTCTGTTGCACTCGCATAGAAAAATTTGCAAGGCAAGCGTCACAATGTGGCAATTATCACTTATTGAGGTAGAGGTGCAAACACAATCCCAACTCATCTAAAACTGGAGAACACTCTTGAGTTAATAAGCACAACCTCTGCTTTGATTGACCACTTCAGATACAGGCTCCACAGGCAGGAATTATCTGCAGCTGATACCACACAAACTGCATGTTTTGTGGTGGACCAAGCACTGCCCATGTGAAAACAAGCTGCGCAAAGGAATGCAAATGACCTGGTTATCTTGGAAGAGCTGAATGCATGGTTCTGTGCAAAGCTGTGCAAAGCCTTTCCAGTCTGTTGTTTTGAAAAAAAAAAAAAAAAAAAAGATGAGATCATCCACAGAGCCCTCTACATCCTCTGTGATTTCCCCTTCATCAGGATTTTTTTAAACTATTAAACAATAAACAATAGACTGAATAAACTACACTTAAAAGTAGACATGTGGAGACATTTATTACTAATTTCTGAGGGATCTTAAGGGACAGTGGCAAAGAGCAAGCTTTTGAGCAGCTCTTTTTTTTCCGTAAATCATCCCAAAGTATACTATGAAATAAAAATACCTGACTGTGATTCTGTGCTACAGCTTTTTTTCCTTTTGGCAGTTGTTTTTGGAGCTTTTATGACATGCTTTGGAGCAACAGAGGATCCCCAAACTATTTTATTATAAGAAATAATTTTCTCCTTTAGATATAATAAATTTAAGGAAGTTTTTGTTAAATTAGTTAAAATTCTTAACCATCAACCTTACTTAAATGAACCGCATTTTTTTTTTTTAAATGTGAAGTAATTTTTTTCCAAAACATTAGGACAGCTGAATTAGATATTGGGTACAGCATTCAACATATTAATATTTTTAGATGTTTTATTGAGGTAACAAAATTATTTTAAATTGAATTATTTTTGAAACAGTAATATTTTCAATATGAACACATTCAAATGAGATTACAAATCTGTTAACTTCTTTTGGGGAAATAAAATTTTTACATTATATTTTGATGTATGATGTACAACCCCAAATCAGAAAAAGTTGGGACAGTAGGCCTTTGGAAAAATGCAAATAAAAAGAAAGTAGTGATTTCTAAATTTACTTTCACCTGTATTTCATTGCAGACAATAATAACAAAAAAATATTTCATCTTTTTCCCGGTCGACTTCATTTCATTTGTAAATATAAATCATTTTCTATCGTTTAGACATGTA
This sequence comes from Apricaphanius iberus, assembly GCA_028564705.1. NCBI lineage: Eukaryota > Metazoa > Chordata > Actinopteri > Cyprinodontiformes > Aphaniidae > Apricaphanius > Apricaphanius iberus. The sequence goes on along the minus strand of JAPXFQ010002501.1, from coordinate 1,154,126 downwards.
CCACATTCAAAAAAAGGTTGGAATAGGAGCAATTTAGGCCTACTAATCAGGTAAATTAGTTAAATAATGATGCAATTTAAAAAATGAATAAATCTGAAACATGGAAGAACACATAATAATGTGGTGTTGTATTACGCTACTTTCAATAAAAAATAAGCTAAAGCTAAGTTAACAATGTGGGGTGTTTAGTTTGGTTTTAATTTAACATAAAGTCCCAACTTTTTCTGATTTGGGGTTGCACAGGTGCTGGTCATAAAACTAGCATATTATGAAAGTTTATTTCAGTAATGCCATTCAAAAAGTGAAACGTGTATATTAGCTTCATTCATTACACACAAACTGATATATTTCAAAGTTTTTTTTCTTTTAATTTTGATCATTATAACTGACAACTAATGAAAGTCCAAAATTCAGTATCTCAGAAAATTAGAAAATCAATTAAGACCAATGCAAAAAGATTTTTAGAAATGTTGGCCAACTGAAAAGTATGAACACTGGAGCATGTAAAGCACTCAATATTTAGCTGGGTCTCTTTTGGCCTAGATTACTGCAGAAATGGGGCAATGTGGCATGGAGTCGATCAGTCTGTGGCACTGCTCATGTCTTATGAGAGCCCATGGTGTTCTAATAGTGGCCTTCAGCTTTTCTGAATTGTTGAGTCCTGCATATTGCACCTTCTTCTTCACAATACCCCATAGATTTTCTATGAGAAAAAGTCAGGAGAGTTTGCTGGCCAATCAAGAATAGGGATACCATGGTCCTTAAACCTGGTAGCTTTGGTAGTGTGTGCAGGTACCAAGTCTTGTTGGGAAATGAAATATGCATCTCCATAAAGTTGATCAGCAGTAGGAAGCAGGAAGTGCTCTAACACTTGGTAGATCGCTGTGTTGAACTTGGACCTCAGAAACACAACTGACCAATAGCGGCAGATGACATTGCACCACAAGCCATCACTGACTGTGGAAACTTTACACTGTACCTCAAACGACTTGGATTATGTGCTTCTCCTCTCTTCCCCCAGACTCTGGGATCCTTAATTACCAAAGAAAATGCCAAATTTACTTTAATCAGAGAATATAAATTTGGACCACTCAGCAACAGTCCACTTCTTTTTACCTTTAGCCCAAGCAAGACACTTTTGACATTGTCTCTTGTTGACAGCTGAATGCCACGTCTTGCTAACGTCTATGTGTGGTGGTTCTTGAAGCACTGACTGCAGTCTACTCTTTGTGAATCTCCTCCACATTTTTAAATGAGTTTTTGTTTCAAAACCCTCTTCAAGGTGCAGGTATCCTTATTGCCTGTACACGTTCTTTCGACCACATCTTGTTCTTCACTTCACCTCTCTATCAATGTCCCTGGACACAGAACAGCCAGCGTCTCTTAGCAATTACCTTTTGAGTTTTGCCCTCCTTGTGAAAAATGTCACTTTTCATCTTTTGGACAAATGTCAAGTCAGCAGCCTTCCCCATGATCGCGTAGCCTACAGAACTAAGAGCTGAACTGACAGACTATTGAAAAGCTTTTTCACATGTTTTGAGATAATTAGCTGATTCAAGTGTGGCACCAGGTGTCTTCTTGTTGAAGATTTTCACAATATTCTAATTCTCTGAGATGCTGAATTTGGGCCTTTCACATTTTTAAATTTTATGACCAGCACACCCGAATATGAGAAGGTAGCTATTTAAGTGTATAAAAAGTATTATATGCTTAAATGTCCATATAATATATTTGTTAAGACTGATGTACTTTAAGAGTGGGCCCAAGCGGAGACAGAAGTCATGCCACGGACCTCATATAAACGGGAACTACCATGACAAACCCGGGATTTTGTTCCAATTAAATTATTGCTACCTACATAATACTGAGTTGACTAAGGGTAATTAAAAACAAAATAAAAACAGTAAAAATACAATGATAATACTAAAGTGTAAATATATATATACACTTATAAGTGTCAAGTGTGAAATTCAAATTTGCGGTGATGATAGCTAAGTCCTATTATCTATTCAAGAGTCTAATAACAGAGGACAAAAAGTTTTTGAGTCCTTTTTTTTTGCATTTGACCATTCTTTTCCTCCGGCCTGAGGGAAGAAGAGTGAACAGTCCTTGTTTATTGTTCTTACATAAGAAGAATTGGATTTTACTAGAAATCACACCATCCTCATAATGCTATGAAACAGGCTGTAATTTAATAAAACCCTAACAGGTCCCTTTTCTTACCAAGTTTCAGACTCCTTTTGCTCAACATTAAGCAAAATAGCCTATAAATGAGTGAAGCTTACTTGAAAATCAAGTTAAAACAGCTTGTGAGCAAGAACAAGACATAATTTAAAAAAAGATATGATTATGGCTATAAACTTTAAATTCCCATGCAGCTATTTCATAAAGCATTTACTTAAAGTACAAAGCACTAGCCTTTTCTTTTAGGCCATGTCCACACGTAGCCTGATCTTTTTAAAAATGAAGATTTTCCTCTGCTCCTTAAAAAAAAAAAAATCTCCATCCAAACATAACCGGATAAATGCGTTTTTCAGCGCGTTCATAGACGTGGAAAACCTGTAGGGGGCAGTAGTTCTCCCAAATCATATCCGCTCTATCCTCTATCTTCAGCACGCAGCAGTCATACAGCTTGTAAAAGCAAACAAATAAAACGCTATTTTAACAACCGATGATACCAACACAGCTCTGAGGGCATAAATGCTGTTTTTAAGAGTAAACACAGGTCGCACATGTTTGAGCATTTTTTGTCGCGGATAGTGACGTTACGGTTATTAAAACTATTTTCGGCCGTCCACATGCTGATACTGAAAACAGAGAAAACGCAAATCTCCACGTTGGCTGGAGTTTTTGAAAACATTTGTTTTTGGTGCCGAAAATCTCCGGTTACGTGTGGATGACAGGCCAAACTGCAGAAAAATATCTCGGGTTTTGTGAAATACCCGGCTACGTGTGGACAGGGCCTTGGTTGAATATCAGTATATATGGTAACCCACATATACAGTGGTGTGAATATGGATTTACCCCATACAGATTTCTGTTTATTAGTTCACATTTAAATATTTCAGATATTAAAAAAGAATATCAAAGAAAAATAATTTGAGTAAATATAAAAAAGTTTTCAGAATATGTTGATTTCATTCATTAAAAAGGGGGAAAAAGCTATCCAATAGCTAAGTGTGACAAAAAACTGCAACATAAAAGTGGGGTGGCAACTACATTTTCAAGCTACTGTAAATCTATTAGCCATGTCAGGGCCACAGAGCTTGTACAGCAGTTGGACAACATTTTACTGTAATTTGCTTAAAAAAAAAAAAAAACGTAACTAAACCTTAAGCCATCATTGATGAAAAGCAAACTAATTTTATAAGCATGATGGTCAAAATTCCTGAAAAAACAAAAAAACGTTCAACCTCTAATTGTAATTCTTCAGATTCCCTCTTTGTGACTGTCACGGTATAGTTAACATTTAGAGACAAAAGTGTGTTAGGAATGGAGCAACACACACCTGCTTTTATTTTAGACTCCTACATTTCCATAGAAACATTTCATTTTAAAAATCTTACTTTATGGACAGATGTAAAACAGAAGCGTCTAAACGCTTCTTTTTTTAACCACCTTTCATCCACTGCTGCCGAGATGAGCTCCACCGGCGAAAAAACAGGTACAGAATTGCAATAGACGAATCTTTTTTCATAACTGCAGAGGGGCTCAGTGACTAATCAGCCTTGAGTCTGGACTGATTAGTGACTGAGCCCCTCCGCTCCAGAAACTTTATACCTAGTAATGTTTGGTCTACACTCGTTTCCCTTTCAAACTGGGCTTATCATTCGGTTAACAGCACAGACAGTTCATAAATGTGTCTGACATCATAGTCACATGCATTCCAAGCAAAGCCTTATAGGACAGACAGAGATGAGCAGAAAGATTGAAAGAAGCATTCAAAACGCCTGGTTATTACCCCACCCCAGCAAGATAGCAGTTACATGAACAGCATGGAGGATCACTGTCTGAAGTCGCTGGTGAAACAAAGACAAAGAATTCTTTTATTTTAGAAATTTTTCGGCTTGCCTAAAAGCTATCTTTGCATTCCTTGTTAATGACAGAGAGTTGGAAAAAAAACAATATGTTCTTGCAATAACTCCTGTGACTTGATCTGGCGTATATCAACGTGTCTCCAGCGACTTGTCTCCAGCTGAAGTTTAACACATCACTGACAACACGATAAGCCGCAGCTTGCAGCGGTGACGTTAGCTGTTTGTTGCACAACAATGACGATACTGCTTGCCTTTTCTGATCAGATCATGCAAACCAGACTCCATGCAGATGACCATGCAAAGTGCATGCATAAGGCAAACAAAATTTTGCTTCCTCTGACAGAGGAAATTGCCCTAGTCATGTGCCTTATTGGATTGGAAGCTTTAAGGAGAAGTTTTCTTCGCAGTATAATGTTCAACTTATTTTTAACAGGAACATAGGCAAAGGTTATACTAAAGTCTGTTCACGTTTATAGCACAAGTCCCAGAAAACCGAAATATTATATAGATCAACAAACTATATAACTTAAGATGCATACATTTTATAGAGCTGGGAAAAAGTATTTGCCCCTTTACAGTTATCTATTTTTTCCTTTATCGTCATGGTAAAAATTCTTAAGCAAATCTTTAAATCAAAGAAAACAATCAGGCTAAATAGAAAAGACAGTTTTCCCATAAAGATTTATTCACTAAGGGAAAAAGCTAGCCAAACAAACCTATATAGGATAGGACCTATGGTCCTATAAGAAAAGGTAATTGCCCCCCTCTTTAGACTATTAACCACTTGTAGCAGCCTTTGTGCTAACGACTTCCACCGAGAGAACATTTGTTGCTCTTTTTTAAAACAATTAAAACTTTTACTTCTTTTTACTTCTGCAACATTGGATAATTTTCTACCATGAATGGCCTGTTTGAGACAATCCTGCAGCATTTAGCCCGAGGACAGTCACGGAGACGAGGACACTCCAAAACCCTTATTTTGTTGTTTTGAAGCTTTTTAGGGGTGAGCTTGCCAGAGTAATTCAGATCATTTTCCTACTTGACCAAAGTGCGCTTGAGTTTCAGCTAACAAATTTATGGGTAGATATTTTTGTTCAGGATGTTTTGTTGGAGATCAAAATGTATAGTTTTTATAATTATGGCAAGCTATTCTCGCCTGAAGAAGATGCAGCAACAGTCCATCACAATACCACCAACATGTATGTTGTTTTGATATTCTTTTTCTTGAAATGTGTCAATTTTACTTCAGAGGGGTGTACACCTTCTGTTTTGACAGTCTACAGACAATTTACCAAAAGGTTTTGTGGGTTATCAAGATGTGAAATCAGATGTGCCTTTATATGATATCTGTCAACTCAGCAGTGGTTTAGGTCCTAGAACGTTTCCATGAATGCAACTTATTTCTTAGTCAATTTTAATGTTGTTCAGGGCTTTTGGGACCTCCTGTAAGATTTGTTAATGCTAGCTTGGAGAAAGTTTGTAGGTCAACCTTTCCTGGGAAAGTTCATCACTGTTCCTCGTTTTATCCATTTGTGAAAAATGTGTTTTGCTGGACTCCTAAAGCCTTTGAAATGCCCATGTAACCCTTTTTTTATTAACAGGGTTACTATCAATTACGGCTTCTCATCAATTCTTGAATTTCTTCACAAAGAAGCCTGATGCCTTGCTTTTTAAAATTATTCAGCCCGCTTCGACATGCAGTGGGCACTTATGCCTTCACACAGCTATGCATGTACAGTGGGGCAAAAAAGTATTTGTCAGTCACCACTTGTGCAAGTTGTTCCACTTAAAAAGATAAGAGAGTTCTGCAAGCTTGGCTGACAATGACAGAGGTACAATGTTTCCTGTAGGTCTTCACCAGGTATGCACACACAGTAGCTGGTATTTTGGCACATTCTTCCATGCGATGCTTTAGGTTGTCGCTAGGCAACACAGACTTTCAACTTCCTCCACAGATTTTCTGCGGCTTCGTTGATCCGGCAGTGTGTTTGGAATCATTGTCATGCCAGTTTAAATGTACCCATGATAAATATTACAGACCTCTCATCTTCTTAAATGTGACGACTTGCAGAAACGGTGGTTGCCAAATACTTGTTTGACCCACTGCACATACATGCACACAAGGTTGGTTGTTCTACCTAAAAATGAATTAATCTCAAATTTATTAATTAAAATTAATCTTTTTGATGATCTATAACTTATAAAAACAAAAACAGAATAAATCCTTTATCACAGCACAATATGTTAAGAGCAACTTGTTTAAGTCAGTTTTACAGTTTTCAATACAATAACATTTTCATACCTTATTTTCAAAGCGATGAGGTTCTTCCAATGAAGCAAGCAAAAATGAAGCAACATGTTAAAAAGGTTTCAAAATCTCCTTTTCCAAAGTCAACTGCAATTTCTCAAACTTGAGTGACTCAATTTAATATGACAGGATGAGTGTGTCATCTCTCCATTGAAAGAAGCAGTATCCCACAGAGACACACCTTCTCGACTAGTTCAGCTGAACTTAGTTGGAAGTTTAGCTGTAGCTCATATGAACAGCTGGTTACCTCAAAACTTCTTGGTGCCGAGCCACAAAGCTCTTTGTTTTCTAAGCAAATAAGATGCAGAAACAGGAACAACACAGTCTGCCTCTATGTTCAACATGCAAATGCTTATCTGAAAGCTAAAAGGTAATGTTTGGCATTTCAAAAATAAAAGCTTCGTTCCAAGAAAACCCACGTATTACATAAAACAAAATACCAACCTACAACAGCTCTCTCATGTAATCCACCATTCCTTCATTTTTAGAACTCAAAAATGTTCTTTATTATGCAAGAAAGGCAATACTGAGTGGATGGATGATCCCAGTGGAAAAACATGCTCCTGCATGTAAAATAATCAACCTTTGCTCAGCCCTTCCTGCTTGATTCACAGTGACTCATGTATCAAAAGATAATGAATCTGAATCTATGGAGGGTGAATCACAACTAAAGACACCTTGTGATATTTCCATGAGACATCTGCTGCTGCATGACTACTGATAGCCATCCTAAAAGATTATGATTTTTATATTCAAGTTCTTCTAGACAGTAAGATAAACTCCAGGGCCTTTAGGGTTCTTTCTAAAAAGTATTTAGATGTCAAAATGACATTTTACCATCTTTAAACGTTTTTTACTTTATGCAAGTGTATCTCATTAAATTCCAGTATCATCAAAAGGTAAATGTTGAAGTTGATAATTACATCTACTGAACATCAAAATTCTGTTTCAAGGAAAATCTGATAACATGAAAAACACAAACATGACACGATCACTGTAAATTCTGCTGATCTGCCAGCTGTGCACCAGAACCGGGAACAACTAGAACAGTTTGCTCATGAGGAGTGGGCCAAAATACCTGCTGAGAGGTGCAGAAGTCTCATTGACAGTTACAGGAATCATTTGATTGCAGTGATTGCCTCAAAAGGTTGTGCAACCAAATATTAAGTTGTGGGTACCATAATTTTTGTCCAGGCCTGTTTCATGCATTTATTTTTTAAATAATTCTGTTGAAGCATGGATGTAAAGCAATGTCTGACTTTCATTGGTCAACATTTATATAATTTTTATTTATTATTACTTTTGTCAGATTAAAGTTATTTCTGTGACCATTATGAGTTTTTCTTTTATTTAATGAAGGGTACCAACAATTTTGTCCACGTCTGTATATTGGCACTACCCCCACAAAAGGTCATTGCTAAAGAAAATATCTGTTCACACATTGCAATTTTCAAGCATAATAATGGAAACTGAGCGGAAGGAAAAAAATGTGAGAATAAATACAAAAGCAGTAAAAATGATTAAAACTTTCACAGGTGAGGATTCCGGCTGGAGTCGGTACTTAAAGAGCCATCCTACATGCATGTAACCAGGACATTCACCCTCGAGTCAGACACAATGTAGGAAGCATCATAATTGGGCAAAGAAAAAAAAAGACTGGACTTTTACTCAGTGGTCTAACATTTTCTTTTCAGATGAAAGTAAATTCAGCATTTCATTTCAAAAACAAAGTTACAGAGTCTGAAGGATTTGGAGAGACACCAAATCCAAGGTCCCTGAGATAAAATTGAGAAGGGTCAACAAACAGTAGTGACTTGGGGAGCCAAGACATCTTCTGGTGTTGGTCAACTTTGTTTGATCAAGCAAAAAATATCTATAGCAACCTACCAAGAAATTGGCTTAAAGCTTTACATAAATGCTGACTTCCTTTTCCAGCAGGTCTTGACATTTTCCCACAATGCCAAAAGTACTAATACCTGCATTAATAACCTTAAGTTACACGCCATCTATGGAGGACTGGAAAGAGGAAGATGAGCGACACCAGAGACAACAATGCAGACAATCATTCTGAAGGTCACTATTAAAGCAACCTGGACTATCTTAAAGGGAAAGTTTGTTTTTCAACCTGCACCTTATTTTTAGCTAATATTATGTTCATTTACTCAACCAGACAAGTTTAGAGGTACTTGGAGCCCTTCAGGAGGAGTGTATATCCAGTCGCGATCAGCGTATATGTATATAATGGAACTGAATCAGGGCAGGAGATTTGCCGCCTATAATAAGGCATCATCTGTCACAAAACTCTTTCATTTAACCACGTTTTGTTATTAATAGTTAGCTATATTTTTCCTGTGAGTTTGGAGTGTCTCAGAGTTACTAAGCTACTAGTTTATGGTTTTTTTGCAGGCATTTAATGTAACCAATTGAACTTCAACTAACCTGGGATTTCAATGACGTCACAGCCACCATTACAGTTATAGTCTACGTAGGCTGCGGAAAGGGAGCCTGTAGAAGCTCAAGTTAGTCCAATTGATCATTCAGTTAGTGCAATTTGGAAACATGCAAATGTGAACCATGTTGATGTCTACAGTAAAAAGTTCCGTCTATCTGACTGTTTTAGAGCACAGAGTGAAAGTCCTGCTCACACTACAAATGAGAAGGAGGCTGGCAGGGACGTAATTGTAATTGCGTGATAGTGTAGTTGTTTTATAGGCTGTAAATCCCCCTGGAACCGAACTAATTAGCACTTCTGAGACGTTCTGATCTCTTAAGGGAGTAGGGCAAATGTTTAATAACAAAATGTAGTCAAATTAAGGAGTTTTGGGGCAGATGATGTATTTTTTACAGGCAGCAAACTCCAGCCCCCAGTGACTCCCATTATATGGATATACGCTGATTGCGACTGAATCTAAAGATCTCCTGAAGGGAGCCAAGTAGCTCCAAACTTGTCTGGGTGAGTATATAATTTAAATATTAGGAAAAAATAGGGTCCAGGTTGAAAAAAACCCAAACTTTCCCTTTAACACCTCAGCAGATCAACAGGGGCATTGTGTACATGCCACACAAATATTATGCAAACATAAAAAAAATAGTTAAAAATGGTTTAAATCAATAAACTTTTTAATTATTCTCAGTTTTATTGAGATGCACCAGTGATGAGAATGTAAAACAGCAACTCATCAAAAAAAAGTATATTAGGTTTCCATTAAGAGAAAAGTGTGTGACCTAGTTTTCCACAAGGGAAAGAAATGTTGATCTATGTCTCAATAAAGAACTTACACTCTGATCCATTATCCACTTCCTTTTCTAAGACCCCTTCACAACCAGTGGAAATCCGCTCCTCCCCCAGAGACTGCGGGGGACGAGGAGCTGGTCTGTGGTCTTAGGAAAAACTCCTCCCCACCTGGCACCGGTGAATAGCCTCCCGTCAGGACGGTGTGAGGAGTACGAATAAACGGTGCCTCTGCAGATTAGGCCTTTAGCCTTCACAGACCATTATCCAACAGCATGGGTCTAAACCCCAGTGATCAGAAACTGAATCAGAAGACCAGTACAGGTTTGTTATTCCTCAATGGAGAGGAAAGAATCTAACTCACTTTAAGAGTTTTTGTTTTTTAGGCCGTCTTTCATATGTACCACATGGCTGATGTACAGCTGTGTTACAATGGGCTTTTAATGCTATGTTAATGATTAGCCCATTGGTCTGTAAATAAACCATTCGAGGACAACAGACGGTGAATGCACACACAGATACAAACTGAACCTGCATTCCTCACCGACAGTCAAGGTCAAACTTTTCTGGGATCTTTTAGGGGAATTCTGCAGCACAGAAGTGAAAGTAAATGTGTATTTTCATAAATGTATGGCATTTACTGAATGTAGTTTTTCCAGTTTAACGTTTTTCTGGAAAACCTGTTAGAAATAAATTAAACCAGCAAAAGAGATGAGATATAAAGACCAGATTTCGCAATGTTCCAGTGGGACAAAACTCCTTTAAAAGGTCAGATCTAAGCCTATAAAACTCTTCCAATCTCAACCTCTGCCTCTTAAAGGAACCAGCCGTGCCAGCTGACCTCAGAGCATAGGCATGTGATGATCCACTTTACAGAATCCTCCATCAACAATACCCCACTGCCTTCACCCCCTCCAAAATCTCTCCAGGCATTTACTCTCTGCTAGCCAGGCTGGATCTGCTGAAAACTCCCATTTCCTTTGGACAATACACACTTCTGAGGCCTGAAGCCCACTGTAAACATTACCAATTTGTCAGTCTGCCCCCAATCGGCTGACCCGTTAGTGTCACTCTGCTGAGTCCGCTGTGTGAAGGCTTAGGGAGGAGCAGTTCATTTATTTAACACATCACACTGTTTTGTCACATTCAGCGTTATACTGGGTGGGAAAGTGTTTTACTTTTGCTTTTCAGCCTTTTTTTGAAATCTATACTCCATAACAGCCTAATTAACATAACTGTATCTTGTTCTAAAGCATTTTAGCAAACATAAAATATTAATGGCAAAGTCCCACATCACTACATTATCACCTTTGCCAAGGAGGTTATGTCTTGGGCAGGGGTTGTCTGTTTGTTAGTCAGGAACATGACATTTTTAGGAAAACGTCTGCAATGGGACCAGGAACAAGTGATTCAATTTTTGGGGTGAACCAACTGGGGGGCGGGGGGGGGGGGGAAACTTAGCTGGCTTAGTGGAGGTCTATTCACTCCAAGTGCTTTTCTAGATAGTATAGCCTTTGTACAATTCTGCAGTGTTTCACAGACAGGGTTGCTTTTTAAAATGTAAAATGACTGTGCTCCAGAGGAAGTTCTTGAATGGGTTTCAAAGAAGCCTTTTAACAACAAGAACCAAAGTAGAGATAGCCTGTGACTAATGTGGGTAATCCACCGGAGAAGCTCAATAAAATGAAAGTTACCGTCGAAGGCTGTAAAATCATAAAATATATCGTAATCTTTTGTTAGTAGTTTAGAGATCTGGGTCATACAATGACATGAGTTAAAGGGAATGTGATGGGTTATAAATCTAAATTAGAAGAGATGGCTGGCAATAAAATGAACTAAGGAAAAGGATCACTATTTTTATGAAGCACTTTCAATTTTTATTATGTTAATAAATAAAGTTAAATGATGATGAATCTATAAGATATAGCAATAACGATGCATTATTAGGTGCTTTGACTGAGTTTAATCTTCCTTAAAAGGAGTCGCTGAATTATCACCTAAGGCGGCATGTGATCAACGTTACAGTCAATTAGGCAGATGAAGAAGAGTTCCAGTTCACATAGCCATCTAACAACCCCACTCCGAGAGACGCAGCCATCCCTGCCAACTTCTATCTGTGTCCACAACCCCATGTCCAGTGGTCTGGAAAAGCTGCTGTGAATGGAGATGATCTATCAGTCCCCTCCCCTTAGAACCCCTTTAAAGTTGTACGTTTTGCACACGCAGCAACATTCCTGTTTGGGGTTAAGTAGGACAAAGAGAAGCCTTATCTTTGAGAGTGATTTTTCATGCAGCTTCAAGTCGGTTATTGCTTGGTAGAGACACCATCATTCAACCAACAGCCTTGTTTTATTTGCAGGCTCTGCAGCTGGATGATGAACACGCTCACACAGGGGGCTCTCTCATGAAATCGTCCCTCCTGTTAGCTATATCCAATCATCACCTCACCTAGTCAACATATTACTAACAGCTCTGCCCCTTAATTACCACCAATCCATCATTGCAAGGGAGCTACGTTTTTTGAACCCTTAGAAAAGACTTAAGCAGGAAATGAGCTCTCTTTCTTGGTCAAATGCACAAGCTGCAAAAGAAATGTACTTGGTGAAGCGCAGCCTTTTGAAGGAAATTGAGAGAAAATTTGCATGAGAGTGGCACGCGTCTCTTCTTGCTAAAAGCCTCGTCTGGCTACAGCTGAACCAAAGAGGCAGACGTGGGGGGAACAAAAAGCAACCATTGACGCACTGGTATTCTTCAGCTAAAGTGGAAGCCCAGTGCTAAATGTGCGCAGCAGAGGCAAGAGGAGGGGGAGATACTGAGTTGAAGGCCGGAGCAGGCAAACAGATACAAAGAGGTCTTGTGTCAAGGCAGCAGCTCCGCGATTGAGATTATAAACTCTAAAATAATATGTCATCTGGGTGGCCCCTATCATACAAGGTCAGCACCACGTGTTACACAAACCAGCCTGGCTATAAGGGGTTCTGACATGTTCTGGGTGTATGTGTTAATGCTCAGGGGGTTACAGTTGTATGAGGGGAAATTGGCTGAGCTCCATACAGCCACACAAAGAGCCTCTCTGCCAGTCGGGAGTGTAGGAGGGGAGTTCATTGCTCTTTCAGTCTGGCTCTGAAAGTCTCTACATTTCCTCTTTTATTTCCAACATTCGCCCCCTGTACATCTGATGCAGAGGGTCTGTTAAATCAGCACACTGTCCCAAGGGAACTAGATACAGTAAAGCCGCCATCCATTAAAAGTCCTTCTCATAGAAACGGTCGTTTTATGGAAAGTATATGAGTCGATACATTCACATGCAAAGGTATTCTGACCTTTAGAACTTCTCGTACTTTGTTAAAAAAAAAAAAAAAAAGATTGGCATTCAACTATATTTGGTCACTCCAATCTTATACCCCCAAATAAAATCAAGAGCAACCAGCTTCCTTCCTTCCTTACACTACGGTAATCAATAAAGTCCTCTCGTTTTCAGATTTAATCTCAGAATATATAGAGCAGTTCAATGATTATGTCAGTGGTTTGCTAGAAAATTTTGTGGACCTCGTATGTTCAACCCATGGCGCATTTCAAATGGGAAAAGAAAATAACTTTTATAGCTCCATTACCTCGCATTTATTTATTTTTACAGTAGGGGACCGGTGGACCAGAAGTAGAAGGGCATGACTTCTAAGGCTCCCCATTGATGACGTTAAACTCAATTAGCAATAAAAGCTAATAATGTATTTTTCAGCTTTTTGTGCTTTTGAACACTGTAGCAACATGTTAAAGGAGATTAAATAGGGCTGTTTATGTGTCGTTAAAAGTATTAATAAGTGTTTTCCCCAGCCATGACAATCAGACTGCAATATTGCATTATGAGGAATGGGTTAACAAAATCAAATCTCTGACTTTCCCAGTCAGAATTACAGGGAGCTTTAGAGTAGTTTGTTAACCACAAAATCAGCACTGTTTTAAAGCATCTCTCAAGATGGCAGTACTTGGAAAGCTTGGTGTTTACTGAGGTGTCACATGGAACATTAACTGAAAATATGAAACTATTATATGTGTAAAGCTGGTAGACACATACCCCAAATTAGTAGCAGCTGTGGTCATGTTAAATGTGATTCTCTTAAATAAACTCCCAGTAAAAATATATTGACATTTTGTGGTTATAACATGAAAATATATACTACCCTTACAAGGCATTGTACATCAAGTAGCAGCAAATAACATCCCTCTGATCTTACCTTCCCCCATTGGGCCCTGGTGGAGAGCGGAATGGGAGCCCTCTGGCATGACACACAGGCCTCTGGAGTTGACAACAGAAAGACAAACATTCAGACATGATCCAGACTATTCATGCCAAGACATACAGTAAATACATGGTGACAATGTTTATAATTGTCATTCTTCTGAGTTATCTACTATATAATTATTTTGTCAAAATATTTTTCTCTCTCCAGACTGCACACAGTGAACTGTGGTCTTACACAAGAGGGAAATTCTTCCCATTCCTCTGCTCTGTGTTGGCTCTGACTTGTGTAATGTATAGTGAAGCTGTGGTAGAGGTAGGTAGAAGAAACACTGATATAAGCTGATGCTAATCAGCATTAAAGGATCAGTAATGGGTCCAATTTGACTTTAAGGTAAAAATTAAGAGACTTGGTGGCTGCAAAGTAAGTGCTGCCTCTATTTAGGGCTTAAAGTTTATCAAAGTTATCAATACCAAATTTGATTTTGATATATTTTTTGGCCTATGTTTTCCTGAAAAGAAATTGCAATTAAAAAATATAAACAATTAAAACCTGCTTTTTTTTCAAGTTTCCGTCCTGGAGCGGACCTGAATTCAAAGTCCAATTTAAAACAAGCTATAACGTGTCCTTGTTAAGCCCTGGAAAGGTTGACATCACTCTGAGCCATGGAAATCTAAGTAATGCATTGGTAAAAATAATTCTTGATTTTCCAAATATTAAATCTTCATAAACAGAAAATGTGATCAATCAAAAACAAAAACAAAAAGATATATCCCTTATTCCCTTATGCCAGACTGTAGCTTTCTCAGGTATGAGTTGTTTCCTTCTAAAGCCACTATGCTGTCAATTTTTCAAAACTTCCCATCTCAGCCTCCTTAGAGCAAATCAAGACATTGCATGAGAACTTGTCCCTTTGAAATTCCCGGTGAGCCCAGAGGCCCTATTAGATGCCACATTCTTTGGCCAGATAGATCTGAGGAGAACAGAAATTCTTCAAGGATTAGGAATAGGAATTGTTCCCGTTGCATCTGCTGGCCACTGTACCGAGCTGACAGCCAGGCCAGCTGAGGCCAGCCGGGACCAGGCAAAGCCCACTGCCAGGAGGTTCACTAATTAAGATGTGCAGGAATGCAGGGATAGAAGTCAGGAAGCTGGATGTGGACTTTAGGATCACTGCTTCAGTCAAAGACCCCTCCGGCTGCAGCTCAGACTATTGTAGATCTTGTAGAATCTTCCCACTGAAACTATTATTTGTTACACAACAGATCAATGACAAAACAAAACATGCAGTCTGTTATGCATGGGACATGCTGTGAGATAATCTAATAATTATATTTATTGTATTAATGTTTCTTTTTTGTTTCTTTTAATCCACAATTTTCAGAACTGCAAAGTATTTCAACACACAATCATCATCACAATTTACTTTGTTTCTTTGTTCATGAAATATTGAAAGATATCAGCATTTCCTCCACAACTAGTGTGGATTTTGTTACATAACATGCCTTTTTTTTCAGAAAATTTCAGGTACGTCATAATATTTGTCAGAGGTCATCTGTTCTCTTAACGGGGGCAAAAATGGCTGTAGGTGCACCTGTCACTCTGAACAACAGAACACAGATTTAAGGTCACAACCAGTCTTTTTTACAATATAAATATTTTTTTGATAAGTTAAGTTAATTGTTCCGACAATAATAGGATTTCTAACTTTCTTGTTTTGGAGTCTTAATTTAAAAAGTAGAAGACTCTGCAGCAAATTTTTCTAAAGAGGGTTTTAATTTTGTCGGCATCCAATAGGCATGAAAATTTGTAAAAAAAAATATACCCACACAGAAAACTCAACAAATGTGAATGATATAAAATTAAACAAAAGAATCTAATTCTGCACCACTAAAACACTGTTTTTCCAACAAACTATAAAAAAAGACTTTAAACAATAGGATTGGTATAATGTAACATTTTTAAGGTTTTTAAGTTGTAACTTTTTTAAAAAAAACATCAGTATATATTTCTTCAAATGCAAAGCTTTATAGTTTGAGGTTTTTGACCAAGCTAAATTATTTTTTTGAAGTTTGATTAGTTTGTGAAAAATGCAAGATGGCAAATAAAATTTTTGCTTTCCATTTGTCTCATTGAGCAGTGAGCTAATAAATGCCTTCATAATCCCACTTCCATCGACCCCTTAGCTACTCAGCCTAATGACCAGACCAAAACTATGCTAATCTGTCTTTGGTCAAGGACAGACTAGACTGAGAATAATGGGCTAAAACCTAGTAACACCACAAACGTCTGGGTGTCCAAATCCTTTGTCACGCTTATCAGAGGCTGGATGGAACAATGATAATCAGTGACATTAAAAACCTTTTTTAAATCGCCTTACAAGAAAACAAGCACAACTTTCAGACAAAAGTCTAAATCTCTGGCTACTATTTTCCCATTTGAAATGCTTGGTTTTCCGAGGGAGGGAATGAAATCTCAAATCCTTAAGAAAACATGACATAAAGCCATACATTCATGCAAGGTTGACCACCTGTGTCTGAGTAAAATACCATTTCACACAAATGGGGAGCATTTGGTTCCCACAGCTGATGACTGCATTACTCACAGCGTGAACCTCCCCACATGGGAATTTTTTTGCTTGTCCCCTAATTAGAGACAGAAGCCCTAAAAGCCAGCCTGAGTGTTACAAACAAGAAGATAGGCAAATCATTTCTTCAGACGAATAAACTTTCTTGCTTTTCTAATCCAAAGTCTTAACACAGATCAGTGCACTGAGGACTAAATTGCACCTTTTGTACAAAACAAACAGATGATTAAGTGAGAACGATGCAAGCCCAGATATGTCCCTCAAGCAGATCCAATTGAAACAGAGTCAATACCCCATATTAAAAGCATCACTCAAGCAAAAAATACAAATATACACTTTCTTAAACCAAGAACTTCAATTTGACATATGATAGGAAAGAGTCCTTTGGAGCTTGATGACTATCTGCAGATGTTACCACAGCCAATGTAAGTTATCAGAGAAGTGAAAGCAGCAAACATGTCTACAGAGGAAAACACCACTTCTCCTCATACTTCACACAAGTAACTTTCTCTGTCTCTTCAGGAAGGTATACAGAGGGCAGAGACAATAATAAAGGATGTGATCAAAACTAAATAAAAGCTCTAGTACTATGGTCTCCAACAGCATTCAGACTCCATGCTTCAGTCCACATATGGTCACATTAGAGATGCCAACTTCAGTGTATTTTATTGGAATTGTATGGGACAGATCAGCATGAATTAAAACATAACAGTGAATGAAAATTATTTTTACAATTAAAACATTTAAAAGGATTAGCATGCATTTGAATTAGCGCTGTCGGTATTTTGCAGCTTTGTGCATCTGCAAACAGATTTTCTGCCTTCTTTTTTTTTCTTTGCAAAATAGCCCAAGCTGATGGGATGGTCAAGTCTTAACAACAACCTTTAGGTCTGGACTTTGACTAGGCCAATCTCAAAACAGATATACTATAATATAATCCATTCTATTGTATATTTTTCCTACATATTTAGGGTTGTTGTCCAACTGAAAGGTGGACCTCTGCCTGAATCATGTCTCTTATGGCTCTGCCAGGTTTTCAGTTGTTAGTAAATACAGAACTGGGTAAAATAGTACTTTCTAATTTCTTCCTATGTGGCATCCAATAAATTACATTTTTCTAATAAAATTTTAGGTGGTCTTGAAGAATAGTTCTACTATCTTTTTGAACATCTTGCAAGAAATGAAACATAAAGAAACTGAACATACAAATGTCAAATTTTATCTCTAGAAACTTTGATACTAATAGCCTTTCATGAAGCCAGAACTGTGTTTCTATTACTATTGTCAAATCTCTATAAGGTAAGAAAAAAGAACACAATTTGAGTAACATAAAATGTACTGTATGCGTCTTTCAAATAGCTAGTTTGGCATAAAGCATTTATTTAAAGCCTTTTAACTATACAGAAAGTCGCAATCTAGTACAGTGCTGGCCAATAGTAGAAAATCCTGCAATTTCACTAATACTGTTGAATATTATGATTAGATCGATAGCAATTATTGCATTTCTCTCTCATTTGACATTATAAATCGTCAAATGTTCATTATGATCTAAAGCTTGCTGATTAAAGATTTTCGTTCAAATTCTCATTTTCAAAGAATTTTTTAAAATGAATTTTCAATATTTTCTATTTAAATTTACAAACTGATCAAAACTAAAAACAGTCCAAAAGTTTCTAGTGTTCTTATTTCTTATAGCCACAGACCTACACAAGTGTTGGCCTTAACGAGAACTATGGGACACTTGAGTTATGACATAAGTACTCTGGAGTGTCTTGAGGCAGTGTGTTTAGGTTTCTTTGAGAAACTATCGGTCAGGACAGATGTTTAGGTCAATGACAAATAAAAATCTAACTTGAAATCAGGGCTTTTCAGAGGCCCAAGAGGCAAACTGGCATGGAGTTTTTTTATACAAGTCAGAACTGGTGGAATGTTTATCTTGCATGACCTCTTCGCTACCCCATTTAAAAGCTTTTTTTTTTTTTTAAGTGCCCTGTTTTCCCACATTACTCCTGCAGTTTGTCCTCTGACATGCAGGCTTTAAGAGACCAACTACTTTTTATTCTCAAGAGAAAACAATGCGCCCTGAAGGCCTCTCTTCATCTCAAATAAATCCAACAACTAGACAAAAGACCCGTCCAACCCTCACACAGACACACCACCATTACCAAACCTCGTATTTTCATCAACTGCATTTCTAAACGTGCCAGGCAGACATGATCCAGCCAAATGAACAGCCAGAGGGCATACAGCCCATATGGTGCACATACATTTCAACAGCCAAAATAACCTTTAATGGGAGAATAATTACTTCCCACTGCTGTGACCAGGGAAAATAGCACTTTCCTCTTACTAAAATATTCAATAAACACAGCGTGCATACCTGGCATGTGAGGTTGGAAAGAGCCATCTGTGTGAGGAAGTAACAAGTGAAGATTTCAAACTTTTTAAAATTATGAAGGGTAGACATCCAGTAGGCAAAAGGTCCTCCATTAACGTTGGTTTGGACAGGAGAGGGGGGAGCACTTCAAGGTAAAATTAGACAACATGTCTTCAAATAGAATTAGAGTGCACTCATTTAAAGGTACATAACACCACATTTTTTTTTTTTCTTTTTTTTTCTTTTCTTTTTTTTTTTTTTTTTTTTTTTTTTTTTTCACTTATTCAAGTTCTGTACTGGAGGAAAAAGTTTGCCGGAGTCAAATTCCTTGTATGTGACATACTTGGCCAATAAACTGATTCTGATTCTGATTCTGATTTGAAGGCACTAAGCTACTTTCTGATTGGCTAAAACAAAGCTGGATTTTCTATCTCTTCAGATAAACACAATATTGGCAGGTTGTCTTCTGTTAAATCAAACTCACTTTAGATGCAGTTTAGCACATGTGCAACAGATTTTATGTCAGTGAAGTTTTTTGTCTTTCTTGATCCAATAAAAGGACTCTTATTTCTCAGATCCACTTTTTCTTCTTTTCGTTAATTAGTTTTTTTTATATATATATTTAATTACAAATCCTTATTCAATCATGAAACAAAAATTCACTTCTGCACACATGTGATCCTGTTGACATTACACAAGGCATAGGGAAACTCAGACTTCTTCTAATTTTTTGTTTTGACATTTTCTTGTTTTGTCCCGTTTTTAATTTTGTTTTTAGACAACTTCCTCCTTCAAAAATGGTTCTTACTTAGATTCCATACAGTTCTTGCAAAAATATTTGAGCTGCATTCGCAAACACTACATGGACTTCAGTAAAGTTTAGCAAAAATAAAACATAGAACCAATTTGTGATGGAGACAAATGTAAACTGGAGTAAAACTTAAACACTATGAAATCTATATTGAAATTATTCAAAAATTGCCCTTTTATCACATTGTTTACATATTTCAGCTGATAAGCCCAATTTGTGTACCTTTTGTGATGTCATCAACCCAAATGCGCACAAAGAAAAATTTGCATTCTTCTTCTTTTTACTTTCTAAAATCATTTTGTGAAATCTTGCAGTGCAGAATCCATCTGTTTTATTCATTGGTGAGGTGAAAAAGAACACAACACTAAATAGCTGTTGTAAACAATATTGTAAGTCTCCCTTTAAATCTTACAAAGCAGCCCAAGCTGCCAATTGTAAAAGTGGTCTGTTGCAACTGGCCATCAGCACCAAACAACTTCAGGACAATCAATGAGGTTTGGAAAAGGCTCTGTTGTAAAGTTGGAAAATTATAAGGTCTCCATAGAAGAAACCGCCCTCACATTCTGCAGCTCTGGTGATTTTATCACAGCTGCAGCCTTCCAGCACTGTGGAAGAAGGAACCAAAGGCCAATTCTGAGATCCAAGACACACTTGTGCTGCTTCCTGTCTGGACCACCTATTCAAATGCACTATTCAGCCAAAATTTGTAAGTAATGAGGTTGAGGCGTTTTTTTTCGGGAGGTCAAATGAGGTCAAAGAAGCACAAGACTGAACTTCTCAGCAGTAATTGATTGATTTTTGTCACCATTCTTCTTCAGCTGCTGGTTGGGGAGAGTTACTGACCTATAAGGGAGCTTGCATTTAAAATTTGACTGTCTCAATGGGGTGCTCATTAGAAATAACAATTAGGTTTTCAGAGGGAGACTGTGTGCACCGTGGGGGATAATTTGGATGCAAGAAAGGAGGAAACGTGACCCGTATTTTTCAGATTTCTGTAACTGGAAATTTAAAACAAACAAAATCCACCCAACAACATCTGTTCAAAGTCCATTTAAGTGAAAGTGTTTTGACAGAAAGACAAACAAAACGTATCTGACTGAAACTCCAGCGCACTGACTCTGTACAGCTTGGAGGCTGTAAAAGTACAAGAAGCAGAAAGTCTGATTTCAAGTAAAGCAGCCACAAAGCCACAAAGATTCAAAATCATCATCATGAGGAATGCAATCGTTTTTTAGACGGATCTCACAACTCTAAACTTAATCAAATCCATGCACTCCGATGATGTGTATGACTTTCAGAAGTCGATATAACTGACTCTAAGCACAAATCGTCTGGGTATTTAACGCATGCTCACGAGTTTGACTAAAAAAGTAGGGGTAAAATAGCCAAAGTGGTCAAATAACATCAGTGGTCAAATTCACATTTTCAGCTTATTTAAAAAACACTAAACTAGATGAGACTGATAAAAGTTTCCAGTAAAGCGTACGTACCGAATACGCCAACTTCTTTCCTTCTAGCGACTAAAAGCCCCAGTTGAACTTCTTCTTCCTGCTTGCTCAGTCCATAAAATAATCAGCTTAATCCATTAGCTTCTTCTTTTTACATGATACATGCCTCTCACAGATAAACATCCCAGAGCAGGTCCTAATGAACACACCAGCGCTGCATCTTTGAAGAACTGCGAAGGAACTGCGTCTGCTGCTGGTGATGCTTTCACTGCCTCCCGGAAATATTCAAACCGCGCTTTACGACAGTGAAAACCAAGCGCTGAGTCAGAGGGATTCCAGCTGCAAGAGATAACTTTTACATCTCACTTCCGAGCACCTCTACAATCTAAACGTCCCGATTCTGCAATGAGGAAACAGCTGCTTCTATTATTTAAGTCGAATCCACATCCCGGTGCCCTAAATCTCATCAGAAACCTCCACATTTTTTATCATAAAATAAAAGATAAGATATTGTTTTCTTTTTCATATTTAAAACAAAACACAAAATATATATATTCATGGTGCTATAACAACCACCATGAACTATGATTGTAGACTTTGATCTCTTAATTGGTTTTCAACATAAAAAAACAGACAAATAGCCTAAATATCAGCAGTAAAATTGGCCCTAATATGTTTTTTTAAAAATTCATGAAATATCTAGGTAATGTGGAGAATTGCAGTGCCAGCTCATCCTGCCAAATATGGGCAATGACGTCATAGCATAAAGAGTAGTCTCTGCTAGAGGACTTTGCCAGAAGTTGAGATGTGCAGACTGACAGAAAGTGAGAAAACACGAGTAGCCTACTTCTCTTTTTTTTCTTTTCTGGTGACACGGTAGTTGTCGATATGGGCTGTGGCTCAACATCCAGGGTGAACATACAAGCATAGCCACATAGAGGGTGGGTGGTCGGGCAGAAGAGGGCACTTGGAGAAAAAGTAGGCTGTCATTTGTTAAGAACCATTGTGAAGTAAATTAGAGATTATAAGAAAACATGCTACTGTAATGCAGCTGATTAACTATAGGGAAGCTGGTGTTTGATTTGAATTCCATGAGGAGCAATTTATTGTTTGTCTGTTCTTGCATTTCATTGTCTCTATTTGAAAATCTAAAGCTGGAAATCTAAAAAAAAAACTATTTTATTTCTTTAAAAAGCACGCAAATCCAAATGTAGACTACAAAACCTGCACGAACTGCCTGAGTTAAAATCTATTTATCTATCTAATAATTTTCTAAGCACATAGGCGTGATCTTCTGTACAATAACCAACATTACTTGGTGATTAAATGTTTTTAGTATTTTAAATAAAAAATAATGAAATAAAAATAAATTAATTTCTGCTCATTCATTATTTTTGCAAATCTAGCAAATGGATTCAATTGAAATTCAATGTTTTTGAACAAAACCAAATCAGAACTTGTTGATTCTTTTGCCACATTGTTTTCTGAGAGATAAAACTAAACTAAACATTCACAGGTTTTTCTCAACTGGTTGGATTTCATACTAAAGATCACAAAAAGCAAAATGAAATACATTTTCAGCAATGTGCACATCATGATTGGTAGCAGATTTTAATATTACTTTGCTTTGTTTTAAATCCAAAACAGAATTTAAAGGTTTTAAGAGAATGTCACCATGAAGGTCCCCTGGAAGTTAAAATCCATGAGATAAAATTAAAGAGATTTCTAACCTATGATAACAAAATCTACTTATAAATATAATAGTGACAGCCACGGCAAAAAACAATTTCTCGTGTTGGTCATTTTTAGCTCATCAAGTCTGTAACATACAGTACTACAGAATATTTACTGATCTTGTTGGTAATTATTTGGAAATACATTTCTTTATATTTATCAAATAACTGGACCAACTTTTTTTCTATCACAAAAGGCAGCCAAAGGACCCCATGGTTCTCACACCACTGTTTGAGTTCTATTGCTTTATAGGGAGGTAATTAACATTATTTCACCTAACCCTTTAGCTATCGTTAGAGACATAGCTTAGAAAAAATGAAATATAATGATAATGGTGAAAGTTCCGTGTCAAATGGTAGTTTTGCTTTCCTCATTGCAACGTTTATGAGTCAATGCAACCAACTCTCCACTGGCACAACATGCTCCTTCAGGAAGAGTCATATAATAAACTGAACTTGACTATAAAATTTTATAACTAGGATGGAAATGGAATGTATGTAACAGGAAGCATGTTAGACAATGATAGCATTTCTAAAACATAAGATGTGACCATTGAAATTTATATTTATGGGGATCTGGCTTGCATAAATGGGGGTATGCAGAAAGAATGGCCCAAGAAAATCAATTGAAGCTATACCTTATTTTGAAAGTTTCCATTACGTGTTCTACTTGCAATGTTTCAGGTAAAAAAGAATACAAGCTCAGACCATGACATTTAAAAAACAGGACTGTGGAAAGAGTGTTCATTTGTAGGATTTCACTGAAACACGTTTTGTAACCCTGATTCAAATTAAGAAGATCGGTGTCGCCATCTACTGGTAAGTCTAGAAAATACATTTTTGGTTTCACATTACTTGAAGTCTTGCTTCTCCTATGTGCTTTCAGGTTCCAGCTGGAATGGATAATCTGAGAAAAGGTTGGTGAGAATTATACTTAAAGCTGATGTCTCCAATAAGGCTGAACCAGCAGGAATGCTTTTATTAAAATTCAGGTGCAGTGTAAAGTTTTAACCTGAAGAGGGCACTCCACTGATTTTCTTTTTTTTTTGGTAGAAAATCAGATTTTTTCCTAAAATGTAAGAACGAAGAAAAAACCCAAAAAACAAAACAAAACAACGAAAATAATGAAGAGACTTGTAGACAGTACTATTAGACATTCATTTATACAGTTTATCAGCAAAGGTTGATTAAGGGGTGAGTTGGACTTTAAACTCACACACACAGTTATACTTTGCCAAGCCAAAGTTCTTTCTTTTGCTGAAGCAGCTTTATTGCTTTTTCTTCATAATAATTGGCTTACATTCCTCATAGGCCAGTATCAGTACTTCCAACTCCTCTTCTTTTAAGTATTCTGCCCTTTTTTTCCTCTTCAGTTTCCTTTGTGATTTGTGAATTTGGTGATCCATTGAGAGAGTATTGATGTTTCAAGGTTAACCAGGAGTAGGTTGATTAACCAGATTCTTATCAGGTGTTCTGGAACCGACATACTCAGGCTAAGCAGGTTTTGGGATGACCTCGAGACTTCAGAGTTTACCACATGGTAAGTTAACCAATCTTTCTGGAACAGACCTTTGATGAATATCAGTTCTTATTCAGGACGTTATAAGCTACTATAAGTTTTGTTGTAAATTATTTTAAAATATCTCCCTTTTTAACTTTAAGGACATGCCCCTCAAAAGGTCTCGGCACAGCCCTGTTTAACCAATATCAATAGTATATGATAATTTATACAAGGTGCTGCTCTATATATATATATATATACACATAAAAAAAATAGTAATGTTGGAATTACAATATTAGTTTTGTAAAAAAAACTGACCAAAAGAAAAAAGACATAACAATGGACTCGGACACAAAGTCACCAACATTTGTATATGTGTTAATGTTTCTATTCTTAATCACTGTGCACTGTAATATGTCCACTTTATACAATAAATGATAAAAAAAAATCTGTTATTCCATCATGTGGCCTGCAGGGGTTGCTCCTAATAAAAAAAAAAGGTTCTGCGAAAGACTTTAGTATTTAATGTCATGCCTGCAGCAGATATCTATCTCCATTTAGTATAAATCAGGATAAGTTGATCCTAGGGGATGAATTAAACAGTAAACTTCTACCTTAACTCTAATTTGAAAAACATAAAAGTAGTTCAACTGAACACAAATTTATTCACCTTTAGTCCGTTAGAATACTTGAACATTTATTTTCCAAAGTTGAAAAAAAAAATAGAGCGAGGAAATCTTATGGTGTCATTTATCTTATTGGCTGAGACATGTATGGAGAATTTAATGTAAAATGCAGCTCCAGTCAGAACAAATAGCTAATAAAAGCTACATGAAATAAATGGCTAAAATATTTTTTTGTTTTACAGAAAGCTATTTTATTGATCTATAAACAGTTTCTTAAAATCAAAAGAGGTCAGTGAGAAACTTGGAAGGGGTCACATCCCTCAAAGGATACAAATAGAGTTGTTGGGCGTTAGGTGTAAAGCTAAAGCAGTCAAGACAGAATGAGCTCTAAAAGTGAAGATTAATTTGTTTGTGCATTAAGCATGAATTATTATTATATATGTTAACTTATTATTGGGTTATAATATTCATTCCAGATTTATTGTTGTTTAACTTTGCTCCTTCAGTCTAGCATTAGCGTCTCATTAGCTTCAGCTTCCTCAACCAATGCATATGAATTTTTACAAAGATGCCAGAACAATTATTTAAAGCAAGTAAAATAGTTGGTGACAGACAATAAAAAGGGAAGGTGTATAACATAATCAAGACAACTATGTAAAATAAACATTTTGAAAATAAATACCAAAAATAAAATGGGTTTATTTATTTTTTTTATTCACGATGAACATCATAGTACAGGTAAAGCTAAAAAAAAAAAGTGGACATCAGGTTATATTTACATATTCTGATATTTATAATATTCAATAGTAAAGATAAACATATAGGGCCTCTTAAAACAACCTAGAATAGTTTAAAAAAGTTGATAAAATCACCTCCAAGAAAATTAGTTATCTTAAGATAAGATTATGTACAATATTTTGCATGTAGGTGAAATTCAACAGAATGTAACAACAGTGTGCTGAAGAAGCTTAATATAAATTTGGGAAACAAAACTGCAGGAAATACAGCATAATCTAAGAAATTGACATAAGCAAGACCTTTTGGGTTTGGTTTCAAGAGAAAACCAAAGGTCTTTTGCTTTAAATGAAAGCTTCACAAACAGAAAAGAAATTGTTCGGTTAGAACTACTAAAAAAAAAAAAAGAACTCTTGTATATCAGTGAGAGGATTTCTCCGCCTTGACACTAGAGATAATCCCTCGTATTTACGGTATGGTGGTGTTACAGCTTACTTTACCAATTTAAATTTACATTTAATAGTACACAGCACTTAAAGGAATACATCACATTTCATCAAAGACTTTTTACTTTCTGTGTGCATCCTCTTTAAAACACATCTACCTCCTGAGTAATTAGAAGAAAAAACAAACTCGAACAGCTTCTTGCACTCAGACTTTTTGTTTGTGACTTTTAGAATCGGAGTAAAGATTAACAAAGGCAGGTTCACATAGGTTTGGTGGTGCTTTTGTAGACCATGTGATCCGTTTCACCCATCCCGGCGGTGTTGTTGGCATAAGTAACCTGGGAGTGCTTTGGAGCATTTCTTTT
Source organism: Apricaphanius iberus (assembly GCA_028564705.1). Taxonomy (NCBI): domain Eukaryota; kingdom Metazoa; phylum Chordata; class Actinopteri; order Cyprinodontiformes; family Aphaniidae; genus Apricaphanius; species Apricaphanius iberus. The sequence continues at coordinate 1,127,679 of JAPXFQ010002501.1, read as the reverse complement.
CTTTATGAAGCAGTACCCCAGGATACCAAGGACAACAATGATGGCTACCCCCAGGAGAATAGCTATGGCAAGGATGCCTGTTAAATAAGAAAATAAATACCTTGGTTAAAACAGATTATTATATTGCTGCTTAGTTTTTGACAGAAGAACACACAGTACAAAGTATACAGTAAAGAATTAGATGACATGTTTAATGTATAGTGTTCTTTCAAGCAGCCACATCCCAAACAAGCACCAAGCAAGCGTGGAACGGTGGTATTTTCATCAGGAGAACTTTGCAAAGTGGAGTTACAAATAAAGGGTGTTTTGCAAGGAGTTTTGAAACTCTTGACCAAGATATGTAAAACACATCTCCCATGGATTTCCTTCATTTGAGCACATTTAGGATGAAGTGGAAGACATTCTTTTCCTCACCTAATCTGAATTTAATTGAGAACTTGTGGGGAGCTTTAGTGATGGAAAACAGTACACCTCCCTGAACAGTGTCTGGCAGGCTGTGGTTGCTGCTGCACATAAAGTTGATCATCAGCAAAGAAACTAACAGACTCCATGGATGGAAGGCTTACCACTGCTATTAAAAAAGGTGGCTTTACTTGTCACTGAGTTTTTGTTTTCATGTCAGACACGTTTATTGAAAAGCTTTGTGTTTTTTTATAATTATGACTTAAACATATAATAAATGAGATGAGAAAATCTGTTTTTCATTTAGCTGTGCAAAAAGTCTGCACAATAATATTTGCCCAATAATTGTGCACTTACAGCTATTCTTTAAGAGAGCCACAACCTCACTTTTATTTTCTTAAACATTCATGTTGAAGTACATTAACATTATGGATTAACCAATAGCACTGTTATTGATAGTTAAAAAAATGCATTGAAAATGAGACTGAGACTATAATTGTGTACAGAGTGTATGCCACAAAGACATGTCCAAAGTCAATAGGGAAACCAAAATGGCAGTTTTAGTCCACAAAATATTCTGTCATTTTAACTGGCCAATTTATGAAATACTGAAGTTTACTTATGTAATATTCTATCATACTGTAAGTCCTATACTGTAAATAATAGTTTTAACAAGATCAACACAGTTCAAGACGAGAGATTGCTGCAGGATCCAAGGCACGAAGCAATTGCCTTTAATTTCTGAGACTAATCAATTACATCTGATTGAACTGCATTTATAATTAAGAGATGAACATGACTGGATGTGAATTTGCGTAATAACTCAATTGTATTGGAAGGAGACTGATTATTCTGACAACAATTCAAACTAGATTAGATTCTACGTGTAGCTACGACTTGGATCTTGTAGGGTGCTAGAAAATATATTTTCTGAGATTCAGGACTATATAAAGAAACTGAACCAAATAAATTGCAACTCAGTTGTGTGTTTTTTTAACATTGGTAAAATATGTTATAAATGTGCTTAAGTTTCCAGCATTTTACTTATAATTATCCAGAAGAGGAAAATATAAGAGGGATTTACTAAGGCCTCTATGATTCAATACATTAATATCCCAAAAATCATTCCAGTAATTTGGCTTCAACAAGTTGCCTTAGTTTAATGATATCAATGAAAAAAAAAGGCAGGTTCTTTACTTGTATTGCTGTCAGATTCTTGTTTTTCAGCCGTCCCAGATCTTTCAAAGACATCCTTTTCTGTAATTAAGCAAAGTACATCAAACCATATTTAGCATGGCTCATAAAGACAGACAAAGGTAAAAAGGTAAAATATATTTCATGGTCTAATGAGGTAGAAATATTTTGGATATTTTGCATATATAGTACTGTTTGAGCCTTGGACAACTGAATGGTCTGAAAGTAAACCAACCTGTCACCCCTCTGCAAATTTTCAAACAGTTTTCCTCAGAGTCAAATTTGTTGTCGTTTCCTCCGCAGCCTCCGTAATTGAAGCGGTCACACTTCTGTGTGATGGGGTCATAGTACCACTTTGAGGCACTGTCCCTGCAAGTTCCTGTTTCTGGTTGGTACGTACAGCGAGCTGTGATTAAAAGAAAATGTACAACAATTATAAGCTATACGATTTCAAAACAAAATGCAAAAGCATTAATCTGCGAAATATGAGGAATACATTCAGAAAGAAGTAAAGTAGGTCAGTAGGTGAACTCGAAGGCAATATATCAGCAGCAATAACAGAAAATGAAAAGTTCAAAACACCTTTCTGTTCATCCACGGGAATGCTCATCAGAATACGAAACTTGGTTTGCACTGATAAACGCAGGAGATAATTCATGTTAGCAATTATTCTGAAAAAAATTATCCAAAAAACGTTGTAATCAAAGTATCTATTAAAATTAGTTATAATGAAAACTAGTTCTAGTTTGCATAGCAAGAGCATACGGTCATCGCATTTCTTCTCATCTGATCCATCGCTGCACTGTGGAGTTTCATCACACTCCAGTCCTTCATCCAAACAGCAACCATTCTCACAGGTGAACTGCTCGTCAGTACATGGAGCCTCACACTTTTCTTCTGTGGTACACAAACAGATACTCATCAGTTAGATAACCTTATAACTCCACAAAGAGCAGCATGCTCTGTGACACAAGTGAACCTAAAGATATTTGCCAGACAGACCATGAAACCACAGTTATTCCAAATATTAAAAGGTCTTACTTGGCATTTGCACATTTCTATTTTTGGAATTTACTGTATTTGCATTTCAATTCAGTAAAATACCTGCTAACAAGTGCGAGTTTTAACCAGTATTAACTGAATACACCCACCTTGAGAAGATTTAACAGGCAGACCTCGAGTACTTGGACCTGCTTAATGGAAAAACAACAAAAACAAAAGAAATATAACTGCTGGTTACAATCAACAACTCTAATCAGCAAAGATGAAAAAACAGTCATGCTCAGGTTTCTAGTGGGCAATGTCTGTCTTCATGGAATAAGAGATTGTGTAGGCTGATCTAAAACGCCCCCCAAAGGTACACAAAGGGGGCTTGAAGAACAGCATTACTTATGGATGAAATCACAGATCTGGTAAGTTCAGAGCACCAAAACAGATCAGCTCTATTTCTAAGATTACATTGTACTAATTATGTGAATTCTGAAAGCAATTGTTTACCCTGAATTTTATTTAGGGGCATCAAAGAAAAAAATACATAGAATCATGCAGCAAACTTCGTCCACATAGAAACTAAGCACTTCATTGTGTAGATTCAAGTATATTATATGTTTATTAAGGTTTTTATTATCTGCTTAATGTTTTTAAAATGCTTTGAGTATAACAAAGTAAGATGCCAGATCTCTCTGTGGTGAAACAGAAAGTCTGCGTCTTTGACAGGATGTAGCCAAGATGCTTGCAGAAGAGGAAAGCTGTTTCAAGTGCAAACGTTTCTAACGTTTACTGGTTTGTAGGGTGCTGCCCAAGCAAAAGCAACAGGAAGGCATGCATGACTGCAGGAAACAGACTTAGCAACGTTTTACTGAACCAATCATGTTTTTTATACTATACCTAAAGTGGAATAGGAGGAGATATGTTAAACATGATTGTAAGCTTTAAGAACTTGATGCTGATATGTGATTTTTGTCAGACAGCGAGCGCTGACCCGTCTGAAGGATCTACTCAGACGTTCTGTAAACATGAATATTTGACCTGTTTGAATAAACTTAAAAGAGCTGGATTCCTCTCCTGTCATCTCTCATTTGAACAAGCATGAAAGTATAGAATTGAGTTTTAAGCAGGCAATTTAGTTCCTTCAATATCTATCACAAAATCCACTGAAGTTTGTGATTTACAAAATTTTGTGGATCGAAAATTATCATTAGGTATCACAATCGAGAGCACTTTAAAGAGTTCAGCTATTGATTCATATCCTAACCTAATATTTATGCCTTGCATTTGGTTTATTTTATTAGTAAATCTGCACAGGAGCATTAATGATGTTGATCCAGTGATCTCTTTAAATAATCTCTAGATCTAGTTGACAAAGTTCTGAAGCTCCTTTGCTTAACATTTTTTAATGTAATAAACCTCTGAGTTCCAATCTCATATTCAATAATGAGGAACTGATTCTTAGCTTATCCCTCAATCAGGAAGTGGATTTCTCACTTTGAGTCATTAAAAAAAACATCTACACCACCCACTCCTTTCGTCAGTGTATTTTTAAGTTGTTTTACGTTGTTGTCCTGCAGACAGGTTTCTTCAAGCAATGCCTAATATTTGTTCATAACAGGTTACCCAAAGCTCTTGGAATGACTTGAATCTGTCATGAAATAAAACGGAGCGAAAAACTGTTTTGACATTCATTCAATGTTTACTGAAATTCTCCACTTAAAGAAGTGTTTGTCACTCTGGTATTTCTGTATGCATGGCTGGGAAAGAAAAAAAAAGACGGAAATGAACAGTGAAGAAGCCTATTATTTTGGTATTACATTAAAGTTGTTCATATTTAATAGGGGAATAGATTAGTGAAAAATTTTCAGTAAAAGAAAATACAATTACCTGTGCCAGTGCATGCATCATTGCATTCCTTCTCGCCAACATAGTTGTTCTTATTCGGCAGGCAACCCCCGAAAATAAACTTCTCACACTTCCCTGAGGCAGCGTTGTAATGCCAGCGAGGGAACATACCACGGCACGGACCAGATTTTTTTGGAACCATGCAGTGGTCTGGGGGACAAAAAATAACAATTTAGAAAAAGAAAAAAAAAAATATATATATATATAAAAAAAACAAACATGCATGCACAAGTCAGTCAAACTTTCAATCAAGAGATTTGTTGAAAAAGTAAAGAACTATGAAAATAGATACAGCTCAATAAGCCATAAGAATATAATAATTTCTTTCAAAAAATGAAACCCAGGTATTAGGTGAAGACACATGTATTTCTCAAAATTACGGTGTGTTCTTACAACTAATGAAAACTCAAATGATACTCGAAAACAATTTTTATTATAGATTTTATGCTATGCATAATACAATAGTCTATGCAATAATGAAGAGGACTGTTGTCCTGACAGTTGTACAGTAGACCTTACAGAAGGAGGGTAAGCCACACAAGATGAAGAGTGACGAGACTGGTTGTTTGACTGCATGTCCAAGGATACCAAAAGAAAGTTCAGTGAAAGGAAATGTTATGTAGATGAGAGGTTTAGAGGAGATTCAAAAGGGATAAACTGCCAGTTGGAGTCTGTGGCGTAGCCACAGGCGGGCCTGATTGAGAAAGTGGGCAGGCCCGCCTGTCTTATTTCTTTGGCAAATATGTAATTCGGCTAAATTAATTGTATACATCAGCAATTCTTTTGCAGCGGTTTTCAACCGTGAGGAAGTTAGAGGAGGGAATCATCTTTATGTAATTGAAAGATCTTTGACACACCATTTGATAAAAAAAGGCTTTAAAATTGGATATATCACACAGAAATGCCGGAACTTTTGTCTGAAAGCCTGAAGTATTTCGTTGCAATTCATGTGAAATCGGTTCATTTATGATATATATGCCATTGACCGACAGACTGCCGACCTGTCCAGGTGTACCCTGCAACTCGCCTGCTAATAGCTGGGAATGTGATAGGCTCCAGCTGCCCCTCGACCCTGAATTGGATAAAGCGGTATAGATAACGGATGGATGGACGGACACCGTCGACCTTGAGGTGTAAACACAACACAGTTGGAGTTTGGCTAATTGTGGGGACCTTGTCAGGCCGGGCAAAGTTAAACGTTGCCGTGGCATTGGCTTGGTCATTTTTGCTTGTAGACTATGGTTTGATTCGAACGTTCGAGGTGTTGTTACAATGTTGCTGTTAGACCAGTATCCCGCTTTCACTGCAAAACGAAGCTAAGGTTAGCCTTACATCTACCCGCCTCAATCTAGGCACAATGAAGCAAGGTAATATCCTTAGCTATGTCACAAAACGCAGTCGAATTGACAAGGAAATAAAAAAGCATTGCAGCGGCCGTTTCAACCAGGGGTGTCAAATTATCACGTTAACTGCGATTAATTAATTACAACCATTTTTAGCGTGCTATGTTTTTTAATCGTGTTAATCTATTTTTAATCATTAATTTTATTGTTTCTGCATGCATATTATGCGCCGGCATAGTGTACAACGCTGATGTACCCCTGCTACGTGCCTTGAGAGTTGGAATTCAACATCAGCATAGGAAGAAATTTACACTCACTGCTTGGCTGGATTGCCCCCATGTCCCGACCATTTAGTTATCTCTGGCTACGCCACTGGTTGGACTCAAAAAAATAGGGGCCTGATCATGATTTTCTCATGTTGTGCAAATAGGTATACGTTTATTTAAACAGGGACATGAACAACGACACATTGACCAGAAACAAATTTAGGAAAAATGCATGGTGCTAGGTTAAGCATGAATGCTAATTTCAACCTACAGTTACTGGATAGATATCACTGTGAATGATTTGCCAAACTCTCTAAGCCTAAACCCTGTTGAGGCACTTAACCATTTTCCAATTGCCATAAGCAAGTTGTAAAAATGAGCAATATTTACCAGTTCTTCTCTTAAATGACCAAGCTAAATCCCGCTAACAATACAAACTAATAGGAAGGGATTCTTAGTCCATGTATGGTAAAGAAAAAAAACTGCATGATGTTTATATGTAGAAAAAAAAAAAGAGTTAACAATTCAAAAAATCCGGAGTGGATAGAAATAGTTTATTATTCCAAATATCACTTTATTTGAAATGCTTTTTAGATTTTTAAGGTTGTGGTGGTTATTGGACCTCAATCTTTCCCTCTTAAAATTCAGAATCACATGCACTGTTATTAAAGAACCTTGGACATCTTAAAGGGGAGGTAGCCTACTGTTTTTTTGCAACTTGGACCTTATTTTTGTAGCATGCAGTACAGTTGTGGCCAAAAGTTTTGAGAATGACACAAATATTAGTTTTCACAAAGATTGCTGCTAAACTGCTTTTGGATCTTTTTTTCAGTCGTTTCTGTGATGGACTGAAATCTAATTACAAGCACTTCATACCTTTCAAAGGCTTTTATCGACAATGACATGACATTTATGCAAAGAGTCAGTATTTGCAGTGTTGGCCCTTCTTTCTCAGGACCTCTGCAATTCGACTGGCCATGCTCTCAATTAACTTCTGGGCCAAATCCTGACTGATAGCAACCCATTCTTTAATAATCACTTCTTGGAGATTGTCAGAATTAGTGGGTTTTTGTTTGTCCACCCGCCTCTTGAGGATTGACCACAAGTACTCAATGGGATTAAGATCTGGGGAATTTCCAGGCCATGGACCCAAAATTCCAACGTTTTGGTCCCCGAGAAAAGTTAGTTATCACTTTTGCCTTATGGCATGGTGCTCCATCGTGCTGGAAAATGCTTTGTTCTTCACTAAACTGTTGTTGGATTGTTGGAAGAATTTGCTGTAGGAGGGTGTTTTGGTACCATTCATTATTCTTGGCTGTGTTTTTGGGCAAACTTTTAAGTGAGCCCACTCCCTTGGATGAGAAGCAACCCCTCACATGAATGGTCTCAGGATGCTTTACTGTTGGCATGACACAGGACTGATGGTAGCGCTCACCTTTTCTTCTCCAGACAAGCCTTTTTCCAGATGCCCCAAACAATCAGAAAGAGGCTTCATGGGAGAATATAACTTTGCTCCAGTCTTCAGCAGTCCATTCATCATACTTTCTGCAGAAGATAAATCTGTTCCTGATGGTTTCTTTTGAAGAGAAGTGGCTTCTTTGCTGCCCTTCTTGACACCAGGCCATCTTCCAAAAGTCTTTGCCTCACTATGTGTGCAGATGCGCTCACACCTGCCTGCTGCCATTCCTGAACAAGCTCTGCACTGGTGGCACTCCAATCCCGGAGCTGAATTCTCTTTAGGAGACGATCCTGGCGCTTGCTGGACTTTCTTGGACGTCCTGAAGCCTTTTTAACAAGAATTAAACATCTTTCCTTGAAGTTCTTGATAATCATATAAATTGTTGTTTTCGGTCCAATCTTAGTAGCCACAATATCCTTCCCTGTGAAGCCATTTTTATGCAACGCAATGATGGCTGCACGCATTTCTTTGCTGGTCACCATGGTTGACAATGGAACAACAATGATTTCAAGCATCACCCTCCTTTATAATTTCAAGTCTGCCATTCTAACCCAATTAGCCTGACATAATGCTAATAAATTGCTAATATAAAAACTTAAGCAGCAACTTTTCCAATTTTGGGTATTTATGTAATTCTCAAAACGTTTGGCCACAAACGTACATTCACTTACTCACCCAGACAAATTTATTTCCAACTTGAAGTCCTTCGGGAGATATTTAGCTCTATTCGCAATCAGCGTATATCCATATAATTGGAGTTGTTGGGGTATTATCTGCAACAAAAGTCCTTATTTGACCAAAGTTCTGGTATGAATCATTGGCACTGTTGTCTTTTGGGGTGATTTACAGGCTAATTGGTTGGAATTGGTTATTCCAACTAATTACAACAAACCCTGATTTCAGTGACATCACTAATATGCGCCATTGCAGTTGTAGTCTGAGCAGGACTGAGCAGGTTGTAGAAAGGAGGCCTGTGGAAACTGAATTCATTCCACTTGGTCATTTTTTTGTGCAATTTGGAAACACGCATATACAAACCATGTTGATGTTTGCAGTACAAAGTTCTGTCTAACAGACAGACGTCGTCGCACACAGAGTGAAAGCCCTTCTCAGACAACAGCAAAGAATCTCCAAGATGCTCCAAGCTCACAGAGGAATAGTGCTAGTGATTCATAAAAAATAAAAAAACATTGGTGAAATTAAGGACTTTTGTGGCAGATAATGCCTTATTCAGAGGCTGCACTTTGGGTGCCCCAACAACTCCCATTATATGGATTAACACTGATCACGAAAACATTTAAACATCTCCCGAAGGACTTTAAGTGGCACCAAACTTGTCTGGGTGAGTAAATGAACACATTGCATGCAACAAATAAGGTCGAGGCTGCAAAGAAAATCGTACTTCCCCTTTAACAACTTAGCAGTGCCACAGGCTAATCGCCTCCATGCCATGGTGCACTGATGCAGTCCATGAAAAATGGGCCCTGAAAAAAATATAGTTTTTTCTGCACAGTACATCGACATATTCACAACTTTTTAACGCTTACATAGTATTCCATTAAATAAGAAACATTTTTGTTAATAAACGCTCAAAACATATCACTGTTATAGATTAACGTTTTAAAGGTTATTCTGATTTATTGAGTTCACAGTTTTCTAACATCACATTCTCTGGGAAAAGATAATGAGACAGGCAAGAGGCTTGTGTGACTAACCCATAAGATTTCTCTAAAACCGAGACAAAGGGCTGATTTACGTTCAGGTTTCAACTTTTATCATTCAGAAACTGCTCGACATGGTGCAGTCAACATAAAACAAGAAGTGGTTTGTTTTTAACGGTAAGTGTGTTATAAAAAGCTGCTTTAGTGGTCTCAGTGCTGTAAATGATAGACAGTCTGCGTCAGCGCTCATTTGAAGTAAAGCTTTGCCACATGTCAGAGAAATGGCACAAAAAAACCAAGCACAACCTGCTTTTTAGTTTATACGTTCTCATGTCGATCATCTGAGTTGATGCCTTAATCATTCATTGTTGCAGAGTTGATGTGCTTAATACTAGATGCATTCAGAATTTTCCACTAAACACTTAAAATCTGTTAATAGGCAACTAAGCTACAGAGAGGGTAATTCATTTTAAGTGCTTAATATGCCAAAAGAATCCAGAAAATAAGTTAAGAAGATAAACTTCTGATGACTTTTGTTCAATTCACACAGCAACTATAGAAGTCTTGTTGTGTAACAAACTGAAACCAGACAGACAAGTTTTGTTGAGTTGGGGGTGGAGAGATGAAATCAGAGCAGCAGCAAAAACACACTGACTGTATCACTCCATTCCATTTTTTTTCAACCCAACCCATTTTAAAGGAAGTAATCTGGATTATTCACAGGTATTCCATGCTAGAGACGACATCCTACCAACATTCCAACTTTTTATTCCAACTTTTTTCTTTTCCTGTACAGGTTCAGTTTACTATGCAATCATCGCAGTCAAACTCTTATCTTTGCTTCCTTATTGTTTGTTCAGCATGTCTCAACTTGTTTAGTTCCAACTAACGTGGGATTTTTCAGCCTACAACGTCACGCAAAGCACAACCAGCAAACCAAGCTGCTGGGAAATTTGCTATCTATCTTGGCACAGACAAAAAACTAAACAAGAAAACTGGTAAAAAATCCTGGTACCAAAGTTTCAGAATTCAGTGTCGTTCAGACTTTTGAGACCATTGGCATATAGTTGTTTCATACCACATAAATTTCAACATAAAAAGAGAGCCAATAGAGGAAGAATTCCGCAACAAATGAAGAAAGTGAAGAAACACCAACCAAAAGTCAACTTTACCCAGCTAAATATTTCCTGGATTTTACCCTCTTAAACATACTTTAATATGTATCATACATCCTCTACAGGATGTCCAGTTATGTTCAACTCTTTGCTCATTCATAACACCATTTGTGAGTTATAGCCATATTTATAAAAGAAAGCAAAAGAAAACTAAAAGAAAGCTGATTTCTAATTACATTTATACATTTTTTTTTCAAAACAACAAAAAAGTCCAATTGAAGAATGAAACATTTTTTACTTTAATTTAAGAACTGTTTTTTTCCTTCTTCAAAGTATAGTGCGTTACATGACCTAAATGTAAATACTGAGGTTGGCAGCAGGGAACCACATAACATTAAATGCGCAATGTAACTTTCAGAAGGCATATCTGAAAAACCTGCAGTCAGGCATTCTCGTTATTAAATTGATTTAAGTTGAGGTGCCATTTGTTTTATATTAGCCTTTTTTTAACATTTACTGTAACACTAAAGTCCACAAGTGAAAGAAGTATCGGTAAATACTTAAAATCAAATGACTTAGATTTGGAATCGATGGCAAAAAAACCTGATCGGGACTTCCCTACTAAGATAATAGAAAGGAACCCAGAAAGAACATAATGAAGATAAGCCCCGATATAATATTAATGAATGTGGAAAACAACCAAGACACCCTATAAGTTATTGTGCAGCAAAGTGGTTAGTACAGATGGTCAGAAAACATGTGACCTTTTCTGAGTTCAAATACCATCACTTGCTTTTATTTTGTACCTTATAGTAACCCAAATACATTAAGTTGACCCAAATTGTTTACATTTAGTTCACTTAACAAAATTCTTCATTAATAAACTGAACCAGATCAGTTGGGTGGAAATTATTTACATACTTTTATTATGTTCACTCAACAAGTTGTTGTTTTTTAGTGTGGTGACATGTACCACCCCTACCCAGCAAGAAGCTCTCGATTGACAGTCATCGGATAGTGCAAATAGTCAGGAGAATTTACAATGAGCAAAGATTTATTTTTTAAAGCCGGTTTTTATAAAGGAAAAAGCGAAAGTTGAGAAGATGATATGTTTATGAATAAGTCTGAAATGTATTGACATATTATTTGTGGAGTAAAATCAGGAAGACAAAGATGATGGTGTGTCAATCAACCTACTTAAAGCAGGCTTCTGTTAGCTGCACAACACAGCCTGTGGCTAGCGTTAGCAATGGCAGTTCTGTTATCAATTTTGAAGCTACTGCTTTTCATAATCGGCTGACCAGATATCCAGTTTCATCCCGTGATCAGGGTTTGGGTGGTAAAGTGCACTTTTACAAATGACCTCAGGTGCTTTCAATTCCCAAATGGAGAAAAAGTTTATCCAGATTGGACCCTAAATTCACAGATCACATTAATAATATACAGTTCAATTGTGCGCTTTTTTTCCAGCTGGAAACATCCTTAGCTTGTGTATGACCATGAGTTAAGATCAGATCATTGCATCGATATGCTAGCATATTGATGCAATGATCAATGAGTTAAAGGCAGCAGGACTGAGAGCTGCAGGTAGAGAGGTCCTTGTAAGGGGTGCTCAGGAAAGTTGTAGCTGTGAATCAGTTTTTCGATGAAAGACGCTTGCTTTTCTGTGGTGATGAATTACTTGTATCACCACACAATTATAACTTTCTCTGTATTTTGGAACGTATCACTCAGTTTTGTCATTTTCTCAGTGAGCACACAAAAAGGTTGTCATAAAGGCCTGGGCAGCTCATGTAGAAGAACAGTCATAAGTAGGGATGAACCAATCAAAATGTTGGTCCCTTACCATTATTTTTTATATTAATATTGCTATTATGGTCAATAACTGATTTTTAAAGTATAATTTATATCACATAAGTATTTTAAAAGGATGGAAATAAACAGTTTTTTTTTATATTGACCCAGTTTGACTTATTGGACTAATAACAATATGTTAAAAAAACCTATCTGCTGCACATTCCAAGATAAAGATTTTAGTCATGAGAAGCTGAAGAGGAGGAAGAGACAGGAGGAGGATGGACACTAAAGCCATGAAAGCAGGAAAAGAACAGGAGCTCTGAGAGACAAAAAAAAAGGTTTATTAAGCAGATTATTATTTTTATTATTAATATGTAAAAGGAAGAGGTTTTTTATTTCATTTATGAGCATATGCTTTCAAAGGAGTCAAGTTTACCTTAACTAATTACCAATATTCTGCCCCAAAAATCTAATTACTTGCTCCTGTTCCCACTGCAAATATTTCCTGAAACCTTCATGAAAATCTGTCAATAATGTTTGGAGTTATGTTGCTAACTAAAAAAAAAACACCTGCTTAAATGTATAGTATTTTCCAAAACTGAAGACATTTGTGATGCCTGTCTGGATTACCTAACTCACAGAAAAACTGCTCCATTTCATAATAGTGTACGGAAAAAAATAAAAGCTACAGGGGCAAAGGGATGAAAACAGGTACAAAGAAACAAAAACAGACAAAAGTCAAGAGGACAAAAACAACAGGCAACCCTTTTGTTGATTTGTACTGAAGAGGAGACACTCACGCTCAGACTCCTCAGGGGTAAGGACCAGGACATTGACTGTGGTGGTGTCTGACTGACCAATGTTGTCTGTGACTGTCAGCATAAACTTGTACTTTCCAGAGGTCAGATTGGACACAATGATCTGGTCGGGAAAAGATGTTCTCTACAAAAAGAGAGAAGACAATGTTGAGCGCCTTTATATTGATCTCAGAAATTTTAGTCAAGTAAGGTTCATATTACATTTTGTGAAAATGCAACTTAAGTATGGCCAGAACTGGTTGGCATTAATGTTGCTTTTCTCACCTCAATGATTGCATATGGATAACTGGTGAGCATTTGCCAGGTAAAGGATTCAATCTTCACGTCATCCGTGCTCTGGACACCATTCAATGTCACACTCTCCTTGGGTTGAACCACCAAGTCATGACCTGCATCAGCCACTGGTGGATTGTCACTTTTTTCTACGAAGGGAAAAAAGCACTTAATTAAAGATTATAAGGATGACATAAATTCCACTGCAACACCAGTAGACAATTACAAGGACAAATGTAGAAGGGAACAACATTCCCAGCCACATTTCACTCAACATGTGTGAACATGCAAAATACAGACTTTCTGTTGTAAATCTGTGATCCTCATCACAAACACAGAATTGATAGAATAAAAAAAAGAGCTTTTCCAGTTTGGAGTATGGTGTGGGATTTATTTTATTTTATTTTCAGTTTCATAAGCTTTATTTTGACCTTGACAAAAACAAGTGCTTGAAACTCTGTTCTTTAGCTATTTTTCAAGCAATATATCTTAACATTACTCCCAATTTACACTAAATAGAATATAAACAAGAACATTAGCCAAAATCTATAATTTGGATGGTTTTGAAAAAAGTAAAAAAGTATAATTTTTTTCATGTTTTGAAAGCACTGTGACGGGATTAATGAAATACAGTGCAATATAAAAAAAAGTATGTAACCTGCATCACTGCAGGTGCATAGACAGTTGCGCATGGGCCACCAAAATAAGTATTTTTTATCTACTTAACAATACATGAAACAGGTAATATTTCAATGAAAAACAGTAGGGAATCTGGTAGAAAGGGTATTTTTAAAGACTGCATCACATGGGTTTTAATGTTTGCCTTTTTAAAAGAAATAATTTTCAAATAGTTTAGAAACATTTCAGGGGGGCTAAAAAAAACACCTTTTTTATCAGTAGAAAATACAGGGTTTGGTTCCTCCTGTCTTTGAAAATATGCTATTTTAAGCTATGTTTGGTATACTCTACGTCTACTTTTGCGTTATTATATAATGAAATTAAAAGAAAGGAAAAAAAATATGATTATTAAAAGATGAATAATTTAGTTTTGTGCCATGGATAATTTTCTAATCCTTTTGATTTGTCAACAAAATGAAATGGCTAGCACCGGGGCCCTGGCTTTAGTCTTCGGGTTGTGACCAAAGGAAGAAACACTGTTTGACAACCAATTATTTATTAGTATTTTTAAACACATACGCATATATATATATATATATATATATATATATATATATATATATATATATATTATAATGATTCCGGATTTTTCCGACGGCGTTTAAAACTTACCTGGAGTAACATCCGTTTTGAGATATTCGTCATAAACAGATTCCAGAATGTAATTGAAGTATCCTGTCTTCTTGACAAAACGACAGGCAAATTTCATCTTGTATAAACAGTCAAACAAAAAGCAGGATTTTATTGTGCCCTCGTCTCCTCTCTCCATTAGGGCGACGTTGCACCTCGGCTCCTTGCAGCAGGAGATTACGCAGTCTCGGTACTTGTCCACTTTCGGTGAGGAGATAAACGTGGCCCCTTCATTCACCGATTCGTCTGTGTCGAGCACAAAGTTGTCCTTACCGTTCTCGAACTTGGCTAAGCAGGTCTCAGCGTATGTCTGACCGGCGGTGAAGCGTAAAAAACCAGCGAGGAGCAAAAGCGCAACAGAATGGTATCCAACAAAATTCATTTTCATAGTCTCCTAGCTACTTCTATTCAAAGGAAAGCATAGGTTGAGTGAAATAATTGTAGAGTCAAATCCAGAAAGAAGTTTCCGTCTATTCTTAAGAGGATGTGGGTTTTTTTCGCAAAAGAAGTGAAACTCGAGCTTCCTTCCTCCAAACGCACAATCCTCATTGAAGTTATCAAACAATATTATTACTTCATGGTAGGCAGCAACGATACCATCAGCGCTTCCACAGAACCTATAAAAAGAAACTAACAATCATGAAACTCTGATGTCGACTAGAACCCAGTGCAACGACATTTGTCAGGTGAGTCACCTGAGAAGAAACAGGAAGTGAAATTCCACTCCCGACGCCACTCCCTTCTGACTGGCGCTACAAACACGACAACAGCGAGGCAGATGGCTGAGGAAAGCAGTCGTTGAACACTACCTGTGTTTTTCCAATGTGACTCGACTGTTTTGTAAACAGAGAGATCATGGAAAAAACATAAAAGCAGTGAAATTATTGATACAGGATTACTTGAAGAAAACGACACCTTAGAAGACGAACTAAAGTTTGTTTTTTAATATGAAATGTGTTTGACTCTCAACACCTGTCTATCAACATATTTTTAATTTTTTCCCAGAGGTGTTGTAGATATAAAACCTTACAGTGTCACATATTTGAGATACAAAGTCCAGATCCAAATGTATATGTTACATATTAAATCAGATTAAACTTTTCACTTGTCTTCGATCAGGATTCTCAGAATAATGAGAGATACATTTTTATTATTTTCTTCAAATTCAAAAGTTTACACACATTTAAATTATCTTCCATTAGACTGAATGGAAATGGCCAAAAGAGGTCATGGCTCTTTGAGATTCTGTTGGAGCAATACACAATACCATTTCAGGTAGGTAGTCATGCACCCGTTGATGTATTTTAAGGTAACACCTCAAACACTCTGGTTTCTTGTATGACATCATGGAAAAATGAAAACAAATCACACAATGACCCACATACCTCTTCAAATCTGGTTCACTGGGTACAATTTCAAGATGTTAAACAATTTTTATTCAACTATAAATACCATGGGAATGTCCAGCCATCAGAGTGTCTGGAAGGAAACAGGTTCAAAATGTGGATATCAACTCCAGAACAACAGTAAAACCTGTATGTATGATGCATATACCTTCTGCTCTTAGGCATGAATAATTTAGAAGTTACAATCAGTAAATATTTAACATTAGGGGTAAACAAATTCATAAATAAAAGGAAACATTAATCAATAAAAAATATATTTTAAGGATAACTCCTCTGTGGATATAGTTTTTTGTTTTGTTTTATGCTTTGAATGTCCCATGTTGCAAAGATATAACAAAGGCTTTCAAGGCAGAAAAACGTATATCAAAATGATGAAAGGGGGCAGAACTATGTAAAAATGGTGGAATGACTGTGACTTTAAAATTTTACAGATTTGTTAGTTTTAATAGAGCATCTTGATTTGGTTGGCTGTAGGTTAGTTTGTAAAAGTCTAACTTACAGTTCATAGTGAGACAGAAGATGATCACTGATACTCACAGCCCACTGAAATAATAACCCCTTTCTTGATCCAAAAACTTGAAAATGGCAAGTGCTATACAACATTTGATTTCTGTTACTTAGGTGGAAACCTAAATCCCATTTTGAGAAACGTTTCAGGTGCCACAATTAATGGTATCCCTGCTTGTTATTACTTTTTGTAGAAAGTACTACACTTACTCTTTTACCATTTCACAGGATTGGATACAGAGAGAGGGATTGTAGAGCTGGCCTCTTATACAATTGTACAGTATTGTAAAGACTCCCAGGTAATCTCCTGTGTGATTTTTCGTTTGAGTTCACTCCATATAGAGAGATTACAATAGAAGAAGGGTAGATTTTTTGTCTGTTAAACCATCTAATTTGGCTGTGTTTTGGATCATTATCACCCTGCAAGTTCAATTGATGAATATGGTATTGTTTTCTTGCAGAGCTTAATATCATGAATGACAAAGAAATTACAAATAAGCAAAAAAAGTTAGACAAAAACCATATTCTTAGGCTTGGTTAGAAAAGATACTTTTTTCCTGGCACAACTTTGAAACTACATTTTAGGTTACAGATGGCATCAGACAGTTGTTATGGTAATCCCAGCATGCAACTATTCGCTTCCCTTTCCTAAAATAGTGGAGTGGAGTATTTTTCCTAATTTGTTCTATCTCTATCTATCTCTCTTCTTCGGCCTTGTTCACCACAGGTGCAGTTGTTTTAGACCTATTACTTCTCTGACTCTAGCTTTGGGAAAGTTCGGATTTATAACCTTGAATGGCATGTTTTGTAAGCTTTTTCATCGTGAAGATTGAATACATGTTTCTCTTTATCTAATCATGTTTGACAAAATAAAACACATTAAATACTTTATAATCTCCATATAAAATCACTGAACTGTTATTAGAAATACCAGTTCAGTTGCTTGTTAAAGCAAATAGCAAATCAGCCAATCACAAGGCAGCAACTCAATGTATTTATAGATAGGATACATCAACAGCAAATTCAACTTGCTTAGGTTTAAATTAAGCAACACAATTGAATGTATTTAAAAGGGTATTTAAGTGGGTTTTGAATAACATTCCTGAGTAATAGTGTAGAACTACAAACCTCAACCACAGTTTGCCCATCTTCTGATACATAAATTGGTCAGTGGTCAGACTAAAACGCATACATACATTAAACTGACTGTCGCAATGTAGAGAAAAGGACACCCATTTTCTTTTCTGAAGCCCTCTGTAAGCTGCTGAAAAGAAGAACAGGAAGGGGGCTGTGCTACACCATGTTGCATGTTAAGGTGCAAGTGTAGCTTTAGAGACAAACAGAGCTGTCATTTGTTTTACTGTGTGGCAACAGTGGCAAAGATCAGTAGATCAACATGGAAACAAAAACTATAATAATGCTTTGAAAGATGAAAACTAAAGACTTTACTTTTAGAATTACATTGAACAGAAAATTATACTTGTTTTCTTAGAATAGTATTATTATTCTATATTATTATTAGGGATGTCCGATATTATCGGCCTAGAGTCATTATCAGCCGATATTGGCATTGAAATGTAATATCGCAAATTATCGGTATCGGTTTTTATTTTTTTTAATAAAATGAGTTTTTCACACCATACACATATTATATATCAAACTCTTCAACTACTTCTTTTCTCTCTCTGAATGTAAAAATGGGACAGATTTGAGGTTTAGTTTTTGAGAAAATGTTCCAGCTACTTTTGAAGACAAAATAAAAATGGCACCTTTTTCAATTGCCTAACTAAAATTCTAGTACTTATTACATTTTCTAAATTTTTAAAACTTAAGTATGCATGATACAAGATATTTCATTGTGGTTACCTAAAAGGGTTTAGTTTTTGTTTTTTTATGAGGGAGGGTCCCCACATATCGGCATCGGTTTATATTGGTATCGGAAATTATGAGTTAGGCTATATCGGTATATCGGATATCGATAAAAAAGCCAATATCAAACATCCCTAATTATTATTTTTTTATTTTGTTTGTCAAGTGTTAACAAAAAAAACTATTATTGTTACTGATAAATGCTATAATTTGGAAGAGTAATTATTTCTATGATTAATTTTATTATTAATATTTCCAGATACTTTAAAACCATTTTTGTACTTGTGAAAGCCTATCTGAAGTTTGTTGTTTAACTGGTTATTCTAACCACATGAAGAATGCATGCTTTAAATATGTTAAATGTCAAAAGTCTTGCCACAGTCATGAAATTCTTTAAGGACTGGGCCAAGTGTTCTCTCTTTTTTTTTGGGAAATCAAAATATGGTCACCCTATGTAAACCACTTTTCTATCCATGTTTTTGGTGTGGACCTTTCAGGCTCTCCATAGTTTGTCCAGAAGGTGGCAGTGTTATTCCAACAAACAGCTAAATAGAGTTTAAGGATAAGGAACTTACTTGGAAAACATGATTTTAACCCCTTTACTCTGAAATTAAATACAATCATTAGCGTGCAATTTTATTTTTCAGGACTTCTAATCCTGTTCCCATAAGTGTAGTGATACAGAGCTTGTGTATGCTGTTAGTCACACTAGATGAGTCATGTAACCACAGGTGAGCAGCTGCAGAAGAGCAGGAGGTGGCGTGCTGTATGATGAAATGTAGATTTCTTGCTTCATAGTTGCTTCATACTCTAAATGCCAGTTAAACTAAACTAAGCTAAACTAAGAAAAGGAAAACACAAATGTGGTTAACTCTGAGTGAGTTTAGCTCTGTTCTGATGGTGAAAGTGCAGATCTTTTAACCACATAGGTTAGAGGATATACGACCTAACAAGTGTCTCCACTGCTGTTTTATTTTAACCAGCCTCACCATGCAGAAACAACCAGCACGGCGTGGGATGAATGAATGTGTTTGCTTGGAAAGGTGAGTCGATAGAAGCACTTAATAATTCATAGTTTGTAACAGACGGTGCCTCCGAGGTTGAACACTGGTGGCTATGAATGATGGATACTCCAAAAACCAAATACCCATTATTCATATTCCTAAGTGATCAGTGGAAAGTCTGGAGTCTGTCATCTGTCTTATCTGTTGCGCCTTAACTTGGCATTTGCAGATACTTGTTTGACCCTGCAGCTATGTGTTCCTTTGAATTTATCCACAATAATGATTGCAGGAATTGGGTTTGACATTTGGCTCTAATTTGGCACCCATGAGTGCCTCCTCTCCTTGCATTATGTAAGAGTGCGTAACTGAGGATGCCAATTTGAATTCAAGCCTTATTAAACGTAGACCCGATAATGGTTGTCACATATAGGACAAAGAAACCACCACAGTAGAGGAACCCTGGCTCACCTGTCAGGGAAGGACCTGACTAATGGCAGAACACAGTGCTACGACAAAGCCTTCATTTATTACAGGAAAAACGGTTTCCAACCGGATGCTGATATGTATAAAAAAAAATTGTGCCAATTATTTGACCACGAATTAACCATGAATAACCATAAAACCCAAGCAGAGTTTCTCTAGCCACACCCAGCCCTGAACATTGCCAGACCTGTAGAATTAAGACTCAAGGAGAACATGTGGCGTAAAATTGGCATAAAGGTTCACACAAAAAAAAGGATCTCAAAAGAAAACACATCATGGTCTGCTCTAAAAACATCAATGAATGAAAAGTAATTTATATTTTTTTTTGTCAAAAAAGCCATTCTTACAGCTTAGGACTTCAGCAAACCACAGTGAGAGGCTTTATCCACTAATAGGAAAAAGCAAAATTAGGTTCACCAACCAGTTATTTATGACATCCACTGTACAATTCCAAGGCAAAAACCATGGTGGACCAAAAAAGGACACCAAGCCCTGTCTCCCAAATCCCCAAAACACACTTTGATGATCCCCAAAGGATCTTGGAGAAATGCTAGGTGTGGAAATACACTGTAAATTGATGAGACAAAAGCAGATATACATTTTTCTGGAAGCTGTATGTGATGGAAAAATAAACACCATCTCAATAAAAAAACCTGATACTAACAGACAAACATGGTGGTGGTAGTGTGGTGGCCTGTGGCTGCTTTGCTCCTACAGGACCTAGAAGACTTGCCATAGCTGATGGAAAAATGAATTCTGGTCTGTAGAAGACAGTATTGAAGGTGAATGCCTGGCTTTTACTTTGTGAATTTAAGCTAAGGCAGTGGGACAATCAGCAACTCCACTTCCGAATGGCGGAGGAAGGTTTAAGGTGACTAAGTTACAGTGGGGACTTGAATCAAACAGACACATGAAACATTTAAGTGTTACAAAACAAGCAAAAAAAGGAAAACTGTGTTTCACAGTACTTTATGTGGACAAGTCCTCACATTTTCACTCTTGAGGCAGTAAATACTTTAAGAAAGGATGTGCTGGAATGTAATTTTTGTTTTGTTTTATGTGGAATTATCTTTCAATCTAGAACAAAACAAAACAAATTACTTTTAATTGTTTTGTTTTCAGATGGGTACACATACATTCAGCCAAAGTGACCATCCCTAAACGATTGCCCTTTAAACCTTTCTTTTTTTATTGCTGCAATTGACCTATGGTCTTCCACCTGCCATAAGAAAAAAAGAGAGGAGAACAAAAGCAATTACACACCCTGCAAAGTTCACCCACAAACACACACACACACACACACACACACACACACACACAAGGAGAGTCATATCTCATTACCATCCTCCTGATAGTGCAGCCAGTGGGTGTTGCAATAGGAGGAGGTGGAGGGAAAGAGAGCAAGAAAGCAAGCTTCAGAGAGAATGAACAAGAGGGACGACGAGGACCGGCAGGGAATTAGAACCGGCATTTAAGAGATAGATGAAAAGAGGAAGCAGCGAGTGGGAAAGCAACCCATCACAATAAGAACTGCGTGTAGAGTGCGTCACAGCCAGTGGCTCTGTCTGTGTGATCCCCGGTTCTCCTGAGGCCGTGGTAGCCATGGCGTCAGAGCCAGACACCCAGTCCAGAGTGATGTTTCAGGCGCCGGACAAGACAGAAGAGCCAGCACACCGTAAGCTGGGTAAGCTGACAGTGAAGTACAACCGCAAGGATCTGCAGAGGAGGCTGGATATCGAGGAGTGGATCGACGGGCAGCTGCACCTGCTGTTTGACTGTGAGGTAGGAGGAAAGGACTGTCACTCTGGTGCTGTAAACTGTTCTGCATGCATGAAAATAAGGTGAAGGAAAGGGAGCCACAGAATTTGTTCTAGGCTTCGCTGTGGGTTATTCATCATGAGTGGATCATGAAATGGGTGGGAGGAAAGCAGCTCTGTTCCATGATCAAAGTTTCTGGTTCAACAGTACTCATGTGTCATCAGCCTGACTGCAGTTTCAGCTGTATCCATGCACTAAGGTCCTTTAATATAGTCTGATCAGATGCCTAAAAGACATCATTAATAAATATTTAGCAAGTTGCAAGCTACATGAATCACCAAAATGACATCACTTATTGGATACCATAGGGATCAGTGCAAATGTTTTATTTTGAGGCAAATTTTAAGGCTCGGCACTTTTGATTTTTGCAGTCCTGAGACAAACTTTCCAATTTCACCTTTGATAAATTAGTCAGATACGGTATGTTTGTGCATATACAATGATGGGAAAGGTTGCTGTTCTAACAGTTGACCTGCAGATGGTATATACAGTAAGGATCACAAGGCCATTACAGTAAAAGCTCTATTTACAGAATTCTGGACACCAGAAATTAAATAGAAAGTTTAGTGGAAGGAAAAAAAGTGGTGTATAGGTGCACAGGCAACAGGGAGAATCAGGAGAACCTTGAGAGATTTGCAAAACGATGCCTATTCAAGAATTTGGACTAAAGTTGCTGTCACTACCTGAAGATGTACCAAACACAGATACATCCAGGACGTGGGCTGCAAAATCCTCTTCTTACTTCAAAGTACATTTTCATTTAATCTGGAAATGAAGGTGTTAGAGATTAGAGCAAAAAGTGAAGAGGCACTGAAGTAAACTATTTGAGATCCAGTTTTAAGTTTCCGATTCGAGGAGCCATGTCATCTGCTGCTGCTATAGTGTACTGTGTTTTATTAGGTTCAAGCCATCTGCTCAATGGACCTGCAAACTCGCCTCACCTAGACTTCATGGAGAATCTATGAGGTATTGTCAGGAGGAAGATGAACGACACCAGAAACAACAAGGCAGATGATATGAAATCTGCTATCAAAGCAGCCAAGGCATACTGAGCACATCAGCAGTGCAGGAAGATGATTGATTCCATCCCAAAGACGTTCTGATCAAGTACTGATCAGGGACATAATTTTCAGCAGGCTGTTATTTCTATATTACAAATCTTTTTTTATTGGTCTATGGTATTGGGGATTAAGAAAATACATCAGTCACATTTTAGGCATAGGGATATTGGCTTCAAAACACAAATCCTGTGCTGTCGGATACAATCCAATTGTGTCAGAGGCTCCATATTGACTTGCTTGGCATTCTGTGAGGAGAAACCATGGCAACAGATGTCTCATCGCCCACATGAGGCTGCGTGGCACGGTTGGAATTAGGGGTGTCCCTCAAGAAAAGTGAGCTTCCTGGTGATGTTGGCTATCAGATGACAAGATCTCCCCTTTTCTATCCAGAAATGGCAGAAATACCTTGTTTCTCATTTTAATTCGAAGCCATGCAAGCAGAGAGTTGGTTATAGATGGCCTGTGGCCAGCTCCCATTAGCCAGAGAGCTCTGTACTGTTGCTGAGAGGGATATAAATTCAGCCTGAGTGGCCGGATGACAACAGAAGTGTCTAAAGTTTTGTCTCGAAAAATAAGAAGCAGCATACAAACTTAGTAATAGAAGGTATGTGTTTTATAGCAGCAGCGGTGATAGCTAATAGGTTATAGCATAATACAAATGTCCAGCCCTGTTTTTAGAAAATTATTGTCCTCAGCATATTTTTCAAAATAGTATTAAACAATCATTGCCTAATGACCAATTAGAATCTAACTTTCCAATGTTTTGCTCGAGTGGCAAACTGGTTGTGGCTTGTCCGTGTGCGTTGGGTGGTGTAATGAATTTTGCATAGGCCTTGGGGGAAGGTTACTCTGTTGGTTCTCGGAGTCTTCCGCGTGGAAGCATTTACCATCAGTCCCATGTGTCACTGCCTAAATTATTTATGTGCATTTCTAATTCATACAAGGGTAGCCTGAGTCTGAGGTGGATCTCTCCGCTGCAGACTTCACACCTTCTAAAAAAGTTGTAAACTTAATTTAAAAAAAGTTTTAGCTGTAGTGTAATTCTGAGTTAACACCCAGATCTGTAATTTAAAAAAAAGTTCTGTAATATTAAGTAGTGCATTTAGAGCAATAATACACCTGGAATATATAGTGTCACATGACTTACACGAGATTCAGATTTTTCCTGGGGTTTTATGTGATGAGAACACAAAAAGAGTAGAAAATCCTGAATTATAATGAAAATGATAAGTGGTTTCCTAACATTTTATAATTACGCATATGTTCTTGGATTTGCGTTTTCATTCAGTATCTGTAAACATCACTTGTCAACTTTTGTCACAGATTCTTAGTGGGTTTCTCTAATAAATGCTCTCCCTAGTCGATGGCCATTTCTTGGTACGTTTGTAGTTGTGTTATAATGTTAAAAATGTTGGGGGGATGATGGATTAAATACTACTCTGACTCTGATTCTTGTGTGCAAAATCTTTCATTAACTGTGTAGCATCTTTGTTTATCTCCCTTGTAAAAAAATAAAAAATAAAAATAAAAAATAAACACACACCAAAGTTTGAGGTTGTGTTCTATTATTTAATCTGGAGCGCCATAATCAAAGTTAGGCAATTTAAGGCAGATTCCCAGATATCTGAACTTTTTTTATACATCTAAACAGAAGGATGTGGAATTGTATAATATCAATAACTCTTTTAACTAATCCTTCTTTCTCTCAATTAATGAATGTTTAGAAAGCTGACAGCTGCTCCTGTATCCTGGATCTGATAAATTAAGCACACACCAACATTGTGTCATAACAGACACATTTTCCAGGGCTCAGTTTCCTTTACAAAAGAATAAACACGGAGAAAGGCGAAAGTAAGGAAGCACTGATTGTTTCATGTTAAAGTTTTGTTGGGATACTTTTGTTGTGGGATTGTCCAGTGAGTTTTACTACAGTGTTACCTAACATATTAGATAACTGTGTGAATTTTAACTGTAAATAGCAGAGCTTCCACCCATAAATAAAGCAGTCTGAGCAGCAAAATCTTTCTGTTTCAGTATGGCCACAGTTTTGACATACTTAATCTCAAAAGAGATTATAAAATAATACCATTTATTTAATCTTCTATTAGGGGCCAAATGTTCAAGGACAATAATTCCTTAAAATGTTCATACATTATATGCTATGCACATGTGTAATTGATTTGCTATGAATGATAACTATGATTTCGGGGTCTACCAAAAAATAATTAGATGTGGTTTCAACAGAAAATAAATTCAAATTCTGAATCATAATTTTAAGATTTACTTATTAACTGAATAATATAATATTTAATCAAAACTTTTTTTTACTGTTTTATTCAAAAATATACATAATTATTTCACAAACTGTTTATTTACCGGGTTTATTGGTAGCGGTTTTAGCTCTTGTCCTGTGTTTGCAATTCGGCCACGGTCTTTCTGCATGATTGGATGGATGGATGGATGGACAGACGGCTGCTTTGGCCCTCTTTGGTTTTTGGCACAGTTCAGTTCCTAGCCACATTTCTACTATTTCTCTTGATTTGGGTGAAACTACGATCCTTCAAATGTACTCTGATAAATACTAAACAAAGATATTTATTCTATTGATTTCAGCAAGTATTGTGAATATAATTTGACCTCTGTCATAAAAATGGCCTGTTCTACAATGGTCTCACTTTCTCAGAGAAACTATGTGGCTAAAATAAATATTCTCCAAATGTATCCAAATATTAATTAAAAAGCATTCCATTCTGCAAAATTCTAAAATATGTTTGTCTAATCAGCTAATTGTGAGCATTTTTTACAGACACAGTAAAGACTGACATAGTCCTCCAAGAGTGGCTTTAATATACATGAATTTCATCTTTAGTGCCAGTGTTCATTTTAGATTCAGTCTTTTAACATAAGAAAATCCTGCAGACACATTTGTGCCTGGAGGCCCTATTAATATTCAACATTCCCTTAACTAAATAGTAACTCTTGATAAGCTGGAAACTGACTGCATACAAAAAGAAATCTTGTAAATTAGGGGAGGATTAGTGATAATGTCACATTTTAACATTAAGCGATGCACTGCGTGGATGGCTGTCTGAAACAGTGAGACATTAGGGTGGAGGTGGTGAAAAGAAGCATAAAATAAAGTGATTTGACATTTGTTTTCACAGTTGTCTTTATCTTTCCGATTTTTTAATTGCATTCAGATTTTATTTTTTGTACATGCAAAAAAATAAATAAAGTAGATGAGAATATAATTAAGCTCAGCTTGCAGCCTTTGCAGCACAGCAACATAAAGTACGGACCAAAGAGTTCAGCCCTAGATTCATCCTGCCGAGTTCAGCAGAATCAAACTTGCAGCATATATCAATTAGAGGGGCCACGGGGGACTCTGAAGAATACCCATCTATTTCACCACTCAGCACTTTCACATTGATTACCTTCCTTCCTCATGTAGAGGGCTGTGCAAGTCCAATCGTTTTTCAGCCAGAAAATCCCCCATCCGGAAAATATTCCCTCTAAAACGAGGCCACACCTGTCAAATGTGAGTGTTCTCCTGCTGAATTCAGATATCACAGCTCTATGAACTCAGCTGATTGCGCTCCTCAGTCTCTCTGAGAGTGAAGCAGGGAAATATTACTAACTGGTTATGCGCGTTGATCACTTTTCTTTATTTACTTTAGATGAGAAAAGAATATGCTAGGAACACTAAGTTGACAATAAAGTTCTTAACTTAAAAAACCTTGCCCATACCCACGTTTGTAAAAGTATTTATTATCCTTTTCACATTTGGTCAAACCCCAAACTTCCAACACCTTTTACTGGGATTTACTGAATTAGAGTAAAATTTTGCTCGTTTTGTCGCTAGATATCTCAAGCTCAGTCAGATTTGATGACCAGCATTTGTTTTCAAGTCTCTCCAGAAATTCTTAATGGGAATTTGTGGAGAGACTAATCTTTAACGGAGCTGTTCTAGCCTGATATAGCCCTACGTCGAGTAACATGTTTAACTGCAGCTCTGACACGTGTATTTAGGGTTGTTGTTCTGCTAGAAGCTAAACTTAGTTTTTTTTTCTGAATAATTTTGCAAGGAGTGTATGGCAAACTATCTGAGGATTAATATGAAGCACATGAGTGGAAATAATCTCTCAGTAATGGTTGACCATGGTAAAGGGTAACCCATCCGTGAAATCTGCCACTGGTATGTGTAAACATTGGCCCACTAGAGCCCCTTCTGCCTCAGTGTTCATGAGTTCACAGTCACATAATTATGTAAAAAATAAACTTTGTTTTTTGCTGCTTTACTTTACCTTTGACACCCAGTAACAAAAGTGATGTAAAATTAAAATGGGCCTATGCTACTGGGTAATGAATGATTTAACTCTGTGGTGTAGACATTTTAACCACTGCCTGTAAAGGGAGGACGGTGCCTTTATAGTTCATTCACTCCACTTCCAGTTCAAGGGTGTGCAGGGAGGTGTGCGTTAGGTTGGGTCGCCAGTTCATTCACAAGACCAACCTGGATCTATAAGCAAAACAACGATGCAATGTCACCCTGTTGGGTCAGTTTAGAGTAAATAAGTAATTCAGTACTGTGTGGGGAGAAACGACACACTGTAAATCTCCCACCAAAGTTTTGATACAGGGGTCATCATATCTGCCTGATTTTTAGTGTAAAACTGGTGCTGTATACAGAAATTTGAATATATGTAACAGAAAAATACATTAACTTTAATTTCAATCACAGGAGGAAGAGATTCCAGAGTTAGAAATTGACATAGATGAACTCCTAGAACTGCCTGATGAGGGACAAAGAACTCGACTTGAGGTATGTATTATGTGTGAACATGTCTATATCAAGGTTTAAAAGTTCATAACAGCATTTATAAATCTGGTTGTAAGGGTATGAATTCTTCTGCCTTTAAACTGTTCCATGAAAACATCTCAGCACTCCTGTTTCTTCATTTCTCTCTTCCCAATGATGCCATTCCTCCAAAAACAAATCAAAATGATGATTTTTAACAGGCTCTAAGTGCTTTTTAAGTTTGCATTACACAAATAAATGTTTGGTACCATGAAAAATAAAACAAAAGCAAATCAAAGGGAGAGTTTTCATTCTTTTCTTGGCAAACAGAAAGGTGGGTCTGGTTGCAATGAAATGTAAGGGATGATTTTCTCTAAAAAAGCCTATTTTTGTTAATATTGCATAAACATGGAATTAAAAAGAAAATGGAAAATAGAATTAGAAAGAAAGCAACCAGATGTTTGCCTAACTGTGCTTGATCGCTTCTGTGTTTTTTGAAGTTATGCCGTCCCTCCCTCTCTAGGAACATATCAATTAAATTGGCATCTATGACACAAGGTAAATTCTTTAAAAACATTAAATGTTTCCTGGGAACCAATGCTGCAAAATCTAAAGCAGCAAATATAATTCAGTTATATTTAAAAGTATTATTTCAAATCTTTTTCCTTTATATAGGCCTGAATTTTCCTTATTTGGTTCCTGTCAAGCTGTAAATTTGTCTGTCTACATTTTAAATATGAGATGAAAGCAGAGGTGCCTATAGAAGGATTTCAGAGGGGTGGAGGGTTACTAATAATGGTGTTCTATGGAGAATAAAAATACTTTCCTACATATATAATGCAAATCCTCTTCTCTAATCTTAATTTCCTGTTTAAATGAACTATTGTGATACATGACTGTGTGACTAAAGTATAACCTGGTTGGCTCAGCATGTTTATACAGGTGTCCATTGCCCCCACCTTTAGTGGCACTCCTGCTTGACAGACATAAAAGGGAACTATATTTTGGACTAACTTGTTAATTTCTGACTTCTCTTTGTCAGGAGTTGTTGCAGGAATGTGGAAAGCCAAAAGAGGTAAGGCGACAAAAAAAGCTCCACTTCCACATCAAAAGGCAGGAACTTTTAATAGAGCAAGGAGTCATACTATACTTTTTAGGAGATTCATATTTTCTATTTAAAACTGACAAAGAATGAAAATCTGCTCTTTCAAACTTCCCCACAGGATTTTATCAACGGGCTGCTCTACAGGATAAAAGGTCTACGTAAAATGTCATTGAAGAAGTAATTATAGGTCAAGTTAAGAATCAAGACGACGTGGAGCCTCTTCTTCCCCACAGGTTAAACGCTTGAACGCCTGTAAGTGCAAATATCACATCAGGAGGACTTTTCTTGACTTCTCCCCCCCTTCCTGAGTCAGAATGGATTCCCCCTCCAATTTATGGACTCTAAAATTTAAACTACTATAAAATAACAATAATGTAAAAGTGATTAAGATGACAACTATTACATAGATTAACTCTTTTTTGTGCAAGAGTTAAGAGTTTTCATTTTCTTATTTATGTACATAAGCAGTTTGTTCAGGTAAGTGTTGTTGGAATAAAATGGAAGTTTTCAAAATAAGGCTCTTTGTGCAAATAATCACATTCACAACAAAGTGATGAACCAGTGTGTTTATTAGACACTAATTATGCATCTACAGGTTCAATTTGAATACATTAGAGTATTATTACAATGTTCATTGATCTTAGTATGTCAACTCTAAAAGGAAAAACAAATATTTAGTTTGTGTTTCAAGTTTTGTTCCAGTTAATTTAGATGATTATGACTTACAGCTAATGAAAACCCAGGACTCTGGTTCCAACATTTTTTGAATATCACACGAAACAAATTAAAACAGAAATACATGAATTACTGCATAATTATCAAGACGAGGCATTGAAAGATTTGATCAGCAGTATTGCTCAGACATCAAGAAAGACCAGACTGATTTTTTAAAAAAAGCTCTCAGCTCATTTGCAATGTTGGGTTTGGTGTTTCAACTTCCTCTTGACGATACCCCGAAGACTCTCTATGCAGTTTGGGGTCAGTTGAGTTTGCAGGCCATTCAAAGATAGTGATACCATGGTCATTAAACCAAGTACCACTAACTACGAATCCTAACTCTGGATAGTTACCTTAAGATACCTCTTCCATTAGCAACTTTTTTTGGCCACACTTTTTCTTTCCAATCGACTTAATATTAATTTGCTTGAATACAGCACTCTGAAAAGCCAACAGATAACCATTCACCATAATCATCAAAACTAATAGACATGAATGTTTGAAATATATCACCCTGTGCATAATGGAATCCTAATTATATTAACTTTTTAAATGTAATTACTAAAAAACAAATTAGCTTTAAAAAAAATCCAGTTATTATAAATGCAGTTACATTACTATCACAAATTTTAAAGCACTAATAAAACCACTCTGCTATCAAAGCCGCTTTTCATTATGCCCTGCAGCCCTTCGTCTGGACGCAGCTGAAAGAATTACCATCAGGTTCTGTTTTCGGACATGAATTTTTCAACAGAGTGATGGAAACAATGGAGGCGTCAACAAGTCAGGTCTAGGAGTAAACACACTGAAATCAGCCACAGGATGTTCCATTAAGCGTGCACCCATTATATCCATCCATTTCCTGTCTGTGGTGGGGTGGTGCGTGACACGGCCAGAAAAGGCAAACATGGCCACCATTAATGGAGGGAGCACCCAGAGGAGAGTGTGATGATGGCTTCCCCCAAGTTAAATGCACTTTCGTCCTCTTACTGTCTTACACAGGGGTGTTTTTGTTGAGGGTTCCATTACGGTAATTTGTATGACTCTGACTCATTTATTCTTTCTTCACTGACAAAGAATCCATACATACAGGACCTGCCAGGCAGACATATTTTTCTCAAACAATGACACAATTTGTGAAAAAACAACAAAAACAAATGCTTTGGTGTTAAAAATTATCATAAAAATGGTGAGCAAAGCCAGATAGTTTTGCTTCATTTAGAAATAAATGACAAGAAAGTCAGTGCTCATGTTAGAAATACAGCCAAACATAGACAAGAATAACAGCACAAAGAGAACAAAGGCCTCAGTGATTCTTTTACCCAGACCCATCTGTGCCTCTTCTGTATAGAGCTGACAATAATCTGCGAGTGAGTGCACATTGTCTCGGGTGAGCTCATGATCAGTCTGCTTGCTGTAAAAAGTTAGAAGTACTCAAATAGTAATGAGTGCAAAGTACACTTAGGAGGAGGCTTTGCTGTCATGAAAAAGTGGGCCAGCTTCAAACAAACCCTTGAAGCTTCTTATTCACTTTGACAGTTCTAATCTAATCTTTTCATAGCAGCTTCAACCAATATTACCTCTTTTTTTACACATTCTATAAAGATAAGTTTGAATTATACATTTTGTTTAGTAGTTAAGTAAAGGTTGTGTAATTTTAGTCTAACCTCTGCTATAAGGCTTATTCTTTATCGTACTTGCAAATTAAATCTTACCCTCCGACTTTTTCACATTTTGTCAAGTCACAACCACAGATCTTGTCTTTTACAGCTTTTTTTATGGAACTGACCAACAAAAAGTAGGAGATTCTTGGAAGAAAAATGATGCAAAGCTTTTTACATTTTCAAAACAGAAACTGGAAAGCTTTTCCTGCATGTGTATTCAACTCCTTTCTCACTGATACCACTAAATAAACTCCAGCCGAACCAACCACCGAAAGTTTTCAAATCACTAATGTACGTAATGAAGGTGTCGCTGTATAAATACACCGACACCTCAGAGGTTTGTTAGAGAACAAAAGAGCATCATAAATACCACAAAAGTAGGATGACAGATGAAGGAAGTAGTTGTGGAGAAAGTTAGACAATAAAAACAATATCCAAAGCTATAAACATCTTATAGAGGACTGTTCATTCTAAAGAGACAGGCCAGCCCAAGAGAGCTCTAATCAGAGAAGCAGCCTAGAGACCCATCGTAACACTAGAGGAGCTGCAGAGATCCACAGTGCAAGTGGGAGAATCCATTATCAGGACAACTATGAGTGCTGCATTCGACAAATCTGGTCTTTCTGGAAGAGCTGCAAAAGAAGTCCAATTTGTAGTTTGATAAAAGTCACACGGGGAGTTTTAGCAATCATGAAAGAAAAAGCTCCTATCAGATGTTACAAAAATCAACTACTAGGCAAATATCGAAAGCAGTTTTTGGGGTCAAAATGAACACACCATCACCACGATGAGACATGATGGAGGCAGCATCATACTTTCTTCAGCAGGGACAGGAAAGCTTTCCAGAATTGACGGGAAGATGGATGAAGCTATAAAGAAGGTGAATATGGAGGAAAACCTGTTAAAAGTTGCAGAAGACTTGAGAGGAGGTTTTACCTTTAAGCAGAACACTAAACAATGAGTTAAAGCTACAGTACAGTGGAAATTTTCAGATCAAAACCTATTAAAGACACTCTCCATCCAATATGCTTTAGCTATGTCCCAAAGAAGAATTGGGAGAGTATTTCTTTATCTTTAGAACATTTAACAAAATGACTTGCAGCTGTAATTGCAGCAGGTGATTTTATTAAGTGCTGACAATGTGGGGGAATGAATACAAACAGTCATAACAAAGGTTGAGAACCATGCACCATTTTTCTTCCACTTCCGAATTACGTATCCAAATAAAATGATATGAGGTGGTTGATGTGGTTGTGGCATGAAAAAATCTGAGAAAAAAAACATCACAAGATATTTATGTACACATGCTAGGCACTGTAAGTTATTGTGGTATGATGAGCTCTGGTTTCTAGTAGTGTTTTCATTTTCTATGAAGCTGTTTTAGAATACTACAATACACTCCATGTGATTAAAGAGCAAGTCCTACAGTCAGGAAAGGTCAGAGATTAACAAGACAAACATCTTTAGTATCATGTCTTTCTCTTCTTCTTTGGAGCCGTGTAGCTACTAGTGCGATGCTCCTTTCTGTCATATTTATCATGGCCTTCCCTGAGGAGATAACAGAAAGCGGATTGATAATTCATCAAGGTGAATACTTCATATTCATGCTGCTTAACAGTATGGCGACAAGCTGCGCAATATTTATCTGGGTCATGGTGTGCATTCCAAATCATTTTTCTTGGGGCAAAATGAAGTTGTTGTTTTTTTCAAGCATGGCTCCAATTTGAGTCATAAAGTAGAAACTACAGTGTATTTATAATGATTAATGTATGTCTTGTTACCGAAAGCAGCGGCTGCAATACAAGTCTCCATCACAGGTGTGGCAGCGGAGGGTGGCGTCACGGTTACAGATGCAGCACCACGGAAGTTCTTCGTCGTCGCTGTCTGATGGCTGATGTGCGGCGGCAGCTGGAGAAGTCCTGCTCTTCGGTGCAGGAGTCTTTAAAAAACATCAACATTTCAGCTCCCAAATAAATAAAAACAATACATTTGTTTGTTTTCTGTCTAATTAAGTACTGTTTTTTTAGATGTTTTCTTTTTTTCTCTGTTCCTGGGTCCGCTTTGCTCTATACGTATGTTGTATCCACTGGCTTCATCGAGTGCAGCTTCTTCTGAGAGCTGGAAACAAAATCAGGAGGATTACAACTTCAGAACTTGTCTGAGTTTGAATTCACAAATTATTAAAATGGCCAAATAGCAGCCTCTTGTGGCCGTAAATGCAGTTCTACATACTTTGCAAAATGCTTTTAAGGGTTTAGTAGCTAATTTATTATTAAGGATACATCTCTATTATCAGAATCCCATTAAATATGTAACCTGTTTAAGCACTCTCCTCACAGCTTCTTCCTCAGTCTCTTCTTCACTGTCAGTTTGCTTGAAATCCTCTGCTGTGACTGAACAGGAAGCAAAAAAAGGTTGATTTGCTTGACAGAAGCATACAAACACTTCTCTCATATCTTATAATATTAGACTGCATTGTTCTGTTTGCTTGATTAAACTCTACCATAAAACCAATAAGATAGTAAAGATAAGACTGTGGTGCTTCTAGCTCCAAACACCTTTGTCTGGGTCCTGCCCCTTCAAGAGTGCCAGCCTCTTGGCCATGTGGAGGATCTCATCCTGGGAATGGTGCTCATTTCTCAGCTCCTTCATAGCTTCTTCAAGCAGATGATCCCTTTCTGCATCCTGCACCCTTACTGCTCCCTGGTTGTCCTCTAGGTTTTCATCTGAAACAGCACCCTCACCTTTGTTGAGATCATTCATATCTACACCTTCGAAAGGGAAAAGTAAAATCAGGTTTTATTCAGAAAAAAGTGGACGCAACTTATTCAGACAGTGTAAAACTTTTATAGCCATATTATTACTTACAATGCTTCTCAAAGGTTTACATACACTAAGTAGGCTTAATGTGGTCCTATCAGATTTGTTAATGGTGCATTTGGAGTACCTCTTTTTTTAAAGTATATAGATCATGCTACAGAAAACTCTACTGAGTTTTATTGAGACGAATTGGAAGCATTTTTTTTATTATTTCAAAAACTATATGTTGTAAATATTAATTACTTTCTCTAATATTAGGCAATAGTCTGTTAGCAAGTAGCAAAGAAACCATCAGTTTCTGAAGTCAATTTAGCTTCATATTTGATTACTCCTATTGTGAGAAATAGTAGAGTTCCTATTAATTGGTAGGTGTCCTGTCATTGACCTTACTTTAAAGCATTAATCACAGATTTTCAACATAGTGTCTGCCTACTTTATCTCTTCAAAATATATTTTGTTGCATGTTTGGAGTAATTGTCCTGCTCAAACAACCAACAGTGTTCAACTTTCTATCATTTAGCTTTCGTTTAAGGTCTTCCTTCCCTATTATCCTGTACTCTATGAGAAATACATCAGCACAAGTGGCAATGAAACAGTCCCCCAGAATGATACTCTTAACACTGTGTTAGATAGTCAGTACTGTTCTTAGGTTTTAAAGCCTCTCCCTTAGTTTTTCGACAACATGTGGAATGTATCATGTGGAATCTGACATGTATCGCAATATAGGGGGTATGATACAATATACAGCAATACTATGAGTTAGACTATATATTGTTTTTTTAAAACTGTATTTAACTTTAGAAAAACTGTCACAGCATTCTAAACACTCCGACCTGTTTAATACTTAACATATACAGTTTTATTACTAGATCTAGTTGATCCACTGGAGAAAAGAAGGTGAAAACAGCCACCAACTACCAGTCCTACTTTTGATTTAACAACAAAAATTACGGTCATAATTAATAATTCCATTCAAATTTTATAAAATTAAAATTGAAACATTGCTATTGAACACTGATATAATAACGTGACATAAAATCTCCCAATATATACAGGATACTTATTTTCCTGCATCCCTGGTGGGGACTTATGTTAGGGCAGGGCCATATGGTCCCAAATCTATATTGCAATATAATCTAATGCAGTGTTCTCAACCGGGGGTCCGCGCTCCCCTATGGGTCCGTGGTGGTATTGCAAGGGGTCCTTGATAATACAATATATATATTTTTTTAAAGATCCTCTGACAGTTATAGAAATAGATTATTATTTTATTCAGATGTGACTGAGACCTTTATGTACCTAAACTAAAGAAGGTAACATGACCTTCTTTATCTCTTTCACCAGTGTAATTAATTGTACATGTGCTGGCCATAAAATTATAAGATCATGAAAAAGATTTATTTCAGTAATTGCTTAAAAAAAGTGAAACTTGTATATTAGATTAATTTACTACACAGACTGATATGCTGTAAATATTTTTTTCTTTTAATTTTCATGATTATTACTGACAATTAATGAATGTCCCAAATTCAGTATCTCAGATAATTAGAATATTTTAAAAATTTTCAATATTGACAATATTGAATAAGACACCGTTATACAATACTTTTCAGAAATATGTATGTAATAATATAGATTTTTTAATGGAATATTTTTCAGAAATATATAACAACCAGGGGTGGGAATTTACCAGCTTATTGCGATTAATTATTTACAGAAGAATTAGCGTGTTAAAAAAATTAACACATTTAATTGTAGGTTACACTCCAATCAATGCGGAACATTTATCTTTGGATGATTTCCTGTTATGCCGATTACAATGATGCACACGTGAGAGCTAGGCTAAGGGTGACCATCTACTTTTCAAGCACCCTCTGTGGGTTCAGAGGGGGTTCTTATCGTTTATCAGGGGACCATACTTAAACTGACTGGTGCAATGTATGCAGTACGACAGTCTTTTTCTCATCTGACATCCTCCCCGAGCGGCTACTAAACGCCTGATTCTGATTGGTTCATAAACAGAGCAGACAGCAGGCTGTGCGCCGAGTTGCGGCCTACAAATTGCTGCTGTTTACATAAAATCAAAGGACAAGCTTTACATATGAATCATATAAGAGGTGGCATGTGTATTTCTGTGTGTGACAAAAAGTTGCAAAGATCCAGAGGTCAAATGGACACAAAAATTTCAGTAATGGTTTGCAAAGTGGGAGTTCATCTATAAATAGACTGAGGATGAATTTGAAAATTAAGTACACACAGTTTATAATAGTCTTTTTGAGACTGCTGCTTTTTTATTATACTGAATAGAAAATACTTCTCAGAATTTTGTTACAGTTTTGTCAAATTAAAAAGTAAACCATCATGGTACTGAAAAAATGTCTAATTCAGGAGAGTAATTATTTCTCTCATTATTTTAAAGTCATTTTTGTACTCATGAAATCGTTTTGAAAGTTTGTTATTCAACTATTCATTCCAAACACAGAATGTACACTTTAAAATGATAACATCAAAAGTCAGGAGTGGGAAAAGTGTCCAATGAAAAGGGCAAGTGGACTTTCAAAACCAAATTATGGTCACCGTAAGTAAAGAAAAGTTGTAGTTGTTTTTTTTCAACGTTCTAAAAATATACTTAAAATGACTCTTCGGTTTTAGGTCTTTTCAGTTGTAGCCATGGATATTTTTTTTCTTTTATTACTGTTCTAAATTGACATAATTTAGACTGCATTTTTCAAACTTTAAAAGTCCTTCAGTTTAAATTGTTCATGGATGTAATGTTGATTTTATTGTCGTCCTCCAAAATTAATTCATATCTAAAAAAGTATGCTTTTTATGGGCAAATATTGTTGTACTTTTAAAATGTGATTAATCTAGATTAATTCATTGCAAAGCCTCTAATTAGATTTTTTTTTATCAAGTCCCACCCCGAGGAATGACATAATGTTACATACATATTTAGATAAAAATACTGTAAAAAATGTTTTGTTACTATATTTGAAAGTTACTGCCTCTATTTTGTTTCATAATGTTCTGTTACATCTTTCTGGAAATGTCTAAATATGTCAAGGAGCTACTGCTGTTTTATTTATTTTTTTCGGGAAATTTCAAGTGAAAGCTCATTTTTACCTAAAACAAAGAATACATGTCATAATGGATTAAGATTAAGATATTTTAAATAAAATAAAAGATGAATATTATGAACATAAAGTTCAAAAAACAACAAACTTTAAACTTTTAATATGTCGTGTGAAGACAAACACTGAACATCAGTATCCTTGTGTGTCCGGTTAAAAGTATGTAGGCACGGCTTGATGACATCATCAAAATGCATAAGAGCAGAATGGCATAATAGCCAAGATATCTACTTTTGGCTAAATTTATACAACTTCTACCTTATATCTTTTATTTTCCCCTAGTACTAATATATGTATATTTTTAATCTGTATTTACAGTGTGACCCAGTGTGTATTTGAAAAAAAAAAGTCTACAACAAATTCAAACTTGTTCACTGAATTTTTGTAACAAACAAAATTGTACACTGTAATATCAAATCTACTTTAAAAAAATGTTTACCTGTAAAAGCACCAACTTAATACAATGTTTATCTCTATATATACTGTATGTCAACATTTGTACTGTAAACAAAAAATGTATAAGACAAACAGTCACTTACCATCTTCTGGACTTGATTGCTGATGATCAATTGCAACTTCTTCTGCCATCTGAGTAATCAAATCATTGGCTTGTTCAGTCTGAGTCCGGGTGTCAGGAGGCTGGTGTACCTATATGTGAGAATAGATAATCGCTTACAAAACATTTCCTTTTTTTCCCACCAAGCCCTAGGACAAAACACTCTTATCTTAAACCCAATTAGGAAGGAGAACTTACTGGTTGAGGAGCTTGAGATGGAGGAGGCTGACCCCGCAGAGCTGCCAGACGATCCTCCATCTCCTCTGAAGAAGGCAATGGCTGGCTGGGAGCTTTCAGAGCAGCAAGACGCGACTCAATCTCTTTCTCAGAAGGAATAGGCTCTAAAGAGGTTAAAAAGGTAAAGACCTTTTAAAAAGGAAACATATAATAACACAAGGCACAGACTGGTAAACAAACATAAA
Organism: Apricaphanius iberus; assembly: GCA_028564705.1. Classification (NCBI taxonomy): domain Eukaryota; kingdom Metazoa; phylum Chordata; class Actinopteri; order Cyprinodontiformes; family Aphaniidae; genus Apricaphanius; species Apricaphanius iberus. The sequence goes on along the minus strand of JAPXFQ010002501.1, from coordinate 1,089,787 downwards.
ACTATCAAACAAAGAGAGTTGTATATCAGCCCATGCCTAACTACTCAAATCATCAACTTTGATACAGATGGTGGATGCAAACAGAAATGAATGCATTACTGGTTTTGGTGTCCTCTTTTAGCTTTTGAAGCCTTTCAGAAATAGCTTGGTCTTCTTTGCTAAGTCCTTTACTTGGTAGATGGACTGATTTGCCATTTCTGCTCCCTCCATGCACACCAGCCTGCGTGGAATGTCCTTGCTGTTTGGCCTCCAGTGCAGCCACCCGTCTGCAAAAAACGTTAACTTTTAATGTTATGAAATTCCTATTGATAACATGACCCCCCCCAAAAAAAAAATCTACTCATACAAACTTTTTGTAGTTTGCTGGAGGGGACCATCTTCCAGCATTGTTTGAGGGCTCCCCTCTAACAAAGAAGAGAGTGAAGTATTTATTAGCTTATAAAATAAAATATTTAGCTTGCTTTATGTGAGTAAAGGAGGTGTGTGTGTGTGTGTGTGGGGGGGGGGGGTTGCTTACCTTGTGAGATTACCATGACACTGTTTACAGACCTTCTGCTGGGTGTTACCACAGCGAGGCACCACAGCACTGAAGGTCAAACAGCTGGAGCAGAAGGAGCGTCCGCAGTTCTTGCAACCCACCTTGGGGGACAATTTCATGAATATTACACTTTCAGTGTTATCTAAACACACTTTAATGCACATAGGTATGTTGATATTAACTCTTTCCAGTCACCAGAACTTTTTTATGTTTTACTGAATTATTTATCGGCCGCCTATTTATATTTTGATGCTTTGGCTCGGATTATGTAAATGTGTGTGTGTGGGGGTACTAATATATATAAAGTGCAGACCAAAAGTTTGGACACACCTTCTCATTAAATGTGTTTTCTTTATTTTCATGACTACATTGTAGATTCTCAATCAAGGGCATCAAAACAATGAATGAACACATAATGTATGGAATTACTATATGTACTTAAACAAAAAGGGTGAAATAACTGAACACAGGTGTTATATTTTAGATTCCTCAAATTAGCCACCTTTTCCTCTGATTACTGCTTTGCATTCTCTTGAGCTTCAACAGGTAGTCACCCGAAATGGTTTTCCAACAGTCTTGAAGGAGTTCCCAGAGATGCTTCGTACTTGTTGGCCCTTTTGCGTTCACTCTGCGGTTCAGCTCACCCCATGTCATCTAGATTGGGTTCAGATCTGGTGACTTTGGAGGCCAGGTTATTTCACACATTTTTGTAAATGTAGCCTACTACATAATTCCATATGTGTTAATTCATAGTTTTGAAGCCTTCAGTGAGAATCTACAATGTAAATACTTATGAAAAGAAAGGAAACGCACTGAATGAGAAGGTGTGTCCAAACTTTTGGTCTGTACTGTACCTCTGCTAAATCTAAAGGAATTGCTTCATTGTGCTGCAACGAAAAGTAAAACCTCACATCTCTAAAATTGCTCATCTTTTATCAAATTTACAACTAAAGTCTATTTCCCAGATTGATAAACAGCCAATTACATAACTATGCACATGCTATTTAGTTTCTTAATTGCTCTATATAAATATTTTAAGTATAAAAAATAAACAAATAACAAATTGTAGCGAAGAAAGATAACATGTAGAAGTTCCTCAATTGTGTGTATGTATGTGTGTGTCATATTATACATTTATAACTACAGAATCAGCATTGCAACCAATATTGCAGACGTTATCCTTTTCTTTAAAAGAAATACGGCATATAAGAAAAAACATTAATCGCTGAAACATTTAAGAGGTCATAACTTGAGAAAATCGAAGAATATCTGGTCTGTGTAGCAAGGACTGTAAGTAAAAATAGCATATATTTAAAAAAATTAAACTGTAAAAACATATTTCTCTGGGAATTTTTAAACATAAATTTTTTTGTCTCAAGGACCCAAAAGGATTAGATGATAAAGGGGCCCCCAAATGGTTGAAAAGCTGTAGCTTACCTCCTTTTTGAAGAGGCTAAACTTTGATGCGCAGCCGTAACAACGACTGTCCATAGCGACACCTCCTGAGTAAAGCCCTACGGCTACAGAAGTTTCTCCAGCGGATGAGGTGGTAAGGAAATTCACCTAAAGAGAACTGAAATTTGTAAAATAATCTCTGTATTTTGGGGTGGTCAACGCTGTCATGACCAAAACAGGAAGTAGACCGGAAACTGTAATGTTACGTTGGCTTGATTTTCCTGTTATGGATTCATCCAATCAGCTTTCTCCGCGGCCGTTGTTCAAACCCGAGAGTTTCCAGGTTTAACGGCATCACGGCGGTGGATATTAGCTGAAGATATCCTGTATAAAACGGATTAGAAAGGTTTGGAAACGAGCGCATTATCGATTAACCGTTTCACCCAATCTTTATCTGACAAAACTAACAAACAACGTAAACAATGACGAAGTTGATTGATCCAAAGCCGCGATTAGCTCCTCATGTTATTGCGACTAGCTAGCTTAGCATCCAGCAGTTTTTACTGAGATACATTTTCTTTTTACATTGTAACTCGTATAGGACAAAGCTTCATAAATGCATATTTTCATTAAAGATTTCTTAGTGTAAATATACGTTTTATTACTAAAGGGGAAAGAGTTGCAGTTTAACTATTTGTCATAAAGAGGTGTAGGTCAGTGTGCAGGATATTCATCGTCTTTGTGTACAATAAACTCAGAATAACTATCAAGTTGGACGTATTGTTGTTTTGTCATTGGGTGACAAAAAATCACAGTAATTTTCAAATGCACGCTTTTTTGTTTTCCTTGTTTATCTCCCTCTTTCTACCGAATATACTGAACAAATATATATATATAACATAGTAGCAAAATACAATTGGATGTCTTTTTTTTTTTTGCTCTCAGTTTTGACTTTTTTCGACAGGTGTTGATAATTTTCTAAGGAACAATTTGTTTACAGAGTTCATTAAAAAAATATTGTTTCAGTTGTTTTCTAATTAATATCGTATTATTTTGTTGAAAATGCTCTTAAAAAAGGACAATATCGTTTAGTGCAATAATTTACGGAGAGCTTTATCATCCTGCAAATTTTGTCATCGTAACGCTCCTATTGTGAATTGTTCAGGTGGTATGTTTACTTAAGGGTCGTCAGTTATGTTTTTAACTGGCAAGTATCCATTTACTGATTTATTATATCCACTAACTATTTTGATGTGATAGGTATTTTCCCTCTTTCAGTTTTCTACCAGATTTTCTTTCAGGTTGTCCAACAACAAATTAATATTATGCTGGGGGGACAGACAATGTGAGTTCATACAAAATCTGTTCAATAAATACGAGAAATCAACCAGGCCTTATGTAAAATGGTAATCGTCCTCCTTATTGAAAAATTAAACAACTTTAAATAACCACATTTTTATCATCTGAGTTCATTTCCCTAGCTATAATGGGCATGACTACTAACAGATCTCCAGTGACAAAAAATAAATTACTTCTTAGATTTTAAGTTGATACTGCCAAATTCCCTATTTTTGAGAAATATTCAATTTTGTTTCATTTGCAACATTGATATGTGACTAAAAAGCAGAAACAGGCATAATATGTTTTCATAGTACTTCATTAAATACAAACTTATTTGCACAATTTGTTTTTCTTTTTTGATAATGTAATAAAAATTGGCAACAAAGGTAAAACTTTGCAACAGTTTTCTTAATAGTTTACATTTTGGAATGTATGCAAAATTATTTCAAACAAGTTTATAAGATCACTATGCTAAAAAGAAGGTACACCCTGTTTAATTATAGGTTCTTGCTGTATAAATATAAATCTTTTAGTTGTATAGAACCCCACCATAAAAAGTAGATGTGTACCACAAGAAAATGCCAAATTCAATTATTTAAAATGATCATTTCTCACAACACTCACAATTATGAGTATTGGAAGCATCCTCAAGCAGCTGGTATAATGTGAGTGTCTGTGGACATCTAGACTTGGTGAACAATGGCAGAAGGAGGAGATGTGGATTGGGAGCTCAGCAAAGAAAACATCCAGCCGCTGAGGCGTGGCAGAGATATATCAGCCCTACATCAAGCCCTTAGCCTACGAGAAGAAGGACCCACTTCTTCCATCAACCAGCAGAAACAGTAGGTGTCATCTCTCTAACTTTGGAGTTGAAGTGGAGAAATTGTGATATTCAAATTCTGCTCTGTTTCTCTAGGATGTTTGAGTCTGAACTTCGAATGTATGATGGAGATGATCCACTAAGTGTTTGGGATCGGTAAGTAAAAGCAAATGAGTGACAGGTTTTTGTGGATGTTGCTTATCAATCTCAAACCTTTGCTGACACCACAATGCGGTTTTACAGGTATATTAAGTGGACAGAGCAAACCTTCCCTCAGGGAGGAAAAGAAAGCAACCTGGCAACATTGTTGGAGCGGGCTGTGACCAGATTCGCTGATGAAAAAATTTACCACAATGATCCTCGCTATGTTGAATTCTGGATCAAATTTGTATGTACTCTTATTTTAACTTTAGTCTTATTTAAATGTTCTGTTAAACCAATCCAGTGGTAAAGATTTTTCTAAATTATTGTGTTTGTTGCCAGGCAGAGATCTGCTCAGAGCCCCTCGACATTTACAGGTATATGCAAGCACAAGGAATTGGACCTAGGCATGCATCGCTCTACATCGCCTGGTCAGAGGAGTACGAGAATCAAGGCAATTATCTAAAAGCAGATCTTGTCTATCAAGAGGCGTTCAGGAAGTGTGCTGAGCCGCATGACAGACTTCTTCAGTTTCACAAGTAAAGATCAGTTTAAATATATGTACAGCTCTCAATTTAATTTCTTCCTCTTTTAACAGTTTTATAATGGAATCACATTTATGTGCACATTCTAGGGCTCTGCAGGCTCGTGTGTCCCGTCAGGCGCTATTAAAATTGGAAAATGACAGCAGTGATGAGGAGCCTAAGCAATCTGAAAGAGTGTCTCTTGCCGACCTCAAACATAGAGGGAAAAAGAAGGCTATTGCTCCTGTCATTAGGACTGGGGCAGCTATCAAACGTAAGGGCAAGCTCTTAGCTAATATTTCATCACTTACTTTGTTGCATTCCTTATTCTTCATGATTTCCTGGGTAGGTATTGGCGGAGGCCTGCAGTCACGTGGTACCCCTCTCCTCGGTAACATCTCAAACAGTCAGCTGGTGGTTTTCGACGAGAACAGAGTTGAAAGCGCTGGTCCATCAGAACCTACGCTGGAATCTTGGGTGGCTCCTCCCACATCTAGGGCAAAAGAAAACGAGCAGAAGCCCGAGAAATGGTGTGATGTAAAGGTATGAGAATACATGTCCTTTTACTGATGCAGATTTGTATTTATATTATAAAGGAAAAACTTGCTTTTTGTTTTCTTCCTGTTTATAAATGCCATAGATGCCCCAGAAAACAAAATTTGGACATGCAGTCATGCCTCCACCACCTCCAAAATCCACCTTCCAACCATTTGTTGAGGAGTCTGACCAGCCACCAACAATGTGAGTTCCTACAAGAATCATATTTGGGATAATAACAGGCTTTGTGGATATAAGAAATAATACTAGTAATTAGAGGTAATTTACTTTATTTCAAAAAAAGGAGTTAAAATACACAGGTGGAAGTTTAGAAGTGCTTTGTTGTCTTTACATAAATATGGATATAAATAGTCTGAAAGATGAAATAAAAGATAAGTACATTTATTTCAGTAAATTGTTTCATTTAACTTAGAAAACTATAATATTACAATAAACTCTGCCATGGATAAGTTTCTGATATAGAAATATTACGCTAAAGCCTACACACAATCTGAGAAAAACTGTTGACTTGGTAGTTGTCCAGCAGACAGTCACTGACACTCTCCACAAGGAGAGTATGCCACAAAAAGTAATTGCTTGATGTGCACAGACGGCTTTATTAAAGTATATAGATAGAAAGGTAGGTGGAAGGAAAAGGTGCAATAAAAAGGCCACAGAAGATGTAATGTGGTTGGGTCTTTGAGCATGACAGTGATTCCAAACACACTGCCCGGGTAACAAAGAAGTGGCTTCGTAAGAAATATTTAAAGGTTCTGGAGTAGCCTAGGCGGTCTCCAGATCTTAGCCCCATAGAAAATCTTTGAAGGGAGTTGAAAGTTGCCCAGTGACAGCTCCAGAACATCACTGATTTATGGGAGATCTGCATGAAGGAATGGGCCAAAATACCTGCAACTGAAGACTTACAGAAAACGTTTGATATACAATACACATTTGTCATTGTATATAACAAAGTACTGAGAGGAACTTTTGTTATTGGCTAAATACTTGTTTTTAACCATCATTTGGAAATAAATAAAATCAGACGATGTGATTTTCTGGATATATTTTTTCTTTTTGTCTCTCATAGTTGAGGTATGCCTATGATGGAAATTACAGGTGTCTCATCTTTTTAAGTAGGAGGACTTGGATAATTGGTGGCTGACTAAATACATGTTTGCCTCACTGTACTTGTTATTAGTTTCTGAGTTTCTTTTCTAGATCACTGTAAGATAAATATACATTTTCTTTCTTCCCCCATCCTTTAGGACGCCCTGTAAGATAAACCCAGCAGTGAACTCAATTCTTTCTGCACGGAAGCCAAGTAAAGAAGAAACCCCTCTGAAAAGACTGCAGGAGCATCAGCAGCAACATAAGGAGGCAGAAGCAGGAAAACTGCAGGAGAGGAGCATGTACTGTAAAGAGCTGCTGCTCAGCGGCGCCACCGAATTCTGCTTTGAGGAACTGCGAGCTGAGCGCTTCTTCAAAAAGATGGCACAGGAGATGCAGGAAGATGGAGGGGAGGGCTGTCAAGCAGCTGCTGCTGCCACGGCAAAGTGATACAGCTCAAAACTTTGCCATAATTCCTCTAATTGTTGTATCATGTCGCGATTTTTCATGTATAGTTCTTTTTCCTCTTGTAAATATTGTTTTTGTAAAGAAGTGACTTTTTCAAAAACGTCTAAATTCAAAGGATCCTGCTTAAGGTTTGTAGTTTTGGTAAAAAATCCTACACTTTTTGATGCAGATTAAACTTTACGGTAAAAAATAAAATCAGGAAGGATGGGGGCATTTTCATAGTTGTTTGATGTAAAACTATTAGACGTAACACATTGGTGTCCTGCCTATAGAGTACTACTATATTTGTCCCTGCTTTCCTCTCTTGCTCTTCACATAAATCTAAATTCTTCCATATTAACATTTCTCTGTTCCTTAGAACAGTAACTTTTAAACGTGCTGCTTATGTAATTTTTTTTGTCTATTTCAGTATTTAAGGGTTTTTGTTAATACTCTTACATGACACTCAATTTTAGATTTAGTGAAGCAGTATACTTGGTCTTTATTCAGTCTGATCAGGCATATATGGCAACAACCTTGTGTCAAAGTGGCCAATTTTACTTAGTAGGACCTCACTCCACTTGTGAAGATACAGAATGTTAAATAAAATTCTGGAAATCACATTTTATGAGTTTTAAATCATTTTCTTCTATAGTGGTGCTGAAAGTAAATATTTGGTCAATAAAAGTTCCACTTGACACCTTGTAATGTAACCTTGGTTGACAATGACAGAGGTCAAACATTTCCTGTAGGTCTTCACCAAGTTTGCACACACTGTAGCTGGTATTTTGGCACATTCTTCCATGCAGGTCTTACCTAAAACCATGATGTTTTTTTAGGGAGGGGGGTGCTGTCGCTGGGCAACACAGAATTTCAACTCCCTCCACAGATTCTCTATTTGATTGAGGTGTTCAGACTCGCTAGGCCACTCCAGAACATTGAAATGCTTTTTGCGTAGAGACTTCTTCCTTGTCCGAGGCTTGTATTTTGGATTGTAACACTGAAAGATCAAGACACGTTTAATTTTCAATGCTCTCACCGATGGAAGGAGGTTTTTTGCCCCAAATATCAGAATATTTATCCTTTCCTTAATATAGAACAGTCGATCTGTCCCTTTGCAGAAAAGCAGCCCCAAAGCGTAATGTTTTCACCCCAATGCTTAACAGTGACTATGGTGCTCTTGGGATGCAACTCAGCATTCTTCCTCTTCCAAACATGGTGAGTAGCGTTTATAACAAAGAGTTCTGTTTTGGTCTCATCTGACCACATGACGTTCTCCCAATCTTTATTTGGATCATCTAAAGAAAGATCTCTGTCTCTTGCAAACTTTACAGATGCCCATATGTGCCTGTTTAAACAGGGGACTGAAGGATTTTAATGCATGAGTATGTAGTTTGTTACTAATGGTAACCTTTGTTACTGTAGTTTCGTCTCTCTTCGGGTCATGGACCAGTTCCACTGTGTAGTTCTAGGCTGTTTCCTTAAGCCTAGTTTTTACTTCTACGTTGGACCGGATAAAAGCATCATCTCTCAACATAAGGGCTGTCTGTCACCAATACTAGCAGGGACAGAGTAGAGCTCAATGTTCTAACTATCCATCAACTGAGAGTGTATTCTTGTGATTGGTCAGCCCAACATAAGCCAGAGATCCTTTCACCAGAATTGTGCTCTATAGTCGATGTAATAGTAGTTGGTGCATTATTTGGGCACCAGATGCTTCACATTGAATGGACAGTTTAATATGGTCTTTTGGTAATTTTGAGCTCACGGAATGTAGAGAACAACAAAACAGACTGTTTGTGTTTACATGCATTTTTATAGTATTCAATGATCTGCACTTAAAAGCTTTCCATTTCAATTTTAACGTACTGTCTGTCATTGCTCCTTGATTACAAGTTGAAGAAAATAAACTCCAGTCGAGACAGCAATGGTAGGCAGATTCGCCAGAAAAAGTTAACATCCCCTGCTGTCTTGGTGGGAAATTGCTTTGCAACACTGCCCCACCAACGGAGAAGTATAAAAGGAAAAATATCTCTGTTGATACGTCTGCGCACAACCTGGCTGATGGAGAAGTATAAACTAGCCTTTACTGTTCTCCAGACCATGTCTAGCCCAATATGTGAGGTACTGCAGGATGTCCCAGGTCAAGGGAGATTGTCATTGATCAATTTCATAATAATTGCTCCAACAGTTGATCTCACCAAGCTGCTTGCCTATTGTAGATTGGCTCATCCCAGCCTTGTGCATGTGTACAAACTTGTCCCTTGTGTCTGTAGACAGCTCTGTGGAGTGTGACCTTTTGAAGGTTAGGACAGATAACTAGATCAAAAAGGTGCCATTATTACAGGTAAGGAGTGGAAGATGGAATGGCTTCTCAAGAAGTAACAGGTCTGTGTGAGGACCATAATTGTTGCTTGTTTGAAGGTGCTAAATACTAAATCTGAACCATTATACAAATGAATTGTTTAAAAATCATACAATGTGATATCGTGGCATTTCTTTTACATTCTTTCTTACAGTTGATCTTTATAATAAAATTACAGACCTCGTTCACCTTTTTCCATGGGGAAAACTTGCTCTATTGGTGGCTGCAAAATACTTTTTTGCCCCACTTTACATTCAGACCAGAGCGTAGAAAAATCCTATCCATTCACATGGACTGTTTAAACGGAACAGAAAATGTGTTTTATGAAACCATTTAAAATAAATCTTTGTCTTATCATTGTCATCTTTTTCTTTGGTCAGAATTAGTTGGAAGTCTTTTTAAATCAAAGATGTGTAAAATGCTTATAATTTTACATTTAATGTTTTGCTAGAAAATTAATTATATTAACTCCTATAACCCATCAAGTTGCTAATTATTTACAACTTTTATGTGCTTTGAGATCCTAGGATGTATGGTTGCAGTAACTTAATTTTTTATTTAAAAAAAATATTGCTTTTTGTTTTACATCAGATGTTGGTTGACTCAGCTGTTAAAAGCTGTGTAAAACAGGCTCATTGGGTCACATTAGAGAAGGATCATTTTGTTTTCCACACAAAATAGGAGCTTTCATTTAAAATTAGGCATGGAAATAAAATATAATTCCGTTTGGTCTGAACTAATTTCAGCTTTGTAGCTTGAGGAGAAATCATTCAAACCTGTAATTTTGAAATCAGCTATATAGTTGTGCCACAAAATCTCATACACAGATGTAATTATACACAGAGAAACACATCTCACACCTACCATATTAGACGAACAAGCCCTGTAAATATATCCTCACACTTTTTCACAAACTGCATTGTATTTTATTATAATTTAATGTTACAGAGCAACAGAGAAGGAGCATAATTATGAAGTAAGAGGGAAAAAATATACATGATCTTGAAAGTGAAGTATGCAGTCATGTTCACCCCCCTTGAATATGGTACCCCTAAATAAAGTCCAGTGCTAACAAATGCTTTCAAAATGTTGTCTTAAAATTAAATAGAGTTGCCTAGGTAAGGTCTCAGAGGTTGGCTAGAGAACATTAGTGAACAAAACAGCTTAACAAAGACCAAGGAACACAGCAGATTAGTTAGAGATGAAAGGTTTCTGTCATGGATGTCCACCTAAACAGACAGGCCTGGTATAGATCACATTACTTATACAAGTAGCAAAGAGGCCCATAGTGAATCTGACACTGCTACAGAGATCTACTGCACAGGAAAACTTACTTGTGTTCTCCACTATTTGGAGTCTTTATGGAAAAGTGGCAAAATGAAAGGCGTTGTTGAAATAACTTCCTTTTTGAAGGTTTAGACAAGGAATGGGGGCTACAAGCAAAATGCTTTGTGTGGCATATAAACATTGCACATCAGCCTGAATACACCATCCCTGTACTTTGGAGGCAGAATCATACAGTCAATAACCTAAACAGTCAAGAAACTATTTAAGCGCATCAGACACCGCTTAATTCAAACATACCTGTCTTGCATCATAAGATGTGTTTTATATTATTCTACTGCTGTAATAAATCCCAGCATTTGTAATTATCATTTCTTGTTGGAAATTAACCCTAAATAAAATGTTAAGTGATATAAGACAAACATTTTGCAGCAGAAAGTGGAGACGGTCACATTTACATACAACGTCAAAGTATACTGACATGTCAGCAAGAATCTGATCAAGAACAAACTTTGTCTAGATTTTTAATCTAGGTTTCTTTTTTGGGAATTAAAAGGGATTTTAAGGGAAACATTGAAAACTGTGACAATAAATTGCCTTTATTGATATACAGCAGTTTTATAGGCCGAGTTGTATAAGGCCTAAGTTAATCCCTATACATTTTTCCAAAACGATAGAGTGGATTGAAATGTAAATATTCAAAATAGCACTCTTCAGCCAGCTTTTCAGCTTCAATTTGAATGAGAATTAAAGTTCAGACTATCATTGTCATTCTGTTTCCAACTGTTTATTCAAATTAGGTCAAAGTTTCCTGGAGATTCCCCAGTTAATTATCAGTCACTGGAGAAAAGCATTCCCACATAATGAAGCTGCCACCACCATGTTGCACCATAGGTGTTCATGGTGATGTGCAATGTGAGTTTTCTGCATACCAGAGTTTAGGATGGAAGCCAAAAACTCAGTTCGGATCAGAGCAACTGTTTATTGTGTCCCAATGAAATCCCAATGAAATACACATATTTTTGTGGTCAAACATCGCTTAGCACCAAAAAGGTTCAAGGATTTTATATTGTTTTGTGAGTTACTGTGTCTGTGGGAACAAAGCTGACACATTAGGGGGAAAAGGAGCCAGAGGAACGGAGCCTCTCATACCCCCCACGGGTAAATCTGTCATTGTTATGCAGATTGTCTCACTGTAAGCTTTTTCAGTTGATGTTTTTATTTCTAAGGAGAACAGTCATTATTTTACTTCCTTCCTTTAACATCAAAATGCCACGCGCTACATGTATGACCCAAATCCGATTCAGTCTTGAAGGCAGTTTCTGCATGACTTGACCCTAATATATTTTCCTGCTTTGAGGCTCGTCCTCGCTTCTGTATAAATTATTCAGGAAATGATTGTGGTGAAAAGAAAGAGGGAATGTTTTACTTGGGATAAGATCATATGTAGGACTTGGGCAGTTTGTTGTCCCTTCATCCACACAGAGATGTTGGACATAAAAAAGACTGTAAATTATTTCCATGATGAAAGGTTTGGCTGATCACACGTACCCAAAACATTTGGCTCCAATGCCATCTGCCATTCCTGACCCTGCCATCCTAGGGATAATGCATTGAAATGAACAGCAGCTTACTGGGTGAAAGCATCACCCCCTTGTTCTCTTGTCACTCGTGTTATGTGTGAAGAGGACAGAGGGACAGAGATAGAGGGTGGGGGAGGAGGACGAAAGGTATCCCAGGTGATGAGGTGTTGAAGAGCTCTCCTTTCCTCACTGTTACCGGAAACCAAAAATACTCACACACAAACAGAGCTATCAGTTCTTTTGCACACCAATCAGGGAGTGGGAGGAGGCAAAGAAGGAGGGAAGTGATAAAGAGAGAGGGAGGTGGGAGGGTGTGTGTAGAAAGCCAGCAAGCTTGAGAGGGAGACGAAAAGAAGAGAAGGAGGAGGGAGGATGGACGGAAGGAGCTTCATGATGTGGCTCTGATATTCTCTCCTTGCGGAGGATGCCTTTTTCTTTATCATGGCCTTGTCCAAGCTTTGTGCAGTGTCCCCAGGAGGAACCGTCGGTGCACAGTGCAGCACTCAGCCAGGGAGCTGGAGATGAATCAGCCCCAACAAAGAGCCTTTGAGATGGCAACGTGTGCTTCTGCCTGGAGGGAGGAACGCATCAGGCTTTCCCAGGCAAGCGGCAGCCTGCAGAGCGCTCTGGCTTGAGAGCCAGTCCTTCCTCGTCGCTGTGTGTGTGAGTGAGGGAGAAAGAAGGATGGATCTGCTGTGTGTGTGTGTGTGTGTGTATAAGTGTGAATGTAAGGGAACAAGTGCATAATCGTGCTTCCAATCCTTCCTGGAGGAGTGAGGCGCTCTTCTTCGCTGGACAGCAAGGTAAGAAGGAATGAATGATTTCCTTTTTTCTCCTCTAACAATTTATCCCTTCAGAGAGCTGGTTACCCTGTCTCCCCACAACAACGAGAGAGGGGTAAAGGTGGGAAGAGAGAGGAGGGGGAGGGAAAAAACGAAGATGAGGGTTAACGTCATTGAGAAGGAGCAAGCTGGAGCATGGCATTGTTGAAGCATCAGCCGTGGTAGAGGGAGAAGGAGGTGAAGCTGTGAGCAGAATGCATCGCAACCAGGTGCAGATGGGCATGAAGGAAAAAAGGAGGACAAATGAGGAGGTTGTTTGATGTATCCAGAGATGGATCTCATGAGGAATCTTCACCTTCTGCTCATCCCTCCTCCTCAAAACCCCCAACCTCCTATTTTTCCTTTCTACCTCTGCTCTCAATCCCTGATTCAAGGAATATGGATATAACCCAGGGAGATGGATTTCTGACTGCCTGGACTTTATGATTACGCTTCTCCAAAAATGTGTCACTTTCTAAAGCCTGAAACAAAAAGGGAAATTACATTTTACATGTATTCAGAACATTTAGAAAACCTGTCGTACAGGAGCATACATAAATGTGGGAGGCAATGAACTGTGCTTTGTTTGAATGCAGATTGAAAAAAACAAACAGATTTTAGTGCTGCAGAAAGTAGCAGTCTCTTTATCAGTGTCTTTATTAGATGCTAAGTGTTGAGCAGAAATCAATGTTAGGCTAAGATGTTTTAAGGAAGAGTATGGATTTTAGTTTTAGTCCAGAGCTCCAAGATCCACAGACCACTCATTCTTCCTGACAGTCGCAGCCGCAAGTTACTTTTGGATGTTGCAGAAAAGTTCATACCTTTGGGACTTGACACAATTTGTCAAATCACAACCAGAAATGTCAGTTTATTGGGCTTTTATGAGATAGAATAACGCTGCCACATCATTGTAAAGTAAAAACGGAAATGATACATGCTTTTTAAAACTTCTTACAAATGAAAATCTGAAAAATGTGGCATGCATTTATTTTCACCGTCCCAGAGTCAATATTTCCCAAAATCATCTTTTGCTACATTTAAATATGTTTTGGATTATGTAACTATCAGCTTTTGCACATTTGGGGATTGACATTTTAAAGTGACAGTGTTTAGTTTTTACCATAGACTGTAAAAAAGAATAGACAGCGCCTCCTCACTCCTCCCCGTTTACCAGAATGACACACTTTCATGGGGGAATTCATGGCGGATTCACAGACTCCTCCTCCCCAGCTCTGACGAAGCATGTTCCTAAAAAGGGCATAGGGGCAGGGTCTTCACTGTAGACTCTGCCCTCGCGGGGCGTGTGTGGGCTTGTAGTTCGGTCGTAATCACGCCCATTCTGCTCCCGCGTCTTTAGCTCTGATGCTAAACTTGGCTCGGCCCCCTCATTAATTATGCAAGATTTCAAAAAATTATCTTACTAAAACCAGCCTGGTGCCCAGGTTTTTTATGAGCCCAGCGTTATCTCAGGAAGAATATGTAGCCATAGAAAGTTTTTAAAAAATGGGCACCAGGCATTAAAGTTGTTTTTAACGTGTCTAAAGTCCAATGCTTTTCAATGGGGGCCTAGCGGCCAAATGGAGGTACTACAGCAATGACGGAGCAATGGCGGCCTCCATGGTATGCGGTCACAAAGCAGAGCGGCCAGCGGCCATTGGTTTTTACCATTAAAGTGATAGTCTGGACTTTGTGAGAAAAAAGAGAGAGAGGGACATGGTTTGAAAAAAAAATAACCCAAGCTCTCTCCCCCTCCCTTTCTGATCGGTCTTGAAGCCGCACCTACTTTTCCGTGCGCGCGCCAGGTCAATGGGCCAAGACGTGCGGAGGAGAGAGAGAAAACAACCAGAGTGTCAACAATGGAGTTATCGGAGTTGAGGATGCTTTTTTGGTTTGAATTATTGGCGGAGGCTTGATTCGGTGGCTCCATGCAAACAGAAAACTGAGCATGCGCGCAGTTACGAACACGAGCACACAGCTTTCGTAATGATTGACAGCCCTTGGCATCACTTAATTGGTTGAAGTGGACGGCACTGTGGCTTTTGAGCCATAGCTGAGATACGGGAAGGCGGGACTTACCCGTAATGTTATAATTCACAATATGACTTATTTAATATAAACATTTAAGGCCAGGAGGTCAATTTAATACAATTCTTAAAATGTGTAATTCATTTAGAGATCCAGACTGTCACCTTAATCTCTTGAAATATCCCTTGAAATATTGTTGAAAATGATACCAAATCATTGAAAAGTATGGGCGGCTTAACAACATGTGACCATGGAAAGCACGTCTAAAATACATGGTCGTTGGTCCCAGTGTACTAGGGACATATTGGACGCTCTGTTTCCTTCTACGTGAGCCTATGTGGACAAAACACATTTACTGATTTTTGAAAACGCCATTACATCGCTATTCCCTCATCCTCTATAAGAAGTTAAAACGAAGTGCTCTATGAACAGATTGAACAAACCCATTTCCCCTACCCGGACTGAACGACCGACCCAATCCGAGACCCATCCAACCTAGGTTGCAGGGACGGCCTTGGAGACGTCGGCTCCCCACGAGGGGAGAGATGCCCCCTCAGCTGTTGTGTGTTATGAGTCTTTGTGTGCATTCTCTCTATGGAAATAACTGAAGGACCAGCAAAGTCTAAGGAAGGTTGCATGCTTTGTGCTGGACAGGTAACAACATTGACTGTAATGATTTTCAAACCAGCACCAGTCATGGCGATATGGTGTAAAACTTCTCTAAAATTAGTAAAAAAATTTGAATAATATAACTAACCTACAAAATGCTGAAAACGTTCACACATTCATAAATGTTGTTGTTTTACACATTTAGGGATGACCGATGAGTTTGTCTTGTAATCGGACAGTTGCTTGTTTAAACCAAGGCTCTGACTGTCTCAGCCATTGTTTCCATGGGCAGGACACTTCACCCATTGCCTACAAGTAGCTGGTGGTCATAGGGCCCCATTGCGCCAGTGTCCGGCAGCCTTGCCTCTATCAGTGCACCCCTGGGTGGCTATGGTTACAACATAGCCATTTACCTCTTTGCTTGCTGCTAGTGATGACAGAGAGTCTGATGTGCTTGTCAATTTGCTGCATATATAATTTTGCTGGAGGTTGCTGGTAATGTATTTGTAGAAATTGCGTTTTTGGCCTTCACGGCCATTCATTGGAAAGGCCGTCGCTCGAGCACAAGAATACTGCTTGCTTCAGATGATTTAGGTTTTTACTGCTCCTCTACTACACACTGTCACTTTAAAGTTTTGTTACAAAAGCCTCTTTTCCACTGAGCAGAACGAAGCAGATCGGCTCATCGCGGTCTGGTCCACTTATTTGTCTATTTCCATTGTAAAAGCAACCCATATTGTAGGGCTGAATTGATTCATTAATTGCCCCTCTTTAGTTGCAGGTCCATAGGACAAAGTTCCAGTAAGGTTAGACCAGAGCTACTGGCATCACACAACACAGTCCTTTGATTAAGAGAATGAAACACGTCACCTCAAAAGAGATCAAAACCAGTGCTGCTCTTTCATCTCACCTCATTAGGCACATTTCCACTTTTGGAACTTTAGGGTAATTTGACCGAACCTTCCCGATATCTGCGTGTCTCCACTATATGTCCCTCATGGCTATTTTCAGGGCCATTTCAGGAACCCATACCTGTACCTGGACGCATGTATTCAGAATGGCTTGATCAAGTTGCTCAGCGGGAGCTGTGGTTAAGTCGCCCTGACTTGTTATAATTCAGAGGGAAATAGCAAATGTCTCCAAACAACTTTGTAAATTATTCTTATTGAAGAGTCCTAATGAAGAGTTGCTGTCAAAGCAGTTTATAACAACAGAAAACACAGAAACCAGCCTTTCTTGTTCCACACGACCTCTTGTTATTTCTGCCGATCTGGGTGCCTTTTTACATTGATCAATGACATTTTTTACATTGATCTCTTTGCTGAAATCGTTAATTGCAGATGCCCTGAGCTGATTCTTTAACGATGATGCTGTCAGGAGTATTTGAGGAAGAGGAAAGTTTTTTTAAACCCAATACTGAGGCTCCTCCCAAAACATCCCTCCATCAGCCCAACCTGAATGATTGTGCACACGCATTACCTGTGTTATCACATATATATATACAGACGTGGACACAATTGTTGGTACCCTTCATTAAATCAAAGAAAAACTCATAATGGTCACAGAAATAACTTTAATCTGACAAAAGTAATAACAAATAAAAATTATATAAATGTTGACCAATGAAAGTCAGACATTGCTTTTCATCCATGCTCAACAGAATTATTTAAAAAATAAATGCATGAAACAGGCCTGGACAAAAATGATGGTACCCACAACTTAATATTTTGTTGCACAACCTTTTGAGTCAATCACTGCAATCAAATGATTCCTGTAACTGTCAATGAGACTTCTGCACCTCTCAGCAGGTATTTTGGCCCACTCCTCATGAGCAAACTGTTCTAGTGGTTTCCGGTTTGAAGGGCGCCTTTTCCAGACAGCATGTTTCAGCTCCTTCCAAAGATGCTCAATAGGATTGAGATCAGGGCTCCTAGAAGGCCAGTGTTTTCCTCTTAGCCCTTCTTGGGTGTTTTTAGCTGTGTGTTTTGGGTCATTTTCCTGTTGTAAGACCCGTGACCTGCGACTGAGACCATGCTTTCTGACACTGGCCAGCACATTTCTCTCTAGAATCCCCTGATAGTCTTGAGATTTCATTGTACCCTGCACAGATTCAAGACACCCTGTGTCAGATGCAGCAAATCAGCCCCAGAACATAACCGAGCCTCCCCCATGTTTCACAGTAGGGACCGTGTTCTTTTCTAGATATGCTTCATTTTTCCGTCTGTGAACATAGAGCTGATGTGCCTTGGCAAAAAGTTAAATTTTTGTCTCATCTGTCCACAGGACATTCTCCCAGAAGCTTTGTGGCTCGTCAGCATGTAGTTTGGCATACTCCAGTCTGTTTTTTTTAATGATTTGTCCTCTGGCTCAAACAGCGAAGGATGTTCCGATCTGACACTGATGTTCCTTGAGCATAAAGTTCAGCTTGGATCTATTTTGAAGTCTTTCTAGGCTCTTTTGTTACCATTTGGATTATCCGTCTCTTTGATCTGTCATCAATTTTCCTCCTGCAGCCACGTCCAGGGAGGTTGGCTACAGTCCCATGGATCGTACATTACTGAATGACATGTGCAGCTGTAGTCACAGAAACATCTAGCTGCTTGGAGATGGTCTTATAGCCTTTACAGTTAACATGCTTGTCTATGATTTTCTTTCTCATCTCCTGAGACAACTCTTTCCTTTGCTTCCTCTGGTTTATATTGAGTGTGGTACACACCACGTCACCAAACAACACAGTGACTACCTGGAGTCCTATATATAGGCCCACTGAGTGATTACAGGATTGTAGACACCTAGGATGCTGATTAGTGGACATACCTTGGATTAACATGTCCCTTTGGTCACATTATTTTCATTCTTTTCTAGGGGTACCATAATTTTTGTCCAGGCCTGTTTCATGCATTTATTTTTTAAATAATTCTGTTGAAGCATGGATGAAAAGCAATGTCTGACTTTCATTGGTCAACATTTATATAATTTTTATTTATTATTACTTTTGTCAGATTAAATTTATTTCTGTGACCATTATGAGTTTTTCTTTTATTTAATGAAGGGTACCAACAATTTTGTCCACGTCTGTATATATAATCTAAGCTGATTTTAATTGATTTTAAACATCAGAGGGAAGAGTAAGTTTTTTTTTTTACTACTGCACATGCGCATTAACCTAAAGTATGTCATTTTGATGGGTATGCTGTCGTGTCAGAACACCCACTCTGCCACACTGTGTTAAGGTATGTGTAAAATAAAGAACCAAAAATTAAGCAGAACGGCTTGGTTTGTGGTCCTAACGCAACGCAAAATGTAAAAGTTTGAGGCGTATAAAAGACAATATATTTTGTGCATTTTTATAGTCCTACCTGTCATTTTTGCGTGTACCATAACAAACGCATAACACAGGATTTTGTTTGTGACATGGAGATCAAAATGAGCTCCTGGATTTTGCCATCCCTGGTGATGATGAAACTTAACGCAAAAGCTGTGCAGTTGTGTCTCAGGTGTCTCATTGATATGCAAGAAGGAGAAGGGAAAAGGGTAGAGGAGGAGACAAAGAAGGCCTGTTGCATGCATGCACACATAGCTTTGCATCTGCCTGTCCGAGTGTGATGTGCACCCTCCAACATCCTCTGATTTTGTTGGCAGGGTTGCGTCACACTGATCGTTTTGCTTTATTTTCTTTGCCGCCTGCAGATAAAGTGCCAACAGACTTGTGCACTTGAAGCGGAACACTGACAGGGTTGGAAGGGATAGGAAGCTGGCTTGAGGTGTTTAAGATGGTTTTCAAAACTCTTTCTCTGGACTTCTTGACAAGAAGCATTAGCAGCCTAACATCGCCACCGGTCATGATACAGCTTGGATAAAGAAAGGATGCCGTTAGCACAAATTAGAACTGCGTGATTTAACTTTCCTTGCGTAGAGTTAGCACCATGATGTTCAACAGAGAAGAACAGGCTTTGTGCAGATTGATGCCATAAAGCTTAAAAACTGCTTCCAGCTTCATCCCTTGAAGAGAATTTCTGAAGCCTTAGATAAAAAAAAACATAAATCAAACCTTTCAAAATCTCCTGCATGTACAGTAAAGCTTGCACCAAGTTCCAGTGCATCAATAAATTAGACCCTAGAGGAGAAGAGTAGATCTCGTACTATTGGTCCAGAATGATTATACATCTCTATCAACACAGCGTCAAAATGTTCAAAACAGAAGTAAGAGTCAAGAGCATCTTCGGTTAAAGAGTGTAAGTCTGTGCTATAATGCACATATTTTTACTTTTTAGCGCACAGAGAGCTGATTTAGCCATGTATTTTGGTAGTAGTTGTAGTTTTGAAATTTGTCAGCATCCAAAAAAGGTCTCACAAACAACTTGTGACACTTAAAGTGTTGCTATGATGGGAGCTGCAACTTTCACAGCCCATTTATGTCCGCTAAGTTTGCTGCATAGAGGAGGAAACATGTCTTCTTGTCCATATTCTCATCTAGGGGAAACATTCCCATTATGTCAGATGACAGAATGATCTATTTACTCTGTGTGGATGCATCTGTATTGTCCTGAAATACAATTTTTGGTGCTGTGGCCTGTTTACTTGAGATGGCTAATACATCCTCAGAAGCAAAGTGGTTGATGTTTTGATACTGTGATACAAAAGGGCAGTTTTGGACAGAGATGTTGGATTTTACAAAATTATTCCCATCCTCAGGCCTTCATTTGCTCTTTCAGAGCCTTTAAATATAGCAGATGAGCTTTCTGGGTATTTGCTTTCCCCAGAATTGCATTCCTTCAAGACTTAAAAAAGTCAAAGCTGTTAAATTTGGCATTATGAAAGAAAAAACACAAGTAAATATTTTTCTCTTCAACTCCCACTTCTCTTCCTCTCACATCTAAGCATTATTTTTTTAACTATACCAAAAGGGATTCAGGCTTGCCCTACTTGGAAGGCCACCGTGAACTCCAGTCCAATATGATCGGATTTCCCCATCTTTTCCTTTCCATCTGACCTTTACTATTCATGCACTGCATTAGCAAAGTAAATAAAAGCTCACTCATGACTAGGACCGTGATGAAAATGATAAAAAAATTTGTTAACAAATAATAAGGGGACATACATTTTAGAGGGAGATGAAATCCAATCAGATCTCATTTCAGTAATATTGAAAAGTGGCACGAGTCAAAGAAAGAGCCCAAAAAGTTGTTTTAATAACCAAAAGTTAATCTATGTCCGTGAAAAACATGACGTTAATTTTTTTAAATAAGATCAATATGTCACCTAGGTCAAGGTTCTGCTACCTGTAGCTTTAAGGCCAGACTTAAAGTGAGCACTGCATTTAGATATTAAACTAATTATGAAAGGACAGAATTAGGTGGTTCTTTGAAGTGTTTTATACAATAAATGCACTAAATTCCACAACAGATCTCACTTCTCTTTTCTTTGACATTGATTTAATAACAGTTTGACTTTTGCATTAATTTCTGCATCGGTGTGGAGTGGCACAGAAAGGATCAGCCTATGAGAGATGGTGATACTGAGGTGGCTTTAATAACAGCCTTGATCACATCTGCTCACCTGCAACTCATCTGGGGTTTAGGTCAGGCCAGCTTTCTGCTCATTCAGCCAAATGGATAAGATAGACATCAAATCAGATATTGTTGCTTTTGGCAGTGTGGACAGTTGTCAAGTCATGCTATAAAAAATAATTAAGTCAGCACCCTTTCCTGCCACACGTTTCCCTTCCATTCCACTTTCCATTTACTAGATGTGGATAAAGCACTCTGGAGGGTGTCAATGGTTGTTTGTGGGAGAACTGTCAAGCTTATGCCCCTTTTCCACAAGGGTCGGCTCAGCCAGGGCCAGGTCAAGTCATCCCGTTTTTCTATTGCCATCTCAGGAATGCGGCAGTGAAGAATGACATAGGCGGGCTCACCGTAGCAAAAGTTGCAATAAAAACTTGTCATCCCTCACCCTTTTCCGGTGTTATAGAAGCCGATGTTGGAGCCGGTATCTAGCCCACTCTCTCTCCCGTTGTTCGTTGGCCTTTCATCGTAAATGGCATCCATTTCTGCAAAACACTTTCCTGTGCTTGTGGCTCGCCCCACCCATTGTGGTCCTTCACGGCATGATAGTCACACACTTTTACTTCTTTAGTTTCTTCCAGCAATGCTTTGAACTCGCTGGAAGCAATGTTTTGCTATTCTCTGTGACATCACTTCAAATGAACCTGACCAGGCCAATAACTGGCTACCAATCAAACCAAATGACATCACTTTAGAGTACCAATCAGTCAAAGGGTAGTGTTGGGTTGCCTCGACCCACTGAGCCAGAGGTATTCCAAAAAAAGGGGTTGGCACGGCCCAGACAAAGGTAGTGGAAATGTGCTAAATACAGGATCGCCGGATTTTGTCCGGGCCGAATCAACCCTAGTGGAAGAGGGGCATTAGTGTCTAAAGCCGGGCGTACACTGTGCGATTTTTCAGTCACGGGTCTTCAGCTCCGGCTCACACTGTACGAGTGAATTGCAGGGTTTAAAGTTCACAGCTCAGGACTCATGTGCTCACACTGTATGAACCGCTGGTCGGATGCGACCTGACTGCTCTCATTGCACGACACGACATACCCGGAAGCAGAAGAAAAACACTGGAGTGAAGATGCGCACCTGAGAATTGCGAGGATGCGCTCAAAAGACAAACGCGCTGTCCTGGCAATCTGTGCCTTTTTTTGTGTGGAAACACCAAAAACCCAAAAGGCCACGGCGGTAACAATAGTGAAACACATGCGCAGTATGAGAAATGGCTCGTAGAATTGCTTCCACAGTGCGAGTCATTCACGAGGGGTGACTAGGATTTCAAACAGGTTTGAGTTTCTTGCGACCGATTGGTAGCTGGTCGTGAGGTGTAAATTGCCTGTTGTTACCCAATGTACACTACACGATGCAACATGCACGATTAAGCCAAAAGTCGGCACGATCCAGACAAAAGTCGCACGAGTGACAAATTGGCTCAAAAACGGTACAAAATCGCACAGTGTACGCCCGGCTTAACCCGAATGCCCAGATCTGCTATCCCCTGAGCCAAGCATGTTAGAGAATGGCTGTCGTCCTCCAGCATTCCACATATTCCTTTATCACGCACTAACATGAAATATAAATTATAGCATCATGTTATTTTATGCTTTTGCATAGAGTGTATTTCATCACAAGCAGGCTGTCGTCCTTCAGCAGCCATCCCATGTCTCTCCAGAGGAGACTTCAAAGAGAAATGAGACGTAAATCATAAAACAGGCCCATTGCTTTGTCCGGTCACGTCCTGCATCCTCTACCTTTTTTATGTCCTCACATGAATCTGTGTGCATTAGAAAGCTCAAGAAAGAGATGACCAATGAAGACCTATCTGCCCCCCCCCCCCCCTTTAGAGGCAGGCTCATTACACTCAAAGGGCAAAACGGTCATCGTAATGAAGCTGATAGAGGAGCCCTCCACAATGCATCACACAGTCCAAAACAACAGTTAAAGACTTCTATGAAATACTGTAGCCACAACCCTCTATGAATCACTATAGCAGCTGGATTATTCTTATACACTAGATGAATTTAGAGAAACAAAAAGAGGATTACCTCATCTCCCACCATCGCCCACCCTCACCTCACTATTTGACATGAATTCTGCACAAAATAAACACGTGTCTGATGCTGGAGAAGAGAGGGGGGATGATCAGTACTAAAATTAGATCACTGAAAAACCAAACCAAAAATACCAAGCCCGCAAGCACAGTCACCTCCACATTTGCTGCATTTCTCTACATGCATGCCAGGATGATGAAAAAAAGCAGAAATAAGGGCAAATAGGGAGGGGGGGGGGAATCATTCAACAGAGCTGGGAACACTAACATTGAGCAAATGCAATATCTGTCTTGTCTCTCAATCCCCTCCCACTCAACCAGATCTCCAGTGCAGGGTGATTTGAACATGAGAGAAAAGCAAGTGTGCCCCCTGCTCTGTTATGACATATACAGGAAACATATGCATTACACGGTACACTTTCTTCATGGCTTGAAAGGCCAAGCTGCTGTGCTGGACGAAAAAGTCCCATCCAGTCTGGGGTAAGCAAGGGACTGCATGTGCCTCTGAGCTTGGACTGGGGTGGGATTAAGTAATGACACTCTGGAGAGAAAAAAACTCTGTCCATCTTAATTGTTGTGTCCTTCGGCAAGCCACTTCACCTGTCTTGCCTGCTGCTGGTGGTCAGAGAGCCTGGTGACGCCAGTGTCCACAGCCTCGCTTCTGTTTGTTTACCCAAGGGCTGCTGTGGCTACAATGTAGCTAACCATCACCAGCATGTGAATGTGTTTGTGAATGGGTGTCCAATTTTCCCATTTCCATCTGAGTTGAGCTTCTTGTAGGCATAGTCTATACATCAACTTTCCCATTACCTAAAGTCCTTCCATAACCATTGATCTAGCATAGGAGAGTCCTGTTTACACCATTTTTTGTGATTGCTTTTTTACCTGTTCTTAACTCAATTGTAGGGCTATGACCTTTGAAGGACGTGTTGTTTTAAAGATTTTTCTCTTTTCATGTAAGGTTAAAATCAGATGTTTCATATACTGAATAACAAAAAAATCACATAACCTTTTGCTACTTTTTGAATCTTTTAAACCTTAACTGTTTTTACTTTTAGTTTCATTTAGATTATTTTTTTATCTTTTTTATTCATTCAGATCTCATTATTTTTAGTTAATTCCTCTGTGTTAATTTTTATTCTTTATTTTAACATTAGGATTATTGTTATGTGAATATAATTACGCTTAGTGTTTATATCTTATTTTCTATGTTTCTTCCTCCTTTCTTTTTTTACTCATAGATTGCTAAAGTTCGAACTTCCACTTGTGCCTTTGTGTTATTTATTTAGATCCTGCACTTTAGTTAATACTCTTTGCCAGTTTTGTACTTATGCATTTACAATTGCTCTGTTATCAGACTTTATTCTATTATGTTTTCAACCTTTGGTTTTCCGTCTCTGTTCTGTTTATTCTTCCCCTATCCCAGCTGCAATTAATTTCCGTCTGCTCACTCACTCCCACCTGCATCTGATGATCTTGATTAAGTATCCTTGGGTTCCTCTATCATCCCTGACTCTACCCTCAGTATTTAAGCAACTTATTGTCTAATAAAATTGCTGGATTCTCCATATTCTTTCTCTGAATTATATTGTTCCTCCGTGTACCCACTCAGCTCTGTTGTTAACCAACTTCATTATCACCATTCTTATTTACTTGACTGCATTTGGGTCGATTGATTGATTTTAAACCAGGTTAAATCTTCCCTCTTTTAGGTTATTTTTTTTTAACTACTTTCAAATTCCAAGGTTTAAACACATTACGTCTGCCTTTAAAACTGTATGATTTGAGTCACACATTTTGTACATCATTCAACAAGCTCTTCACAAAGGTTGCTGGAATTTTGTTCCATTGCTCCCAACAGAGCGGAGTCAGGTTTGTAAATGCCCTCACTCCCACATCTTTTCAGTTCTGCAAGCACATTTTCTATGGGACTAAGATCAGGAGTTTGTAATTGCGGCTCCAAAACTTTTACCTTATTTCATTTAGCCTTTCTGAAACTAATCTGCCAATATACTTCGGCTCTTTAAGACCAAGCTTAAACTTCATTACTGATTTTTGAGATATGGCTTCCATCATTATAGTCATTATGTTCTTTCCTCATGATGTCATCTATTTTGGGAAGTGCACCATTGCCTCATGGAACAAAACATCACAGTACTTCACAGTTGGTTTGCAAACAAAGATACAAGAATGATAACACTTTTTTTTCCTCGGATCCGAAGACATTTCTCATTTTTCATTTCAAAGCTTTGGATCCAAAGTTGTAGAAATGAAAACAATCCTAACATAGCAGCATTTTTAGGATGACCTCATCCTCTCTGGTTCTTCATATCACTGACAGCAGCCAGCTGACTACTGCCTCTTCACTTTGATAGCTTCAAGACAAGCTACTGAGGCATAGGGTCAGGTCCCAGCAGTTCTAGAGAGGATGTGACCAGAAAGCCAGATTGTGCTCTATGTACATTTTCCTTTGTGCATCCGGGAAATCAATAGGAAACTATTATCAAGACCATCACAGCAGAGTCTGAGAGGTCATAATAAGGCTAGCTGCATGTAATTAAACCGTGTAAATCAATGAGTGCATCAAGTTTTTGAGTGATTTTGCCCTGTTGGCAATAAATGTGTGTATTTGTGAGTCTGGTGCCTTTGTTTTTCTTTTCACTTTACATATTGTTAGAAACTAGTAGTATGCTTTGTTGGCTTATTTTGAACTGCTGATTACTTGGTGAGGTATTATAAAACCAGCATTCCTATTTGCTTTTGTATTATTATTTTTACTGGCAAGGGAAGACTTTACTCTGCATTTTACTCCCAAGTAAATAATGACTGATCTGCTTTTAAAGCAATTCATGAACGTAAAACTGTAAATATCAGTTGTGTCAGTGCCAACATTTGAGCAGCAATACTGCAATGCCGATCAGACATTTATATAGATTCGTCACTGGAAATGTGCAGCTGCCCACATGGAGAATCCAAAAAGCAAAGTTTTATGGTGAAAGAGGCAGAGATTGAAATATATTGTGACAATTGTGAATTTATATTTATAAAAGAATCAAAGTCTGGCTTTCAAATCTAAGACAACTATACCATTTGTCAAGTATATTACAGCATCATCCTGGTGAGGGCCCTTTTTTTCCTGTCAGTGTTTACTGTTGCATCACACAACGTGTGTGACATTATAAAGAAAGCAACCTCCAAATTCTCAACTTGACTTCAAAACAACAGCTAGATGGTTAAACATAGGAAAGGTTGCAGTTTCGACAGACTGATGATCCCTAACACACATCAGAACTGGATTTGGCAAAAACAAAGCAGGCTAGGCTGAAACATTTGGATTTTACGTTAATCCTACTGAAAATTTATGGAATAATGTGTCAGGAAACCATCCATTCATTATCTGTTCATGCAGGATTGTGGAGGAGTTGGTGCCTGTCTCTAGCAGTTGTTGTTGGGTGAAAGGCAGGGTACTTCCCGGACAGGTAACCAGTCCATCATAAGACCCTTTCAAACATGCCATGAAAAACGATAATTTTCCAGACTTCGTTGATTTACTTTTGAGTCAGAAAGCAAAGTTCCGGACTCGCAGGGAAAACTGTAAGCGCACACATTGAGGACATGCATAAATATATCACAGGCTGCTTTTGTTTCGCTTCTATTTTCTGTTCAGCGTTGTCTTTTACGCTTACAGTGGGGCAAAAAAGTATTTAGTCAGCCACCAATTGTGCAAGTTCTCCCACTTAAAATAATGATAGAGGTCAGTAATTTTCGTCATTGGTACACTTCAACTGTGAGAGACAGAATTTGAAAAAAAAAATCCAGGAATTCACATTGTAGGATTTTTTAAGAATTTATTTTTAAATTATAGTGGAAAATAAGTATTTGGTCACTTCAAACAATGAAGATCTCTGGCTCTCACAGGCCTCTAACTTCTTCTTTAAGAAGCTCTTTTGTCCTCCACTTGTTACCTGTATTAATGGCACCTGTTTGAACTCGTTATCTGTATAAAAGACACCTGTCCACAGCCTCAAACAGTCAGACTCCAAACTCCACTATGGCCAAGACCAAAGAGCTTTCGAAGGACACTAGGAAAATAATTGTAGACCTGCACCTGACTGGGAAGAGTGAATCTACAATAGGCAAGCAGCTTGGTGTGAAAAAATCAACTGTGGGAGCAATTATCAGAAAATGGAAGACATACAAGACCACTGATAATGTCCCTCGATCTGGGGCTCCACGCAAGATCTCGTCCCGTGGGGTCAAAATGATCATGAGAACGGTGAGCAAAAATCCCAGAACCACACGGGGGGATCTGGTGAATGACCTGCAGAGAGCTGGGACCAAAGTAACAAAGGTTACCATCAGTAACACACTACAACGACAGGGAATCAAATCCTGCAGTGCCAGACGTGTCCCCCTGGTTAAGCCAGTGCATGTCCAGGCCC
The DNA here is from genome assembly GCA_028564705.1 of Apricaphanius iberus. Classification (NCBI taxonomy): domain Eukaryota; kingdom Metazoa; phylum Chordata; class Actinopteri; order Cyprinodontiformes; family Aphaniidae; genus Apricaphanius; species Apricaphanius iberus. The sequence goes on along the minus strand of JAPXFQ010002501.1, from coordinate 1,062,201 downwards.
ATCTGAAGTTTGCCCGAGAGCACATGGATGATACAGCAGAGGATTGGGAGAATGTCATGTGTCAGATGAAACCAAAGTAGAACTTTTTGGTATAAACTCAACTCGTCGTGTTTGGAGGAAGAAGAATACTGAGTTGCATCCCAAGAACACCATACCTACTGTGAAGCATGGGGGTGGAAACATCAGGCTTTCGGGCTGTTTTTCTGCTAAGGGGACAGGACGACTGATCCGTGTTAAGGAAAGAATGAATGGGGCCATGTATCGTGAGATTTTGAGCCAAAACCTCCTTCCATCAGTGAGAGGTTTGAAGATGAAACGTGGCTGGGTCTTCCAACATGACAATGATCCCAAACACACCGCCCGGGCAACGAAGGAGTGGCTCCGTAAGAAGCATTTGAAAGTCCTGGAGTGGCCTAGCCAGTCTCCAGACCTCAACCCCATAGAAAATCTGTGGAGGGAGTTGAAAGTCCATGTTGCTCGGCGACAGCCCCAAAACATCACTGCTTTCGAGAAGATGTGGATGGAGGAATGGGCCAAAATACCAGCTACTGTGTGTGCAAACCTGGTAAAGACCTATAGTAATCGTTTGACCTCTGTTATTGCCAACAAACGTTATATTACAAAGTATTGAGTTGAATTTTTGTTATGGACAAAATACTTATTTTCCACCATAATTTACAAATAAATTCTTTAAAAATCCTACAATGTGAATTCCTGGATTTTTTTTCACATTCTGTCTCTCATAGTTGAAGTGTACCTATGATGAACATTACTGACCTCTGTCATCATTTTAAGTGGGAGAACTTGCACAATCGGTGCCTGACTAAATACTTTTTTGCCCCACTGTATGTGCGCAGAATTGCACACAAAAGACGAGCACTGTGAGGAGTTCACCTGTTTTGTCAGCCCTCTTTGCGAACAGGACTCTTTTTGAGGAAGTGACATATGCCGTTGTCAATTTGCAAAGACAACTTTGGTTAAAGACTGGAAGGAATTGTCAGCGAATATTCCAGGAGTCTATCTAAAAATGGCTATAGAGACACATAACCATACACACCTACACACTGATACCTAAGCTTAATGTAGAGATCACAACCCACACATTCATGACAAAAACATGCAAACTCCAAGCAGGAAGACCCCAGGCTGGGATTCAGGACGTTTTTGCTGCAGGGCAAAAACTGTGATATGAACTCTACCATTTCCAATCACAAGAGCACTCAGATATTCAGCCCAATTATGTTAGGACCTTGTTGACGACTTCAAAAGCCATGTGGCTTTTCGACAATTTCCTAATGGACATTTAACCAAATACTCGAGATGGTATATATATGAATTTTCAGCTTGTGTGGGTTAAATTAATTACCTAGTAATTCAAACTTCAAAACCCATTCATTTAATTATTTAACCGTTTGGTTGAATTATCATATCATCATAAAAAACAACTGTGAAATGCACTGTTAAATGACACAAATGTAGATGAAAAGAATACAGAGGTTGAGGGCTTATGAATTTTAAGCAGATGCTGCTATCCTTTGGAAAAACAATATGAGTTAATTTACAGTATTGCAGCTTGTTATTGGAAAAAGACCAAAACTTTACAGTTGAAGGCCTGTCTTTGTCTGCAGGATACTTTGAGGTCTGTCTACAAATTCAGTCCCAACTGTTTTCTCCCTACACCATAATGTCCCTGTCGGACAGGATTAAGGTCTTTCCCAGCACCACGGTATGTAAATAAGGAGAGAGTGATACATTTATGCAACGCTTAGCATATTAGCCATGTGATTCAGTTATCCTTGGAGAGGGACACATGCTTCCAAGTACCCCCTTCCTGTACTGAAGCAGCACTTAGCTCATGTGACCGTTGGGCCTGACCTCATTGTGATGCAGCAGGGTGAGTGGCATGGGTTAGTCACCGGCACATCTCCTGACAGGCATCGTTGATATCATTTAGAGCCATGCTGGTCTCAGGGATGGTAGTGGAGGGAGGAAAGGCCGGCGAGGGTGATTGCCTGCTGGGTCACAGAGGGGTTGCAAAACTCATTTTCTCAGCTCCCACCACTTTACAGTGCATGACGGGAGATTATCCGATAAACTCAGGGCAACTTGAAGGCTTCTGTTTTGACAACATTATTGCTGGGTAAATTCTATGTGGACATAGAAATGCACTTCAATTCACAACAGACTTGTAGAAGATAAAAAGAATCAATTCAAATTACTTTATTAATACCAGAGGGAAATTAAGTGTTCTTGTAACTGATGATAATTATTTAAGGAGTTGTTGTAGAACCTGAGGCTGTATTCAGGAAGGATTTCTTGTAGCGGTCTGTGTTGCAGCGAAACAGAAGAAGCCTATGAATGAAGACACTTTGTTGTTGTAGGATAGTATCATGAAGAGGATGCTCAGGGTTGTCCATAATTTTCTTGATTTTATGAAGAATCCCTCTTTGTATTATTATCTCAAGTGGTTTCATAGATGTCCCCAGAACAGAACCAGCCTTCTTTATAAGGTTGTTGAGCCTTTTTATGTCCTTGGCTCTGATGCTGCTACCACAGCTGAATATAGACAAAGAGATTACACTCTTCACAACAGACTTATGCAGCATCCGGCTACAAACCTTGAAGGACCTAAGCTTATTTAAGAAGTCCAGTCTGCTCTGTCCCTTCTTGTTGTCCAGGTGAACTCTGAGCTATTTATACTCCTCAACCACCTCCACTTCTTCTCCAATCATGGAAACTGTGTTTGAATTATTCCTATTCCTTCTGAAATATACAATCATGTCTTTTGTTTTTGTTTTCATATTTAAGGTAAGATGTACACCATGCCACAAAGCGGTCCACCAGCTCTCTGTATTCAGCTTCTTGTCCATCTCTTATACACCTGACAGGTGCAGTCATTGATCCAGGTGATTTTTTTTAGGCCGCTGCCTGTGTCTTTTGGAATTTCTGTCAAAGCAAAGCAGACTGAAATGTGTTAAAGGCTCTTGGGAAGTAAAAGAACAAGATGCTCACAGTGCTGCCTGCTTTTTCCAGATGACAGTGGGTTGGTTGAAGCAAGAGGATAATGGCATCTTCAACACCAACTCCACGGTGATAAGCAAACTTCAGTGGGTTCTCATGTGTTTAAGTTTGCTTACTCAGGTGGGACAACAGCAGTCTCACCGGGACCTTCATGATGTGGGATGTCAGGGCGACAGGACTACATCCATTGATGACTGATGGGCTATTTTTCTTTGGTACTGGAACAAGGCAGGATGTCTTCCACAACAATGGAACCTTCTCCTGGGTCAGGCTAAGGTTGAATAGATGCTGCAGAAACCCACAGAACTGCTCTGCACAGGTCTTCAGGACTCTGGGGCTGACGCCATCTGAACCTGCAGCCTTGTTCCGGTTCAGTTTCTCCAATTACCTCCTTATCTGACTTCTAGAGACAGACAGATGGGAGGGGGAGCAGCAGCATCTCCTAACATGGATTAAGCCAAACCGGTAGAAGCAGAAGAGTCCCTAACTCAGGTCATAATAAAACACCAATAAAGCATGATAAAGCACCTGAGAGCTGACGGAAAAGCTGTGGGTCAGAGGAGGCTGGGATGTGTGTTTGGCTGTGGACAGGAGAGGAAGCTGCTGAGCTTGTTCCTGGACAGTTCGTTGGCTTTGTCCAGACTTCCATCTATCCAATCCTTCCTGCGCTTAAAACCTTTGATTTTCTCCATCCCTAACCAGACATTTCTGATATTGTTCTGCAGTTTTCTCTCATCCTCTTCCTATATGCATTCTTGCTTTCTCTGATCTTGACTTTATGTTTCTTCTTTATACTCCTTAATAATTCTCTCTCCCTGAAGGAGGGTGTGGTCTTTGTCTAGGTCACGATGATGCAGGGTTGTTGTGCTGGAATGTTTTGTGGTATGGAGGAGTAATATTTACTGTTCTTTTTAACTTGTAACTATCTCACAGTTTTATATAATTGTGGTTGCAGACAGAATTTACTTAAAGTGGGATACTTCTGATGGCATCCAGGAGGCAAGTGTTGACTTTTGTAAACCTCAGAGTATTAATTCCAATACAAGTATAAGTAATATTTGGAATCAAATGGGGAAACTAAAACTTAATAAACTTGAAACACATACCGAACATTTAATAAATACATGAATATGAAAACCTATAAAAACTATAGCAAAAATAGTACGATAGGTTAATAAAAATACAATTTAAGTTAATGTTACTTGTGGTCTTTTGACAGTTCGTAGGCTATACCAATGGAAGCAATAAAAAAATGGTCAGCATAATTTTGACCTCTTTAATCAAAAATATTTTTAATTAATTAAAGAGACAACTATGTGTTATTTTTATATCCCATCTTTATTAACATTTCTACAAAAACAGATCAAACTTTTTTTTTCAGAACCGATACTTCTTTTGCATAGTATTACTTTTGAGACATGCATGCCTCATTTTCAGGGCTCCTTTTCTTGAATTACTGCATTAATTCAGTGTTGCACAGAGGCAATCAGGTTGAGAATCCACTGAGGTGTTATAGAAACCCAGGTTGTTTTATCTCTGTACAGTTGCCTTCAGGCTCTCCTCATTGTTGGGTTTGGAGTGTCTTTCATCTTCCACTTGAAAATACTTCAGGGACTTGCTGTAGAGTTTGAGTAATCATATTAATGGCTTTGGATCTGAGAACAAGAGTTCTTTTTTTTTTTTCCATGGTCCAGGAAGGACAACGTCACTGTCTCTGGTTCAGGAGTGTCTTAATGGAACAGGAGCACCCCCCCTTCAAAAACAGAAACACCTTCTTCTTATTCACTCCTCAATTGTAACTTCACATCCGGTCAAAATCGATATTTCAAAGTGAGATATTGTAATAATATATAATAGATTAACATTGTTTGAACATAAGGGCAACATTCCTAACAATATATTATGTAATTTTAGGTTTAGGCATGATAATCAATGTTGCTTGTTCTCCTTTGACCTTTAGGGTTACAAAATAAAGTCTTGGCGTGGGTTTAATGAGACAGATGTCAAGCAGCTGAAATTACGTATTTTGATGTCCATTCTGTTTGGACATCACTGAGTGGACACACTGAACAGTTTCTTTTTGTGACAAGTGTACATCCATGATGTGTCTGGTTGTAGTGATTTTACTGATCTGAGCGTTTTGTTTTTTCTTCCTTTGAACACTGAGGTATTCAGGTTTAATGTCTGAACAATATTGATGGGTCCTTTTAAGCAGATAACCAAAATTTTCTAAGAACTCATCAACTGAAATCAAGAGAAAAAGTTTCTCAATATACTTAATCTGTGAAAGAAGGGGTTTTCCAGGCACAGTGTAGAGGACATTTGCCAGCATTGCTGCCTAACATGTCCTTTAAAATATGATCTATATAAATAGCATTAATATCAACATAGCGCTGAGTGGTTGACTGTACAGCTGCAAAGCTAAGAAAATGAACTGTAACGTAATTCAATTATTTCCCCCCATTTAAAAATAAAGCTGAACACACAGTAAACCTGAATTTATTCATCTACAGATTAATTGGCTCCCTCAAAGCAATCTAGAGCAACACAAGCTACTAATTAGGAAAGGATATGACAGGCTTAAAGAGAAGTTTAAAGATATCCTCACGTAGTATGTTTGCATTTGTATAAGCATGTGTGTGAATGAATGTGACCTTGTGTGCTGCCTCCTTAATGCACTGAAAGCCTGTAGGCGCTGGCCTGCCTGGCCGCGTGCTTGTCTGTAAAAGGGCAGATAGAATGAATAAGCCCTAATTGACCAGATATCCTTCATTAAACATGTGCTCACAAATCCATCCACTTTGCCTGAAGCTGTTTTCACTCTAAGAAGCTTGTGATAGACCTTTAAGGCAATAGGAATGTAGGACATTCCCATGTCTCAGATGCAATATGTTCACAGAGCAGCTCTCAGAGTAGCCATTTCAATTACCTCTACGTGGTGGAAATGTTACTTAAATACACCTGAGCAGAAAATGGGGAATAAAGGGAAATAGAAACATATTTTCAACCATTCAGGCATGAAATATTTGCTTATATTCAAAGGACAAGATTGTAGATATTTGATTGTGTGCTGCATGCATTACGTGGTATAGTTTTTTTAAAAGCTGCCTCTCTCTCTTCAGGGACATACTAAAGCAGACAGGCTGCCTCTCTTTTGGACCTGAGGATGTTTCGTAAGAAAAAAAAGAAGAGGCCAGAGATATCAGCGCCGAAAAACTTTGAGCATCGTGTTCACACCTCGTTTGATGCCAAGCGAGGCTGCTTCGTGGGCCTTCCGACACAATGGCAAAGCCTGATAGAAAACCTGCGGAGGCCCAGACCTATGGTGGACCCCTCTCGGATCACAGAGGTGGAGCTCAGGCCAAAAAAGGTATGCCACATCTTGATTTTCTCTTTTGGCCTTTTTATCCATGCATATATTGTTCATTAAACAGATCTGTTTGTAGCTGCATCACTGCAGAGGAGTAGTTTCTGGTGCTGCAGAGGGATTCTGCTGTCTCAGATAATCCCATAATACTCTGATGACAATGTGGAATGACTGCTGTTTTTTCTTCCTTATCTATCACAAGGCTGCGCTAATGACCCTGCTGTGTACACTTGCTGCACAATGTTGAAATCCTCATGGGGAGGCACAAGATTTATTACCACGTGCAGGCAATTAATAACAGTATAAGGTGCTTTCCCACAAATGTCAAGCAAATAATAAAGGAATAAAAAGTGCAGGTACAGCAAAGGAAATGCTTGTGAGTGATCCAGCCTGCAAATCTCAGGATTTCTGCGCTTCACAAAGAGCACGGGCTGATACTTTTATGGGCCTCCTAAAAAAAAGAGAAAAAGCAATGTGATTAGCGTTGTGCAACATGAAAACCACTGAGTCAGCATTTGGGCCAGACTAATAGTTTTTACCTTCCTCATCAATATGGCAAGACCCCTTTGAATGCAGATACCTATAAAAAAGACAAATGACAATTAAAAATGTTTTTTCACATTGCAACCACAGGCAAGAATTTATTATTTTTTTATGATTTTATGTGAGTCCACCACAATTGTGAAGTTTTTAAAACTTTTTTGCAAACATAAATCTTAAAGTTGTGGTGTATATTTGAGCAGCTGAGTACTTCCTCCCTTACAGATTTTTTTTTGTCACACTGGAAGGATTTAAACAGTAACTCCCATGAAAATCTGATTTTTTTTGTGTTGTTAACCTGTTTTTGTGGCATTTTTCTGATGCTAGAGGACATAGCTTAAGAAAATTAAGCTCAAAATGGCATTTTGAGTATGTCTCAACTTAAATCTCTGTGCATCTGGCAGACATTAAAAATGTAAAAGAGACTACTTTTGTGACGTAGCAATGGCACTAGGCAAGCCACAAGCTGCTGCTCCGCTCCCACCGCATGCTCAGAATTTGAGGAGAACTTATACATGTCTTATATAATTCAAGAGCTATAAGTCTTGTGATTCTAATATATACCAATCACGTATACAATTATAACCGTAAACATAACGAGCACTTTTGCCAACAAAGACACCCACACACACATCCGCAGGGGATAGAATATGCTACTTACCTCCATTGTTGTCCAATAACTATGACAAAACCGATCCATCTCGAATAAAAAAGGTATTTTTACATCAATAAGTGTAAGATTAATGTCTTTCAATAAAGGGGTTTGTCGCAATACCGTTCTGATGCATCTGATGCCGTTGATCTGGGGAGCTAGAAGCTAGTGAGAGAGCTAGCGTAAACAGAGGGCTCTATGCAACAGGGAGGGAGGGGGTTCATCCATGCCAATGGCTCCGCCCACAAAACAGAGGTGAATTGTTTATGAGCTACTGCTGCTATGCTCTTTCTGTCTCCTCGAAAACGGCATGGGTTCGGTGACTTTGGCTTGAAACGTCATAATAATAATTTAAAGACCATTGGGAACATTTTGAAATAGCTCAAAAGATGATCGGAGTGGGTCTTTAAGATCTCGAAACAAACTTTAATATCAGTGACTAAATAATGCTTTCATTTATTAGGGAAAAGGAGCACAAAAACCAACCTGGCCCTTTGAGAAAAAGTAATTGCCCCCAAACCCATTAACTAGTTGTTCCACCTGTGGGAGCCAAAAATATCCATCAGATTAGTAACTGACAATTATTCTTTTAAGTCCCTGTGGAGAAGTTTTGGCCCCTGTTCGTTGCTGAACTGTTTAAATCTTGCTACTTTTGAGGGTTTTCAAGTAGGAACAACCTAGTTAAGTCAACAGTGCCTCAATAACTTTTTACCACCAAATGTATAGAATCTCCCTGTGTATTTTAATCTCAGTATAAATTCAGCTGTTCTGTGAAGGCCTCAGAGGTTGTTAGAGAATAAATGAAAAAACAGCATCACAAGGAGCAAGGGACATTGCAGATGGGTCAAGGGTAAAGTTATGAAGAGGTGTAATGCAAGGTGATATTGAAAACAATATAAAAAGCACTTAATATATGGTTATTAAAAGCAATGATTGCAAGTACCCACCAGGTTTTTCAGATTTTTACTTATACAAAATGTTAAAAACTGAATACATTTCCTTGCACCTTAAAATTATGCTCTATTTTGTGTTGGTCATCACACTGGGATGTAATGGAGCAAAAATATTTTTAAAAAATACGTTTGTATGAATGCATTTTCAAAATACTATATTTCTTTGCTTGTTATATTTGTCAGCAGACTGTCAGAATAAGCCAGCAGGGAAAGGAACTAAAGTCACTGTCTTTGAAAAATGACAAAGACGTACCTTACACATTCCCACGTCTAAATTTAACTCGCCTCAGAGCAATTATTTACCACTTTTATCATCCCTTTCTCTCTGAAATCTCTCTGTAATGTAATCATGTCATGCAGGCTGTAATGAAGATAACTAACTTTTCTCTTCCAGACCATTGTGCGCGGGAGCATGATCGGTCACGGAGAATATATCTCCGCCATGATCAACGACATGAGCCGCCTGTCCGTGACCAGCTCCAACTCCTTGCGGAAGAGCAGCCCCTCAGCCAGGAAGAGGGCCCAGTCTCTGGGAAGGCTGGGTGAGGTGAACGAAGGAGATGGTTACCAATACGAGGGTCTCACTCAGGATGAAGATGATGAGATGGATGAGGGTCAAGATCACTGGAGGGACAAGGGCAGGAACATTCACAGTGAAACTAACACCCCCTACTTGGGGATGAAGAAGAGCATCACTCTGCAGCCCAATGGAATCTTGCCAAAAGCCAAATCTACTTATGAGGTTGGTGTCAGCTCAGTGGAGGGGCCCTCACATCCTCCTCCACCTCAGAACATCCCAGCATCAAGTCATGGACTATATATGAGTGGAGAGGTGGGAAGTCCTCAGGAAAGGCTGATATGGAAAAGAGATTTCCAGCTTCCCAGAGGAATACCACTGAATCAAAGACCTGTAGCATGTTTTTACAGCCCTGCTGTGACTGTCCAGCAGCTCCACGGAGATCAAGGGAGCATTGGAACGGAGCTCCGACCCAATCTACCAATGTACACACACGCACACAACAGCCCGGGGAGGCCGTTCTCCTCCTATGACCTAAAAGTAAGAACATATTCACAGAGATCATAAATTATTCATAGATCACCTAATTTATGCATGTTTTTGATGCTGAGTTTATATCAGGATTTTATGCATGCCATCTGAATGCCTCAAGATGTTTCTTTCTGGAAATAATTAAGATCCATTCCAATGGTTAGCTTTTGGTACCTCAACCAACCAGTGTGTTAAACCTGCATTATCATTAAAAAACAAATATGCATCATTCATCAAGTGAGGCTTAGATCAATTTAAAAAAAAATCTGGTTTTGTAAACATTTTTAGTGTTATATTTTTACATTAGAGATTTGAGGTCATGTAAATATAATAATCAAATAGAAGCATTTTGTACACATTTATGGAAACATTTGACTCTTTAACTTTGCAATGGTATATGGAAGAAGATGTCAAAAACACTTAACTCAAATATGGTCCACTTGTGTCTAAGTACCTTTTACTAAATATGATTATGAATTTGGGTATTTCATTGACTTCAGTGTTAAGAAATTAAATGTTGGCTTAAGTGCTGGTGGGGTTGTAAATTATGTTGTGCTTCCTTTAGACTCTTAAAGCCATGTAGAAGCATTTTAACATGATTCTTATCAGGTAAAGTGGATGCAGTGAAAGTAGTTGGCCTGATTCACAATCAGGTTTAAAATGGGCAGTGATGCCCCCGGCAGGCGGCCAACACCCTTTCAGCTGTCTCCCTTCTCTTGTCATGCAGGCAGAGTCGTCAGTGAGATACCACTCCGGCTTCCTGCCGACTGGCACCAGCAGTCCTCTTGTAGGAGGCATCAGACCTCAGCGAATGGTGCGTTCATCGGCAAGCTACACATTAGGCTTGTCTCCTAATATGGGGCTGAGGCCTGGCGTACCAGACCCCTTCCTCAGGCACTCCGGATGCCCGAACCCTCCATACCCTGGACAGGACAGCCCATCTCAACCCCGTCCTTCACCCACAGGCTCTTTAGCCACTAGTCCTCCAGGAACCTGCTCCCCTGCTTTCAGACCGCCTCAACATCCTGCACCCCGACCACCCCCTGACCCACCAAAGGTGACACATGAACAGTTCAAAGCCGCCCTGCAGATGGTGGTGGATAAGGGCGATCCACGGACTTATCTGGAGAACTTTGTGAAGATCGGGGAGGGCTCAACAGGGGTGGTGTGTATCGCTACAGAAAAGCACACTGGAAGACAAGTTGCTGTGAAGATGATGGACCTGCGGCGGCAGCAGAGGAGGGAGTTGCTCTTTAATGAGGTACAGAGATCTAGTTAGATCTGACAAGGGGATCTACGTGTACAGGTATTGATACCTCAAACTTTTTCACATTTTGTCATGTTTCAACCTAAACTTTTTTTTTAATGAGACCCACAAAAAGTAGCACATAAGTGTAAAGAGGAAAGATCTATGGATTTAAAAATATTTTACAGATGAAAGTCTAAAAGGTTTGACATAGGGATGCAATTATACAACTTTTTTCACACCGATACCATACCAACACTATCATCTGAGTACTTACTGATACCGAGTACCGGTGTTGATACTTCTACCGCATAAAAAAATGCAGTGAATTGGAAGGCAGGTTTAATTTTCTTCTCTGCTTGTTACAGCAAATGAAGTGAATTCCATCAATCCATCCAGTTTCTAAATCCTCAAGGGGTCACGGAGGGGGCTGGTGCCTATCTCCAGCTGTCAATGGGCGAGAGGCAGCTGGACCCTGGACAGGTCACCAGTCTATCGCAGATGATGGTCAATTAGATAAAAAAAAAATTACATTTCAATAAAAGTGACCACAAAAAAAAAACATTAGTGAAAAATAAATATTCTCTATGAATTATTGCAGAGTCCCCGCTTCAAGGTACAGTTAAGTAATTGATATCGATACGATTACATTAGAATGCTATCCTCCCCCGATACCAGTATTGGTATAGGTGTATCCTAATTACCTTTATGAAACACCCAGTTATCAAACAGAGCCCATTTGTTTGTTTGTTTCTGAAAATGGAAATATGGCCCATGTGCAAACCTTTCAAGACAGGGCAATTTACCTAAGATGAGAGGTTTAGCGAGAAAACATTAACCAGACATTCTTGAGAGTTTAAATGAAGGCAGCTGGACTTTTCTTGTTGTCTTGAAAACGTTTCATCTCTCATCCAAGAGACTTTTTCAGGATGAGGGACAAAATGTTTTCAAGACAAGATTCAATCATTCATATAAACTCTCAAGATTATCGTGTCTCGGATGGCCGAGAATCTACATCAATGTATTAACCAGAAAAGCAATAAATAGAGCTATGGTAACACTGCAGGAGCTGCAGACATCCAAAGCACAGATGGGAGACTGTGTAGGCAGGACAATTATTAGCCTACTTGTCAACAATAAATCTGGCCTTTATGAAAAAGTGTCCTGAAGAAGCCGTGACAGGTCATGCTTGCCGCAAGCCATGTAGGAGAAACAACGTATATGTGAAGGAACCACTTTGGTTAACTGAGACCATAATTAAAGTTTTATGCCTACAGAAATGCGTGGCACTATTGGTGGAGGAAAACTAAGTCTTCATCACCCAAGTGGTGGCAGCAGCATGCTGTTGCAATGCTTTTTTAAAAAAAATATGGATTGGAAAGTTGGCCAGAATTGTTGAAATATGGAAAAAGCTAAATACAGAAGAAGATTGGAAGTAAACCTGCAAGGTGTTACAAGAGGCTCGAGATCGGAAAAATGGTTCACCTTCCAAGAAAACAATAACAAAAAAATCTGCAATCATAAATTTTGAGTTAATCCTTTGAATTGTACTTCTATCACTAAAGCTCTCCATTAAATCTGACTGAGCTTTGTTTAGACTCTATAGGTGCAAAGTTGATCAAAACATACCTCCAAAAAGACTGAGCATTGCAGTGACAGATGTTTCTTAAAAAATTTGTGACTCACTGTTACTAAATACAAATGCACACCACACCTCACATTTTTATTAAAAGACAGCTTAAAAAGCATAATTAATTTTCTGTTCACTTCAGGTAAAATTTTGAGTTAGTGTTTCAGATAAAATCGCGATAAAATATATTAACATTTGAAATTGCAACATGACAAAATATGACAAAGTTCCAAAGTTACTATTTTACAGGGCACTGCATTATGTGTTCACAGGAACTTACAAGGCTGCCATAAAGTGTTCAGTCATTTAACATTTCCTTATATGTTTTTCTAAAGAACCATAATTTTTGTAATCTTTAAAAGTAATTTTGATCAATATTTAATTCGCTTTACAAAACTATTTTTCTAGACTTCTGCTTTTTACTACAGTTATGTTCAGTTAAGTCTATTATTAGATTTATTCAAATAAGGAGTATGATTAAATGGAAGATAAGAAAAAAATAAACAGTTGTCAGCTCCCTATTGTCATCTGCAGAAGAAGTACATTTTATAGAAGTCAAGCATTAAAGAAAAAGGAAAATCAGACCTGGCAAGTAGACTTCAGCATTCATCTTGTCGACCACTTTCACTAACCTATTTCATCAAAGTACCCCATTTCATTTAATTTAAATAATTCATAATTGCTGGAACTTGCTGCTGTTTTATGTTAAAAGAAAAGGAGAACATGTGGTTTGGACCTTTTTGATAACTGTATATACTATATTTTGCACTGTAGGTAGTGATTATGAGGGACTATCAGCACGAAGTGCACTTCTAAAAAGAAACCTAACATGAGGGCACTTTGCAGTGACAGATGTTTCTTAAAAAATTTGTGACTCACTGTTACTAAATACAAATGCACACCACACCTCACATTTTTATTAAAAGACAGCTTAAAAAGCATAATTAATTTTCTGTTCACTTCAGGTAAAATTTTGAGTTAGTGTTTCAGATAAAATCGCGATAAAATATATTAACATTTGAAATTGCAACATGACAAAATATGACAAAGTTCCAAAGTTACTATTTTACAGGGCACTGCATTATGTGTTCACAGGAACTTACAAGGCTGCCATAAAGTGTTCAGTCATTTAACATTTCCTTATATGTTTTTCTAAAGAACCATAATTTTTGTAATCTTTAAAAGTAATTTTGATCAATATTTAATTCGCTTTACAAAACTATTTTTCTAGACTTCTGCTTTTTACTACAGTTATGTTCAGTTAAGTCTATTATTAGATTTATTCAAATAAGGAGTATGATTAAATGGAAGATAAGAAAAAAATAAACAGTTGTCAGCTCCCTATTGTCATCTGCAGAAGAAGTACATTTTATAGAAGTCAAGCATTAAAGAAAAAGGAAAATCAGACCTGGCAAGTAGACTTCAGCATTCATCTTGTCGACCACTTTCACTAACCTATTTCATCAAAGTACCCCATTTCATTTAATTTAAATAATTCATAATTGCTGGAACTTGCTGCTGTTTTATGTTAAAAGAAAAGGAGAACATGTGGTTTGGACCTTTTTGATAACTGTATATACTATATTTTGCACTGTAGGTAGTGATTATGAGGGACTATCAGCACAAGAACGTGGTGGAGATGTTCAAGTCTGCCCTGGTGGAGGAGGAGCTGTGGGTTATTATGGAGTACTTGCAAGGGGGAGCACTAACCAACATCGTTTCTGAAACCAGGTACAACATATTACATTAAAATCTTTGGGTTCCTCTTTACGATCCAGATAATTTCCTATGACCTAATCAGCCACAAGGGGGTGGTACAGTATTGACTTGAGAGTGATCAGTTTTCATTTTAACAGCATATCCACTTTCATGTAGTCTGCTTTCCAGTCTCTCTTCTCTGGGGAAAGAATTCCTTTAAAAACAGTGGTCATAAACATTTTGTTGTCTATTTTTAAAAACTAGCCTCAGTCAGTTGAAGGTGGAAGTTTGAGACTTTCTTTACTTCTTTCATAATAAAACACACAGTAATCTAATTGTGAAGTTAATGTGTTTTGAACAGTGGTGGTTTTTTTCTCTCTTATCAAGTGATGGATGTGGGAAGATCCTGGATTAGTTCAGTAGAATTAAGAGCTGCAAACATTTCTCTCTCGTCATATAACAAAAAAAGGCACCTGATTGAGTAGCCATATTGGCAGAGCAATTCAATGTGTTATTTTTCTTCAATTACAATACATATAATGGATTACAGCAAGATTGGATGGAGAGAATGCATGAGTATAATTTTTCTGTCTTACCACAGATTCTGGTTTGCATTTGAGTCTTATATCCATGTGATACTGAATTCATATCGTTTGATCTGAGATATTCTATATACTTGAGGCCTTCTCCTACTAGAAGTTGATACAGCTTCCTATCAACTTTCATCACTTTTACCTGTCCATTGTTAAGACAAGGACCCCACAGGAAAGTTCTCTGCAAGGATAGTGTATTGAGGGTGATGTCCACTAGGGATGTAAGAAAATATTGACGTGCCAATATGTCATAGTTTTTAATGCCACAATATTGTATCTATAATCAAAATCAACTTTTTTTTGTTTTAAAAAAAATAAATTTGAATTCAATTTTGTAATAAAATCAAAAGTATGACCGCTAGTTTGTGGCTGTATTTACCCTCTTGCTTCCAGTGGTTCAACTAGATCTAGTGATAAAACTGGATGTGTTCTAGATGAAACAGGTTGGAGTGTTTAGAATGATGTGACAGGTTTTCTACAATTAAATTCATTTTTAAGAATCACAATACATAGTCTTAATTATAGTATTGTGATATATCACAATATATTGTATTGTCCCCTTGTATCGTGATACATATTGTATCGCCAGATTCTTGCCAATGCGCATTCCTAATGTCCATATTTAGTTTTTCACTTCCTGTTCCTGTTGTACTGTCCACAGACTGAACTGTGAATCTTTGCAGCTCCTCCAGACTTACCATGGCTCTCTTGGTTGACATAATTAATCCTCTCCTTTCTCTGCATTTTAGTTCAGGTGAATCGCTATTTGAAGCATTCTCTTCCCATTTTCAGATTATTCTGCAGTTCTCTATGAAATGTCAAAAGCTTGACACATAAAGTAACATAATTTAACCCCGCTTTAAACTCCCCCACTTTATTCCTGACATATTTTGTTGTGTTTCTTGGTCTTCATGGTGTGGTTTGCCGGACCAAAGAGGGTGGTGTATGACTGACCAACAAAATGTCTTATAACAAACTTCAAAGGCTTTCAATGAAAATCTGGATTAGAATGAGAGGTGAATTCTAAAGAATGAGTTTTGCTCAATTTATTCAGGGTTATCCTAATAAAGAGAACTAACATTCTAATATATAAAACTGTTCAGGAAAAACATATTTTATTTTTGTTTGATTCATCTTTTTTTTGTGACCAAATTTGGAAAAAATCCAGATGTACAAAAACGATTGCAGACTTTGTAAATGTTTATGTTGCACTTGTGAAATTCAAAGGCGCATTATCTCCAACGAGGAAGGAGGATGTTCATTCGTCACTCTGCTTGTGTGGGAGTTGTTGTTCTGAACCTTGCACCTTTTATCATTGCTTTTAACGCGCTGTGATTCATGAAATTTCAGCTCTCTGGGCTGTTGTACCCAGTAACGAGAATGTGTGAAATTACCACGTAAAGTCAGCCTTGATGTGAGTAAAACTTGTCTTCCTGTAGGCTCAGTGAGGAGCAGATTGCGACAGTGTGTGAAGCTGTTCTGCAAGCCCTGGCTTATCTCCATTCACAGGGCGTCATTCACAGAGACATCAAGAGTGACTCCATCCTTCTCACATTAGATGGACGGGTATGACACTTACTCATCTCCACCTCCCCCAGCCTCTACCTTTTAATTTCCCAGGTTATGAATGGTTAAATGTGTTGGGCTCCCCCTAGGTGAAGCTGTCAGACTTCGGTTTCTGTGCCCAGATCAGTAAGGATATTCCTAAGAGGAAGTCTCTAGTAGGGACACCTTATTGGATGGCTCCTGAGGTCATATCCAAATCACCATATGGCACAGAGGTGAGAACCACTAATAATCTTGGTTACCATGCTAATCTCTGCTATCAGAGCTGTTACACCATTCAGTTTTTTGTGCACCAGGTTGATGTATGGTCGATGGGTATCATGGTGGTGGAGATGGTTGATGGAGAGCCTCCATACTTCAGTGAAACGCCAGTAGCAGCAATGAAGAGGCTTCGAGATGAGCCAGCTCCAACTGTTCGAAATGTCACCCAGGTATTAGAAGAGACAAACACTTACATGGAGATTGTTTTTTATTTAAAGAAAGTTATTTTAAAGGTACTATATCATGCTATTTTACAGCTTTCAACTTCTGGGATAGACATATATATGATAAAATGTTACCGTGGGTGTTATACAGTATTCATTTGTCCTAAAATTTAACTTGTATCCTGTAGTTAATGTTGGACCACAAAGTAAAATGGCTAGTTTCTCTATAACACCTCCTGCAGAGGTAACCATTCTGCTTGCAGGGGCAGTGCAGAGACTGCTAGTACTCCCTTGTTTTCACTTAGTGATGTCACTAGTTGAACAGTTTGAACACTCAGTCGTTTTCCAGGAGAGGGAGGGGCAGCTGCTCAGAGAGCAGGATTTAGGAGGATTACTCAGACATGCATGAATTAAGACAAAAAACACTCTTTGGGTTTTTTTATGAGAAAATTGCATTACCACATGGTTGAAAACTCCAAAAGCTTGATTTTGCATGATATAGGCCCTATAAATAGGCATTACGGTCGAAACATTTTAAACATATCCTACCTTCTTCATTCTTTGCTTCATTTTTTTTTTACATTTTTTAAATTTATCTTTATTTTTCGAGACTGTCTAAATACTTTGTAACTTTTTTTTGGGCTTTAGCAGGTTTCTCATTAAATCTCCAATTCTGCCCCATGTGCAAAGGCCTCAGTCTTCAATGTAGCTGTCCCTGGTTCGAGTCCTGTCCCAGGCAACCTTTGCTGCATATCTTATCCCACCTCTTTCCCCCTTCACAACTCTGGGCCACTCTGGCTCAAAAATGCTTTTAAAAAAAAACAAGAACAAAACATGCAGAACACTGCCCCTCCAGAATTTACTTTGGACACACCTGGTTAGGATTGGAGCAAATTCATGTGTTACAGTGGCCTAGTCAGAGACCAGACATGAGTTTAACTGAGAATGTGTGAAAGGGTTTGAAAATGGACACACTTTTCAGATTTTATTTATTTCTTTAAGAATGAAAAAACCTGGATCATTGTATCCCTGCAAAGTAAACTGAACTTTGATTATGTGAAGTGACAATGCGTAAATTGGTTCAAAGGCTACTTTTAATTAACATTGTACAGTTGTCAGATATTTGTAATGTAATATTTACACTTTTCTTTCTATCCAATCCAGATTTCTCCAGTTCTCAAAGACTTCCTGGATCGCATGCTGACCCGTGACCCTCTGGATCGGGCCAGCGCTACCGATTTGCTGGAGCACCCATTCCTCCTGCAGAGCGGTTCACCACAGTGTCTGATCCCACTGGTGGAACAGTACCGGAAACGCATGTCTCGCTGCTGACCCGTTTGAGCTCAAAGTCCCCCAACGGCCCAACTTCCGCTTGCCCTGTACTGTACGCCTCCTGAAGAGGACTAGCGCCAGGATCCAGCTCTCCTAACAGGACTGACGGCTCCATGGAAGCAGACTCAGGCAGCATTCTGATGCCAACGTAATGGTGGCTAGTTTGTCAGACACGGCATGGTCCCGGGCATGTCAGAAGCACTTTAGGAGTGAGTTAAAGTCAGCATGCAGGTCCTCACCTCTCAACTCAATTGGCTTCCTGCAACTTTTAGTAGGGATCAACATGGTGTCTGGTGCACTGACAGAAGAAATCTATCTTTCACACATGTTCCAAATAAGTGGTACTCTAAAAACCCTTCATGGTGTTTTTAGTGGGCATTAATGCAAGCTGTGCAAACTCATTAGGCTCAAACTACTGTAGCTCATTGTGACAGGATAAAAGTACCTCTGCACATTCACCCTGTTGTGGAAATCGGACGACGACACTCTCTTTGCATGGCCAAACAGAAGCACACCTGGCCTGATATGAATGCTTGAATATGTACTAGGGATGAGAAAGACAATTCTCCCATATTAGCATAATAAATGGGTAAATAAAAGCCCAGCTGCTACTGGACTGTTGGGGGGGGGGGGGGGGCAGCGCCAGTCTGCTCTTTTACTCCTCTTTTACATATTTATTTCTAAAACAAAGGTCTTGTTGTTTGTTTTTATGATGTGAAATTGCAAATATGGTTACAAAATTAATAAATATGGACTCAAAACATACTCTGAAACATTAATAATGTAAATAGAAATTCTGGATATTAGGGTCCTAAACACTGCTAAGTTGAAATCTTCCTTTTATTTCATACGATGTGACTGTATAGTTGTGAATGTATGTGTGAAGGAGCAGGTGTGTGTTACGCAACATGTCATTGTTCATACAACCCTATCAGTACCGTGACAGATGTGACAAAAAAGAAAATCCACAAGATTTGCTGAGTGATCCTGAAAATGTGTGTGAGTGTGCGTGTATGTGAGGGACTGTTTTTGCATTTGTTTTTGTAGACAAAGCACACAGGCCTGACATGTAGTGCTGCAGGACACCCTCCTGCCCGGAAAACACGTTGCACATAGACTTTGTAATCCTACATGGATACAGTAGTTTCATGTATTTCTATTCCTGTGTGGGTCCTTCATGGCAAAGAGAACAATGCGATTTTA
This sequence comes from Apricaphanius iberus, assembly GCA_028564705.1. NCBI lineage: Eukaryota > Metazoa > Chordata > Actinopteri > Cyprinodontiformes > Aphaniidae > Apricaphanius > Apricaphanius iberus. The sequence goes on along the minus strand of JAPXFQ010002501.1, from coordinate 1,042,927 downwards.
TTTTGTATAAATCAATAAATGACCGTGCTGAACTATAATTCTAATTCGATTTACTCTTTGTTTTATTCGAGAAGGAAAATGCAAGTAAATGGGACAAAAAAAAGAAAGATTTTATTGTTTTTTTGGGCATTGCTCAGTCACAAATCAATGTAAAGCAAAATACACTTTTTCTTGAAAACACAAAAGGATTTCTTATTGGAATATTTGTCCATATATTATGAATACAAAGAGGAAAAAATAACAGCATCATTATATAAATTAATTCCTGCAGAAGCATCAAACTTGTTGCAAATGAGCAATTAGCATTAAACCTTTTTATTTTAATATAGAAATCTTGCAAAAACAACTGACAACAAAAACAAAGTATATATTTTCTTAAGAAGGAACATCAGATATTCAAGAAATTGAGCTGTCATAATTGAAGTGAAATAAAAAAAGTACAACCAGGCATTTTTGTTAGTGGGAAATGGTCCTTTATCTAATCAAGTGTAGACTGAGATGAGTAGCTTTCAAACTCACACTTCACAGCACTGATGCTGTCAATGCTGGGCTGGCTGTTGACCTGCTGGTGAGTGTGCGACAGAGGGTAGGTTTCGGAGCGGGACATCCGACCTCTTCCGTTCGAGGAGCCAGACGAACAGTCGATCACCATCCTCATAAACTCTGGAGCGGTGAACCGACGGAGAAGCCTTGTCCCCAGGCCCATGAACCCTGGGGGGCGGCTCGGGGTCCCCTCTGAATCTATCTCCTCCCTTGGGAAAAGGAGTTTGTTATGTCTGGAAACTGAGCCGAGGCTTCCCCTCTTCTGTTGCCCTCTTCGGCTGAAAGGGGCCATGTCGTTAGCCTCTTCATTTTGTGGCTTGACTTTGTCCTGGAGTGCTACTCCAGAATGAGCCTTGCTTTTTAAAAGAGGTTTTGGCAATGAAGTGATTTTGCTGCCATCATTTGTTGGGGCCCTGGGTTTCCCTTGACATTCGATCTTGTCTATCAGGCATCGGTCATCCTGTAGCGAGGCTCTCTTTAATTTGCTGGGTGATAGCCTCACGTCACGCACATCGCCCTGATAGGACTGCTTTCTACTGCTCAGAAGGTCCAGGTTAAATGACTTTGCCTTTCCCCAGAGAGGAAAACTCTCCTGTTTTTGTTCTGGTAGCCGAATGTCTCGGCTGATGTCTTTCTGGCTTGGCTCAGCAACAGAGTTCATTATTTTCGACCTCTTCAGCTCTCTAAGCTGGCAGTTTTGCAGCTGTTTGGCTGTGAAGAGAATGCTGTGATCTTCTTCAGTCTGGCTTTTCTCTGTCTGAGGAGGAAGAGCCCAGTTGTTGTGTTGATTATCCTCTTGAGACTGACTCCTGGGACACCTGAAATGGTTCCATGGTCTGCCGCCTTCTCCAAGTTTTGCTTGTCTCTGAAACACATCTGGCAGTTGCTCTTCATCTGTTGATTGCTTGGAAAACCTCTCAAGAACATGCTTTGGGAGCTTGTTAGGCAGCCGATGCTCCACTTCAACAGCCGTCACCACATCAACAAGTGGATCATCTTTGCAAACACCCTTTCTGCAGGGAAAATGTAAAATCTGGACACATTGGTTGTGCCCGAAAAATTTGGCGATCTCTTTAGCTGAGTGACCAGCACTGTTGGTCCGGTCTAACCTCAGTCCCAGTCTTTTGAAAGCTCTCACTAGGAACTCTAGAACTTGACTGTGCCCAGAAAAAGCAGCATACATAAGGGCACTGTTTCCCCAGGCATCAGAAACGTCCGGGTCGGCATTGAACTGCACCAGAAGTTTGACGACATCCAAGTGGCCCATTTCGCAGGCGTGGCTCAGAGCTGTGCGACCGTCCTCATCCTGACAGTTGACATTTGCCCCTTTCTCCAGCAGCAGTCGGGTGAATTTGGTTCTGGTTCCGGAGTCTGGCAGGCAGACTGCGTACATGAGCGGGGTGCGACTGTTCTCAGTCTTTGAGTTGATTATGCGCCCATCCAAGGCGTCTAGGATGAAGCGCGCGAGATGGACTTTACCGCCATGCATTGCATCTAGGAAGGTTTTGGTGCCAGAGCCCTGGCGTAGATCTTTCGGCCTCATCATCTTTCACGCACTTGTGGAGATGAGTCGACAAAGAACGAAGGGAAGCGTGTGGTGAGTTGTCTCTGTGATGACAGCAAGAGCATTCACCACAGAGTAAGAGTCAGAGTGGAGCTGCCAGTGTTTTTATACCTCCCTCTCCACATGCCCTCCCAACGTTTCCTTGGCAACAAACGTCTGAGGACCATTATGCAGTGGCAGCATCCATTCATCCCGAGCACTCTCTGCCTGGAGAGAAATATATGCTATTTGAACAGAATAATTACTCAAGGAGAAAAACATGGTCAGTGTTTTTCATTTCGGGTTAGTTAAATAGAATGATATCTTACAATTTTGATTCATTTTTGAAGCGAATACCCCCCCCCCCCCCCAAAAAAAAAAAAAAGAGGGAGAAAAACTGTATTCTATTTAAGTTTAAACAATAATTGAAACTAGGCTTTAAAGATCAAAAGTGATGAGAAACAGCCTTAATAAAAAAACAGTCATACATCCACTTTGTTTTTCCGTCTACAGTTCACTTCTGCCACAAATCAAATTATGAGGCTCTCTTGTACTCTGTGTTTTTTAAGGTTCCATAAAACAATATTGCCTGAAGGATGTTTTTATTTATTTATTTATTTTTTTCTTTTCATAGTACAGAGATGTAGAAATTAAGCAACAATAAAAAAGGCAAGGAAAACATTCATGGCTTGAAAAAGCTGAATAGAACAAAAAAATCAAACTCTTAATTGTCTATGTTGCATTTGAATAGTTTTGATTTCTGTTGATTTTTTTTAAAATGAAAAAATTACAACATTTGTCAAATGGAAAACATTTTAGTGTGTTGTTTATCTTGAGACAGCCTCGCTCTTACCGTTTTCTTTTCTCGGATGTCCTTGAGCAATCATCAACCTGGCAGCAGCAGATAGAATGTGCAAAAAAGTCTTAAATAAATAGTCTCTTTTATTCTTAGAAGCAAATCTCGCACTGTGAAATACATTTTGAAAAACCAACAACAAAAACCCCTTTAATTTTCAAACATTTATAATGATACTAGATCAGGAAAGAGACCCAAGCCTTTATCCTTTAAGATGCCTTTTGAAACAGACCACCTGCTGTGATAGACTAAGTGGGATATTCTAGTTTTGTACCACATGTGATATGAATGAAAACAGGTATTTTAACTGACCTCTCACTCTCCATTCAATTAGACCCATGAATCCACTACTTTTAGAGTCAGTATATGCTGCTGCAAGTAAAAGTATATGGCTATTCTACTCAGCTTTATCAGAGATCCTAATAAAAATGAAGGGTGTTTTATTCCTCATCTTCAACTTAAGGCTTATTAGAAGCCAGTATAGTGTCTGAGTTAACATGTTTCACAAAACTGAATCAATCAATGCTGTTTTTTACTAGATGAACTTGAAGCGAGCACAGCTCTCCCTTGAACTTCAATTTGTTTATGGCCAGGAGATGCAGCGAAGGTGTACAGAGAAATTGTACAGAGGCTCAACCCTGCCATGATTAAGAATTAATACAGAAATCAATTAATAAAATATGGCACCTATTCAAATATTTTTCAAATAATTGCCCAAAACTGAACTGGACTACAAGAGTTATTGCTCACCTTGGGACCGGTGGGACTGGAGCAGCACTCCATAGGACCTGTATGATGGAAAACTTTAATGGTTTTAGAGCTTTTCAAAAGCTAGTTACTCCGTGTCTGTCTGAAATGTTATTTTCGAGCAACCACAGAAGGAAGTGCGTCTGGTTATTGACACGTATCATCTGGACTGACAGACTTCCATTTCCATCTTTAGTATTAAAGTTAGAGAACCAAGCAAATTAAATCTTATAAATATTTAAAAGCCTACTGTTTGAAGCATAAAAGCTTTCAACGCAAATCAGATTTAAAGAGACACAGTCCAATTCTGCACCATTGAGAGGAAAGTAGGCTACACACATCTGAAACAGGAGATCATCAATTCAAACAGTAGAGCTGGCAGAGAAATTGTGAGTGTGAGTTTTGACTCATTGAAGATGAACAACAATACTTAAAATGCACCACGGTTTTTATTATTTCCTAGCTTTTCTATTTTAAATAGGGATGCACCGATACCGATAATGGTATTGGGTATCGGAGCTGATACCGTTCTTATGTACTGTATCGGTATTGGTCAAAGCTACCATACCATGAACCAATACTTAAAATTTGTAAACCCTGCAATAATTTCCCAGAATTTTTTTTTTTTTAAACGTGAAATTTTTGTTTTGTTGTCTATTTTCTTATATATTTTTTTAATCTAATTCACCATTATTTGTTGTAACAAGCTTAGAAGAAAATAAACCTGTCTTCCAATTCATATAATTTTTTTGTGTGCTAGAAGCATTGGTATTGGTACTCAGTATTGGCAAGTAGTCAAAAACAAGTATTGGTTTTGTATCGGTTTAAAAAAAAATTGGCATCGTTGCATCCCTAATTTTAAAATCTTTCTTTCTTTAGTCTTTAAATGTTTTTCTTTTTTCTTTCTTTTTACTATTTTATTTTCAGTGGGGGTATGACGATGAGAAAACGGGTTTCTGTCACACACCATCACATGATATTATCTTTCTCTATTATGTATATTATGTATTATATATAAGACATATATACTATATATTATTCTGTATTTCTGTATTATTGTTCGTGTTATCCTTTACACAAAAGGTAAAATGTTAAAGATTATTATTGTGAAAATCTCATGTCAAAAACATGTCAATATATTAACAGACAGCCAAATTTATTCCCCAAGTAAATGGTGCTGACATAACCCTCTTACTGCCTCCTACACAGGGGGTCTCATTGGACCATGTTGCTCATTTCCCGACATTATTCTGATGGAACCATTAAAACCCTCTAAGGTTGTTCCTTTAGAATTGCACATTTAAAGCTGCAGGGTCATCCTTTCACTCTATACTGGGGATACCACTTTTTTCAAAACAATACGATACCGATACTTGGATCAGGGTACCTGCTGATACTTCTACCACACAAAAGAAATGCAATGAATTGGAGGGTTTTATTTTCCTCTTTGCATGTTTCAACAAATTATGGTGTATTAGAAGAAAAAAAAAAGATGTTAATGAAATTATCACAAAATAAATATTTCAAGTGAATAATAAAAATTGTGAAATTATTGCTGAGTTTCCACATTTCAAGTATTGGTTCATAGTATCAGTTAAAAAACCAATGCAGATATGAGTACATTAGAACTGTATCAGCCCTAATATCTGTATTGGTATCGGTGCATCCCTAATGTACAATTAAAATAAAAGCTAAGGTAAAAACTGAGTATAGACTTTGCAATGCCCAGAGGTTGGCAAAGTGAAACAGAGACTTCTTATCACGTGTTCACATTCAGCAGCATTTGGCAGCTTTTTCAGTAAAAGAAATAGATGTGAGCTGCATGGACTGCAAGCATCCTTAGGCAGACTTCAAGCTGTGCTTGAGTTATTGAGCCAGCTGTAAGACTTTTTGCTCCTTCCTATTAAGTGCCATTTTCTGCTAGGATCTAAAAGTTCCAGTGAAAGAACCTCTAGATCCATAGATACTTATTAAAAAGCCTCTTCACTGTTTAGTGTCCCTGTTAAATCACACATGACATTGTGCAGTCTCCTTTCAAAATGTGGAATGTATGTATTTGTGCAGATAAACATGCTTAATATATTTTTGTATGACTTTTAAAGTATGTCTTTTAAGTGCCAAATAAATAAAAGAAAAGCAGATAACGTGGAAGAAAATGTTAAAATTGTAGCAAACACAATTACACATTTAAAGAACGTTAGGATAATTTCCCAACCCCAACCAATTAGCTTTTAATTCATTAGCTGGTAACCATTAGGTTGTTGGACAATATAAGCCATATTATTTAGTGCTACAAAAATATTTTTCTTGAAATTATAGCATGGCTGGACTCTGCCTTAGAGATATGGGTTAGAGCCATTACTCCATTCAAAGGTGTCAGGTGGATGGGGTTTAAGTATCTGTGACCTCCTGTGGGCTACATTTCGAAATGCACCAGTATAGGTGAAACGTCCCGACTTCTTCAAATGATTGAGTACTGGTCCTAAATGTTATAATTCATATATAGATCGCATTTGGATTAGGTACTGCTCCTCGAATGTTAGGATTAGAAAATGAGTCAGGTCAAGGTTAGCCCCTTGATGCCTGAACTTAAAAATGTGTTTTTTATCTTGTGTTTTTGCTTTCAAGTATATGCTAAATTAAGTTGAGAAAGTTAATTTGACTATAGCAAACAAAATATATATTACTTTAAGTATGATGCAAATTAGTAACAACAGGCATCTATGGTAAGAACATTTTAAAAAGGTGCCTGTTCCCATCTGAAGTATTACTAGTCTTTTATTTATGCAACAAAAAGTTACTGAGTGTTTCTATAGTGAATCTATGGTTTGTTTACATTTGTTCTGCTCCCAAAATGTCCGCCACGTCCCAGAATACAAAGCGTAATCCCAAACCCTATAACAAATCAACCAGGCTAGCCAATCAGACGGCGGGACTTTGCTCACAAACCTGGTAGCTTATGTAGAAGCCAAAATTTGGGCCTGCGTGGCACGTGTAATCAACACGTGCATCAATTCTGAGGAGCTGAGAGGATGCACGTGGTACTTCCACGAAAGACTTGTCATTAAGCGATTCTAGGAAATGTTTTGTTCCCAGCTTTTCTGGCCTCTTCAGAACCAGACAATTAGGCGCCTTCAAGATAAACTAATATCAAGCCAAGTGGCTGCGCTGGCCAAGAACACCAGATGTTTCCCGTAAGTGACGCAGTGATTAAGTATAAAAGAGAGAGCTCCCTTTAGAGGAGAAGAGGGTTTTAGTTGGTCTGGCTGGGATCTCAGCGTGGACGTCTGCTCAGAGATAAGGTATGTCAATTGTTAATAGACAATGGATATAGAATGTTAGATATCGAGGTCAATGACCTATGTAGCATTGTATTGAGAACCAAAGATCCAATAAAACCCGGCTGAAGCTACTTTCTAGAACAGAAGCTGTGTTGTCCTGAGTCTTCATTATAGCTATATATCTATATCTATGTTTTGCATGTAATGAAAACCAACAACACTTACATCTCCAGTATTAGTCTCTTGAGGAGTTCTCTTTGGAGGTTTTCCTGGTATGGTATATCAAGAAAAGTATTCGTACTACTCCCACTCATTCGTAGTAGTGATAAAAGTACACAATAAGCCTGTACATATTTTTTTTAAATCTTAGAATAATTTAATTGATATTGGACAATTTTACCAAAATTGTCTTCTGAAAATGGAGACGTGGAATGAAGCGAGCTTAGAAATCCAGAAATGGATGGTGCTGCGTCTTTGACTGTTCCTACAAGAAACTAATGCTTGCAAAGGTTCCTAGGCATGTGTTGGAAATGCATCAACTGGTAGCGGAGAATAATGAATGGTGTTTTAATTGCATTTGGAGAGGAAGTGGATTGATTATAATTTGCAACAATAGGCGTTAAGGTTATTGGTTAATGGTCCTTGAATGTTAGGGTTAATAGGGCTTGGGATCGTGTCTTCATCACCTGATGCGACTGACATTTTGGTAGCGTACTTACAACAACACACTGTTTACAGGCATATTCCCTCTCTGTCTTGCAGCTTAATTTCATATGATATTCATTTGATCTACTATTATTATTACTCAACCATGGTAAATAGTTGTTTTGTTGTTGGGGTGCAGCAGCCCAACTAATGATCACCAGGGAAAAAGGTGGAAAACAGGCTAACTTTTCACTGTTTTCCTGCTTGGAGACATTACTGCGGACTATCCAAAATAAAGTGTTGTTGGTTATCTTGGATCTCAGCTGTAGGCAGCCAAACATAACCGTCCAGAGTATCCCAGTGTTGATGAGAATGTGTTCTCAGCATTTTCATTCTGGTAAGTTAGGTCTAAATATTTTTTATAGATTGTTTATTTCCTTCAACCGCGACATGCAGACCAAAACATAGGCACAGGTAGGCTAATGCAGATGCATGAAACATAACACAACTTCTGATACTATTGTACTTATATTATATCACAATCTTGATTGTTACTGGGAAAACCAACAATTTAAATATATACTTGTGATCCGGATTGGGATTTGAGAGAACCGTTATTTCTGACAGGTCAGCCACACCTCTTGCCTTACAGCATATAAACAACATTTATGTATACGACAGTAGCATATAGCATCTAAGCACTTTTGAAACAAATTCTTAAAAGCACATGTGTACATTTTGTTAGCGCTACAGATATGGGAGCAAAACTTGGCTTACTTTTGTCCGAATTTTTATGTGCTCAGAGTTTGTTCCTGAAACCATTCGTTTAAAAACAGCACATGAGACTCCAACACTAGTGGCTTCAAAACTGTTCTGAAGTTTAAGCGCTCTCTCCACAAAGAAGGAATCCGAAAATGTTTGTGAAGCTCAACTGCAGCAGCAAGTTGTCCTCGGTGCTCCAGTCTTTATTAGGTGTTTCATGTGGATCCAAACTGTTTATAATGCGGACTTTGTCCATGTCTCTGGCTCCCCCTTTTCGCGGATACCCGTATGTTCCACTTCTTTTTCAGGATTTTAACATGTTTTGTATTGCTTTTTCTTTCTCCCAAATCTGCTTCTGCTCTGCAGTGTACTGAGTGAATCTACGGTTTGTTTACATTTGTTCTGCTCCCAAAATGTCCGCCACGTCCCAGAATACAAAGCGTAATCCCAAACCCTATAATAAATCAACCAGGCTAGCCAATCAGACGGCGGGACTTGGCTCACAAACCTGGTAGCTTACATCTCCAATATTACTCTCTTGAGGAATTCTCTTTGGAGGTTTTCCTGGTATGGTACATCAAGTCAAGACCCCATGGCAGACCTAAAACTTGTACGATCTATATAACCCTTCTTGCCTCTCCAAGAATAAACTGAAGATTGCCATCTTGGATAAGTGAAAGACAATGGACAAAGAGATAAGACGGCACTAAAAATAGACCATTAGCTAAACTACACTAATATAATCATATTAAACTTCTCTAACATAATATATCACACCCACAAGCTATTGCAAGACATTTTCTTCTCTACACATAACGTTTAACTGATCCATCCATGAATCTTTAAAAGAATCTACTGAAATTAATGAAATGTGAATCAAAATATTTGAAATGGTAATGAGTCTGAGTCATGAGACTGTATAATTGGACAGATGCATGCAATAAAACAGAGATTTCGTGGTAAATACCTGATCTCCCATTTACTACCAGCCCAGCCTGTGCTGAAACCACTTTGAATCTGTGATTAGAAATTAAAGCCTGAGTCAATTAAAGTGTTATCCTCAGTTCTAAACGTCTTGATTAGTCACCTGGGAGACTGCTGTCTCATAACTGCTCAAGCAACATGAAGTTCATCACAAAATATGTTGAGATGGAAACTCAGCATTTGCTGATGCAACTTAGAGAGTAACATTTGGGATTAAATTAGTATGGAGGACACGGAGGGAAACCAAGTTCATTTGAAAGCATTGTCAATAACAACCTAGTTTAGTTGCTATAAATGTTTTCTTAACAATGACTCAACATGCCCTTAGTCTCCAGGGCCGTCCTTATCTTCTGCATGCTAATTGAGCACACCTTATTATGATGTTAGTAAGACTATCACCTTGGTTGGACTTCTATAACTCATAAACAGGATGCAACATTTCAGTTTCCGTTCCCTGAACTAATTTGTTAGGAGGAAAATGTTTTCAGCTAAAGAGCAGTTACGTTGTCAGAACATATTATTGTTGAACTATACATTTCAGAATCAAAACAAAATGCAGTCAGACTTTTGTGTCCTCATAGTTGCGTACCTCAGTTAGCTCTGTTGGTTGTGTGTCGGAGATAAAATCTCCAGCAGGGACAAAAGCACTGAAATTATGAATTCGCATTCAACCAGGACAATAATGTGTCTGTGTGTCTGCCCAGTTCCTCTAATGCCCTTTTGATTTGATACAAGGACACAGCAGTCTTGAGAGAATTGAGATTTCACACTCTTTCTGTTCCTGGAAGGAGGCAGCAGCTGGCCTGCTGTCACTGTGTAACCATGGTGCGAGTATCAACTTTAAAGTTGACATGAGGTCACTGTTGTTTCACAGCAGAAAAACAAATGTCAAGTTTTATAAAAACAAAAGCTTCACAGTACATTTCAGATTCTAATAAAAGCTCTTCAAATGTAATTACAGGTTACATGGAAAGATAAATAATGGAGAGACTTGTTGGATTTGTGTGACAAGATGAAAAACAACCAAATGGATGGAGGTGGACAATTATGGAGACTTAAAAGGGTTGTGAGGGAAGGAGGTGACAAGCAGCAATCAACAGGGCCACTGATATGTTATTGGCCTTGAGGCCGACCCCTGACTATCTCTGCAGCCTCCGCTCTCATCAATTATTGCCTTGCATCGTGCTTGCCTGGCTGCCTCAACCAGATGGTAAACAGCAGGCTGTTCTCTCTGCGTTTCAACTTAGAGGTCTTTAATATCAGCCCTCAAGCAGACATAGTAGACAACTGTGCATTAACAATAACATAATTTCCTGTTGCAAACAGCTGTACTGAAGCAGATATATAAAAGATAAAAAATAGGACAGATGTTCTTTGGATGGTTTTACGTAAAGAGGTTCATTTTTGAAAGGAAATCACATTATGATCTTGCATCATCAGAATCAGAGTGATTACGTCAAATGCAGACATCAAAACCTAAACTTTAAAGGTCTTGTACCTTTGAGAGATTATAAGACATGTGACTTTTTGCATGATTATGTACACACATACCTATCACTCTGATTCAGACTTGTGTAAAAGCTTTCAGCAATATATACATTATTTAGAATATTCTTTGTACTGCATATGATGAACTTGCTTCTGTAAATCAAGTCTAAATTAAGTGTTTTTGACAATTAATTGATATCTCTGCCTTGGAATACTCTTCTCTGAGACTCAAACAATCACTATCTAAACAGACATGGCAAACACTCACAATGGGACGATGTCTATGAGCTTCCTGAGTCAGTTTAAAAGAGACGCTGAGAGAATGTTAGCATGGCAGATTAGATAGGGTAGCTATTCTTGGAAAAGCTGTTCAGCAAGCTGTGTTTTTTTATTTTATAAAGTCCAACCTAGTTTCAGGCTCCCTCCCTAAGCAGCATCTCCAAAACACAGGACCGCACAATGCTTGTTCCTAAGGGTTCATGCATGGGCTAGCGCAATGCAGCTTTTCATCTTCAGCGAACCATTTCATGGCTCATTCCCAGGTAATAAAAAAATTTGACATTATCAACAACAACAACAAATATGATTGTAGTTTAAAGTTATATTTATCTGTACATACATTACAAGCTACACTTTTTGCTGTTATGTATTCAAAAGTAATCTTGCGCTATAGGGAACAACTAATTCCAGTTATGTTGATGTAAAGCTACCAGCCCACTGGCCAAAGTAGGCTACAGTTTGCTACATTTTGGTTTAGTTGTACTATAAACCACTTTTTATATGTTTAAAGCTTCTATAATAAGGGCCTTCTTGGCTCTGATTTTGAATATACTTCAGATTGTGGGAAAATGATTTCAAGATTAGTTCTATTTAGTGATTAGTAATTATAAGTAAAGGCATTCTGGAAAAATGACCTAATTATTTGGACTCAATGAAGAGACTGAAGTTGAAGAAGACTTATGGACCTTTCATCTACTCTAGTCTAACTGAAGAACTCCTCTTATTATGGTTAACTTATTAAAAAATGAATAATTAGCTTTGCACCGTGGATCTTCTTCTAACCCTTTTAATTTGTCAACGAAATTATGCCCTTATAACAAGTCTCCATCTACATCAATCATTTGTTTTATGGCGCCAATAGCAGAAAGTCCCAATCTTAAATTGTGGTCAAGGGTAGGGCTGAACGATTAATTGCATATGCAATTAAATCGCGATTTGACTTGATGATGTAAACATATCTGCTAAAGTCACGTGCCTTGCAAACAATGCAGGGAGAGATGGAAACGCTGCACTTTAACCAGTTATAAAATGACCAAAAGCTTAACAGAATCCACCACTACACAATAGTTGGTACCAAAGAGGAACAGTACATTAGTTGTGAGAAATTATATCTGCTATGAAAACGTTGATGCTGCGCAACGCCAGGTATTATGCAGAACCCGTCTTGGTATTGTTGCTGCCTCACGAGGTAGGCTACAGTACGAACCTTATCAACACCTAAAAACATCACACCACAATATATGAGAGTTGCACGGCTAAACTGGCCACCACCAGTGTTTAAATTTCCAGTAAACAAACTTCGAGGCGACAGGGATCGCTGACCGAGCTGTTTCAGAATCACTCCTTACGAACATAGAAAAACGGCACACGGAAATAATTCGTGCCATAACGGGTTTTATAGCCAAGGGTTTACTTTGATAAGCATGATGAATAAGCTAGGATTCAATCTCACACACACATTTTTGCCACATTTTACCTGCGCTGTATAAAAAATGCCAACAGAAAGTTAAAGCCGCACCGAAAACAGCGGAGTATTTTGCAACAACTGACCTGAGATCAAACCGCTCCACAGAGCCATACCAGAGTCTGAAAGTGCATTAGATCGATAGAGAATTAAAAATCAGAGCTTGTTCCTTCAAGCATCCTACTTCCTGGAGAACCACATGGAGGAAAACATTGCAGTCGAAGGGAATTACTAGCTGGGATCAAAAGGAAGAAAACCTTGATTGCAGAGCGACACCGAAGACCATTGAGTGTGATGATTAAAAGTCGATAAAGTTGTTAATATTTGCCTTTGTCTTAAAATACGTAAATAATCTTATGGAATAGAATAAATTATGTATAAAAATCTGTTTATAATACACAATATTTTTGATTGCAATAATTAAAAGATGCATGACAAAAGCCCCACAAAAATAATTGCACATTAAATAGCAATCGCAATATCAAAGACAAAAAAAATCGCAATTAGATTATTTTCCAAAATCGTTCAGCCCTAGTCAAGGGCCATGCAAAATCAGTCCAAGGGCCGTAAATGGCTCCCGGCCCGCAGTATGGACATCCCTGCCATAAACAGACCAATCATGCTAGTAACATTTTTACAAGCTTTCATCACAGCAATATGAAGTAATCAGACCTTATTAAATGTTGCTGTTAGTTGTGACAAAACCACAGATTTAAAACTGGGTTAGTATTAACAATAATTACAATGATAATATCTCAAAAATATGTTTCTTTTATTTTATTAACCCAGTTTTCAACCTTACTTGACGCAATAAATTGCAATCAGAGTATAGTTTTGGATAGACATGTATTACCATAACAAAAACACACTGAAAATTCAAATGAACACGTACTGTTGTTAGAAATGGTACAGGCATATTCAGGCAAGTGAAGTTCACGATGAAACCTGAACTTTAACTTGTTTATTGTTAACATTTAAAGGAGCTCTACCAACTAGTAGAGCATCAAAAAATTAATTAAAACTCATGTTGTTCCTCTCCACGGAAATCTTTAGTAAAAGGCGAAAGATTTATACGATCTGAAGAGAAACATGAGTGCTTGACGAATACAAGGCTCCACAGAACTTAATTCTCGTACACACATATCACACTGACGGTGTACAGAACCCCCAAACATTCAGAGGCAAAAAACATGGATAAAACAGCAAAAAACAATAATATTAAAATATACCAGTATTTCCACAAAAGCCACGAAAAATCGTTCTCAGGAATTAAATTGTCACGCAAATAAAACGTAAAACAAACGCGCAGTGCATGATGGGTATTGCTCTGTTTCATCACGGAGAGCGCCCTCGGCTAAAAACGCTTTCCGATCTCAGTAATGAAGCAAGACTTAACACAATTGCTCGGACTCCGGACGCAATAGTTAAAACATATTGAGAAAATGAGAAGCCTATTATTTCAAAACGATATTAATGGTTTCTAAAGTGGACGCATGCGCTGTAGAGCCACGGGTTTTAAAATGTAAGAGGAAATCCCTGAACCTTGAAAGCTTGTAAAAAAATATTAGAAACCCGTTAGTGTATTTATTATTTTCCAACTACAATTACTACAACTACAATTACAAGGTAGATAACACATATTTTTTGTGGTGTAACGAACGCACCTGGGAACAGAGATGTTTCATAAACTCTTTAGAGGTATATTTGGAGCCTTTAGTTCTCTAAAAAGAATGTACACATTTTAATTTAACACCATTCTTACACTAGTGTTGTACTACTTCAGTTAATTTCATTCCAATTCATTGACATACGTTGTCGTTGAAACATAGGCTCTCAGCTGAAAAATCAAAATTCAAATACAAGATGTTGAGGAAAGTTAAAAAAGGAATAAATGTAACCTTATTTCTCTTTTTTTTTTCTCTATTACCTGTAAAGTCTCCCTTCTGCATCCAAACCGTATCCAGACAAGTTTTCTGCTTTTAAATTTTATATACATTTTTTACAAGACATTTTCAGTTAACTAAATTTACTTGAGCAGTTTACCTATACTCACAGCATCAGCATTTACATTTTGCACATTTCCTTCACTTATTTTTTTTTGGTCTGGACTGGGGGAAAAAAACATAGAACCAGTAGAATCAGAATTAAGGCCACCTTTCTTTTAAAAAGGCTTGCTGTATTTAGGTAATTTTCTTAAATTCATTAAAAGCAGATTTTTGGTGCAGTCGTCTGCTTTTGAGTCATGGACAGATGTGATCCTTGCAGGAGACAGAAAAAAATATATTTTTAAGACACACTTGGTGTTGTCCCCAACATGTTCTATTGCAAGAAGGTTTTCATTTGTCTGGAATAATTTTGGACTAATTAAAAAAAAGCTTTTTATCTGTATCAGTCACTTGTGCTGGGGGCCCAGATTTGAATTATTATTGAAATGAAGTCAGGGGCCACACATATTCAGTCAAGGGGCCCCACTTTGGATACCTCTGCCTTATAGGGACCGGACTGTGCTTTAATGGGACCAAAATACATAATGGGTTCCAAGTGGGTTCGTCCGCATTTCCATGGTGGCCCCACATGTGTTGTGTGTTACGTGTTTTCTCTATTACCTGTAAAGTCTCCCTTCTGCATCCAGAACGTATCCAGACAAGTTTTCTGCTTTTAAATTTTATATAAATTTTTTACAAGACATTTTCAGTTAACTAAATTTATGGTTCATGTGGGTGAAAAGTTGGTTTTACATAGGGCCCAGCATTGCATGGTCCAAAGAACCCATGTAGGGCCCACATCCGGGGCCCAACAGGGCAACTTATCAAAGACCTATTTGATCCCCACCTGTTTGACCTTGAAAGGGACCTGACTGTGCTCTAAGTGGAACTGAAAGAGGCTCTGTTATGGATTTCAAGTGGGTTTGTCAACAGTTTCCATGGTGGCCCCACATGTGTTGTCCCATGTAGGCTGCAGGTGGGCTAACAGTGGGTTTTAAGTAGGGCCCAGCATTGCATGCAATAAGGGAACCACGTATTGACATTGACATTGAATGGGACCCAACAGGGCAACCTATCAAAGACCCATTTAGGCCCCACCTGTTTGACCTTATAGGGACCTGACTGTGCTCTAAGTGGGACTCAAATAAGCTATGTCATAGGCTCCAAGGGCAACTTATCAATAACCCATTTAAGCCCCACCTAAATGACCTTAAAGAGGAACCTAACTGTGCTTTAAGTGGAACTCAAAAAGGCCCTGTTATGGGTTTTAAGTGGGTTTGTCAAGAGTCTCCATGGTGGTCCTACATGTGTGTTGTGCAACAAAAGGTAGGTTTTAGCAATGGGAAATTATGAATAATTGCTCAATCAACTATTAATAAAATCAATACTTTAATGTCAAAATTAGTACATATAGGCACCGTCCTGTGAACCAGGAAAATAACAGCGGAATAGTTCTGTCTCAGTTTAATTACCTGCTTGATAAGGCTATGATAATTAAACAAAAGAAGAAATGAGTTCTTGATGTTAATTGAAAAGCAAGTTACTATGTTTGTGAATTAAAATACAATGACTTTCCAAAATACAAGAGTTATTAGCAAAAAGAATTGAGTCAAAACAACAATTCATCAGGTTACAAACACAAAACTACACTACTAAGTAAAAGAATAATATATACAGTAATAAAACCTTAGTACCAAAAGTGAAGGTAGGTGGAGTTACACATTTTTGTGATTTATAAAAGAAACATAACCTTTTGAAAACGGTGTTCATACCACAGGCCAAACGGCCTGTTCGTACCCAAACAATTGAAGAAGTGAATCCTCACAAACGTAGCAAAACAGTGAAATAGAAAATCAAAACAATCCTTACAATCGTTTATTCTAACTAATTAATCTCTGCTCAGACTAAACCTTACATGGACATTTCTTAGCTCTCTGTTGAAAGGGTAGTGAAACTCAAGCCGCAGGGTAAAACGGCTTTATATAGCTGCTTCAGCTAGTGGTAGCATTGGTTGCTAGCCAGGGTTACAGCAAGTGGTGAGGCCTTGTGGGTGTGTGGGTAGCAGGGCCACATATAGTCACAGTTTTGGATGTCGGGCTGTCCTCCAGGCATGGCTAAAGGCATTCAATTGCTATCTTCTCCCACAGAATAGTATGTTTTAGAGGCAACTTTCAGATCAGCGTCTCCTAGCTCAGCGGCTTGAGGTTTTCAGCTTGGCTCGTTCAGTGGCCACGCACATCAGCTCCTACAGCAGACAGAGCTGCAGGTCAGCAGACAGACTCTCTCAGGGGGCTCTGGAATGCACAAGGATTCGTTCTACAGAGTTTTGAATAAGTCCTTGTGACTTTTTGCATCTGCAGGTTGTGCCTTTGGATCCAAGCAGTTACAAACCCTGCCAGAGAAGTTGGAGTGTGCATGCTGAAGCCCCCCCCCCCATTCTTAAGCTTGAATAATGGGCAAAATGAGGTTGAGCTGGGCAGAGCTGGCCTATACGAGGTGATGATGTCACATGAGGTTCTATCCCTATTCAATGCATTGTGGGATTGCCAGCCTTAAAACAGGAGGTCTATGATCACCATGGTTGTGCCACTACATGTGTTTTCCTATGTGGGCCTCAAGTGAGTTCTGAATGAGTTTAGCTGGGGCCCAACTTGACGGGTTGCAGAGGACCTCTGTAGGCTCCACCTGCAGATTCTCATCTCTCATCTTACATAACGCCCCCCCCCCTTAAACTTTGACCTTCAAAATCAAAACAGCTTGTTTTAAACATAAAGAATTTGAGCCCATGCCCACTTAGTCCACCTGTGCATATATATATATATATATATATATATATATATATATATATATATATATATATATATATATATATTTGGGCTTTAGATACGTGACCCATGTAACTAAAACAAGATGGGCCCCACATGTTGTTTCCAAGTTCCATATTATAGCCAATATATCCACTTATATTCTATATATGTCCCATACCCATGCTACACAGCTCCAGTTAAGGCTCACCTACCCACATTTATATGTTATGGGGCCACTTTAGCCAACTAACATGGACTTCCCGTTTAGGGTAGATATTAGAAAAATTATGTGGGCCCTGTTGAATTTTCCCAGTTGATGCCCATCCCCACTTAGTCCACAGACTTGCTGTTGGAGCATGCTGACTTCTGATCATCCTACCTAAATTCTGTCAATCCTTGAGGTTTTTTACTTCAGACTCCTGATATCTGCCAAAAAAGGCTTCTTTCCCCTCTATTGCTCCAATATTTTATTCAAAAGTCTGAGAATACATAATCTGTGGATTGTGGGAATACCAAGGCCGAACTGGAATCCAGAGGCTTACTTCCTTTCATAGGAGTGAAACCATGCGTCCAAAGTCCTCAAAGAGTGATGAAGATTCTATCCACATCATCCAGGTACGCGAACTCTTAGTGCAGCAGAAATCTTTCTTTAAAGAGTTACTCAATCAGCAAGAGAGCACATTCAAGGGCTTTGTTCAAATGCTCATGGATTCCTTCAACAAAAGACTTGACGGGCTGCAGAATGATCTCTGTGACCTAAAAGTGAGCCTACAATACACCCAAAAGGATGTGGATGATTTACAATGTCTCTCTGATAACTTGTCAATCAAGTCTGAAGAGATGAACAATGAAATTAAATCTGTGTACTCAAGTCTAAGAATCATAAATGGGAAAATAGAGTATTTGGAGAATCAAACTCGGCGCAATAACTTGATTTTTGATGGAATACCAGAGCCATCTGATGAGAAGTGGTGCGATTCTGAGGAGAAGATCAGAAAAATCCTCTCAGAAAAACTTAACCTTGATCACAAGCACATGGAAATGGAATGGGCTCATCGCTCTGGGAAACAACATGGCCAAGGACAAAGAACCACGCCAATTGTGGTCAAGTTTCTCAGACTAAAGGACAAATTGTTTGTAATGGACAAAGCAAAGTACCTTGAAGGCACAAATATCTTTGTTAATGAAGACTTTCCGGAATCAGTTCGTCTGAAACGCAAAGAGTTGATACCAGCAATGACAGAAGCCAGACAAAGAGGGGACATAGCATATCTGAGATATGATAAGCTGATTGTTCACCATCCATCGAATAGGCCCAAAGAAAATCGCAGGGATTCCCCTCCACAGCAACTGTGAATCAACTGGATTTAATGATACTGTTTTAATTTTTTTATTTATTTTTTTACAGTGATCTAAAATCACTACATGGGCCTCATAGGTAATTGTTTAAAATGCAAAAGGTGTATGGGCTCAGGGCTTTGCTGTTCTATTTGCAAAAGTGGGTTTCATTTAAGATGTACTCCTCTCCCCAATATGACATCATGTGTTTGGTCATCATGGATCTGTGAAAACTGTTCCTCAGAGTTTCCTTTTTATCCGCTTACTGATGACGAATTTCTTGTATTTTTGACTAATAATTTTGAATCTTTAAATATGTCCAATGTCAATAACAATATATTGTTTAATCCATTTGATGTTGACCGTCAGGGCAATATTGGTTATAGTTCTGAATTTGATCCTGACATTAACTTTTTCACATCAACTAGTACTGTTCAGTCTTGTGAATATTACAATGCATCTAAATTTCAGTAATTTCTCAAATCATTTTCAGGGGATGGGGACTTATTTTCAGTATTGCATTTAAATATTTGGAGTCTCCCAAAAAAATATGATTTTGATCAATTAATGATCAATTAATTCATTATTTATGTTGTTTAAACCATGAGTTTTCTGTCATTGCTCTTACTGAGACATGGCTTTCAGAGGATATTCAAGAAGCAGGTCTTTATGAGCTGCCTTCATATAAGTCTATTCATTACATTAGACCAGACCGGGCTGGAGGAGGAGTTTCTGTCTTTGTCCATAAAAACTTTGAATTTGTTAACAGAAAAGACCTCAGTCTTAATTCTGATCATGCAGAAATTGAATCGGTGTTTATTGAAATTAAATCCTACATTAATTCATAATATTTTTTATAATAACTTTACTTGCCAAACAAGATCAGGAATTTTAGTTACTGATATGTCAGATCACTTTCCCATTTTTCAAATTATTTCACTAAGTGCTAAACATGAAAAAGGAAAATCTTTGGTCACTTACAGAAATGTTAACAAATGCAATCAATTGAAGTTTAAAGAAATGTTGGAGTGGGTTTCATTTGAGCAAATTTATACAGAAAGCAATGCAAATTCAGCTTATTTAGTATTTATGGAAAGGTTTAACTTCGCTTTCAATACTTGCTTTCCTTTGGATACTCGCCCTAATAAACATAATAAGAAAAAGTCTCCTTGGTTTTCATCTGGACTAAATAAGTCAAGTAGAATTAAAAATAAATTGTACAGAAAATATATTTCATCTCCAACACCTTTAAACTTAGCTACTTAAAAAAATTATAAAAACAAATATGTAAATCTCCTCACAGCAGCCAAGAAAAGATATTACAGTGAACAATTCTTAAAATTGAGAAAAAAAATATAAAGTCCAACTGGAATATTATTAACCAACTACTCAAAAGAAAAAAGGCTCCTTCTCAGTTTCCTTCAACTTTTACAGATGGGAATTCTAAGTTTACAGATCCCTTTGACATAGCTTGTAGGTTAAATAATTTTTTCTCACACATTGGTTCATCACTTGTTAATAAGATTAAAAAAACTAAAGTGAATCCACTAAATTACATAATGGGCGCTTTTTACTTTGTTTTGTGATTTTGACTTGCCTGATGTTGAGGAGGTCAATGATACTATACTTGACCTCAAAAACACAGCTCCAGGTCATGACGAAATTTCAAGTTCTCTGGTCAGATTAGTAATGTCATCTATATTTAAGCCATTGACTTTCATATTCAGTTTGTCAATGGAAACTGGTATTATGCCTTCGGATTCAAAAGTGGCTAAAGTTGTTCCTTTGTTTAAATCAGGTGATTCAGGATCCGTTTCCAATTATCGACCAATTTCGTTATTACCTTGCTTTTCAAAGATTTTAGAAAAGTTGGTGTATAAAAGAGTAATAAAACACTTAGACAAATATAATATTCTCTATACTCATCAATTTGGATTTCGCAAAAAGCATTCAACCTATTTAGCAGTTTTAGAAGTCACTGACCAAATACATACAGCTCTGGATAACAAAGAGTAAGCAATAAGTGTATTTTTTGACCTTTCAAAGGCTTTCGAAACTGTAGATCATTCAATTTTGCTTTGAAAGGTATCAAAATATGGTTTTCATGGTAATGCTCTTAAATGGTTGAGTAATTTTGTTCATAATAGGATGCAATATGTTTCATTTAACAACCATGAGTCAGGGAGGAATATTATTAATTATGGTGTTCCTCAAGGACCATTTTAGGACCTTTGTTATTTCTTATTTATGTAAATGACATTGCTTCAGTGTCAAATATTTAATTTCATGACAGTAATCATCTTAAACTTTACATAGATAATGAAGAAATTATCAAAGTTTCATCTACTTGTTTTTTTTTGGTGTTCAGATCGATCACAAACTTAGCTGGAAAGAGCAGATTGGTTTTGTTTGTAAAAAGGTTACTAAATCACTTGGCAACTTAAGAAAAATAAGAGGACTTGTAAACAACTCTTGCTTCCTAACATTGTATTATAGTTTTATTTATCCATATCTATCTTATTGTAACATTGTTTGGGCCAGCACATGTCCCACACATCTCCAAAAAATATTAAAGCTTCAGAAAAAAGGTGTTAGATTAGCCACCTTCTCAAGATATTTAGCCCCAAGTGCACCTCTTTTTCGACAACTCCAGTTGCTAAATGTTTTTAATATAAACATTTTCCAAACATGTATTTTTGTTTTCGAAGTCTTACACCAAAACTCGGATTTACCAGTTTGTTTCCGTAATTATTTTGTCAGTAATTCAAAATTTCACAATTATTCAGTTAGGCAAGCAAAAAATCTTTATGTTCCCGTTTATAAAACATCTCTTCGTCAATTTTCAATTAAATATCAGGGTGTTATCTTGTGGAACAAATTCATTCATTTGAATCCTTCCTCTGTGTCTTTGCCCATATACAAAGTCAGACTAAGGCATTTTTTGATTACCTCAACATAAACAGGAGCAGTATCCATTTCCCTGTTAAATTGTCATTTATCTATCAATCCTAAGCTCCTAAACTAATGTTACTTTATTTTGTTTCTTTGTATGGTTACATTTTTCTTTTAAATTCTTTTTTTTTATTTTTTTCACATTTTTGGGCAGTTAAGTGTTTTCTCTTCTCTTGGGTGTGGTTTATATAAGCCAATTGTAGGCTTCTTCCCCTTCCCCACACATGCTTTCTTTTTTAAATGTGTAATGTGCTTTTTGCTCTTTTTACTGTGAAATAAATGGAAAAAAAATACCCATGTAACCAGAACCAGATGGGCATGCATGTTATTTCCCTGTTCCCAGCCCATGCCAACTTAACCAACTCTAATTTCAAATATAGCCCATATCCATGTTACCCAGCTACAGCCCAGACTTGGCTAGCCCACATTTATATTTTATGTGGGGCAATTTAACCAGCATACATGGGCGTTCAATTTGGGGCCCATATTAGAAAAGTGATGTGGGCCCTGTTGAATTTTGCGAGTTGATGCCCATGCCCATTTAACCCACCATTACCCCTCATGGGGCTCATAGAAGCTGCACACATGGGCTTCACATATGGCAACCATGTGACTGAAAGCAAATGGGACCTACAAAATTTGCCCAGTTCAAGCCCATCCCTACTCAGTACCCACATAGCCCATTTTCAATCCTCATGGACTTGCTGGCTGGGAAGGTCCCTCAGTGGCACTGTGTCTTTTTGTCCAAGTAATAAAATTCAACCCTTATCCACAACACTTTTTTACACATTTAGCCTCAGTCCTCTTTTCAAATAGCCACTTGTAGCTGCCTTTAATCTCTCAGGTCTGATGGAGACTCCTTCCCTGCAGTGATGAAGAAGAGATGAAGCACAACAGAGCACCCTTTTCATCTTTTGCCTGACAGGAGCTATTTGTGGTCTTGCAGGCCCGCTTGCAATCTGACAGCTCAATAAATTGTACAAATAGACAACCAATGTATTTGTTTCATTTCATCACTGAGCAGAGATGGGCAACACTCAGCTCAACTCGGAGTGAATGTATGCTGCACTGTCGCAGTGGACGCAGCAAATGACAGCTCTGGTTATTTCAAAGTGAATGGAAATAAACTAAAAACAGGAAAGTGGAGGCTTTATGACAATATTAGATGCCATGTTCCATCTGAAATGGATTCTCAAATACCAGCATAGTTGACCTTTTCATTTACTTCATTCAGTTAATCATGTTATCCCTATAGTGAAAAAGTAACCAAACTTTATGGACATTAAATCTGTAAGGATTTACCTTTTTTTCAGTTTCGTCCACCTCATAATAGCTATAAACATAACTATAGTTTAAGAACAGAGGAACAAGACTATACCAGGGAGACTGTAGCTCAAGTCACAACCTTTTTTTATATTGCAGCCCACTCTGCAGCTCCCTGGAGGAACTTCATTTCTTCTTAGATGACCTAACGACCTCGAGGCCATATCTGTTCTTTCTTCCACTTGCTCAGCTGCTCACGTTGCTCAGTGAGCAGAGCAACAGCAAAAAAGTGTCTCTTTTCTTTTTTTAATGAACTCCCAACCTGCCAGTTATTTCTTTGAAAGGATCAACTTGGTGACTCAGCAGCCTGAAGAGCTTTACATGAAATGCACGTCGACTTGACAGGGTGGATGTAAAACTCCAGCTGCTGTGCTGTAAGCCATATGAAATATATTCAATATTGAAAAAAAAGTGTCCAAATAGATCTATTATCAGTTCAAAGTATTTTTCTTGTGTGTGTGTGTGCACTAAAAAAATTCTGTTTTATGATTTTCAGTGGGAAACTGTTTGATAATTTATTGTTCTTTTTACCTTTTGCTTTTTATATTTACTTTTTATTATATTGTTTTAAATTAAATGTGTAGAAGCGTGTTTAAATATTATTTAGAAGTTCCTTCACTGTATTATTATTATTTCAAATTTAGTCAGGAATGCTTTTAGAAAATATACCTTTGCATGTCCTTGCCAAGAGGCATGTCTATAGATTGGCATCACAGTCATGTCAGGATAACACTAAAACAAGTAGACAGCTAGCTTTCATAAAAATAGTTTGTCTATTTTTGTTGAACAAATTTCATTTTTAATATGATCAGTGTTTTTTTTGTCACTGTCTTCAACCAAGCCTTGTAAAATTTTGCTGAGCTCTTAATTGGAGAGTCCTTGTACTCTTAAGATTTGCATGTTTGCTGTAGAGCATTTGGACAAGCTGGTGAAAGTCTTGGAAAGTTTGATCAGGTCTGGTGAGGTCAAATGGTCAAATCTGGTCATTTGAACTTTATCGTGTGGACTATTTTTTGACACTTGGTTGGCAGACTTTACATAACTGAGGGAAGGGTGAATGAGGACATTTACATTTTTTGATAAGAATCAGCAGATAAGATTTGAGGATCAGATTACACACAAGGTTTTCAGAACTTTCTATATTTTAGACATCTTTCATCAAGCTGTCATGCTTTTAGAACATAAAACATCCTGAAGCTCTCATTACTAACAAAAGGCTTTTCTACAAAGTGTTTAATACGTTTCAGTAAGAATATTTCTTACACTTTTTTTGTACACTTTTATACATTATTTAAAATAACCTAGTGTATGAGTATATTTGTGTTTTTTTCCTGGTGTGTGTTGATTACTTGGATTGCTGTCAACATCCGGTGTGACATTTATGTCAATACCATCATTAAAAGTAAAGAGGAAACCATTGACTTGTTCAAACTAATTCCTCTCCCTCAACTGTATATTATACTAGATAAAACCTATTATGCTTTAACCTTTTCTAATTTTTATGCTTTGGTTTAAAATAAAAACAAAGCTTCTCGTGAATTTGCAATTTGAAGAGCAAAATAAATCATTTTTTTATTCAGAGCCTGATTTGTCCAAAGAAATTGTACAAATTACAAGAAAAGTTTTGAGATTTTACCAAATGAAAATAATTGAGCAATTACAATTTACCAATTTGCATATAATAGGATTTCATTTCAACACTACAGGAATTTGTTTCAATGTAAGACCCTTGTTTCTTCTAAATCTGAAATGTGTGGCTTGCTGCACTAAACAAAATAACTTTCAAAAGTCATTTTAAAATGTAAAAAGTGAATGAAACTAAATATTTGTATCATATTTGTTTTCTAAAACTTGTGATTTTGGTTTAGCAATTTTTGTTTTTATTATGATAGACCTTTAACTTTTGATACCTTTAAACTATTGTTTTCATGATTTTAGGCATCCTGGGTTCATTTAGACGTTAAACAGGAACATGATTTATTTCAGGTGACTTCATAAACACACAGACAAAAATACCTTCTGCAAGTATTCTTCCTAAACAGCCTCTTTGTAACTTTTTTTTAACCAGTAAAAATATTTCTGACGATTCAAAATAAATTTGTGTTATTTGCCACCTTTAAAGCAAGTCCACCACAACCCACCAACAACACTGAAGAAATTGACTGTATACTCTTACCATGGCATCTCAAGTCAAGCATCTTCATGATTATAACTGTGAATGCAGCTGCCTTTTGATATTTCTCTCAGATTTCGGTCTTACAACCTAATGGTTGCACTAAAGCTTCCAAGACTAGATATACTGTGGCAAGGCGCAAGAATCCTCACAGTGTCACAACATTATAAGCTTGGAGACATTATTATGCAACAAAATAGTCTAGAAACCAACCAAACAGCTCCAGCCCCCCTACATGCACACACACATACACCCACACAAACACAGACAAATTTTAAAAAGAAACGAAAGAAGTTAGAAAATGTATTCTGTTGCCATTAGTGAGCCTTTCGATCATTGCAGTGAAGTGTGTGGGTGCCATGCCTTTAAGTGTAACCATTAAAAATGAGAAGATTTGCATGCATGAGAAGGTGAAGGTACCTCTTACAGCCTCTCATGTGACAGTAAAGACGGAGAGAGCGTGGAGCACTCACCAGCACTCCGACAAGCATGATCATGATTTTAACAGGATTATAGAACAGCCCAGAATAAAAAGTTTATAAAATGCTAATAATTTTCTAAAAGTCCCAAAGACAGTTCTTGTTGTCTTCGATAGGGACACAGAATTATCAACAGACTGATGCAGCCTGTGACAGCGATGCCTCAGCAGGTGGTGTTTATGTGGGTGGTGTGGGTACTTGGTATTCATTCAGTATGGCATCCACTTCAAACCATGATTCTGGATCATGACTGTGCGTAGCGTCAGCTTCCTCAGACAGGAAACAGCACGCTTAGATTTAAAGCTTGCTCTTCAGCCATACATAATTATTTTATATCTCAGAATGTATTACTTCTGCAGATTTTTCCCCCCAGAATTGCAGTCTTTATGTTAAGAATCAGTCAGTAAGTATTTTATTCACAGGTTTTAACTGTGTATTTATAATTTCCGTAGAAGTAGTGAAACTGACTAAATAAAGGTTTGAGGCTTTTCACACTCATCTATTGTGCTTTGAAAAAGTATTTGTACACCTTTAAAGTTTTTCAATGTTTTGTCAAGTTAGAAGCACAACTTGTTTGTTATTGGCATTTTAAATGAAGCACCAACACAAAGTGCAAGTTTTTGAAAGCTATGCACATAAAAATAATATAATTTTTGCCCATTCTTCCTTGCAGCATGGCTTGAATTCATTTAAATTGGATTTGTAGGTGTTCTACGTTTAGTTTATACAATCAGCTTCCTTCTCCCTGCTGAACAAGAGCATCCCACAGCATGATCTCACCATGTTTTAGGATGTTCAAGGTAATGTACAGTGTAGGTTTTCCTCCACAGGAAACATTTTGGATGTTAAACCAAAACTTTAGTTCTGGCCTTACCTTCTTTCACATTTTGTGTCCTCTAAATGGCTTGGGGAAGAAAGAGTGAAGTCAGGACTTATCTTGGATTTATGTCAACATTGGCTTTCTTCTTGTGAAGTGTATCAATTTTCCTGTTGACAGATTTCTTCCTGAGCTGCGGATTTTTTCAGCTCCATACTTTAATCGGTATCCCAGCGGATTTAGTTGGAAATCTGCAAAGTGTACTACATTCAGCAATGCTCTGTGCTGAGGTGTTTTCCTCCTCTTTTGAACTTCCTCCTTATCAAGTTGCCAAGTGTCACTTTTTTGGTTAACGATCATGGGCCGTTTCTTTCCAGCTGGAAGGACACAGAGTCATCCGATGTGTTTTTGCCTTATGTAAGATCACCCTGAGCGATTCAGGGCTGACCGAATTCACACTCCAAGCAGTTCATCTGTGCTGCACATGAGGTGGCTGGATTGTCGGGCACAATATGTTTTCCCCGGGGATTTGTTCTGTTCCTCTTTTTTTTAAATGTCCTTCATGTCATTTAATTCAGTGGAAGGTAGTGACAGAGGAGAAAAAACCGAAAGACATTAAATGGAAATACAGTTGTTGATAGTGAGTCAGACAAAGAAGCTTGGCTCAGTAATGAATGCATGCATGTGAGTGGAAACAAGTGCCTCTAACCGAGAGACAGCTGCACTGTTAGCGGAGCTCACATTAAGCTGGAACGTGTCTCTGTGATGAGAGGTTTTTACCTTAGTTCGCTCTAATCCTCATGCCTTTTATTATGGCACTTGATCCATCACTGATCTTGCATTTGTTGGAGAGAAAAGACATAATTATGTGTTACTGTGAATCAGTCGAGACATAATGTTCCGAATTCACCCACAAACTTTGAGGCTGGGAAAAGTTGGCAAAGAGAAAACCTTGACAGTCTGGGGAAAATTGACTTTATAGATCAAAATTCTCTTGTATTTCTACTTCTAAGTGAATCAACCTCATGAGTGCAGATAGCAGTTGTGTCAAATGACTGCTGGTTTTGTAAATATCTGTAACTGGAAGATACACATTTGGTTTCCCCCTACCTTCTATTTGCTTTAGGACTATAAAAGGACAAAACAGCAACTAATCAAAAATGCAAACTTAATTTTTCTTTTTCCGAATTTTATTCCTCTATTAAACTGCAAAAACAGAGGGAATCACTCAAACAACACTGGACAGTCATCACTGCAAGTAGGCGTTGTTTCCCGCCAAATTTGCATAAAATGCAGATTTGTATAAATATGACTCATAGTTACATATTAATGAAATGGTTTCCCTCCCAGGACATCACAATCTGTTCAACATGCAGGGGCTGGACAGAGCCTTTTTTAGATAAAGATAAATCATTACTGCAAATTGTTTTTTGTTTTTGTTGAACTTACTACTTTAGTCTTTTTTTAATAATCTTACCTTATTTTTGTTGGTTGATGAAATTTTTTTTTGAAGGAATGTTTGAAATTGGCATTAAATGTGTGCAAAGAGTCACTAAGCAATTAGTGGCTGAATGTTGCAAATTCCTGAATTAGATGACCACCTGAGCACCAGAAGCAATGTGAGAAACTGGAGGACAGAATCCAAAGAAACATTAAAATCTACAACAACAAAAAAAGATTACTCAACCAAAATAGAGATAAATATAAAGCTCTCACAAAGTAAAACATTAGCTCTGTGTTGTAGACAGGAATAACTACATTTCTTTGCATCTGAAAACACAGCTTTTGGGTCATTTAAAGTATAAATTTACAAAAATTAAAGGTATTTTTTAAATAGGAAAATTTTTGAAATATGAAGTACTTCATAGAATTAATCAAAACTGTAATTTTGCTCATAAACATACCAATAAAACATTAAATTTGTGTGGCTAAACATTTGCACTGGTCCTAGGTTTTCTTTGTTTTTTTGTCTTGATCACTACTAAACATGGGACTGTTTTGAGATTTATCAGTAATCAGTATTCTTGATTTGTCTGGCAGCGCATTATAATATTATTATTATAGTCTGTCTACTATCTAAAATTATATTATGGTTATACCCCAACCAGATTCAAACCAGCTAGTTTTTAATAATAACATTTATAGGCATTCTAGATTTTTCTATGAAAATATAACCAAAACACACATCAAGATTGTAAATGTATGTTTATTAATTTGGGGAAAAGGAAAAGGTATCATTTTTATAGTTTTATAGTCACCCAGAGACATTACAAAGTACATTAAGAAATAGTGAGAAAGCAGAAAATGACCTTATTTGTGCTTCTCGATGCCACTGGTGCAAATGTTACTTTTAAAGTGATTGAAATTTAGAGATTTACAACATTTATTTATTAGAAAGGGGTTTATGTTAGGACAATAAATACGTTTAAAAAAAAAAAAATCTTACAAGTACTTCAAGTACCTACGTCCCCAAACGAGTGAAATGAGATAACATGACACGGAAGCATAAATATTTTTATATTTTGATTCAAAAAGGCTGCACTCAGACCTTTTTCTTGATAGCATGTTATGCTTTTCAACAAACATTTATTTCCTATATTTAACCAATGGATGAGAAAGGAGATGGAAACAACAGCCCTTCTGCTTTTAATGAAGTCAATATTTCAAAAGAAAAACATTTCAGAACCATCTAACTTTGGTAAAGAGTACATTCAAGGAGACAAAAGCAATAGCTTTTAACTCCCTAAAGGATACTCCTGCTATGAATAGCACATCTAATATCTGAAATTCGCTTAGAGCTCAGCTAAGAATCATCATCTATTTATAACAATATTCCAATCCTAGGTTATATAACTAACTGAAAGCAATAATATAAGTGGCAAAAAGCAGAGAGACAAATGATCAACAAATACATCTAACCCACAAAGACATTTCCATAGAAGCTCTCGCAGGGAGGCTTTTGGTCTCGTCCCTCATCAATGTATTCTGGAAAGTGTGCCCCCACGCAGACGTTCACAGCATTCCTCACTTCTGCTGACAGGGATCTCATTTTTTGAGCATGCTCTTTCAGAGCTTCCTGGATTAGCTGCAAATGCATAGACCAAACGGTAATTACCAAAAAAGATTTTGACTTTGATGTAGTTTAGTTTGTTTGATGGGGAGCTATATTAACATGATAGTGTACGATTTTTCAGGTCAAGTTCTGTTAAGAATATATAAGAATGTTACATATAATAGAAAACCTTAAACTCTTCAGTGTAAATCCAAACAAATTAATGTCAAATCTGGTGGTTAAAATTAATCTGAGATGAATCAAGACCAAAGAAATAAATGTTGACTTATCTTCATTGGGAGTTTATTTAGAGAAACAAACGATAAATTCCTAAGAGTTGGATTAACTGTCTGATATAAAAGGAAGGCAGTGCAAAAAGATTTAACTCATTTATTTTACACAGTTACATTTTATATATTTTCTTAGAAATAGAAACACTGTGTGTTTTGTTCTACATACCCATTTCTCTCCTACTTTTATTTCCTCTAAGTTTATTTCCTTTTCTGTCTCTGCATAAATAACCACTTGATGCAAAAGGGACAATAGTTTAAAGATTCATAAATTGCCTTCACATAATCCACTATGGCATAGTCTGCTTTGGTCTTGGCCCATCTTGGACTTTCTGTTACTTTTTAGCTTCCTAAACCATCTAAACTGGATTCATATAATAACTGATGATGCCAAGAGAGTTGTCCACTGACAGTAAGGCTTAAAGAAGAAGTGTGGACAACAACTCCACACTTATTCAACACCTTTAGATAAGCATTTTAGAATAAAAGTAATGTAAGTAGCGTTGATTGTTAGTGTCCATGTTCTATTGCAACTAGAATGATTTTATGATTTTTAAAATATGGAACATTTGATCTGCTGTATTTGACTGTATGTGGTGTCACATGTAAAGAGAACCATTCAGGACAGCGGCAACAAAACTTACATTACGTTTTTTTGTTTTTTTTACAAATGTTCCTACATTATCCTTAAAACAGTTCCTGATACATGGTAGAATTCATGATAGAGTTTTTGATTTTTCTACATCAACAATAAAATCTTTAATTTAATCGATTTCCTATTTTGTAGGGATGCACTTTCATCTAAACAGAAGCAAAAGCCTGCTGTAGGTTCTGTAATGACTTATTGGAGTCTTACCATAAACATAAAGTGGAATGTGGATTTAAAATTCTTCTCATATGATTTTAAATCCCTTATGAGACTCATGAAATGTTAAAGTCTTTCTTTTGGGGCCTCAATTAGTGCTTGAAGAGACTGATATTTGACATTCCCAAGTTCTTAGAGTGTGAATAAATGAGATAGATAGATAGATAGATAGATAGATAGATAGATAGATAGATAGATAGATAGATAGATAGATAGATAGATAGATAGATAGATAGATAGATAGATAGATAGATAGATAGATAGATAGATAGATAGATAGATAGATAGATAGATAGATAGAAAAAATATGGCACAAACAGATTTTAAAAAGAATTTTAATCAGGTTATAATACAAAAATAAATTGTCATCAAATGTTCCTTATTCCTCCCTTTTTTTATTTGCACTTGGACTTCCACCCACTTCTTCTCACAACATCAGATATTACATTTGTAAGTTAATACTATTGATGAGACCCACCATCCATCTGGTCTTTACACGTCAATTTCTAAACGATTTCGCACTTGTTTTCTCAACTTTATCTGCCAAGATCCCTTTGATTCAAGAAAAGCATTGCAACAAAAACAGGTTTGACATCATTTACAGCTGTGGGAGCTTGTTTGGCTGTTTGTCCCTTATTCTAGATGTGTCTCATTGACACGTTCCAGAAATGTAATGATTAGAGATGCTGTTTAATGTTTTTAATGTTTAAAGTAACATTTAGGCATCTATGCATATGATTTATGGTTGGTGTTTGAATTGTGGGTAGATCTTTGAGGAATTAATTAAATACAGCAATCTGCTGAAAGCATGAATTCCTCTTAAACTTTATCAGATTTATCTCATAACATTGTGGGATTTTATGTGATAAACCAGCACAATCTTATGCATACTTCAACAAAGAGTAATTTTTTATTATTATTTTTAACTAATAAAAGTCTGGACAGAAGGGTTGCATATGTATTAATCTCCCAGTACACTGATACCACTAAATAAAATTAATTGCAGACAATTGCTTTCAGAGGACACCTTGCATTCATTACATTTGTGCATTTCCATATATGGCAACCACAGACACCATTAGGATCAACACAAATTAATGATTCAATGTGAGGAATGGATTAGAACAGTGTTTTTCAACCTTAATACAAAAAATGCATAGGCCTGTACATTTTTATTGTTTCCCTACTTTAACATATCTGATCCAGATAACTGCAGTTAAACAAAAGCCATTTAATCAGTCAACAATTGAAATCATGTGTGATGAAGAAGGGAAACATCTAAAACATGTAAGGGAGTGTCCCTTAAGGACCAGGAGAAAATTTAGCCTGTCTGTCCAGATCCAAACCCCACAAGTCGAGAGTCTTCAATAGATGTCTATCAATGCCGTCCAGCCAATCAGACTAAGTTTGGAGTAGTTTGCAAACAGGAATAAGCTAAAATGTCAGTCTTTTTCAACAATCACTTCCTTCCAATTCATACTATGCATGTTGATCTCTCACATAAAATCCCAAATAACATTGATGTGAGTGCTAATAGTATGACAAAATCTGTAAAAACGTTACAGAGGCATGAATACTTTTCTAAAATAAATGTTTCATCCCTATTTCTGTGAGAAATCCTGTAAAGGGCCAAAAACAATTGCCTCTCTGTGTCAGTGTTTGTACCTGATTAGTCATTCCCTTGACTTCCTCCAGGGTAATAGCTTGTTTCTTCATCAGAGCCTCTTGTTGTGGACTGTAGTCTGCTGACTGTAAAACAGCAAAGTACAAAACATCTTCCATCGATTTGTGATTTTCAGTCTACATGAACAGGTTTGAGTGTGTTTGTGCATATAGTGTGACGGATGTACAGATAGTTGTTTTGTCTGTAAGTAGTTTATCTGCTCATATTTCTCCCTGTGAGTGTTTGCACGTATCCCATGGGATGCAACCCGAGAGGATTGATTCGGTTAAGTTGCCGATTGGTCCTGCTAAGTACGATTGCTCAGCCATTGCGCTCCAGCCCTCAGCACTGTGCCACTGCTGATTAAACAAGCGATTGTGATGTAAATGGTTACGGTAATTAATGGATAAAAGCTAATTAAGTTGATCGGCTTGAACTGCAATGGGACCCAAAGATGTGGAAGGGTGAAGGTGGTTTTTGTTTTGCGTTACAGATTGAGTCAATTGTCGCAGGGCGCAGTAAAAGGACCTGGTCATTAACCCAAATGCATCAGATCTAAATCCTGATGAGCTGATAAGAGGAACAAGAGTAGAGACGAGTGAGTCATCGACCACACATGCATTAATTCGTTCCCTCTGAGCAGCTTATGAGTAATGGGCAAGCCTGGTCTATGGTTGGGCTCTGCTGTTCTTTATTCAAAAGGTGAAGAGCTGCTTTTGCTAGAGAATAAGAACTCACAGTGGGTTTAAAAGATACACTGATTCTTTCATGTGTGGGAGTACTTACTGCTCAGCAATGTGTGTATGTGATCCTGAAAGCAACATGTGGGTGTATCGGGTGTGAACATGTTTGCTGTAACATGCCTAGAGTAATATTATTACTTCCGTGCTTTATTCAAATATGCAGGCTCTTCATAATCACAATGTTGAAAATAATAATCTGTTCAATACAACAATATGAACGAGGTGAAAGCAATTCTTTTTAGATGTTTATTAGTCCAGATTTCAAATTGGGGTTTAGACTGAAGTACTTCAACCTTACCCCAGGTCTAGCAAATCAAAATTATTCTCCGAAGGTGGGTCAATTAGAAAATGGTGAGCTGTAATGGTGTGGGGATTCTTTTTTTCTTTGCCCACTTTGAGCATCTTGTACAGCATCCCTCAACAGGCAGCCTCCAGGTCGGCCTATTTCTTCCATGTGCTCCATTTAAATAACAGAAAAAAATCATGCGATGCCCGTGTGTCTGCTCCATAACAGAGGAATAGTGCAGTCAGCACTGTTTTCAACACGCTGACTGTCACTCGCACACTACTGCTGCATGGCTGCATTAGCAAGATGTGTTGCTTTGACTTTCGAGCTACTTGTTAATGGATTTTCCTGAGCATTTATTCAGATTGGGGAAAATTGTACGCTACAAATTCGCTAAGACCAAAGCCCTCCGATGCACACTGTAAAGATAACTCACAATCTTAGTTGAGAAGAAACCAGGACAACACTGTTACACCACTGCTAGAGGAGCATCACACACAGAAGCAGCAGTAATCTGCCTCCCTATAGCAGCCAACTTGGCTCAGCCCTCTGTGCTGCACAATGCACCACACCTGCGCAACCAGAGCGGAGGGTGAAAACACCATCTTCCAACAAATGCACCTTATGAAGGTGAAAGCTTGATTTTAGTTAAACCTACGACTCAAGAAGCACAAGACGCCTGTATCTGATGCCAAAATAAAAGCGTTTAGTTTTATCTGAATATTCATTTGAATTTATTGCTAAATGGAAATTACATTGTATTCTTGTTACCAATTTGATTCAAGCAGACAAGTTTTGTCCAAGTACATTTTAGTAAGGTCCTTTGATTACATAGAAAACATTTAAGCTGACTGGAATGTATTTAGAAGTGAATTGGAATTTAAATTACCTGTAAAGTTCCTTGAGTTGATATGCATTGTAAATTTGCACTATATAAATAAACTGAGTTAAAATTTAATTGATTGACAAAAAATAATATACAGATCTTTGACTGGATATGAGTTTTGTGGCCCTTTAAGAATTGTATTTGAGTAACCCTGATCGAGTACAAATTGAGCATCCTTTAAACCAGAGGTTCTCAACCTTTTTGGGGTCATGGACCCCTTGCATGCTGTTGATCAACTCTGTGGACGGGGGGTCCTGTTTTATGCAAATATGAGCTTTCAGGTGTAATTTCCAGAACAAAACACATAAATCAGAGTAGCTCCTTGGCACATTTAGGCAGTTTCCAGAAAACGTAATGTGTGACAGGATATATCTACAGCAGCCTCTGAACATTATGAAACAAAATAGATACAGTAACTTTCAAATATAGTAACAAAACACTTTTTACAATATTTTTCAGAGGTATGTATGTATGTACAATTATGTTGTTACATATTTCTGGGGGGGGAAATACTGTAATAAAAAATCTATTTCATTGCATACATATTTCTGAAAACTACTGTATAAAGGTGTCTTCAATACTGAAAATGTTCCCATATTCTGATTTTCTGAGATACTGAATTTGGGACTTTCATTAATCGTCAGTTATAATCATGAAAATAAAAATAAAAACATTTGAAATATATCAGTCTTTTTAAAATAAATTAATCTAATATACAAGTTTCACTTTTTTAAGCAATTACTGAAATAAATAACCTTTTTCATGATATTTTAATTTTATGACCAGCACCTGTACAATGAATTACACTTGTGAAAAAAGAAAGGGTAATCTTACCTTCTCTGGTTTAGTTAGATAATGGTCTCTGTCAATTCATAGTAAAATAATAATCTATTTCTTTAAATGTCACAGGATCTTTTTTAAAATATATATAATTTATTGGCAAGGACCCCTTGCAATGTCACAACGGACCACTAGGGTTTCCGCGGACCCCCGGTTGAGAAACACAGCTTTAAACACTACAGCCTACCCACAAGTCTTCCAATCTATCTTCTGACTCTAACTTCTAGAAGAATAATGTATCATGTCACAAAGTTCCAGTTGTCACAGTCAACAGATCTCAAATCCAATAGAGCAGTTTTGAAATGTAGTGGAATGGGAGATTTGCATTGTGGACGTGCTGTCAAGGAAACCTACAGCAACTACGTGATGCCCTAAGATCAACATGGACCAATATCTGAGAAATCTTTCCAACAAACTGTTG
The DNA here is from genome assembly GCA_028564705.1 of Apricaphanius iberus. Classification (NCBI taxonomy): domain Eukaryota; kingdom Metazoa; phylum Chordata; class Actinopteri; order Cyprinodontiformes; family Aphaniidae; genus Apricaphanius; species Apricaphanius iberus. Next base: position 1,007,414 of record JAPXFQ010002501.1, on the reverse strand, counting down.
AAAATAACCCACATTTAAAAAAGATCAAATCGGAAGAAAAAAAGGGAGTACAATCCAATACAAGCACAGTGTACCTATTAAATTGGCAGATTATTGTACATAATACATGTATTTACAGTAAAACTGTTTAAAAGGGGGATGTTTACTTACAGAGGTATCAGACTGACTGGTCTCATCCAGCATCTCAGTGCTCATGGCCTTTTTCAGCCTAAATAAGGATAATTTATATGAGACTGCATTTATGCAATAAAAAAAACAGCCCTTTATATAAGCTGTTTTTTAGGAGTTCTTTTAGTTGCTTAAATTGTCATTTATTTTTAACTTCACATTGAACAACAAATAAACTGTGCAGAAAAGCAAAATGTAATGGAGACCATGAACTTACTTCGACTTGTCTTTGGATGAACATTTTAGTGCTTTCTTCTTTTCTTTGGCTTCACTAAAATTAAAAAAGAAAAACAACAGCAAAGAATGTAAAAAAGTAACTTTCTAAACAATCCATCTCTAAATAAGAGTTGCAGGGCTTGGTGTTTCTGGGTGACCTTATCAGAGCAGCTGTTGCTTCCCTGTTGTTGTTAAAACACCTGTTGGATAATAACTGTCCTAAACTAACCATCTGCCCACTGGGGACTTTGGACAACACACACCTAACACCATAAGCCAGCCAAGGACATTAGAAGACCCGCCTGCTGAGGTGATTCATTCAGTTTTCAATGTATTCTTTTTGCCAAATGTCAAGATTTTCACCTCGGATGACTTGCACACAGTTAGTCACACTGAAGCCTCAGGATACAGATTAGAGGGACTAATCAATGTTTGATGTGTGTATCATGTAATAACTGTTTTGCATGTGAGACTGCACCTTTCCAAGGTCTTCAGCTCAATGGTATGTCTCTCCATAGCCATCTCCAACAGCTTAGCAAGTCTCTGTTGTAACAGAACAAAGAAGCGGCACAATATTAGTGAGTGTGAAGATAAACGAGACATGCTCTACTCTTAACACAAATTTAAATTGTTGATTTGTGAAAAGTTAGCATGACCAGAGTTAGAATATATACTGACAGAGCCATTGTGCCTTTCAATAAATTCTGAAAATTAGCAGAGAACCTCAGTCGGATGTATAATAAAAACTAACCTCTAAATGTATTTTCTCATGATCCAAGAAACACAACAAAGAGAGGTAAAATTAGCTGCTGCAGGAGAAAGGTGATATTACGCAGAGTTAAAAAAAGACTTAGTGGTTGCTAGATAAGAGAGGAGCTTTAATAGAAACACATTCAGATATTCTCTTTCAGATTCTAATTTTAAAATCCTCCCTATAATAATAGGATAACATAATAATTGGTCGAAATGTCTTGATCTAATTTAGGAAACATAACCCATTTATGATTATTGTGTAAAATGGCTAATGGACCACTTCATGCTCTCAGGCACAAATAAAGAAGCACAAAATTGAAGAATAAACTAAACGTAATTTACCAGTGTATAATAGGATGAGTTCAGTTTGAATACAACCAAGAAAATGCTGGCAGATGTTTAAAATATCTCCTATTTAATATTTTATTTCATGATAGAAGGTAATTTATATTTGTTTAAAATGAAACTGTTCATCTTTACTTTTTTTAGTTTAAGTAGCAACATCCAAAAAGTAATGAACAATGATGGTTAACATGCTGCCCATACATGCTCCTGTAGGAACAGAAGATAGAACGATAACTTTAAAAAAGGCTTTTAAAGCTTGGATTTGCCACAGACTGTTATTTGACACTGTTTGCCTTATTTTAAAGGTGATTATAAAATGTTTGTGTAAAGGATTCACACCCTTAAACTGTTTCAGCCTTTTTTCACATTACAACCCCAAATCTCACTGTCTTTTAGTCGGATTGTATGTGACTTGCCAACTGAAAGAAGCACATAAAAGTCAAAATAAAGAAAAATGATTCACGGTTTTCCTGTTTTTCTTTTCTTACAAGTAGAAGTGTGAAAAAGTGTGCTGTGCATTTTTATTTTTTTTAGCCTCGTTCAATTTAATACCACTAAATAAAGTCATATTTGACCAACTGTTCTCAGAATTTACTCCAGTTTGTAAATACATGCCACTGGTGTGTAATTTAATTACATGATGTAAAATTAGTAATAGACCTTAAAACAATGTGATACATTGTAAAGAACACAGACACTGAGTTGAGACATGCATAAACAAAATGTCCAAGACCAACTTAAAGAGTGAGGCACTCTTGATGAAAATGTGTTGTACAAGAGAGAGAATCATCTGTTAAAATACCAAAGTATCTTAGAAGACACAAAGTCAGATTGATTACTCGAGAAACCTGCCCAGGAAGCACAGCCTGGTGATGCCTATCTCCCTCTCACTATAATGGCATTTAGCAAAAAAAAAATAATAAAAAATAGTCCTAACTGAAATAGAAAACGTTTAATTGGAGTTATATTTAGACAATGAGATTTTAAAAAATCAGTGTACATGCAAACATCTGGATTCAACTATAAAAAATACAATTAAACAGAAGTTATACATGGATAAAATATATGAATATTTGAGGCTTTGTCACTTTAACTTTTTTAACAATTGACCAGCGATGGTTAGAGTTGAAAATGTTTTTCCAAATCAGAAGCTAAAAACAAAATAAAAAAATGAACCACAATGTTTTATAGGCACTTATTTTAGAAATGTTTGTAGTATGTTGTTTTTGAATACAAAAATACAAATGCAAATGTTTTAAATATTTCAAAACTGTCCTATTCAGCATATATTTCGGATCTGAGTATGGCATTTTTATATTTAATAACTGCACAATACAGTGTTGCTGTTTTGCCTCTACTGTACAGTGTAGCATTATCCATTATACATTTCTTTTACTGTTTAAAAAAAATATTATGTGAACTTGAATACTTCAATTGCTTGTCACATTGCTACAACTGATACAACTGAATTTCTCCACCATTGGACAATAAAATATATTTTTATTCCATTCTAAATCACAATTGCCCATTTATTAATTGTCTTGATAGCAATAAAATTAACTAATAACATACAATCTTGGGAAATGACTGCATCAGCAAATCCTTTCTTACCATCCCTAAGTTGCATAAAAAAATCAACTATTTTTTTATTTTTTATTCAACATTTTGGTGTGTTTAACAAGGAGCAGCTATTTTTATCTACTGTTGAGCCTGTATTAGATTTTTTTGGTTGTTCTTCTTGTACGACTGCCTTTTTCTTTCAAATCTTCTCTCACCTCTGAGTTCTCATGTTTGTCACTTGCTAAATTGTGCTTCTGTTTTTAAAAACTACTGTCTCAGAGTGCTCAATTTGTTGGAGTGTGAGTCACTATAAAAGCACTTACACTGTCTTTCTGATGCCATTTAAATAAAAGCTTGTTGTCTGTCTTGTATGTGGTTTACAGAAGTCCCCTGATGCCTGTATAAGCTCTTGGAGGAGCAGAAGATAAAAGCGATAACAAAGAAAAGGTTTTTAAAGCTTGCATGTGCTACAGACTGTTATTTGACACTTTTTTCCTTATTTGAAATGTGATTCTTACAACACAATGAAATTATTGACATCCTTACACTGTTTTAACTTTTTTTAATATTACCCCCCAAAATCCCACAGTCTTTTAAGGATTGTATGTGACAAACTAACACAAAGTAGTCTATAAATGTAAAAAGGAACGAAAATAAGATTTTCCGATTTTTTTTTTCTTACAAGTAGAACTTGAAAAACACATTGCACATTTTTATTCAGCCCTTTTTTATTTTGATACCACTAAATAAAGTCCAATTTTACCAACTATCTCTAGAATCTTCTTCCGTTTGTAAATACATGCTACCAAAGTGATAAAAATATGGTTTAGGAGATGTGTAAAACAATATGCCAAGCTTTGAACATTAGCCAGAGCATCATCCAAAAATGGAAAGGCCATTGCACATACGCAAAACTCCAAGAGGCCCATAACTCTGGAGAAGCTGCAGCGATCAATAGCAGAACTGTTGTTTTGCACATAACTAATCTGTGCCCCCTATTGGCAAGGGGCATGAATAGAACCATTTTTAAACGAAAGAGATAATGTATCTTGTTTAAAGTTTGTTTAAAGTTACTTGAATGGGACACAGCAAAACGTATAGGTTGATAAAAATGCACAACACTATCCATTCTTTTCCACCTCACAATTACACATTGTGTTTTTCCATCACATAAAACTAATGATACCATACATTAACATTTGTGTAAAAAGGTCCATTCGGTACAAATAGTTGAACAGATGATTGTGTGAGCTGTAACTGACTTACCTCTGTAGCACACTGCTCTTTCTTTTTCTTCATCTGATCAAACTGCTCTGTCCACAGAGCCTGTAGCTCAGTCTGCATCTTGTCCTTCTGCTCCTGGACACGCTCTTTTTTCCCACTGTTGTCAGAAGAGTTGTCCCCTCCCCTTGGTGGAAACACAGCACAACAGAACAAAGTATATTTGCAAAGAAAGGATTAATAAGCGCACAGCCTTGCCAAGGCTGCTTCTTTGTGTGTAGAAAGTACTGCAGGGAAATCCAATGTTGTGCTTTTATGCATCACTTAATATTCAGCTAGGAAAAGTCCTTAGCTGCATAACATTATGTCTGCGTCTAAAAAATACTCTTGCTAATAACCCTGACTGTAACAACATCGACAACTTCTTTAGAGGGTCAGAAGTAATATGCACCAATATTCAGCACTGCTCTCAAGGAAGGACAGTCTTTTGTGCTTGGACAACATGAAAAAGTAAACCGATGGATCTTTGAACACATACACGTGAACAAAACCTGCTTTTGTCAAACAGCCTGCCCTTTTCCATTAAAACCAGAGGAAAAAATATACACATACTCTTTTTTCTTCAGTGAAACTTTCTTCTTGATAGCCTTGAAGGAGTCAGAGTATTTCTGAATCAGATCTTCTGCTTTTTTCTGATATTTCTTTTCAGCTTCTTTCATCTCCTTCTCCTGACGCTTGATGACCTTTAGATAGTTCTTGTGCTGTGTGAGTTCCTCAACAGTCACAGTGGAAGAGTCTGCAGCAAAATGAGATGGAGAAATGCTGCAGGAATCTCAATAAAATGTAATCAAAAAATACTTTCAGAATTGATTTCTATTTTTACCAGTCTGTGAGCTTTACTAAGAGCAAAGAGAGAGGAGAGATAATGTGGAGAACGCTGCACATGAAGCACCTTACTATTACCTTCACTACTAGCTGGCGACTGAGATGAGTCACTTGATCCTACGGATTCTGACGCCACACTGGACAAGGACAAAGATGCTTCTTCAGAAGCTGGTGCAGATGTCTCAAACACTTCTTTATTGTCAGATTTGGTGTTTGCATCAGGATCAGCGGCTTGTTCCTCTTTGTCTTCAGGAGCTGTCTCTGACTTTACAGCCGTTTCTTTCTCAGCTTCAACCTCCTTGGCTGATGGGATGGTTTCTGGAGGAGACAGAGTTTTAAGATTTCCTACCTCTGGCTTAGCATCTTCAGCAGGAGTGGCATCAGGGGTTTGAGGCTGCTCATGCTGTTTTTTAGGTTCTTCTGCACAGGTTTCAGAAGGAGACTGGGATGGACTCGCACTTTCCTCAGTGTTTGATTTAGATTCAGATGCTGCTTTTTCTAAAAGGTTAAAGAATCATAAATAAGGCAGTGGTACCTGAAAAAGAGTCTTTAAAAAAAACAACAGAATTTATTACCTTCAGCGGGGGCTTCAATTTCCTTGGCTTTCCCTGCAGGGGGTTGGTCCACAAGAGGCAATTCAAAGGGAGAGACATAGTCGGATGATGACTGTACGGGGTTAGAAAACAGGACTGTCATCTTCCAGGAACAAAATTACTCCTGTTAGGGTTTTTTTTAATCATAAAACAAGGGACATAATTGTACCTCTTTAGGGGTCTTTGACGTATTATCTGTATCCTTTGTTGGGTTAAATAAAAGATCTGTGAAATCTGAGGAAGGAGTGATTGGAAGGTAGATTTATTTTGGTAATTCCATATAGACATCTAAACTTGAATATGAAATAAATAAATTTTACAAATCAATTAAAAATATATGCACAATTACTAGTTTATTATTATTTACAGTAAGTGCATTCAATACTTGGACAGGGATCCTTTTGGAAGAGCTGCATCAGTGCAGACAGTCATAATCAAAATAAGTCATAATCAAATACAAAATATGAAAACTGCTTGAAATAGATGATTCTGCATGTAATGGTTATACAAAATAAATCAGTTTTATTTTTTAATCAAATTATATATTTTTTAAATGATATGATCAAAAAATGTTTGCATCTGTACTGTCCACTTCTAATTATTTTTACTCTTTCCCATTTTGTTAGCAGTTACATTGATTGCAGGCTTTAACCTTCTAATTTGGAAACAGAACAAAGACCCAAACACCTGCAAAGGCAGCAGGGATGTAGTCCTTGACCTCTATGTACACAAAGAGAGCAGGCAGAGTGAGAGGCATGTTGCTCTCACTGCGCAGGCAGATGTGATGGAAGCCTGCAGGGCACAAATAAAAATTTTTTTTAAAACACAGCAACACTTTTTAACCACGAGCAGCCTTAACAGCTCAGGTTCACTGACCTGACTGGACGGCATCGAGAGGGATTATTCTGTGTCCCACAAATTTTCCATTCTCTTCATGGACGACGATTCTTAAAACAGCCATTTCTGGAAGCAGGATCTATAAATAACACACACATTCAGTCTAAGAGCTGAGATGGATGTTTTGCTCTTTGGAACCCATTTAGGGCTGCAGTGCCCACCTTCTCGAAAACAAAAGGCTCTTCGTTCCACACTGGGTTAATGGCATTTGGTGTCGTGGACCACTTTGTGCGATACTTCTTCTTGGGGTCTCCTGGGAGCCCAATCACCTCCACTTCAACCCCAGTTTTCACGCTCTTTTCAGAAAGAAACTGTCCTGAATAGATCTGTTGGGACAGGTACGTGAGATTCGATGACACACAGGTATGAAAAGAACTATAGCATTGATGAGCGATGCTGTGCCCATGCATGCAGATGAAAGAGTGGATATTAATAGAGCTAGGGTTTTCTCTGATGCGAGGTTTGATAAATTACCAGGAAACATGTTTCAATCACAGCTGGGAGCTGATATTATACTCTGAATCCAAACAAAACACAAAAGCACTTCCCAGAACTACACAGGCTAAATTAGTCCTCAGAAACAGCTTTCAAAGCAATGCAATAAATAACAGAGTATATGGCAAATATTTGAACTTTATACAGGACTTTGCAAAAGTATTAACACTTCTTGAACTTTTGATAGTTTGTCACATTATAACCACAAACTTAAATATACCTTAAGATTTTTCTGTGTTAGAGCAACACAAATGAGTGAGCATTTATGGCGCTTAAAAAATCTTAGCAAAAATCTGAGATATGTGTTTGTATAAAGCCCCTTATAGTCAATTAAAGTCAAGTAGGCTATGTCTCTGTCAGCTTTGCAAATTTAAAGATTTACATTTTTGCCCCAATCCTTTTAGAAAATAGCTCAATAGATCAGATTAGGTTTATAGCATTTATTTTGAAGTTGTGTCATAGGTTTGCAGTAGGATTTAGGATTTCTAACACAAAAGTATGCATTTATTTAAACTAAAGGTGCACAACTCCAGTCCTTTATAGCTACTATCCGGCAACTTTTATATGCATCCCTTCCCAGTGCACCTGGATCAAATAGATGAACTCCCTAATCAGCATTCAGTTCTCCAGAGGACTGGTGATTAACTGATGATTCAGTCAGTTGATTCAGGTGTTTTTGAGTAAAGCTGAAAGTAGTTTTTGAGGACTGCACTTTGGCACCCCAGATCTAACGCATTTCACTGCAGCCCTGGCTGCTTTTAATGCTTGTTGTCATGCTGAAAGGTGGAACCACGACATATTTTCAAGTTTATGGGTCTGTAAGGAAGATATTTGATAAGTTTTGAGCCTACCTTAATGGTAAGTGTGCTTGCCACAACCGTATCAATCCTGTCACAGAAGGGATCAAACTTTTTATCACTGCGGCGCATCACATCGTGTTTCAGGAGGTAACCTGTTCTGCCGTTGAATTCAAACAAGGCCATGTTAAGCTGCATGGGGAAATCTGAAAACAGAAAGAAGTGTCACTTATACTGCCTGTCTTCAGTTTCAGGAGCAACAGTGAGCAGCACCAGGGATGCAGATATCACTCAGAAGCCAGTGCAGCACAAGAAGGTACACCACTGACCTCCAGTGGCAAACAAATGAAGTTACGCTTCAAGATGGGGGAAAAAGGAAGGTAAATGAAATGTACTTAATCAAGAACTAAGATGGATGTGTTTATAATAAGTAAGGTTTCTAAGTTAAAGTGTAGAAATGTACCCATTGTCTGGTAGTTGAGGGCCACCATTTGGCAGCCAACATTCCAAAAAGGTTGAGGGCTGTAGTTGGAAGAATCCATTCTTGTTCCTTTGGGGTAAATCCTGCTCATCTGTCTCTTATTGTATCTTAAAAATATAAGGTTTAGGAAATGTGTCTTCAGGTTTTTAATCCTTTCTTTCTGTAATAACTAGATAACTTCCTTAATGTTCTTTTTAAGTGCAGAGTAACATCTGGAGTTCTTTTCAAGGATACTCAACAAATTCAACAGCAGTCTTGGCAATCATCGCCTCCCCTTTAGTTTCCACAAAAGATGAGATGACATAGCTCTTGTTTTTCTCTACAAAAAAAAGAGAAAGAAACAAGAAGACACAAACGTCTGACTTTTACATCTTTAACAAAATTGTCGGGAAAAATGCATCTATGTGGTGTGAGCTTATGTTATACTTTTTGCATTTTCAAAAGAGATGAACTTGTTGGGCTGGATGTAGTTGACTATGGATGACATTGCTTCATATGCAGTCACTTCCTGTCCAGCTGTGCCCTGTTGAGGAGTTGAAAAGAGATTTCCTGATATTTTGAGTCTTCCTAGTCAAAACAGAGGAATCATTCGTATTTCACCTCATCTGATGTCTTCATTTTCTCTTCATCCTGTTCTTCAGTATCTTCTTGCTCCTCGTTGTCTTCCGCAATTACTTCTCCTTCAGCTTCCAATACATAAATGTCATTACATTGTGAAAATTTGAACCTAGAGTGTATTTTATTGTATTATCTGATTTTTTACTCTGGATATTTAGACTGCACCTTGGTTTTCCTGGGTGGGAGCGGCTGGGTTAGTTTCATCTTGGGAAGAAGCGTTTGGATCCTGGGTGGGTTCGACTGCAGCAGGTTGGTCGGTGACAGTTGCACTGGTTTTCTTAGTCTGGGCTGGTTTCTCATGGCTGCCCTTCTTGTTCTTGATGAGAATCTTCCCCATGAGTTCAGATGGGCTCGGGATCTGCTGGCCTGGTTTCAGCTTGACACAAGAGATGGGAAGAAAATAACAAATTTCAGTGAAACACTTTTCAAATTATTTGTTAAATTTGAAGGATATTTACTCAAAAGTCACTTGATAAGAGTTTATTTGGTCTTGGTAGGCTATGATTTAAAAACCATAAAACTTTATAATCTGAAGACTTGAAACAACCAAGTGAGCCAAAAATGTGATTAAAACAAGCAGGTATGTATTTGATCCTGCACTGTCAGTGCTGGATGTGGGAAGATAGGTCAGAAATTGACCAATCTAGAAAAATTTTAAAATCAATATATTCAAAAATCATCTTAATGTTCTGGATGGCAATGGATAGTAAAACAGCTCAGGCTCTGAAATACAGGCTTAATCATATTATGAGGTAAACATACATTATTCCATAATCCATCTGTGATGCTGCAATGGTTTTGGCTGACAGAGATAGGAAAGCATGCAGTTTTAGTCTTAAAATTCTACCATTTATTACCTTCATTAGTGTGATGGAGACCACAAAACTCAAATGAGTTTCTGTGTAATAACACATTCCTGCGTGTAATGTTTCAGAAAGTGATAGTTTAACAATTGCTTAGAAAGTAGAGCTTAACTTGATCTATTATTTGACAAAGAGTTCTAATGCAGTAATAAACTTACAGCAGGGCCAGCCCAGGTCTTGGGCAATATAGACAAATGCTGTGATACGACCAGTGGGCAGTTGAAGGGATCACACATACACTTAGCTCACGGTGCAGAACAAAACATGAGGCGCCACAAAGCAGGATGGGAAACCACCACCTCCACCAATCAGACTTCTTTTACCCGCCATTCGGTTTTCGTCTTTATTGCGTCAAAAAAGTTAACATGTCAAAGCGTCCCAAATTATCTGGTGCCCAGAGGAAGAAAAGAAATGAAGAGGAGGAAAAACGTGACAAATACAAAGGTAATGTTACAGTAAAGATGATGTTGATATTATTTTGATGTTACAGAAAGATGATGATCAATAATGCCATTAGCTATTAGCATACATGGTTAGCTAATCTATAAATAGTAGGGATGCAACGGGACAGGGTAAAGTACCGGACCGTTCGGTACGCCCTGCATGGTACAATCCGTCCTCCTGTACCGCGGGACTTCGGTACTGCCATTGATTTTGTGCTGGTAATTAGTTAATGCCGGCCCAACGTTACCAAACTACGCCGCGCTCCCAGACACAGGTGCAACAACCAGCTCGCTGTTCCCCGCTCCAGCAGCTGGTTGGCATAGAGACACGTCCTCCTCTCCACAATGCTCGCATCAAAGAGCAGTGAGGAGCAAAAAAATGTACACGGGTCGGTTGCGCTTTTTCAGAAATCAGCCCTGATGTGAGGTGCTGCTAAAATTTCTCCCCGACTTGAGCGCTCTCTCGGGCGCGCTCCAGCATTCAGGGACCCCGGGTTGCGCTGTGTTCATCTCCTATTTGCGGTATGCCGGAGCGCGAAGCAAAGAGGAGATGTGCTGCGCTCCATTCATTGATGCACACACAAATGCCCTTTGAGCTGCGGGCACATGAAGAATATTCGCCACCTGTGTCAGTGTGGTCAGATGCGCTCTTGTTTAAAGAACTAGTAAAATACAGAAAACATTCTGTTACTGCGGCCCTGTGTGTGAACCATAATCCCAGAGAGACGTACAGCATGTTAATGTTGTATTCTCATGGCTTTGACCCATACAAACCTGTAACGATGGGCGGACTAAGTTAACTGTGACATTCTGCTTTTGTTCCCACTTCCCAAAAAAAATCAAAATATTTGTTTTGGGATTTAAAAAAGCAGTCTCTTTCGTCTCTGTACCGCGGACCATGGCCCAAGTACCGAGGTTGTCATATGATGATGTAGATGACTTTGCCTCAAGAAAATCCAGGAAAGTCAAACTGTAGCAAGTCATGTAAGATTAAGGAGGTGGTTCCTGAAGTAATTTAAGGCAGGACCAAAAACACCAATAGAGCTCTTTTAAAGATCATCTTTTCATTTTTTTAATCAGATCCTTGTTGTATTTTTGTGCCTTCTTAAAGATACTAATAGATAAGATATATAAGATAGATAGAGAAAAGAAGAGAAGATAGATAAGATAGATAAAATAGATAGATAAGATAAGATAGATAGATAGACAAAAGAAGATAGTTAAGAAGATAGATAAGATAAGACCTGATAAGAGCTGTTGTAAGGTCTTATTTTGCACAGTGCCGTATTTCTATTGTATTTAAGTTAATGTCACTTGTTTACACTTTTCATTTCGGGAGTATTTAAATTTAATACTTTATGTAAGCTATCTATATTGTATTTAATATGTTGAGTTCATTTTTTAATTTATTTCTTTAATTATTATTACTATAATTAGTATTTTGAATGCGCAATTGTTTTATTTAAATAAAAGAATGTCTACGCTAAAAAGTTTCTTGTGAGTATGTACACTAGCAGTGCAAGTACTGTACTGCAATGCAAGGGGGCACCACTTAAAATCTTGCCTAGGGCACCAAATTGTTTAGGGCCGGGCCTGACTTACAGGGTATTTTTCCAAAGGCTCTGATAGCAGAGCGTCACCAAATATTGTTTTGCAGTAGTTGGCCATCTTTTCCTGCTGTTTCACCCTAAAAACAAATCAGAAAAACACCATTCATGTTGCAACATCTGTTCAAAATGCCCAGTTGCATCACCATTATGTTCTATAAATATTACAAAATAATAATATTTTGAAAATTACTGGGAAAATGTTATAATGAAATTATTAGACTATGTTGAGTGTAAAAGAAGAGTTTAAAAAAAGCTTACGAGTCAACATGGTTCTCGAATGAGAGAATGACAGGATGTTTTGAGGTCTTGAATGCACTCTCAGCAATGGCCTCTATCACATCCTGTTAATTGACACAAACAAAAAGTATTTTTACTCCTTTTTTTTTTTACTTTTTTGTTTCATTTATGTGTAGAAACTTGTAATTACACACATGACACATTTCCCAGACACGCTCTTTGCTTTCCTGAAATGTACAGGAAACTTTTGCAGGTCACTATGTAGAACTTTTCAGAATTTACACATTATGTTGCTCAACTATTCAATTCATTTTGTTGCCTAATGTACCCACAATTTACATGAAATTTTCATGAAACTTATGAGTAACTTTGTGGAAATTTACTAAACTTACAGGCTTTATTCCAGGAACATATAAGTTACTTTTCATTATCTCACGGGTTATTTTCTTGAATCTTTCTGTTCTCACATTATGTTCCTATAATTTACTTGTTGTCTCCTTGACGCATACAGGTCAATGGAGATTGCTTTAATAATTTTAGATGTTAATTTCCAAAACTATCAAAGGTTCGTCTCCCACAGGTTGCAGATTATTACTTCCCATTGATCTAGCAGGTTACCATCTGAAAAATCCTGATCACTTTTTGGTGCTTTCTTCTTCTTTTCTGGTACTTAAGTATTACTTTCGAAACCATCTAGGATTTAAATTTTATATCCTGGAACATACAGATTACTTTCCTGGAACACTGAAATAAGTTACTATAACTTCTAGGAGACTTTTCAGAACTTTTACATCTTAATCTACTAGAACTTGTGAAATACTTTCCTGTAATATACAGGTCACAAGCTGAAACCTCCTGGTTTTGTTTCTTAATGGACCTTCCCTAGTACCTTTTACATGTTACCTATCATAACCTTCCAGAAATTTATATTTTATTTGCGCGCAAGGTGCTTTCAATTGACTAAATCAATTTAGTAATAAATGTAAGGAATTCAATGATTCATTTCAAGGAGCAAGCAGAGTTGTATTACAGTATGTGACTTGCTGCCATTCGCTTCATAATACAGCCCTGTCTTCAAAAGTACCCAAGGAGTTTTGAAAGGCAAACTCTATATTCTGGAGAGCATCAGGCAACAAATCACCTCCTAATCTAACCCAGTCAAACCAAGTAAACTTTAAATCCAGGAAAGTTACCTGAAGGTTCTAGAAAGTACTGAAAATTGACCTTCAAGTTTCTAAAAACACTCAATGTAGAGAGTTACCTGTAAGCTCAGTTAAAAAAAGAGGTCATGTTATTATGTGTTGCTTCTGATTTGTGTAAAAGTTAAAGGCAGTGTTGCAAGCCACATGTTAAAAACAGTTTTCACAAAAATCACCTGATTCTTTTTTAATATCAGTTTGAAAATGTACAGAAACAGAATGAATTTGTTTCAGTGGTAAGCATCTCCCTCAGAATTAAATAAACTGAACCAAGGTTCACTTGGTCCACTGAGGCTCCATCTCTGCAGCTGTCCTTAAAAGGAAGTGTTGAGTGTAAGAGGGTAACGCCTGCCTGCCAGCCAACCCGTCAGCCAGCCTTTGTGTTTGTGTCTTACTTCTGTCTAACCCTTGACAGCTCAGAGTAGTTTTGCTTCTTGTTTTAAACAAGCATCAATAAATAACCATTTCTTTTGAGTTTCTAGGAGGTTGATATTGTATTTCTTGCACATTTCGGGACAATTCATGTTTACATTGTGCAACATCCTTTATGAATCGAAAATGATCTCCAAAAATTACCAACAACATCTAAAAGTACCTTGAAAAGGATCTCAGTACACATGGTGAAGCCATGGGTAATGATGGGCTCTTCATCTGGAGGTTTTCCTTTCCAGCAGTCCAGCTCCAGACACCTGCAACCAGACAGCAGGCACTGACGATACATCTCTGGGGACGATACGCCAGAGAACTGACCAGCTGAACAGGGAGAGTAGGAAAACACGTCAAAGCTTGTGTATGTGTTCATTTGTTACAAGTTTCAAGAAAAAGATCAAATTTAAAGACTATTGTGTCATGATAATGTAAATCATAAGGGATGAGCAATACAACCAAAATATTTTTACGCATCTGACAGCTTATAATGGTTTTCTTTCACTTATATGTTTTCTAAGGTTAATTCGTTGATCCAGTGATTTTGAGGCTGAAGTCAAATGGGTATTTGACCTGTTAGATATGTGTTGTGGGAGGACTTGATAAAGTAGTGGGGTATAGGTTGGGTCATGTCTTGACACTTGGCCAGCTTGTCCTGAATGACCACTGATGTCTCTGGACCCATCAAGAAGAACAAAAAACCTTCTGGAGAGATCAGTCCTGTGGATTCATACGAAAATAATTACAGCAAAAACTCATAAAGTATAATTGAAACAAGAAGTTCATTTTCTCCAATTTTTTACCTCTGTTGGAATTATTGGACAATGGTTCATACTTGTCAATCAGGGCCTTGATCTGGTCTTGCCGTAGACGTGGAAACAGCTCCTCATTAAGACGGGAGTCCCGCTGCTTTTCGTTCAGGAACTTGGCGAAATTGTCCTTCGTCATTGTAGGTTTGGTGGAGCTGCAGCGCAAAGTGAGACAATCCCATCAGCAATGCACCTGACTGAGCTCAACTCCATCTAAGATCATTGTTACATTGGATAGAGTTGAAAAAGGTAAAGTGTCTTAGCGGAATATATTTGTGCATTTTCTTGGGGGGAAAAATGAGATGACCTACTATGAAGTGAAGATCTCATAAATCTCTGGTCTAGGACAGAGATTTGTCAGGAAGGTCCTGAAGGTAGCTTCAGTGAATACATCCGGCTTAATGGTGTCATACTAAAACACAGTTTATTTTTATTTCAGATCTTGTTAAAAAAAAATAATATGGTTGAAAATCAACGGCAATTTTGAGATGAATTTGTTTTAAAGGGCCTATATCATGCAAAATCAAGTTTTTGGAGTTTTCAATAATTGGGTAATGCAATTTTCTCATAAAAACAACCCACCAGAGTGGTTTTTGGCTTAATTCACGCATGTCTGAGTAATCCTCCTTAATCCTGCTCTCCTGTTATACCTGTGACATCACTAAGTGAAAAAAAGGGAGTGCTAGAGGTGTCTGCAAAACCCCTGCAGGCAGAGCTGCTTACCTCTGCTAGAGGTCCAAACACCGCCTCATCCTTCTCAAACCTCATGGCTGCTTCAGTTTTTGGCAGCTTAAAACACTTTTTTTGTTGGAATTTTACTTTCTCTGTGAAAGCACCCATTTGGCTGCATGGATTACAGGATTTTATTCTACATTCCTAAAGAACAGCAGCTGGATCAAAGAACAATGACGCCTGATGGACAGAAAAGTAAGTAGCTACTTGCTAATGCTAATGTTGGTTATTCATTTATCTAGGTGTTTATGTGATCTTATACCAGCATTGTATGGTTAATTAATGATCTGTAGTATCTCAGCATGTTCAGTAAATGGATGCAAACAACACTCACAGTTTTTTTTATACACTGGGCTGAAAAGATCTGCTTACTGGACTCAGCTGTGTTATTTTGGCTCTGTGTAAAGCCCGGAGAATTAGCAACTGAAATAAGTTTAATTGACTCCGCCTAAAAAACAAAATAAATAAATAAACCAAATGTCTGAGCCCCTTAATATGACACATTTTAATTGTGGTATTTGGTGTTTTTTGATTTCAATGTCAAAATACTGTTTGCGATAAAGCTCAGTCCTGTTTTTCTCAGTCTGCGTTGCTTTGACTCTGCACGGGAGAGGAGCGGAGGAGTGGGAGGGGGGGGGGTGTTGTCAGGAGGCGGGATTATGGAGAAGCGAGCTGTTTTACTTCGCGGTCCAACATTAACTACAGGATACAAGTTAAATATCAGGACAAATGAATACTGTATAACACCAACTGTAAAATGTTGTCATATATATATATATATATATATATATATACATATATATATATACATATATATATATATATATACATATATATATACATATATATATATATATATATACATATATACATATATACATACATATATATATAGGTGCTGGCCAGTAAATTAGAATATCATCAAAAAGTTGAATTATTTCAATAATTCCATTCAAAACGTGAAACTTGTACATTATATTCATGCAATGCACACAGACCAGGGCTGCACGGTGGCGCAGTGGTTAGCACTGTTGCCTTGCAGCAAGAAGGTTGTGGGTTCATATCCCGGCCCAGGGCCTTTCTGCATGGAGTTTGCATGTTCTCCCCGTGCATGCGTGGGTTCCCTCCGGGTACTCCGGCTTCCTCCCACAGTCCAAAAACATGAATGTCAGGTTAATTGATGTCACCAAATTGTCCTTAGGTGTGAGTGTGTGCATGGTTGTTTGTCCTGTTTGTCCTGCCCTGTGATGGACTGGCAACCTGTCCAGGGTGTACCCCGCCTCTCGCCCATTGACAGCTGGAGATAGGCACCAGCACCCCCCGTGACCCATTAAGGATTAAGCGGTAAAGAAAATGGATGGATGGATGCACACAGACCAATGTATTTCAGAATCAGAATCAGAATCAGTTATTGGCCAAGTATGTCACATACAAGGAATTTGACTCCGGCAAACTTTTCCAATGTTTATTTCTTTTAATTTTGATATTTATAAGTGACAACTAATGAAAACTTCAAATTTGGTATCTCAAAAAATTAGAATATTTTAAAGGCCAATGGAAAAAAAAAACGTTTTTTTTTTTAAATGTTGGCCAACTGAAAAGAATGAACATGAAAAGAATGTGCATGTATAGCACTCAATACTTAGTCGGGGCTCCTTTTGCCTCCATCACTGCAGTAATGCGGCGTGGCATGGACTCGATCAGTCTGTGGCACTGCTCAGGTGTTATGAGAGCCCAGGTTGCTCTGATAGTCGTCTTCAGCTCCTCTGCATTGTTGGGTCTAGCGTATTGCATCTTCCGCTTCACAATACCCCATAGATTTTCTATGGGGTTAAGGTCAGGCGAGTTTGCTGGCCAATCAAGGACAGGGATACCATGGTCCTTGAACCAGGTACTGGTGGTTTTGGCACTGTGTGCAGGTGCCAAGTCCTGTTGAAAAGTGAAGTCTGCATCCCCATAAAGTTGGTCAGCAGCAGGAAGCATGAAGTGCTCTAAAACTTCCTGGTAGACGGCTGCATTGACCTTGGACCTCAGGAAACAGAGTGGGCCAACACCGGCAGATGACATGGCACCCCACACCATCACTGACGGTGGAAACTTTACACTGGACCTCATGCAACGTGGATTCTGTGCTTCTCCGCTCTTCCTCCAGACTCTGGGTCCTTGATTTCCAAAGGAAATGCAAAAATTGCTTTCATCAGAAAACATAACTTTGGACCACTCAGCAGCAGTCCAGTCCTTTTTGTCCTTGGCCCAGGCGAGACGCTTCTTACGCTGTTTCTTGTTCAAGAGTGGCTTGACACACGGAATGCGACAGCTGAATCCCATGTCTTTCATGAGTCTCTTCGTGGTGGTTCTTGAAGCGCTGACTCCAGCTGCAGTCCACTCTTTGTGGATCTCCCCCACATTTTTGAATGGGTTTGTCGTCACAATTCTCTGCAGGGTGCGGTTATCCCTAGAGCTTGTACACTTTTTTCTACCACATTTTTTCCGTCCCTTCGCCTGTCTGTTAATGTGCTTGGACACAGAGCTCTGCGAACAGCCAGCTTCTTTAGCAATCACCTTTTGTGTCTTGCCCTCCTTGTACAAGGTGTCAATGGTCGTCTTTTGGACAGCTGTTAAGTCAGAAGTCTTCCCCATGATTGTGGAGCCTTCAGAACAAGACTGAGGGACCTTTTAAAGGCCTTTGCAGGTGTTTTGAGTTAATCAGCTGATTAGAGTGGCACCAGGTGTCTTCTATATTGAGCCTTTTCAGAATATTCTAATTTTCTGAGATACTGAATTTGGTGTTTTCATTAGCTGTCAGTTGTAATAATAAAAATGAAAATTAATAAACACTTGAAATATATCACTATGTGTGGAAGGAAAGTATACAGTATAGAAGTTTCACGTTTTGAATGGAATTTCTGAAATAATTCAACTTTTTGATGATATTCTAATTTACTGGCCAGCACCTGTATATATGTCTGTCCCAGAAGTTGAAAGCTGTAAAATAGCATGATATAGTCCCTTTAAGTAAAAAAATATTTTTTTGTTGTTTCTGACCTTTCCTTTGGGAAGATGAGCTGCAGCCAAAGCACTTTCAACCCTCTTCTTATCAGCAGGGAACATCTTGTAGATGCTTAAAAAACAACCAATAATTTGGACAAGAATACATACACACACACTCATATTACAAGCTGTTGTAAGGTAATACTATAACCTACTTTTTCACTGGGATTTTGCCATCCTTGTTCGTCTGAAGAGAAATACGGCTGTATCTGAGATTAATTTAACAGGATTTCCATTAGAATTTTCATATATCGCATGTACAAACTGTTATTTACATCTACACCACTGTCACATTAAGTTCACTTACATTTTCTCCAGGAAAACCTGTCTGCATGCATTAGTTCTTGCAGCATTGTATGCAATTGCAAGAATGTCATCTGCCCAGTTCTTTGAACCAAAAAAACACAGAATGTTGAAAAACATTCAAAGTATTTGAGAGATGAGATTTACAGTGCTTTGCAAACTTCTACCTCCCAGTGATGCACTACTTTGTGCTGGTATATCATTTAAAAACCCAATAAAATGTATTGACGTTTATGTCCGTAATATGACAAAATGTAAAAATGGTCAAGGGGTGAGAATACTTTTGCAAGGCATTGCAATGAGTATTTACAAAAATGCACACTTTCACCACTAGATGGTGCGAACATGGTAGCAGTACAGGAAATTATGGTAAATGTTGCATTTGAACAAAAAAAAAATCTTTAATTTTATTTTGACTGATTAAATCTAAATGATGGCGCCATAAAGTCTAACAAAACTAAAAAGGAAGCTGTGAGTGCCTCATTAAAGGGAGAGCAGGGGATTATTGCATAATGAATGACAGCTTCTGTCTTTCTTTAAGACATTTCAGGGAACCAATGACATAAAAGGGTCGTGCAGGCGTTTATTATTACCTGAGTCACTTTTTCTTTTGAGGCAAAGAAGTTATGATAGGTCAGATTCACCATGTCTGGGCCTGAGACGATGGTCAGTGTTTTGGCAAGGTGATTGCTGTCAGGAAAATCAAGATTGAAGACATTCCGAACTTTTGGATGCTGTAACAAGACAAAAATACATCTGAAATTGATTTGTCTTAATGTTTTGGGAGTTTTTAGCATGAAGTGCAAATCAGATTTCCCCTACACAGAGTGAAGAGCTAGAAGATTCACCTTTTCAGGCAAATGTGGTGACCAGAAAATGCAAAAAATATGCACAAACACCCTATGATTCTTAAACACACACACGCACACACCCACCCACACAGTCTCACACAAGAGCTCACACAAAAAGGGAGAGCAATTGTGTGTTAGGTGGGACCTTCCTGTGCCTCATTACAATCAATCACTTCTGCTCCACTCTAAGTGATGCAGAAATGACGTCAGCCTTGGAACAGCTTTCCAAAAAGCTCCTTGGGGAGCAAATAGGAAGATGTGCGTCCATCTGCACCCAGACTGGAATTATGCAGCTCTCAGAGGAAACACATTTCCCTCTCCGTGAGGCATGACGATGGATGACTGCATGTTGAAACTCATTGGGGGCCTTCGAGGACTAGAAATGAACTGAAGCTACAACTGGCAGCTTTTAGTTAAAAGAAGGAGAAACAAAGACCAATCTCAGAGGAAAAGTCAGTCAGTTTGTGCTTATGCCTCTTTGTGCACTGGTGAATATTTGCGTTTCATCTGTACAGAATGCCTTGTACATTTGTCCATGGCTGTTTTTGCAATGCAAATATGTTTCCCAAATTAATGGGCAAACTAAGAACTCAACATCATATTTGCATGCACAGATTCTTACACAATAAGAAACTTTTATTATTTGACTAAATTGCCACGAATTGGCAGATTATTAAATCATGTAATATAGTAATAATCCAATACTCACTTTGGGAAGTTTTGCATATTTTCCTGTCCTTGTGTCCCTGATTGTAGCAACATCAAGGAACGTTATCTCCTAGAAATAAGAGTCAATGTCATATCCTGCTGTAACTTTTTATATCAACACTGGGACAAATATAGAATTAGATGCTACAACAAAAACTATTATGTTTACTTCACCTTTATAAAAATATATTCCCTACATTTTCTTAAAGTAACAGGCAAGAACATGTTGTTCCCTCTGCTGCAGCCCAGACACATGAGCCACACATTTAATTAAAAAGCCTCACTGGTTTTCTGATGTTGTGAAAACCAGAAGGGACCTTAATGAGGGGGACAGAGCACTGGAAGACGGGCAATCTACAAAACAAAAAGCATCACAGTCGGGCTGTACATCACTACCAATCGATAGCTGCCTAGGTGGGAAGGTGCCCAAAGGAGCTGTGAGTTATCCCAAAGCCTTCAGAGATCGGAATCACATACATTTTATTCAGTCTAAATCTGGATTTACCTGCATTTCAAATATGGTCAGATACTCTATCTAATACAATTCAATGCATATGAGCTACAGCAGCAATCCACCTAAAGTATATGAACACTTTGATACAACTTTAAAATGGTTAAAATCACAGCTTACCACAATAGTAGCTGCTGATGGTTTGAATACATTCCACCTCAAAATAATACGCGCAAAAGGTAAATAAATACTGTATAATTAAACTGAAATGTTTTTAAGATGCTGCCCATTGCATTGTCACAAAAGGCTTTTCCGTAACTCCTCTTTCCCTGACTGAGAGCAAATGAATGCTGCTCTATGGCAATATAATCTTGGTTCTTTTTGAAATCTCTTGAAATTGATCACCTTGCTTTGGTTTGTCCAGTAGATGTAAAAACCCTTCGGATCCATCTTCATTGTGACAGGAACAGTCTTTGTTGTGTCCTTGGATGAGACAAGGGAATTCACACAAATTAAATGTTTATTGATTTTAAACAACCTCCTAGTTGCAGTACACATTCACCTGAGGTGTTCTAGTCTTTGAGTTGGGTTAAATAATAAACAGATTTTCAGATTTAAAAAAAAGAAGAAAGAAAAGCCATTTAACTTTCTTTTCTGTTATTTACATTATGTATCAAAATTTTCACTTACCTCCGACCATTTGGTAAACCGCTCTCCTTTGACCAGATAGTCTTTGACCTCTGGTGGGTCAAGAAAGTATCTTTTCCTATTCATTTCTGTCCCTCTAACACATCTAAAGCTTAAATAAAGGTGCTGTCTGAATATCTACCATACTCATAGCCACTGACTAACTTATCACTACATCTGAATCCAAAAGATGCACTAAGCTGGTGTTCATTCCATCTGACTACAGTCAGGACGCACCCTAAGTCAATATGCATTGCAAATGAAGTCAGGAAAGTCACATATAACAAAATGAAAGGTTAACCTAAACAGCCTGTGATTTAGTGATCTTTATTCCAGCATGAAAAAGGTGATGTTAAAAATCGATTATATCAAACCACAATATTTATCTCTCATCAGAAGGTCTTTTTTCTTTGATCATGAAACATCAATGCCACAAGACAGACATTAACAATTTACGCTTAGAGTATGACTAGAAAAATAACTTAAATGGTCTACATTGTGAAATCCATCACTTTTATGAGGATTGAATTGTTTGAAAGGTCAAGAAATTACAAGTGCATACAAAATGCTATTGCAGAAGTATAGGTCTACTCAAAACAGCTTCTTACTCCTGCATGTTTTGGCTCTTAATCCTTAAAACTATAAACAATACTCTACCTTCCCTGATTGTGTATTCAGTGGAATAAGTACGTGTTCATACTGAAGATGAAAACTGCCCCGATAATGACGTAGTCTTAACTGTAAAATTATAGCTTGGCAACATTTTTGGAAAATTTTAGAAAAAACATTGAATCCATTGGCTGTCTACCTTTACATGCCTTTAGCATAAACCTTCTCCTGATTGGTTGATCAAAACATTTTTAATGAATCCACTGGATTTCAAATAGACTCAAATAGAATAGAAGGAAACAAAAAATAACCAATGTTTGCCAAACTGATCAAAAGAGGACTAATGCTGCGTTCACACCGCACAGTTTGTCTGCGTCAGGCAACGTGCCCAACGCATGAAGTTTGACGCATGTACTTTGAGGGTTCAAACGCTTGCTTCTGAGCAAAAAAGAGTGTGGGGGGGGGGGGGCTTCATAACAATGGCGGATCGTATCGAGAGAGTGGCTTGGCTTTATTTGCTAGATAAAGCTAGACAACGTTGACATCTGGTGCATCAGCGCCCATTCTTCAGATGCGTTCTGAGTTTGGGGAGTTTAACCATTTGCTCCAGGAGCTGCTTATGGATGAGGTTCGCTTTCAGCGCTACTTCCGTCTGTTCCGTGCCCAATTTTACGACCTCCTGGGCCCCATCGGAGCTCAAATCTCCTACCAGGACAACAACTACAGATGCACCATTCCTCCTGAGGAGCGCTTGTCCATCTGTCTTTGGTAAGTGTTATTTCTGAATTTCTAAATCGCCGTTTGTTGAAAATGTTTTCACTCAAACCCACGGTTCATTCAAGATATGTGTAGTGACATCACTACAGTGAGACGCTCTGACTGATTGACACATTGTCTCAAGTCCGTCAAAAGTTCAGCTAGCTGAACTTCTGCGTTGCTTGCATTTGCTACGTTGCCGCTTGCAACGCAAGTAACGCTTGAAAAGTTGACAGAGCCAACGCACACAACGCACCGCAGAGACTCTGACGGACGTCTGACGTAATCAACTGTAGACTTTACATGTAATCTTGCCGCAACTGACGCTGGCGTTTGGGGCGGTGTAAACGCACCATGAGCCTGTTTTTAGATGTAACATATAGTGTGCTACATTTATCAGTGTTTGGTTCATCCCCCTTGCACTTGTGCTAAGCATAATTAACTAATTATCTTTAAGAGAGTCTCCATTCTTATCAAACCTGGTTCCAAGACAAGGAACCACCAAGAGACCAAACAACATGGGGTAGAATTGACATTCAGCCAGTCTGAATAATCTTCCAGGCTAACATAATAGCTGCTGTTTTGCTGCCAGCTTAGCCAGGAGATATTCGGGCAGAAATCCAGTCAGTTCAGTAAGTAGGACAACTGCCCCATTTTGGATCTCACTAATGTGCTAGGTTTTTTTGCGTGTTTTTTTTTAAAGGTCATTTGTCAATCCAATTTCCAAAGATTGTTCAACTCCATTTGGTTTAATCTCTTTAGTTAAAGGTAAACATTTTAACTAAGAATGAAGCTGTAAAAGCCCCATTTTCAGGCTTCTAAAGGACTGACAGACCATTGCTAAATAGACTTGGACTTTAAAAACTTTAATTAGCATTTTAAACATTCAAGTTTCAGGGGAAAGAAACAATTTGTAGTGTGTAGACTAGCTTTAACCTCAGAATATTTACTTGTTTCATTTTTGTTTAAATCGCTCGACTTATTATTAGTGAATAAATCCCAATGTGATTACTGCTGAATTTATGATTATGTTCATTACTAGTTCTTGCTGTGTATGAATTTGAGTTAAACTATGACACTGTAAAATATAAAACAAATATAAAACACTATGAACATCAATAACACTTACAATAGCCTACTCACTCTACAACTCTAAAGAAAAGTGTTAAGAAAAGTGAGAAGATGCTTTTTATGTAGCTTTAGTGAACTGGCCCTTAAATAAGTAATCCCAAAATACACTTTTAAAGGTTCTTTGTTTAATTTATGTCTTTTGAAAATTTTCATATCACTAAATTCCTTTCAATTCTTCATCTACTTTGATTTATGTTTTCTTTGGAAATCTATTGTAATAACATTAAGCAGATTTTTTTTGTCTAATCATTCCACAACAACCATTTGTCTGGCATAATTTCCCTGATCTATTACTCCAGGTTAGGAGCAGGATACCAGTTTCTGTTTCCACAAAAGATCCCCGGTTATTTGGATAGCATTCAAATGAAGCTTCTGACTGTGCAATAGCTCGTGTAAACAGTGTGTGAGAGTAGGGCCACAGAAGGGACATTTAGGGAGCCTATCCAAACCAGACCAAATTTACGTGCACCCTTGCCCCTCCTTATATCTCTAATGAAACATTGTGGTGAAAACTATTAACCCTCCAATGCGTTCTCACTTTCACCTGTGGACACAGGCCACTCCGTGTCTTCCTATTTACAGAGAGTTGTTTAGAGTTGCTATAATGGCAGAGAGCGGTACTGGAAAAGTTGTGGCTAACTTTTGCACAAACGTTAGCCATTCCCCAGCTAACCAAGGCTACATCAACATGAGAAAGAAGAACAAAGAAAAGTCTGGCAATTAAAATATGCCTTGCAGACTGGAGTTGCATTTTTAAGATACCCTTGAATCTTAAAAGGCTTCAAAACTGAAGTAGTTTTGGCGACGTTTCTGTTGAACAGGTAGGACAGTCATTTATTCAGTAAAGTAAATCAATACAACGTTTTATTAATAAAGTTCACATTGACAAGCTGTGAAATTATAGGTGATGCGCATGTCCAATTGTAGAGGCGGGGTTAGAGGCAGTGTTTGGGGGGGTTGGATTCAAAAAGATTATCCTGTTCAAAAACTCCGGACTGCAGCTTTAATATCTAAATCCAGGTAAAAACATGAGGTAAGACGTTGTGAATTCATGTTTGATAGGCTTTCCATCAAATCTGACTGACTTTGAATTGTTTTTTGCAATGACGGATTTCAGTCTATGGATCCACAAAGCTGACGAGGACATACCAAGATGGGATTTACTGGATTTTATTTAGAAGTATCAATTAAGAGGCCTTGTAAATATTTGCATACCACTCTGCACATAATATTATTTGTGAAAGACATTAAGCCATATTTCACATGCAAGGGTTAAAGAAAGTGGTAAGCTTACTTTTTCATTGTGTGATATATGTGCTAACAAAGATACAATGATGCTATAAGTTTAATATTTTCTTCATGTTCAAGCTTTTTTTCTTTACAAACACATATCAGCAAATGATTTATCCAAAATTGGCTTTAAGATAAGTCAGTAACCTGTCCCCCTTTCCCAGATTTGACCAAATTAAAGGTGGCATATTTAACAGTACAATGAGATTTTATTTTGTAATGCTGAGTATCGTAAACAAATAGTCTGATTAATTTTACAATGATGAACACTTGTTTAAAACACTTGTCTAAACATGTTTACAAATGTGTATCTTAAAACAAAACTGTGTATAATTAACCAAACTATCATTATTTTTTTAAGATCCAAGATGTAAAATGTATCAAAATTAAATATAATTAAAAAAAACGAATGTTTTCCGTTTTTTCACATGTTGTTAATGACGAAATTCACATCCTATGGTGTGGCTTAGCTTCTGCTCTTGAAATAATTCATGTTACAAGTTAATGGAGTGTTTTTAAGCCTTTGATGTGGAAAAGTGACTCTTTGGGATTCCACACTCCAGTCCAGATGGTGGTGGTAAAGCACTTCAAGAAGGAGAAGGAGAAGAAGAAGGAGAGGAGTATGGAAAATTAGGCCTTTTCAAATAAATATCTATATGAATAAATATTAGACAAATGTATAATGCGACATTAAATAGTAAAAAAAACTGAATACATATAAAATGCTAAACTTATATTTATGAAATATTTTTACATTTACTTTCCAAATGTATTTATTAACATAAAATATTATTATATTATACTTTTTATCCCAAGAATAGATTTTAGATTTTTTTTCAGCCATTTTTATTTAATTATATCTGTTTTTACTCAAGCACATCATTATTCCACAGTCAGCTTTTATTTCACTTGTGTTTTTTGCCCCAGCGGCTTATTTTTTCCAGAATCTCACTTTTCATTATAAGAATTCATCTGCCAAGCAATGTCAGTGAGCTGCATGCTCATTGGCTCGTGCTTAATGGAATTGCTTTTTCGTGAATTGCCATGAAGAGGTTTAAAATCTTTTTTATCATTGATATTCATTTATTGTACTTAAACATCTAAAACAACAGTTCTTCATCCATTCATTGTCTATTATGCTTTTCCTTGATGGGTTGGGGGTTATTTGGGTGAGAGGCTGTAGACGTTGCCAATACATCGCAGGGCAACACAGACACAAACAGGACAAGCAACCATACACGCACACACTCACACCTAAGAGCGACTTAGGGAGACCAATTAAGCTAACAGTCATGTTTTTTGGACTGTGGGAGGAAGTTGGAGTACCTGGAAGGAACCTACACATGCACAGGGAGAACATACCAACTCTATGCAGAAAGACCCCAGGCTGGGATTCAAACCCAGGACCTTCTTGCTGCAAGGCAACAGTGTTACCAACCGTATCACTGTGCAGTCCCCAGTTCTTCGTTGTGAACTTTTTTTTAAGTATACAGGGAGGACCAGGATCCATGTGCAGATATAGTGTGCATGCCAGCAACAAGCCACTTCCTCCAAAATCTGGATAACTAACAGGTCAGCTGCATTATCCATGTCTGCAGTTCACTGGAGCAGCCTCTTAATTGTCTGAGACATCTCTGCTAGGACTTCAAGGCCAGGCATTCTCCTGGCCTAAAGCACAGGCATGCACACTCGATCTGCACATAGATCCTGCTCCTCCCTGTTTATTGAACAATATTAATTATGCCAGTGTTGGTCCTCCATAGAAACCACACCTGCCAGTAATTTACCATGTTTATTTTTAATACATTTACATTTTAAACTTTTACTGGATCAAACTGGAGACTGTAAGCAATTTAACAGCATGTCTGTTGTTTTCACATGAAATACCATAAAAAGTTTTACAGTATTTATTGTTATTGACTGCAATCTACTGTAAAACCCTTCACTGTGAAATGTATGGTTGCCAAAACATTACCGTTGTTCTTTCTACATTTACACTTTGCTGGAATTTATATATATATTTATATATAGGCTATATAACTTGTAATTTATAATTCATAAAATTCTTGAACGAGCACTCAGCTCCTCTGTTAGATGCTGCTCTGCATGCCTTGTCCAGATGTGAAGGTGATGATGGATGATGGGCTTTCTATCTCGCTCTCTCTCTCTCTCTCTCTCTCTCTCTCTGCCTCTTGGGGGTGCCGCACAGCTGCTACTTCTTTAAGAGCTACCGCCCGCCCCCTCTTCTATATTTTTAGCTGAGCCAGCTTCTTCATTTGCTGGATAAGACACACTTCTCTCTGTGAGTGTACTGGATGGACTTGAACGTTTTTAATGCATGACATCAGTTCGCATCCTGTGGATTAGCAGTGGGCCCATACATCCAGATGTTCCCTTGGAGTGTTTATTTCTATCTTAAGGCAGAGATTTGTTCCTCTCGGATGCTGACACGCGCCGTCACCCCGTGGATGCTTGATGTGCATTATGAAACGCAACGATCCACCGGGTACCTAATATGACGCGAGATCAAATATATTAAAGGGGAAATCTGTTCATCTAGAATCCAGACCTTTCTGCAGCGCAGAAACCTGCTTCTCGGCCCTCTCTGCTTCCGCTTTTCCTTGGACTGGGGGATCAGGATAAAACCTTCAAGACGGAGGGGGTAGTGGAGCATCGAGGGAAAAACAGGGGCAACATGAGAGAGCGGGACTTCATGCCCAACATGGAGAGAGGCAAACCTGCCACTTACACGGGGGACAAAAAGGCTAAAATGGCTGCTAAGACTAACAAGAAGTGGGTGAGACTTGCCACTGTTTTTGCTTATGTGTTGTCGGTGTCCCTAGCAGCCATTATCCTGGCTATTTACTACAGCCTGATCTGGAAACCGACCAGCGCATCCTCCTCATCTGGGAAGCCTGTGGTGCCTGGAGGGGTCTCTCCCACCGCGAACATCTCTGCAGTTTCTCCAAACAGTAGCGTATCAGAGTGGAACTCTACACAGACAGTGATGTTGACAGATATGGCTGTGAACCAAACCAGGCTGACCACGACCCCGCGCAATTATGCGGACAGGGGGTTCGTCTTCACGCACGGCGCAGCGGGGACAGAAAGTGCGCATGTGGAGAGACTGGACGCATCTTCCCACGGTGACCGGCACACCAGCGTTCCTCTCACACAAGAGGACGAGAGCGATGCGGCGACCGAAAACAGCGGCCCCGAGCAGGCGGCCACGGACGGAGCCAATATCCCTGCGACTTAAAACTGGAACATAAAGGAGACTGGTCGGGTGCCCATTATAACCCATCACTGCACCCTCTTATAGGCAATTTAAGAAACGGGAAGTTTAACAATCTCAAAACCGCAGGTCGGATAACACAAAGGTCTTCTTGCTGGAGTGCTCAATTTGCCGAGCCCCTGTATGGATGCTGAACTGCACATAACTCATAACCTTGATTTCATGCCTGAGAACAGAGGAGCGCTATTTTCTTCAAAGATCAGTTCCCCTTGCTTTGTTTTTTGTTTTAAGACATCTGTTTGCCTTAAATCCACTTTTGAAGCCAATTACCTGCTATAATGTTTGGACAAAACTGGTATAAATGTTTTTGCTAAATCATGAATGACGGCCAAAAAAGGATTTTGCAGAACATTTTAATATACTGAGCTATAACGTATCGTTTTAAATCTATACTATTCGGCCAGGATTTACGTGTGGGGCCCATATGGGTCAGAAACGGGCTAAAAAATGAACTCCAAATGGGATTGTCTGGAGGTGGTGTTATAGGAATAGAATGTTGACATTCCGGTATGAAGATATCCTAAAGTCAGCTTCACAAAATTTACACAAACATTTAATATGGTCCAGTCAGAGCTTTTTTTCCATTGAATATTGCAGGGAGGACATTAATTCACACTGAATCTAAGGTGTTCATGCTTATGTTTTCTGGGGGGTGATTTTTGCATTATTTAAAGACTTTGTGGATCTCACATTTTTTTATCCTTTGTCTAAGCTCAGCTCAGTATTAGACAAGGCCTGCAAAGCAAAATGCATAGAACCAAATCAGTAGGACTAATTACTTGTTGAGACTCCTGTCAAAATGTGCTTTATGTCTTGTCAGACTTTAATTTATCACTTTTAATTCAATACATATACTTAAAAAATATATTTAACACATTAAATTCAGTAGCACATTTCAAGAGCTTACTGTGCAAAATATTAGAGTTTTTGTTGTCCTTCCCTTTTTATAGCAACATCAGCCTAACAACCTGGTATCGGTGGGTTAATTAGTTGAGCTAGCTGCTCGGATAGCATGCCTGCACTCAGCTGCTTTACAAACATTCAAGTCATAGCCTTTTTATGGTGACATTGAAACAGCATTATCTTTACTAGAGTGACAAGTGGTGCTCCTTTAGTTTCCACTCCATGACCATCCATCTATTTGGTATCCGGAACAATTTCTCAACTCAAATTTGCCTTTCTTGTAAGCATGGGGGAAGCGTAGCAGGCATCTTTGAACCAACTGAATGATTAGTGCACAACAAAACTTTGGGAAGCTGTGCACAACTGTCTATACAACCAGAAAACATTCTGGTTATTCTGCCAACATTCTCATGTTTCATTAAACACAATTTAATATGAAAGATGTACATTTTTGTGGTTTTGAAATCATTACTTTTCAAAGCTTCAGTATACCTTCATAACTCCACACCAGTAACGAACCTATGCCCATGCATTGTAAAATTTAGTAAAAGTTAGGAAACAAAAGAGGTTGAGATGTATCGCTTAATTTTCTTGGGCCACTTCGTATCAAACCAGCCAGAACAAAATTCATATGGGGCCCTCATGCACATCTTGGCTGGGTATATTGCTTTTTGTTTTTTTACATATAGCCTATAAACTGTGCTTTCTTTGATGGATCAAACCCTGGATTCCCATTAGAAGAGCCTGCTTTATTAAGTTATGCTCAGGTACAGTATGTGCATATAACTATGTAAATGTTATGTGTATTTGGTTATGTACATATAAGACAGGCATACATATTTTGGCCTTGAACTTTTAGTGAAAATATGGCAGATTTATATTAAAAGTTACAGTATATACATTAGGCATACCTATATCCCAACATAAAAATAAACGTCTGTAGGAAATTATTAATTTCAATGGTTTTCTACCAGTTATCTGTTATCCTGTAAGCTGATGTTATATTTATTTACAATGTTTCTCAAACTGTGGCACAGGTACTACTGGTGGTACTTGTGCTTTTAGTAGTACTCAGAGGAACATATGGTATCAAATATTTACAAAGTAAATGTCATGTAAATGAGCTGTAATGTAGAGCTAATAAGCCCAAATTGCTACAAAAGACAAGACGTTCAAGCAAATTGATCAGGATGGTTATTTTGACAGATGAAAACTAGCCTTTTGGTACATTTACATTTAAGTTAATATCTTTATTGATGTACATTATCCATTTTGAATACATGTATACAAATAAATATACATATATTAAAATAATAAAATGGAAGATAGAGGAATATTTTGAGATCTACTGTTACAGAAATAGATCACTGAACTGAGGAGAGGTACCTTATAATGTCCTACTTTTTCGTTTACCTGTTAAACTGGAAATTTGATGTGGAAATAATATCAAACCCAATTTAACTGTGTCCAAAAAGCCATAGGATTTCTGACTGTTTTGCACTAAATGACTGGACTAATTAGGAGAGTGTTGGGGACGTCCTAATACAGTCCTTTTAAGCAGCTGCTGAGTTTGGAGCAGTAGGTATTTCTAGTTACTTGGAGACAATGTAAAAAAGGAAATAAAGGCATAACCTGACTGCAAATGTCAAAACCCTATAGTACAATGATATTTCACTTGGCTATACATCAGAATGCATTTAAGTTTAAAGTACAGTGTATTTTCTGTTTTTCTTCTTGCAACAGTATTATACTCTAGTTGTTCTTTTTTTTCTGTGCTTTTTGAGAAGAACTAAATGCTAATGTTTCTGGATAGCGCAAAAATATTTTAGGTTAAAAAGTATGTCATTGCTTTATGGATGTCAGTAATATTCATATCAAACATATGTCAGAAAACTTTTTCAAACACTCGAGTTACAGTGGTTATTGCACCATTAAGATGTGCTGAAGATAAACATATATCTTTCTGGAGATTTGCAGCTTCTGCCCCAGGTTACCAAGAGACAAAAACAAATAATAATTTTTAAGGTCAACAATACCATTTTCCTTATCCCTCCCCCAACTCCACAAACACATCTAGGGGTAGCTCAACCCTTAAATCCTTGAAATATGATTCAGCTTCATATTTCTGTTTTTACTGTGAATGGATATTTTACTTTTTGGCTGCGCTGTGGTGCAGTTGTGGTGCAGTTATCCCTCGTGGCTAGAACATACTGGATTTGAATCCTAGCCTGGAGATTTTAGGAAGTTTGCATCTTCTCCTTGTGCAGAAATTGATTTTCACTGGGTTCTCCGCCTTGATCCCACAGTCCAAAAAATATGACTGTTAGGTTAATAGTTTACCCTTTCGCCCAATGAGCTCTGGAGAAAGACACCAGCCCCTCTGTGACCCTTGCAAAAAACCAAGTACTAAGGATGTTAACAATATTTTACAAAGAGTTGCAATTAACTTAAACTATTGGCTTACATTTCCTGCCGATTTTGTAAAAGAAAAAAGCAGCCCATTGAAAAAATATTGTTATAAATCCATGTTGATTTGTAGCACGTGTGTTGGAGATACGGAAATAACAATATAATTGTCATATTTTATATGTTCTTCAGTTACACTGAAAAAAAGCAGAGAGTTTTGTTGTGGCCTGGACCCCTTTTACCAGTAGCAATACTAGAGAACATCCTTCCACTGTCGATATTTGCTCATCCTTGCTAGGTTACAGGGGGCTGAGAGGCTTGGCACACCCTGGACAGGTCGACTTATTTCCAGGTACAAAACATATAGACTACTAAAAACAGCATTTATATTTCTGGAGTGACAGTCAAAGTTGGAATACCTGGAAAGAACCCACTCATGCTTAAAGGGAGTAGTCAACAACTGGGGTTCAGTCCCGATACCGTCTTGTTGCAAGGCAATTATGCCACTATGCAGCCCCATGTATTAATTTGTGGGGAAAAGTGAAAGAGAAACAAATAATGAGAAGTGTATTACTGGAGCAACGTTAGCCTTTTAAAATGATGGCAGCCATACTGATACTAAAAATCAGTGTTGGCTAGAAAGGCCATCCTTTTTTTGTCCCCCTTTTTTTTTGCTAGTATGGTGCTCTGCTTATCTGTTTTGTACTCCAAACATGTGGTGCAAATGGATAATGACGTGTTATTTTTTTGTGTGACTTAAGATACACAGGACAATGTCAAGTGAAATTTGAGAAATCGTTAGAAATCTCTTTAAAACATGGTGACGCTTTTGCATGAAAGTTTAAGAGCCATTAGTTTAGAGCCATGCAGGTAAAGTAGATCCAAATAAATTCTGTTTAATTTCACTTAAAATCTCCAGTTTTCTTTCAAACATGGATGTCAGAGGGATTTAAATGAACAGTGATTCAGTTCAGAGTGCAACAATGAGCACAGTTTCTTGCGAAGGCGTAGGTACAACAGAAATGAGAGCAGCGCCAGCACAAAGAGGCCTCACTTTAGAGGCCTCTTTGAGGCCAGTCTTTTGATCTTAAGAATTTAATTAGATCTAAGTGGAAGCTTTAACGGTTTAAGCAGCTGTACGATAGAAGGGTTCAAATGTTTACATCTTCCAGAATGTCACACAGTTCCACTTCATAAAAAACACATGTGACAAGCTATAAAGTGGAAATAACACCAACCACCCTGTTCTTCTACAGTGTGAGGGAGGCATATCGATTTGAGTTCTCTTGTTGCTCGGTACGGAGCAGAGAGGTACATTACACAATGCTGCTTGCTGCTATTTTGACTCTGCTCTGTCTTAAAAAGGGAATCGCTTGGATGAGAGGTTCGACTTCTGTGGTGCCAGTAACCACAATCCAATTTAAATCATCTGATTTCCGCTGAGCAGCCACCACATCACTTTGATGTAAACAGTGAGGACAGGCCTTGTGTCAGTGTGACAGATTTGCAGAATCAAAGCCAAGGTTGTGCGCTAAACAGGAGGTTCATTCATCAGAGCAGACAGCAGGAAATAATTACAACAGCGACTCGTCTGTGATTGGACCTAAAGCATACATAACCAGTGGATCTTATAGCATCCTTTTGATAGAGGAGTTCATCTATGCTGGTGGTTATTGCTGGAAGCTGCATCTGAGTCAGAGCGCATAATGTATGACCTCATGCTTTTCGAACCTATTCACCCAAGCAGATGATTCAGTTATCTGATATCAACTCAGTCATATGTTCCAAAAGAGACTTCTAAGAGATAAAAAGAAGAAAATAGGTCACAACTATCCATGCAATAAATTCTTAAAAGAGGCTTTTATTCATTGCTATAGAAAGCCTTGCAAAAGTATTGACTTTTGTCACAATTAGATAACAAACTTTGACTTTTGACTTAATGTGAAAGGTCAATTTAAAGTAGTACATAATTGTGAAGTGTAATATTAATTATTTTAAAAACAAGTCTAAAAATTAAAATGTGAAATGGTGTTGTTCATTTAGAAGCTAAAATGTTTTCCCGCTCTTCTTTTCAAGTGACTTAAACTCTGACAAATTGGATGGAGAATTTTCAGTTTTCAAGTCTTCCCAAAGATTCTCAAATTATTTGTAGCCTCTATCATGTTTTCATTAAAAGCTCAGAACTGACAGATGTGGTTCCTTGCACTATTAAAATATTAGCTTCAAACTTTTGGAATTAGTAGATGATTATCTGAGGAAGGTCACATTTGTTTAGAAACGTATCATTTCACGTTTTTGAGCACATACTTTTGCACCTAATGTTACCCTTCTCAGGTCTAAGGGCTGGAGACAAAACGAGATAAGAAAGTTGAGTTGATCTGTATTCTTTTAAAGCTTTTAATTTTACAACTTCATTCAATATACATCGGGCTTTTGTGCCGGGGCTTCAAACATTTGTAGTAATTTATTGTTAGATGCAAGCTGCCTTTAAGGGTTAGACTCTTAATGCTATGGTTCTTGTTGATTAAATGAGATTCTGCAAACTTAATATAGAAATCTGACAAACATGATTATATGAAGAGTGAAACTACAGATTTGAAAACTGTGCTTACTCAAAGCAAAGTTCAAAAATGGTCGAGGTAAAGGTTTTTTCAGTTCAGCATGGTTTGTGCAGGTGATATATTTTTTGTAAAGGCCCCAGGTGCAGAGTGTAATTTAGAGTCTGAAGCTCTCATATCTTTAATAATAATAATCTTTTCAGACTTACAGCAAACAGAGATCAAGGAGCACGGCGGAGGAGCAATGACGCTTAGCATAACTAGAACTTCCAGCGATTTGCACAACAGCGAGCCGACAAAGGACAGGGAAGAAAAAGGGGTTTAAACACACAACATAATCAAGGAGACAACATGAGAAACTCAGGGCGGTTTGGGACAATTAAAGACACAAAGACAGACAGAGACAGGAGAAGATGTCACACCTTGACCGCAGGACCCAGACATATAAAACATGCCTTGTAATGTACGAATTAAAGGAATGTAGGAAAGTACCATTAATATAATAAAATGATAAAATTAACACATTTTGGATTTTGAAGAAAAAATCTATGGCATGCAGAGTATGTAAAGGAATGTATTATTTAATTAAATGATCCAGTGATCTATTTTTAAGATGTGAAAAATGTATACGGACGATAAAAACACAGCTGGATAATGAAGTTTATATGGCCACTGATGAATTTCAGAAATGAAAAAAAAAATTAACTGCACTGTATAAGAAACGGTTAATCTTTGCTTTGTATTTCTATTTTGTTTTCATAGCAGCAGGCATGAAATATGATCTTACCAGTGTGGCATTACAAAAAAATTAGACATTGAAGCCTGACACTGTGGGGAGAGATGACTCACACACCCAGTGGGGATGGACAACCTCTCAGGTTTTGTCAGGGTCGCTGTGCCAACCCAAGCTAGAACTTGCTTCCACTTAACCTCCATTTATCAACTCTAATGACGGACCTCAACTTTCACCTCACTATGCTCAAAATATTGATATTAAAATACATCACAAACCCAAACAGGAAGCCAAGTCCGCCCATTATTTCCAAATTAAAAACATCTTATCTGCTTTCTGTTTGACAAGCTCATATTAGCTCAGCAAGTAAAGAAGATACAGCCGTTAGTGCTTTTATTTTTATAAAAAAATATGTTTCATAAAATACTGAATATTGAATTTCATTTCTAATTAAAATGTTTTTTTCAGATAACAGAATTATAAAACTGCTGCCAAGAAATGGTGCAGCAGATACATCTTTAAAAATGATATTACTTTGGAAAAACAAAAAATAAGTCTTATTATAATTTCTTTATTTCCGTCAATATTTAAAGGCCACATGGCTCTAAAATATATTTACCCATTAAAGACGACATTTTGAAAAATTCTTACATGTATTAGATTACTGAAAGCCCTGCCAGCATGAATAGGGATCATTTTGCTTTAATCTCAATATCAACCCTTTCTTCATCATTACAGTTAATACTATAGAAAGTATTACTTAAAGCTGCACATCTGCAGCACAAAGAGCTGTTGACACACACAGGATCATCTGTGAAGTTTTATGGTAGGCCTCTGCACTAAAATCCCTGTAGCGTTACTGCAGAGGGTCCAGACCACTAGCACATTTTTTTTGTCTTGCAGGAAATAAAGATTATAACGCTTTGCTCCACTGCTGTGTTTAGCTGACATAATACTAAACTGCACTTCAGTCCTCTACAACTGCCTACAGAACTAATTTCCATAGAACAGCAACACCCCCACTGCAGTGGTGTTTTGTATGAAAGTTTTAAATGTTATCTAGTTTAACCCCAAACTACATAAAAAGTATCATACAAAGAAATGGGTGTTCTCTTAAAATTAGAAGGAAAAAAAATCGGGATTTTGTAAAATAAAAAGAGGTGTGTACTTCTGCAAGGAATAAGGCTGCTGTTATGAACAATAGATCAACCACCCAAAGACTGCCATGGAGATAGCCTTGGGAGGAGATAATTAAAATACTGGCACCTATGGGAGGTCACACCTGTTTCAAATGCAACAGCCCCACTGAGAGCTCCAAGTAAATTAATCACATCTAGCATGAAGGGAACAATGAGCAAACCAAGGTCCAAGGCCATGCATTTTCAATGCTCTCTACCAGTTTTCTCCACAACACTTTGTTTTTTGAGCTACAATTAAAACACTCAGTACTTAACATGTATAGTATAAGGTGGTGTAGAAAATGTTCAGCTCGACAACTTTGGACTGTATTTACATATAAAAAGTAAGATTTTTATTTGTTAAAGCACTCAGTCAGGACCTACTCTTTCCACAGATTAACCAGTGTTGTGTATTGAGAAAGCTGTAAATATTGTTCTAGATTGTTCATGGAAACACCAAAGATGGGTTTATAATAGCATTTTAGCACAAAGACTGTCATGTTCAAAGGCCCATTGTCAGGTCTACATTTCAAATTTTATCATCTCTGATCATTTCATTTGTCATTAGTCTGTCAAAATGTAGTGGCTACAGTCAGAACCTTCCATATATAGACTCTTAGTTGAATTTAGATCTGTGCTTAGGGCCAACGATATATGCTTCTACCTTGTTAAGGATCTTTGTCCTTTTAAAAGGCTGGAAGGTGAAGCTCCACCACAGTCTAAAATCTTATTATAGGATTTTTTCCAGGATCACCCCATATTCTGATAAATTCAACTTCCCTGTCGTCCTGGAAAAAAAGCATCCCCAAAGCATGGTGCTGCCACCATCGTGTATAACAGTGGGAATAGGGATTTCATTTAATTGATTATATTACATACTAGTAAAAAAACAATACCACTCATCATGAGGTTTTTACATACAGAACAAAACTTTATTGGTGTTATCTCTTAGGTTTAGGCCCTACAGCAAAGGAAGGTTTGTTGCACATGGATTCACACTGCAAAAAGCTGTGGTAACAACTCACTTGCTTAAAAATAGGCACATACAATCTTTTTGTGTGTGTAAACCTAGATGGCAGAGATGTGCACACAAAGGTGAATAACCTCCATTAGTCACTTGATGAAGTAATTGCCTGAAAGTACATACCAAGGACATGTAACACCCAACTACTCTAGGATCATATACCCTATATGTCTTTTTACACTGAATCCCACAGGGAGTTATAAAGGCATAAAAGGTTGTCTGTTTTTCAAACAGATGTTGCTTTACAAGAAACCCTCTTCTGAGAACAGAAACTAAGGCCTCTTCTGTTGTGTCATCATGAATGGACTGGATTCAGACATCATGACTCTCATCTTGTTACAACAGATTCCTGACATTTTTTTTTTTTTTATGTAACCTCCAAAGCTGATGGTCTCCCAGCCGCACAAACCATGTCAGCTGTGTTCTCCACTCATGGTTATATAACCGTTTACTATACAGCAGCTTCGATGGAAGCCACCAACATTTCTGAGGACAGTTCTTTTAAGGCTTCTTATCATGCGATACCAAAAATAACACAGCTGACTGGCAATAAATGAAAACAAAAAGTACACACTGCTCACAAGGAGACAAGTGGTTTTTTTGTGTGTTTTTCTAAATTCACCAGGAACATTCTGATGTCTGCACATAAGGCAAATAAATAAAATACATTTTGGCTGCAAGTGAAATTTAACATACAAACCATGAATTTAAAATACACCTTCAGTCTCTGAAGAAGCCAATAAGCAAGGCACAAGAACTGGGCTGTTTCTTCATTATGATTATCTTTTCAAATATATAAGATTTCAGTGAACAGATGGCTAAACAATATTGAAGGATCCATCAAACTCCAGAGAATCCAATGGTTGAATGAAGACGGTTTGTTGGACAAGGCTTCAAGTCAAGAAAAAGTCATTCCTCTGACCTTTTTGTATCAGGATTCAGATCATGACTTTTTTTTTTTTTAAAGAAAATGTTTCAGCAAATATATATCAAAAACAGATATGATTTAATTACCAAAGTAAGTATTATTTAGGCCAGAAATATAGGCATCCATATGTTGTATTTCAAAAGAAACCTAAATATAGGAACCGAGTTGTGAAATTGTGTACCAGCTGGATTTCGTTTGTTTATAGCGGCTTGTTTAATCAGACCTATAATGTTTCACATTACAACGTAAAAATTCTAACGGCTTTACTGAAATACCAACAACAGTATCAGAGTTGCAAATCCTTTCATCTACATAGGAAAATATTCCTATAATACCTTATTTGGTGTAAAGTTGGAAACAAGAAGGTTACAATTAACCATTGCAATCAAAAAGTTCAGTTTCATCCACCATTGCTGAAAAAAATGATTGGTAAAAAAAAATAAACTAGCGGTACTTTGTCTCAGCTTTGTTATACCAAGAGAAACTATGACATGTATTTAAAGAGACTGTTCAAAACTTGTCAAGTGTGGCTCATTTAAAAGGTTTTCAGCAGTTAATATATTACGAGCAGTAGATAATTCTCTTAGCATCTCCATTCAGTATAATCAAGGTTTGCTGAAGCTAGCTGCTGGTCCAAAGGAAGACGTATCTTTAAAAAACTCCAGTCTCAAAATCATCTAAGCATCTTATGCAAGTAACATTTGTGAACTATCAAATC
Organism: Apricaphanius iberus; assembly: GCA_028564705.1. NCBI lineage: Eukaryota > Metazoa > Chordata > Actinopteri > Cyprinodontiformes > Aphaniidae > Apricaphanius > Apricaphanius iberus. The sequence goes on along the minus strand of JAPXFQ010002501.1, from coordinate 968,486 downwards.
CTCATCTGTTTGCCTTGGGGAACTTATAGTACATATGAACACCTGGAATCTAATCTTTGAGTTTAAACAAGGTCATGAAAATTAACTAATTCTCCCTTTTCTTTACTGGATATGAAAAGAAACATGGCATGACATGATAAAGTTGCTCTACATCACTCATATACCATCTGAAAAGAGGGATGGAAGTGCTGGAGTATTGATTTTTACAATACCCTTATATCAGAGGGTTACTCTTGGTTACTTTAAATATTGCATTCATGGTGTTTCATGCAAGATCATTGGCGTTGCACCTACTACCTCTTTTTCAAAGAAATAAACAATTACTCAACTTCTGTGTAAAAATACACCTAATGCAAACATGATGAAATGTTACAGCTTCATAATCCAGTGCTGACATTAACTGCTTGGATTTTATTTATTTTTTTGCAGGAGGGAGCATTTGCCTTTCTCAATGGCAATTGTTGCTTTAATGACACCCTGGTAGCCCGCCTGCTCCCCTTTCCCCCATGAATGATGACAGATAAATTCTTGTTTTTCCAATCTAACACAGGGAAACTACCTGTAAAGTCTATATTAAGCTTTGGTCCCCAGCACTACAAAATCTAGATTTATACTAAATGAAGATGTTAAGCAGGTAATACGCTAACATTAACTGCTTATGACCTTTTACTGGGACAATATTTCCAGACTTTAACTGTTTCTTTGACCCACCATGTTGGGAGAGTCATGGTTTGGTAATCTTTTCTTTTTCTAGGATAGAAATCCCAACTTACCAAGAGACCATTTTTTATATATTTGAACTATGCAAACAAGTTTTTTTGTTTCCTCAGTAAAACAATTTTTTGTGGTAATATACTGAAAGCTGTCCTTGCTTTTGTATAAAAAAAAGGAGTGGTCAAATAATGTTCAACCATTTACTAAACATGGAAATTAAGACTGTTCTGCATCTCAAGGTAAACAATCTTAATGTTACTCAGAATACCTCTAAGGATAAATCAGGCACTATTATTTGACTGTTTTAGTTTACAAAAGTTTCTAAACTGATTAGCTAACCTTCAGATATGTACCTTTACTTCTTCATAAAAATGTAAACAATCAAAGATATTGCACTCAAGCAGCTTCCTTAACATACTGAAGAATGTCTCAGTAAACAATCCTGTAAACTCATAAAGTGCTTACATGTAGAAATATTTGAAATGCTCAATAACACTTCCCAATCTGCAGGCAGAAATTCAATTCAGCAGAAGGGTCGCGCCGCTGCAAAATCAAAGTTTGTTTTTTTAGCTCGTCGAAGCAAAAAGCATCCAAATGCAGAGTTTTGGTTTCAGGATTTTCCAAAAATGTCAAACAACCTTCCCATTCTCTCTCGCCTGCAAAAAGATAAAACATACACAAAAATGAATGACTAAATCAGTATTTTTTTTTCCTAAATTCACAATTTATATAGCTCAAATGCACCACTTTTCTATGTGAATGATGAGAGTGGGTGGTTTTTGTACATGTCCGAGTGGATGATGAGATGAAGAGGTATTATCTGCACTCCACCAGGGCCTCAGGGTTGGTGACTATACTCGGATCAAAGCTACAGTGTGGATATATTGCACATCTCTTCATCCATCTAACTCTTCATCCATGTATACCTCCATCCTCTCATCACTCCATTTCCACATCTATTAAATTTCCCCCTTTTTTTTTTTTTCCTTTCCCTGGCACTGACCTTGTCATTGCTGGTGGAGTGTGCTGGGTGTGACTCTCCTGAATCTATTCTCAGGACAGACAGAGTGGAGTCTATCAGTTCTTCTGTGAAAGGAAAAAAAAAACAGGTGAATATTCACTCCATATACAATGCTGTGGAAAAATATACTTGCATCATTTTAACCTTTCTGCACTTTCTCACGTTAAAACTTCAAACTTCAATATATTTTATTCGAATTTAATGTGATAGTAGCACATAATTGTAAAAAAAAAAGGCAGAAAATGTAGTATGAATCCAATGCTTTGAGGTATCTGGGTCCAGCTTTTATTGCATCTGCACCTTTAAGTCGGCCAGAGACTGAAATTGTTTGTTCTTTTTTGTAAAATGCATGCACTCTGAAGCAGATTGGATGGAGAGTTTCTACAAACAGCAATTTTTCAGAACCTACCACATACTGGACTTTAAGTGGGCCATTGAAACAAGTCAATATAATTTTATCAAAACCACTCCATAGTAGCACTGACGTATGTTTAATGTTGCTCTATTCTTGGAAATGTGTTGGTGTGTTTGGTATATTCTCTCTTTTTTCAGACAATAGATTAAACAGATCTAATAGGTTGAAAAATGTTACAATTTTAATCACTGATCTGCATGGTGTGCTTTTTTTATCTTCACAATACTTTTGGTTTACTAATTTCACATTAAATACATTTTTTATTTATTAAAAATGGGAAGAATCTATGTACTACTTAGGTGAATTCTGACCGCAATTAGTTGCACTGAAATTTATAAAAGAATTTCAGAGTAAATTGCACTTTTAAGGCTGTAATTTGTAAAAAGTCTAGAAAACCCCAAGTTTCAGTTTTTCTTTCACTTCAGAGGTTTAAGCAGTATAAATACTTTGACGGAATGTATCATTGTTACAGTGTCTTAAAGTGATTGAATACCTGTGTTTGTAGTGTTGCTGTTGCACTTGGACACCTCTATAGGCTGGCCAGCACTCTCATGTGGAGAGGTGCTGGTTTTTTCAGCAGGAGTAGAGCTGGACACGTCAGTGCTGCTGCTGTCTTTTTTAATGTGGTCGGTTTTAGAGGCCGGCTGCAGGGCAACAGGAGGAGCAGGAAGACCCCCTCCTTTGTCCTGGGAACTACTATCATCCTGCTCTTCACTTACACAGGCCAGCTGTGGCCTCTGCGCCTCAGTGTATTTTGGTGAGGAGGCTTTCAGAGAGCCTTCAGATTGTGGAGCTGCAGAATGTAAAGAGGTTGTGGTTTGCTTAGCTGGAGCCCTCTGGATGAGTACCTCTGAGAAACGTACTTTCTTCTCTTGTCCTCGAGGAGATGAGGTCAATGCTTTTCTCTGAGTATCATCTTTCAAGCTGTCAGAATCACAAACGTCTTCAAGTCCACTCGAGGGATCTGACTTTACTTCTAAGTTTTGATCCTTCAGATTCCTCTCATTGGCATCTGTTAGAGTATCAAGTTCTTCAAGGAATTCCTCCAGTGTTGTGTCATTAGTCTGAAAGATGAAATAAGTGTTTGTTGGCCACTTATACAGTTTGTATTTGGTCTCAGTCAAATTTCATTTTTACCTGTTGATTCGCCCCATCATCATTATCCTGCCATCTGAAAAACACAAATGTATTTCAAACCATTTTAAGTTAAAAAGCAGAGATTAATCTATCTTCTGAAAAAAATTAAAACTAAGGCTGACCGTGTGAAATTTCTGAAATGTCGGCTAGGGCCTGGAACACATGATTTTATGATTCTATTACAATCAATATTTAAATATACAATTAGAAAAGCACATAAATCGAATCAGAAGTATCATTATTTCAGATGTTTATAATTGCATCGGCTACAAGCTGCTGGTTGTTCTATATATTTCAAATGCATACATACATTGAAATTCTGCCTGTCAATAGTATATATATACAACCAACTGGATGTCACCTTCTCTAAATTTTATGCACAAATATCATGTAGTTTATTTCAGCCAATATGCTAAAGCTCAAGAGTGGTTGAGGAGACACACTGTTACCTACTCAGTGAGTTCATTGCTATCTTTAAGGATTTTTCAGACTTTTTTTAAGCAACTTTTTAAAAATTGACTCGCAACAAACACAACACCTTCTTTTTGTCTCACTCACAACTTTTGAAGTCTTCTAAACCTTTGTTCCTCTTCTCATTGATCAGTGAGTGCCTCCATGGGCTCCTCGCTACACAAAACAAAACTCTCCCAGGTGATTGAGTCCTTGAACAGCAGTACCTGTTCCAGTTGGACCAACTACCTCTGAAGGGAGACTGTTAATGAATTGTGCTTGTGCATAACCCCAAAAAGCTTATGTTCTATGTCAAATGTCAGATATTTAATGAAGAGTGTATACAAGAAGATTTTGTAAAGTAACAGTTTTACTAGAAGTTCCCAGGTACACCGAAGGTCAAATATAAAATTCAGACTTACATAAATTGACCTAAAAAATTACAAAAATGAATGTCAAAAAAGCTAAATTTGTCTCTTTTGTAAATAAGGGAAACATGAATAAGCCTTCTTTAAGCCAGCTGACCAACAGTGTGTAGCAACAGTTGAGGAAGCGCTGCATTAGTTTAGCCAGCATAAAGCAAAATTGTAACAGTTTTATAGCTGAAACTGCTTAGAACCTTGGTATACCTTGATGTTGCTCATTGCGGAGTGTCAATTCTGTCTCCATCCTTAAACCTTGAATTGACTGGATGTTGAGGGCTTAATTGTATAACTTTACTCGATTGGTTTGTTTTTTCCTAAAAGAACCGAAGCTTGTAATGTCCAAAGAGCATTTATTCAAAAGGCTTTTTAAATTGATTCTCGATCATGCGCTCTGTTATCCATTAGCAGTGATGATGAGGCCACAGGGAGCAATGTAAACTTCCATTTCCGAGTCAGAAAGTGATCAGACGCTTCAGAATGTGATGTAAACTGTGTCAGCAGCACAGCTGGAACCATTCAGGACACACCTGAGCATACTAATCTTTCCCTCCACTGCTTATGCTCAATATGGAATGAAGATTTTCAAAAGTCTAAGGAGTTTTATGATTTTTAAACTCAAAGTATAAGGTGTGTATTGCTTTTCTTCATACCCCATTCCTCTTGGGTTTGAATTTAAAGTAAAATAAATTTTTTCCCCAATGCTTGTACACAGAATTTACTTTAAAAGATGGGGGAGACGAGCTTACTACAGCAGTTGCAAACAAGGCCTTTCGGCTTATTTAATCAGCTGCCTCAACATCTAAATCAAGTCTCATGACATTCAGTGAAATTTGTACACAAGGGCACAGTTCAGGGAAACAAAATGGCCTTCCCACATCCTATTTACGCATTTCATTAGTCACAGTTATTTCTCTCATGATAATTAACTGATGGCGCAGTAAGGAACATCCCAATGTCTGAAAACACTTAAATATGATGCAGATTATGTTTCGCCTGTCACTAACCTCCTGGCTCTCCCAGTTAGTCGATCTTTGCCTTTTGCTTTACTGCCCATCACAAGCACATTTTTAGCTGCCTTGTCTTTGCCTCGCTTGTCATGACCTAAAATAGAGGAGAACAGAAAAGTTACTTTTTTTTCATAATTGTATTACTTAATTTTCAAACTTTCTCAATATTTTAATTGCCTTAATAACTGCACAGTACTGTTTTTGTAAGTATTGTACATGATGTAAATATTTTTTCAATTTAATTCTGTAAAAACTGTGTTTCTGTTCTGTGTCCTGTTCAGTTTGTACATCCGTTTTTTTTTTTTTCTGCGCTTACAACTAAATTTCCCCTTGTGGGACAATTAAAGGATTATTCTATTCTAATATTGATATTTAGGGATTTGTAGAAGTATTCAAACCCCTTAAACTTTTTAATAGTTCATCCCACTACAACCATAAACTTCAGGATATTATTTTTATTTTGATTGTACAAACATAAAATATAAACTGTGAAGTGGAACGAAAAAATAATACAATTCTCTCAGTTTTAATTATCGCTAAAATCCACAATATGAAAGGTTTGGCATCCAGAATCAATACTTACAGTACAGCGACTTTTTGTTGCAGTCTTTTGAGATGTGTTTCTACCAGCTTTTCACATCTAGATACTGAATTTTGCACTTTCCATTTACAAAAATGAACTCTCAAGAATTGCAAAAATATCTTAATTAAATTTAAGTCTAGGCCAACTAAACGTACAAATGAGATTTGATCGAAACATAAAGTGTAGTTCTGGCTGTATCTTTAGGGTCACTGAATCTCCGTCCCAGGCTAACATCCTTTCTTGCCTCAAACAGGTTTTCCTCCAGATATGGCCAATTTTGAGCTCCATCCATCTTCCCATCAATTCTGACCAGTTTCCCCATCCTTGCATAAGAAAACCATCCCCATAATGCCCTATCCACCCTTTCCATTATTTTCATTTCCATTCCGCTAATAGTTGTCACATCAGCACCTTCCCAGTGGAGTTGTGGACCTCTACAGTTCCTCTAGAGTCGTCATGTGCATCTTGATTGCATCTCACACTAATGGTCTCCTGGCATGATCTTCTAGCGTATGTCGAGGAGCCATGTTGTTAGTCAAACTTGAGATGTCCAGAATTTTTCAACAGCTTTCTCCCTGACCAGACTGTTGTGTTCCTTGGTATTCATTGTGCTTTTTATGTGGTAACACTAAAAGCTCTGAGGGCTTCAGAGAATGGCTAGATTTACACAGAGAATAAATTACACACAGACTGTATTTTCAAACCAACTGTCTTCTGAAGACAATTGGTTTGCCCCAGTTCTTATTAACACAGATCAAAATAAAGAGGGGTAAATACAAATGCACCCCACACTTTTCAGATTTAGAAGCCATGCATATTGCATTAATTCACCACAAAAACATTACAGTTTGTGGTTGCTGTGTGACCAATTGTGAAAATAATCAAGGAGAAGGAATATTCCTGGAAGACCCCACAGGTTTAAAGGATCTAAGAAAATATTGATATGCCAATATTTTATGTTACAATATTGTATTGATATTCAAAAGCAAAGTATCCATTTTTATTTTTTTTACGAACTTGAATTGAACCATTAATAATGGCAGCAGCTTTTGTCATAGAATTTTTTGTATGACCGGTAGTTGGTTGCTGTTTTCAACCTCTTTGTTTCAGTGGATCAACTAGATCTAGCAATATATATATTCTGTGAATCAGGTTGCAGTGTTTAGAATGCTGTGACAGATTCTCTACAGTTAAATTTGGTTTTAAAAATCACAATATATAGTCTTACTCAATTTATCGTGATATATCCAATATATCACATGATCCCCTTTGTATTGTGATGACATGTTAAATTAACAAAATGTAGAATACCTTTCAAGCCCGCCTTCTGTTGAACTCTTCTCGCACTTCGTCCTCCTGGAACCATAAAAAAAAAAGCGAAATCAACATCCTTTGATTATGATGCATCTTTTTATCCACTTGTTTTTTAAGAAATCATCTTATTACCTCTAGTTGAAGCCCCCCAGTCTCTATCAGGGAGAGATTTGTCAGAAAACCTAAAGACACAGACATAATTCAAATAGAGGAAAACAGGATCCAGCTTCTCTGATATTTCAGTCTGTCACAGAACTATAGGGCTAATTTGCAAATATTTAGATCATACATTAGAGATTTTGCACCAAAAGTCACATGCAAGCAGTTTGCATCCATTGAAAGTACATAAACTATTAGATAGAAAGCACATTTCCGCTAGTGTTCTTGCCTGGGGGCCTTGTTTAAGCGATGCCAAATAAGGCAAACTATTCCAACGCTTATCCCCGGCTAAAAATAGCAGCTCCTCCCTTGTCTCTTTACATTTTCATGCTTCCTTAAACAGCACCAGTAATTTGCTCTTTGCACTATACCTCGACTTGTTTGAAACCAAACAAAACATTTAAAAGATGTAGGGCTGTAAATGCTTCCAGTCATTAACTGCTCTTCCATTGGGTGATATTGGGTCATTGGGTGATGAGACTTTGAAACATCCACTTCAAAAAGATTTACTAATGGATTATTCCACTGAATAATCAAATAATAAAAATAAAATGCAGTTGTGTGTTTTTCTTCCTTCCATCTAGTCTGAAAGCGCTTTTAGCATTTTACCAAGCAGTGATTAAAAACATTTTTTTTAAATCTGCAGTTATGTGAGAAAATTAGGACACCCTGTCTTTTTTCAACATACCATATATATGAACCTATGGATATGGATCCAATGCATTTCCTAAGAAAATATAGTAGTATAGATTAAGACCTTTTTTTTTTTTTAGAAAAATTCAATTTTAAAAATGTACACCCTGTTTAGCAGCTGACTTTGGAGATTGCATGTTCACCTAATGAAATCACGTAAGACTTTAATCGACTATATCTGAGGTGATTTCCAGTATTTTCATTGGTTTTCAATCCAACTGAGCCCAAACAGGTTCAAGCACAAGTTTACAAGTGACATCTTCTCTGGTGTATGCAAGAGTATCTCTTTGCTTGTTCAGCAATATTCAACTAAGAAATTTGAAGAAATTACATCTTTACATAGAGTGTATCTTTCTGCGGAGGTTTGTATCACGGAAGCATCCACACAAAGGATAACATTTACCCCCAACGGGAACACAGCAAAGCTTGACAGACATTTTTCTAGTCATGAACTGTTTATTTAGTGGAGCTTTGGGGACAGCTGGAAGTAGTTATTCAATGTAGAAGGCTCTAAAGGAAGTCACAAAACAAAAAGTAAAGAGAACATTTAAAGTAATGTGACATTTGTTCGCCATGTTGTGTTTGATATTATGAACCTGTGGTTCTAATTTTAAATGCCAATTTGATGCATCTTGAGGAAATTGTCTGCAGGTTTTATTATAAAGGGTCCAACACTTTGTGGTCCTCAAAGCTGAAACTCTGTGGTTGGTTGGTTGGTTAAAAGTAAACAACCTATTAATATGATTTTTCTCTGCTGAATACATGTATTGAAATTAAGACTGGATACAATGTTAAGGGTCTGAACATTAGCAACAGGCAGACATTTATGAAAACAAATGTCTTCAAATTAACAAGGAAGTAGGAGGGTTTCTGGTGCAGGACAATCCTTTCGATGCTGCATTAGCTACTGGAATAAAATTTGGTCATTATGTTTTAATTAAATTTTTGTGGTCAGTAGGGGAAGTTCAAGTTACACGTTATAGAAGCAATGCTGATCTAAACTTTAGCATTTATCGAGCAGAGGACAATGATAAAGGAAGATGCTAATATAACCATTCTACTTAAAGTGTTTAAAGGATTTGGCAGGGAATATAGTGATATATTATGAGAAGTAAAAAAAACACCACAATGTTACTAATAAACAGAGGAATTGGATACATTCTGTTGATAACATGTCCTTAGGAGGTCTTACATGTTTTCGGTTTTGTCCATGTCCCACGCCCGTCTCCACTGGCCCTTTGCATTTTTGTGTCTTGCAACTCTCTCTCTGTCAATCTGCTCACGTTCCCTCTTCCACCGCAGATACTCCTCTTGCTCCTCCCTTGATGTTGGGATGTTGAGGTCTGTGCTGGCCTGCGGGCTCTCAGGCTCCTACTTGGACACATAACACGTCAGTGTATTCTAATGCAAACAAAAGCATTTTATTAAAACTGTGGAGTTGTATATGCATTTTACTTTAATTTAGTAGGCTCCCATATCCTTACTCTGGACATAGAGGATCAGTAATTCAAAAGACAGGTAACATACTGTAGATTTCAAACTAGGTCTCCTTCCTCCAGGGGCAACTGCATGCTAAATGTAGATTAGAAGCAGCCTCTTCAATGCATCAAAGGGGATGCTGGTTGTATGGTAAGGTTAAAAAGCCTTGGAGCAAACCAGGATAAGTAGTTTTGTGCAGAGACGTACATGGAATATTAAAGGAAAAGACCTGCATTGCAAAGAAATGTGCCTGCTGCCTTGGTTATTTCTTGAAGTGCAACAGTAAAAACTGAACAAAAGAGACAAGTGCTGGTAAGCATTGGCAACATTTTCCGCTCTGGTTTGGACCAATTGCAACAGAGTAAACATGTTGTCTGCGCTCATCCCAGTGTTTACCATCATCTCTGCACCTCCCTTATCTGCCACATGGGAGGTCATTCAAGTTCCAACAGGTCAAGTCCGACTGGCACCAAAGCTGCTAATTAAATCTAATTTTCTCTGTTCTGCAGGGCCTGACGGATAAAATTACCATGGACTGAAACCTGTGCTAAGGCAATTATGTTGTTTTGGACTAAGACCTAAAAGATAAAGAAAAAGTATATTTAAAAGGTACTTGAACTGTAACTGGAATGCATTAATCTAAACCATTCCACTGTAGATCTGGCTGTATGTTTAGGGTTGTTGCCCAGCAAGACATTGAAGAATTTAAATGTATTAAGCTCCTTCAATGTCTTTAACAAAAATCTGACCAGTTTCCAGTTCCTGCTGAAGAAAAGCATCCCCACAGCGGGATGTGGCTCCCTCCATGTTTTACCGTGGAGATGGTGTGTGCAGAGTGATGTACAGTGTTCTGACTGATACATAACATTATGAATGGCCAAAAATTTCAACTTTGGTTTTTAATTTAAAAATAGGTTTTTTTAGAGGTGGGTATCAATTCACATTTCAAGAATAGATTCAATCCTGATTCTTAAGAGCTAGAATCGATTTTCACAGTCCGATCCAACCCAATCTGTTCCGATTCAATATTGATATAGGTCAGTGCTAATAAAAACGTTTATATTTAAAGGTTAAAAGAACAAACAATGTTAAACTACTGCATCAATTCTTGGAAATCCGAATACATTTTATAAGAATTGATCCAGAATCAAGTTTTCTCCAGAAAGCACTATACCAGAGCACATTTTTCCACATTTCCCGTCCTCTACATGTGAGACACTGCAAATGGGATTTCACATGGTTTACTTTCCACAACAGCTTTCTTCTAGATACTTTTCCTTAAAAGCACGGTTTATAGAGAACACAACAAATAGTTGTCATATCAACAGATTATCATAGCTAAACTGTACATCTCTACAACTCCTCCAAAGGTAAGGTGGGTCCTTTGGCTGTTTCTCTGACTCTCTTTCTCTTTGGCAGGTTTGCAGCTAGACCAACTTTTTCTCCATTATATTTAGAGGTATCAGGATACAGGGCGCTGAAAATGTATTAATTATTGGGCCTTTACCTTCCATTTCACAATTATGAGTTACTATGTGTTGGTCTATCACATAAAATCCTAAAAATAAAAGAAATAAAGGGTTATGGAAACTTTTAGAAGATAATTTAACCAATCACAAGGTATTCAGTATTCCTGTTTATCACAGTCCTGATGTGCCAGTGGAATGGCTGATGATAGGTTTAGGAACACGGAGCCAAAAAAAATAAAAAAATAAAAAGAGGCTCATGCTAAACAAAGTGTTGTTGCTCTGGTGAGGGTAGTGTGCAAACATGCATTTGCATTTCTGTGTGCTTGCACTCTCGCTTGGCTTTTCTCAAATCTGAGAGGGTGCTGGCTGTTTTCCAAATGGAGTAACAAGGCTTGTAGTGTCTGTATTGTCTTTATTTTACCTGTAGTTGCTCTGTAGCTTTCTGGTGCTCCTCAGCATTCATCTGCCTCTGTTTAATCTCCTCCTGGCAGCGAGGCAAAGTGGAAGCAGAACAACAACAACAGGATGACACAGCAGTTTTTCGTCAGGCAGTTTAACATTGTTGCAGAGAGCCACATCTCAGCTGCTGCCCCAGAAAGTTAAATTAAACCCAAGGTAGGTCAGTGACTCATACTGATTAAGAGTCCTACACTGTCCTCTAGTGGTTTCAACGTGTAACAACCGAATGAATCAAGGCAGAAAATACCTGCTCTGCAAAAGAGTCAATATAGACAACTGCAGATAGCAGGGAGAGAATATTCAGAACTGTACAGTCATTTGTAAAAAAAAAAAAACGGATTGCATCTTATTACAGAAAAATATTTTGTAAATTGGTTTTAAATGGTTTTAATGTCACTAGCGGCATTTTTTCAGCAGTAGATTGATAGGATGAAGGGCAGAGAGAAGAGGATGCAGTAAACTGTTCAAGGCCAGGAAAATAAACCGTGGACAACTGCTTTAAGGATGGTAGTCTATCCACATGGTGGGCCTACAACCAAGAATTTGTACATTTCTGAATATCTGGTAAAATTATAATTACATATATCGAAACATTCCCAAACTACAAAGATGTACACATCTGAACACCTTTGACTACCTGTTTTCTCCTCCTACTCCACATTCTCCTCGTTCTCACTGGCTGTTTCCTGGAATCGTGCCAGAGGTCTTTCTCTTTGGCAGCATGAGTCTTTTTAGAGTGAGAGGGCAGTTGAATGTTAATTAGATCAAATTGGCCCTTTCTTAGAGCTGGGAATGGAGAAACAATGGTGTCAGAGGAGTGTAGTCCACTTAAAAGTGTTGGTGGAGAAAAAACTTAGACTGGAAGCAGACATATGGTTGGTAAGAGTGCCCCTCGGCAGCCTCCTCCTCCCCTTTCCTATCACTCTTCCCATGCCCTCAGTCCTGTTTGTCTTTTGTCATAGAGGCTGCGAAGCATATAATCTGAATGGGACACACCCATGAGACACTTCTATACATACACATTGTAAAATATTTTCATGGTTGGGTAGAGCTCTATTAATTTGAATTATGGGTCTTTCTGAACAAGTCTCTTCTGCTGTTTGCTTGTGGCCTTGCATATGTAAAAAAAAAAAAAAACTATAAGGAAACATATACAAAGGATCAGTAGCGATCCATTTGATCCTGCACTGATGTTATTCAGCTCCTGACTGCAATCGGAGAACAATGCAAATACACCCCCCCCCCCCAACACAAGTAATTGATGTAGGTGGAGACTATTTTTATTTTTAATTAGGGTGGAAATCATACAAAATTGAAATCTTCTCACAATGGAAACTATTGTCCACAACACAATGTATTTGTATTTAAATAATCAGACTTTTGGATTTTTCCTGCAGGGACCACATCAATCCAAAAAATGTTACTCAAAAGTAAACTTTGCTGCACCCAAATCTTCTTTTAAATCAATCTAAACTTGGCTACATACATGTATATACAAGTATTGCCAAAGAAAGAGGGATCTAAGTCATGTTTTTTTATGGCTCAGAAATACCCAAATCTTTCTCTTTTTTTTCCCACAATAGAGACCTAAAACATTTAAAACAAAGTGCCTTTCTTTCCGTGAGGCAAACCTGCAAAACCCTTTTTACATTTTGGATCTACAATAATTTACAAATCTCTTTCCATCAAACTAAAACAGACTGTTTAACTGAAGTACAACAACTTAGTTTATTTATTTTTTTGGTGTGCGATTCCTTTTGACTTGACAGTTTGGGCCAATGTGACCAAAAGTTTAGACATTCCTAGACTAAATGATGCAAATTATGCATTCCTTTTAAATATGTTTCTCTAATATTCAATATTCTCAAGGATTATTCCTACATTTTAAACACTGCATTGGGTTTATTTCAATGTTGCTCATTTCTGTGTACAAAACAAAGTGATTGGTCTGAGTATGTTATGACGCTTCAAACAGGTTTTCCTTCAAAATTATTACGTATTATTGCCCTGTATTTAACACTAATCCGCTCTGACCAGCTGGCTGTCCCTGCATAAGAGAAACATCATGACATTAGGCTTCAGTTTGTAGATGGTATTTTAAGAAAATTATACACAGTTAGAGTTCTTCCAAATCTCGTATAAAAATGATGTAGACCCAAATTATGCTAATTAGGTGACTTCCATAGAAAATGACTGACTATGGCTTTTATTTATGAGTATTAGAGTAAATAACTCCACAAAGTATTTTAATCAGTCAAAAATCTTTTTTTAAAGATTTTCTTTTCATTCGACTTTACAGTTACTACTTGGTGCGACTGTGGCTCAACAGGTAGAGTAGTTGTCTTGCAATAGGATGGTCGTATGTTTAATTTCAGGTCTCCTTGCATCACATGTCATCGTGCCTCTGGGCAAGGCACTTAACCCCAAGTTGCCTACAAAGCTCTTTATAGTATATGAATGAATGTGTATTTGTGAGTGGAAGTTGGTGAATGTGGCTCCACACACACAAAGCACATTGAGTGGTCAGTAAGACTAGAAAAGCGCTATACAAGTCCATTTATTATTTCAAATTCACTGATGGGAGTGATTGTATTGCAAAAAATGTGAAACACCCAATGGGTTAGAGATATTTTTACAAAGGATTGTAAACGGGGTCTGTGTGAGAACTGCGTATTTAGAGCTGCCAGATAACTGGACGTTAGGCAACAGCTAAAATGCTGATTCAGTCCACGTGAGAAATAAAGGGAGCAGACATAGCAGGCCTGGAATAAAGGCAACAGAATACTAAATTAAGCCTTTAGCGTTTAGACCGCATTAACCATGAAAGCTAAGAGAGAAGTACTCTGCATCAGCTGACCAGAGTATCATGTACATATGTAGAAACTCTTATTGGCTTTGCTTCTACATGCAGACGCTTGCCCTTCAGAACCTGAGTGGGTCTGTGTTTACAGTCGTGAGGAAGCTTGTTTGAGAGTCTCCAAGTGTGAGTGTGTGCCTCATACTGAGACACGGCAGCTGTTCCAGAGTTTTTGCATACCCAGGGGGACTGGGATCAGCGGAAGGGTGGCATTTCAAAGCCCAGTCGGGGGTGCCTCATGTGTAAAAGGTAATATTTGGGTTAAGCATGGGATCTCAAGCACACTGCGGCATTCAATAAGCTCCATGAAAATTGTAATATTTTTTTAAATACACTGTATAAAAATATGTTTTCCTCAATGTCTGAAATTAATTAAGACTATCCAAGCAAACTATTTTGAAAAGCTTGATAAAAAAGGAAACATTTGACCCTAGTCATACAGTTCAAAAGCAATTATGCCAAATACTAGGTAAAAATTAATACATTTCTTACAATGAAGTAATAAAATCTTAATATTTCTCAGTATTGCGGCATTTAACAAATAGAAATTTAAGTCTGACCGACCTAAAAAGGGGCATTGCTGAATCTATTGTAATGCCAAACAGTGAGACAGGGCTGTGGAAATATCTGGTTTCAAAAGTCTAAAATAAATTTTAAAAAGCTTTTGTTGAATCTTTAAACCTTCATAGGAAAAAATAGGTTTTCAGAATATGTTAAAAAAGAATAATAACCCATAAAAATAAAAAAAAACATAGGTGGGCACTAAAAATAATTTATCATGAATACAACCAAAAATCAGCTTTAAAAACTGGTGTTTAGTGGTTTACATTATCGTTAAACCTGAGTTTTTATTAGACAGCTGCCTTTTTAGAGAGCAACAGCTCCGTCAGCGGGCCCCCACAGCAGTAAGTCAGTCTCAGCCCACCCCCTGTCTGCTCCTCATTGTGCTCAGTCACTAGAGGGGATGGGCAGGCAGACATGTCTGACATCTATGTAAAACACATGGGTGCAGCAGAAGAGAATAAACAAAGAAGTGCCAGAGTAGGCAGCCAGAAGAGTTTAGTGTGTCTGAATCAGACCTTTGCTGCTGATGATGATGATTCTCGCTTATTCGTCTTAGACGGCTGCTTTCCTCTCCCAGCTGACTCCACTTGTCTCGTCTGTCCTTCATCCGAGGGGCTCTTGACATCTGTGGGGCCCAGTTGCTTTTCTTGCTTCTCACTCACCACCCTTTTACCCTGGAGAGGCACTCATGTTAGGGCATCGCATATAATGTGCTTTGCAGCAGAGTATGACTTCCAAAGCAAAAAAGCCAAATTTAATTTGTGTCTGTGAAGCTTTATTTTTAGTAGAGCTGCACAGTGTAGCAAAAGATGCATCATCGTCATGGAATTTTGCAATATTTCTTCAACGTGATATTTGGCAGGATATATTTTACAAGCCATGCAGCAAAACCTTTTATATATATATATATATATATATATATATATATATATATATATATATATAATTTATCAGAGGGCAATTTAGTGACAAAGATGTTAAACCTCAAAGGTTTGGGGGATCTTAATGGAAGAGAAATTGAGGAAAAAATAACAGTTGATACCATCATCACAGTGTAACTCAAAAGCTTGAAAATCTCGCTCTCGTGTTACTTAACCCAAATTTTTTGTTTAGATTGCACATTTTCTTAAAAAAGGTCTAACAGCTCCAAATCGTATAACAGTTACAAATTTTAGCAAAAATCATATAAAAATAGGGAATCTTATAAAATACAAAGACAGTAACAAATTCTACCTTTAGCAGAGCCTTTATCTGTTTTTAAGCAAAATCTGCCAAGTACTAATGCTTAAAATGGGGTAAAGGAAGCAAAAAAGGGGACAAACTCTTTGTCATTCAGCTCCAAACTTTTTCTTTTTTTCTATGGTGATGAAGCTATTTTTGTCATCGCTGTAGCAAGAAGGAACCGAGTTCAGAGAACTGTATTCACCGGTAGATTTTAATGAAGAAAATTTTGTAGAAAACGTACAATGAAATACAAGGGCTTACTATGGGGAAGAAAGACAAAGAATCCAGTAAAGATTGAGAAAAATGGTTAAATACTGAGGAAGGACGGTGTTAATGAGTGAGAAACCTTGACTAATTAATGAAAGCAGCTGCAGGTATGAGGGAGAGAGCAGGTGGAAACAATCAGTAGCCGGCACGAAGCACAATGGCAGGGAGAAAACAGGAGAAAACAAAGGATCGCAGACTAGAGGAGCAATCCTTAATAAGAATAATAAGGACTAACTTGGAAGTAAAACAAAATAAGACATATAAGAGAATAAGAATTAAAAGACGTCAGAGGAACTCTTTAAGATTAGTGAACCTACGGTGGCCCTGAAGGGTCACAGCATGGAACTTAAGAAAACACTTGCAAAAAGACAAAACACAAGCAAATTTAGAAAAACCACACAACACATAAAAAAAGCACATTTATAAAAACGACACAACACATAAAAAAATGCGCTGCAAATAAACCACAACACAATGGAAGTGTTTTTTCGGGGTACACTTAAATGTGATGCAGACGGCCGGACATGCTTGTTGACACGGATTTCAAGTCACGCAGCTCAGTCACCGTCTCTGACCATCAGTGGTGTTGGAAAACGAGATAAAAAGTAATTGTTTTTTTTATTTTTTATTTTAACATTGTGATCACATGATTCAGCCTGTTGCAGTGATCTGGTGCTAAACTATCGTTAGCCTTTTTACCTGCCAATTCTATAACCTGATAAAAATAAATGTATAATTAATTCATTTTGAAATCATAGCCTGTATGTAATGTGAAACATTACATACAGGCCCTGTACATCACATTTAAGTGTCCCCTGAAAGAACACTTTCGTTGTGTTTTGGTCTATTTGCAGCGCTTGTTGTTTTTCTAAATTTGCTTGTCTTTTGTGCTTTTGCATTTGTTTTCTTGAGTTGCGTGCTGTGACCCTTCAGGGCCATTGTAGTAAACAGAGGGGAGAGCAGAAGAAAACAAAATACTTGAAAGAAATTCAAAATCAGAAAACCCTCTAAGGACTAAAAAGAATAAATGATGAAATAATGAAACGTAAATAAAAGATTAAACAAAAAACGAGAAAACAAGAATGAAAATAAATAAAGACAAGAAGGGCAGGTAGGACACAGAGTAGTGCAAAAATCATAATAAAATCATAAGGTAATACAACCCAACACCAAAGAATTAACTCAAATAGGAAGGTAAACTGAAATAAGGAAAATAAATAACGAAAACGGAAAACACAAACAGCTAACATCATAGCATTTTTCTTATTTTCTAAACTAAGGAAAATAATTCCACTCTGGGTCTACTCAACAAAGTGTGTTTTCCTAGTCTTGCTGTAAAATATTGTCTACTTTTTTTGCTGTTCTAAAACCTCAAACATAAAAAGGTTGCAGGTTAAAATTAGTTCAATTGCACCAACAAGTTTATTTTAGAAATTTAGCATATCTCAAAATACCGTATCTTCAAACAATGTAAACCAGTATTATTTAAAAAAAAATTCAAATTCATATTTGACTTTATTTTTGCGTGTCGTTTTGGCAAATTCATCTTCTGTAACGGCATCCATGTATTTCCGGTGGGACTTTCAATAAATTATTGATAAGGATCTAAATTGTTCATATAATTAGTTTTGTCAACATTGATACTCCTTTTACACCATTTTATTATGTATTGAGAGATGCCTATCTCATATAATCAAACTCTATAGATGAGACCTTTAAGGCACATTCTCTAGTTTACAAGGTGATAACTAACTAAAACAGATCTAGAAACAAAGCCAACATGGAATCAATCATGCTTGCTATTAATTCACACTCTTTGGCTGCAGAGGTTAAGATCTTTTGAAACTGGCTGAAAATATGTATATAATATATATTCTTGTAATGTATTGTAATATATATATTCCCCGCAGGATAAACTAAGCAAAAACTAAAACTGCAATTAAAAAATGAAACATTTCAAGACAGTAGAACTAAAGCAAGGACGAACAAATGTTGAAATGATTCAACTTTATTAATTCCTGAATATGAAATAAAGTATTTCCAGCAGTACTCAGTGAGTCTAAATTATTTCTATCAATAGAATTTCCCTCTATATGCACCAAAATGAATTTACCTTCTTGCCAGCCATTGTGACTGTCAGCTGCTTCCTGGTGCCTCGGCCGGCTCCCAGAGTGGACCCTTCTCCCACCCTGTCAACCCCACCCTCCTGCTGTCCTGTCCCAGTTGGAGACCCACTGCCTAATGGCTTTGTTACCACCACACGACTCTCCTGCACAAAACACGAAAAGAACACATCATGGATTGGTTTAAAAGAAAAAACTACAATGAAATAGAATGAGGCGTACAGGATACACACATCTGTGGACTTGCTGATTGTGATAGTGAGGTCATCAGCTTTGCCCTTTCGGCTCTGCAGTGCCATCCCTTCCTCTTCTGCCTTCTTCTTGTCCTCTTCCACCTCCTTAAAAGGAATAAATATAATTCATATTTTAAAACCTATAAACTGAAAGCTTGAAACATGATGAAATCATAATCCACATCTCATTTTTTATAAGAAAAGCATCCCTTGGTTCTTGATTTTTTTTTTTTTATTGATGGCTAATCTTATTTTTCATTCATCTCTGGATGGGAAAGTCATTTAATTACACTTAATTACACAAATATTAACCTTCTTTTAATTATTAAGCAATTTACAAAAACACATTTCCCAATATGAAAAGGTTGGGACACCCTACCACTATTGGCTAGTGTTACTTATTTTGGCTGAAATTACTTCAGTAGGACTCTTGTAGCTACCCAGCAAGCTCCAAAATCAATCTGAGGAAGTTTGTCCCACTTCTCACTTTCAGCCACGAGATGTTTTAGGGGTTTCTTTCATGTACTGCATGTTTCAAGTCAGTCAACAGCATATCAATGAGATCAGGGTTTGGGCCATGACTCAAGAACCGTCCAATACACAGTAAGATTCTTGCAGGATTATATTATGGTGTACAAGCCAAGTCCTTCTGCAGCAAAGCAATCCCAAACCTTTACACCTTTCCCTCCAAGCTTCATAGTTGATAAGTAAGATTCATTTTCTGGAATTTTGGTTTAGGCTAAACATGCCCTCTGTTCTGGTTGCCAAATAATTCAGTTTTAGATATATATGTCCAAAGAACATTATTCTTTGCCGACTTTAACTCAGGGAGATTTAAGGTTGGCTTTGATGTTTTTCAAAGAGAGCAAAGGTCGTTTCCTTCCACACATTGAATGAAACTTAAACTTGAGCAGGTGTTCACTGATTTTACTTTCACATCAAAAGTAATGAGACTCCTGTAGTTTTTTTTTTATGACATTTCAACTTGTTTTATCATATCAGGGAGGATTTTTAGGGTGAATTTGCTTGGATGGCCCGACCTAAGAATATTGGTAGTTCTTGCTGAAAAATCTTCTGTATAGCTTAATAACTAAGTTCAAATGCTTATGAAACCTTTCTAGACCTCTAGACAGACTCTAAAGTTGCTCCAATCTTCTTTGTATACAATCTTTATCGCAATCCTTATTCAGAATTCTAAGTAATGATGTTCTTGTGGGTGATTTTACCCATTTTAAGTGGGAATAAATACGTGGATGTCTTAATTTACACCTCGCCAGAAATTTTCATGACTACATTGTAGATTTTCAATTAAGGGCATCAAAACTATGAATGAACACATAATGTATGGAATTACTGTATATACTTAAACAAAAAGGGTGAAATAACTGAACACATGTTATATTTTAGATTCCTCAAAGTAGCCACACTTTCCTCTGATTACTGCTTTGCATTTTCTTGAGCTTCAACAGGTAGTCACCCGAAATGGTTTTCCAACAGTCTTGAAGGAGTTCTCAGAGATGCTTAGTACTTGTTGGACCTGTTGCCTTCACTCTGCGGTTCAGCTCACCCCAAATCATCTCGATTGGGTTCAGGTCCGGTGACTTTGGAGGCCAGGGTATTCCATCGTTTTTTGTAAAAGTACTACATAATTCTATATGTGTTAATTCATAGTTTTGATGCTTTCAGTGTGAAACTACAATGTCAATACTCATGAAAAGAAAGGAAACTCATTCAATGAGGTGTGTCCAAACTTTTGGAATGTACTGTAAATTAATAGAATTAAATTTTGCATTTCAGGGAAGGAGCAACCCCAAAGGTTAGGGAAGAGGACACGACACAGTCCATGTAACATCTACAAAAGATAACTTGAGCAGGGAGTCAACAGACAGATCACTGTTTTGACCACAGGTGTTGTTTGTTAGCATAAAGTTTATAAGATATGAACGAGCTTTGTTTTACAACTTTAAAAAATCTTTTTGTATGCCTGATATTTGTATGTCAGCAGATCCTGTTAAGTCAATAACTGCTTTATACAAATTATCCTTCTGCATGTTTAACAATAAGAAACTGCAGCTTCAACTTTTTTTATTTTCTTTACAGCTATAACAAGTGGAGCAACTTCAAGATAATTTTAAGTGTTATGTTTTTAAAATAAACTAACCTCAGACAGTATTAATGTGGAGAAAAGGCAGACTGCATTTTTTGCTTTCATAACGTAGGCAGTTCTGGTGATACATTATTTGCATAGGCTGTGTCGACACACATCTGTGCTTTTTAGAATAACAATGCTGCTGAAGAGGAGCAGAAATTACAAAATATATCTAAATGCTCCTAGAACTTCATGCTTTAAAAAACAGTTTTTGTCATAAGTTTTGTTATACCACAGTTATGAATTCCTGGTCAGAGGTGGGTAGTAACTAGTTAAATTTACTCAATTATGTTTACTTTAGTAACTTTTTGGAAAAAAATTACTTTTATGAGTAGTTTTGCTACACCATACATATTACCTTTATTTGAGTAATATTACTATAAAGTATCGCCACTCCCGAGTAAAACTTCCAGATACTCTACCCACTGGGAGTAAAATCACTGCATGAAGAGTAAATGTATTTCACCAAAAATACAGAAACCAACAGTTATTAACAGACTGCCTGATTCTACACAAACTTTGGTTTTCTAAAGAAATCTTCTGTCTTTTGAGCCTGTTGTTGCATTTTGAGGTCAAGTAAATATATAATAAACACAATTAATGGTCACTGGAAGTACATTTCAAATTGTTCTAAGAAGTATAGGTATTTTATTGAAAAAACTGACTACGAAAAGTCTTTATTCTGGCTGAAACTGGTTTATATTTTTTTTTTCCTTGTATCATTTTTCTTTTCATTTTTACGCTTTAAAATAACAGAATTTTCCAATAACTTTACTTTTTTTTTGTCTGATGACATTATTTTACAAATATTAGCTCAGTACTCAAGTAACCATTTTACCTAATACTTTTTTATTCTTACACAATTCTTTTTTTGGTTGGCAACTTTTTTACTTTTACTTGATTAAAAATATATTGAAGAAGTGCTACTCTCACTTGAGTAAAATGTTGGGTACTCTACCCACATCTGTTCCTGGTAGAAAAAATTTTGCACCACATGCTTTTAAATCTTTTCATTGAGCAGTGGTTTTAAATATACATTTCTTAGACAATAATTTTTCTGAATTCCTTTTTAAATTGATAAACTGGTTTACAAAGCGTTATTTCATCAGCACAATTTAAAATCTTTTGATTTTGCTAACGTAAATGATTGAGGATTACAAGCCTGAAACCATTTGAAGGAAAACATTTTCAAGGGGAAAAAAAGATATACACCGTTTAAATAAAAAAACACATTAAAACTACTGTTGAAAGGTGAGAGTCTGAAAACATATAGCATCTCAGGCAGCAAGCTGTTTGCCCTCACCTTGTACCTCTTCATGAGTGCTTCATTCTTCCTGCGGAGAGCCTCAATCTTCTTGTCCAGCTCCAGATCTCTTTCATGATCCCTTTTGGGCATCATGTTACTGGTGGTCTGGTAAGACAGATTCAGCCATGAGTCATCTGAAGGCTTCAGAGTTTCATATAAAAAAAGCCTATTATGTCTAAACAAAAGTATATTTATAAAAGAAGAAATAATCCCATGTATAACCACAAGTAGCTTTCAAGATATAGAAAAAAGGAATTACTTAAAGTTTTTTTTAAACCATCCTATTTTTATGTTCCAGAAAAGATATAAGGTTCATGACTTCAAGTAAAACATGTAAAATTAGAAGGCTCAGGCACCAGGCATTCACAGGAAACCCTAATATGGCTTGCTCATTAGGAGAACATAAACCAAAATGCCTATCACCTATAGAAATCTTTGTCTGAGCAACAACACACAGCATTAACACATCCTGACAGCCACCACAGATGGACCATTCATTAGGAAGCTCAGTTACACATATGCAGAGCATCCTAAACATCCCGGTGCAGTCAGCAGGGCATGCCTTGCCACAGCACATGAGGCCCAGGGCTAAAAAACGCCCATGTGAACTGACTGAGCAGCAGCTTCCACCTCTGCAGCAACGCTTCCAACATCAACTGGACAATTGTTGTTGAGTCGAGGCAGCCCAATTGTTATAGAGCATCAAATATCTGTGACTCAGTGATCTCACTTCCTTTGGTCTCCTGTAATGTAATATTCCCTCTTCAATCTGGTTTGTGCAGATTAAGGAAAATTTGGCTCATTGGACTGGCAATAAAACAAATGTGAAGGACACACCTTTGCAGAGAACACAGAACTGCTTCAAGGCATATCGTCAATGGACGTTCAATGATGTCTCAATCCACAAAAAGATTTTACAAAATTAATTTTTTTATTATTACGTTTAGACCGATATGGGCTTGTGTCAGCTGATCTTAATTCAGTCTCTAAATTGTTTTTATTTATTTTTTAGTCTGTACCTCACACTTCAGTGAGGTTTGTTTAAAAATTTTGATAATAGACCAACACAAATTGGTATGTAATGATTAAATCTAAAGAAAATTAGTTTCTTAGAGATACTGTTCTAAAAGTGCGCCATGCATTTTTAAAAGGGTATCCAGATCCAATCACGTAATCGGAAATTGGGCCCGATCAGATGGTTTCAAACTCGATTGGAATCAGACGTTACCTCTTAATCAGGACTCAGATATTTATGTACCAGAGCTCGCACTAGACATGTTTTTGTCTGTAATTTTGACCAAAAGGGTCCAAAGAATCCGGTCATAATGTAATTTTACCTGTCAATTTTTTTATTTTGTGCAAGGGTAGGGTTTGTGCTAGTGCCTATCTCTAGCACTTGTCCCAAACGTTAATACCTATTCAATAGTATCTATCTTTTGTTCAGTTGAAATAATATTCATTCCAAACAAGCTGAACAGAGAACTACTACTAAAAGTGAAATTAAACAGCTACACTTAGAATACACCTGCTGTGGTTCCTGCTACACATGGATTAGTAATGCATGTCCATGTGTAATCAAACAGTGGGTTTGCTGTAGAGGTTGTTGTGATGAGGTTTTGGAATTTTGCCTCGGAGAGATGACTTCTCATAGGGGTTTAGATGTTGTTTTGGAAGCTGAATCAAAGCTTCGCTGCTGCACTGGAGACTGGAATTAAGCACCACTTCAGCCCAAGTTTTAAAATGAGGAAACATTTCTCCAATTAAACCGATAAGAAGTCTAAAAGAATCTAAACAAAATCCGTAAACTACGCTTCAGCGGCAGAAAAGCCTGCAGAAGGAAAGCAGCAGCAGGCACCGGTGTTTGGCATAGTGCATCTAACCAGCCACAAAGGCTCAGAAACCTTTCAACGTGCAGTCAGCTTCTGGTCAGGGACATACATTTAATCAAAGTGTCTGGGAATCTTTTCTTTAATTGATTTATTTACCTGGAATCCATGACTAAAACTGAAAGTATCTGTGCATTTGCATCAAGTGGTCAACTAGTGATCTTGTCCTAGACAGATTCTCCAACCTAAGCAGAGGATCTACTCAGCACCTCTTTGCTGGTTTTATGAATAGTGCCGGTAGGAGCACTTGGTTTAAGCTTGTCATGGTAATGCTTGATGTATATTCAGTTTTATTGCACTATAGCCTATATTTCTTTCAACCACTGGTGGCACTACAGAGCCAATATAAGTGACAGCTGGCAGTGCACTTATATTTTGGGTGAAGGGAGGTCACACGGTTTATACTGCTTCATTTGGTTTACATAACACATTTGCCGATATTATTTTCATAATTCGCAAAATTCTAGCCATAAAATACCACTCTGGACTTTGTATCACTGATTATTAAGTTGACATTTTCAATAAATGGGAACACAAACCCGAACACCCATTTCGCCTGGACAATATCCTTGGAGTGAGTTATTGCCTCCACCCTCACCCAAAGGATGACTAAAAGTAGAACTGGGTAGTCACTGCAGTGCCCCTCTTGCCCGGCCTGTTAGTTTAAGTGGACAAACATTTCTTGGCCAGTTTGGTGTTTGTCATTTCCTTTCCATTTCTGATGAAGAGAAGTTTTTCTTCTCCACAGTCGATAAATGCATGCTCAGTTTGCCGGATTGATGTGAAGTCAACTGCAATGCAGGCAACTGTCTACTGTCACTATATGTTGATCCAGGAGCAATGAATGTTGGTAGTCAATGACTATAAGCAATCTGCTGGAGTTCCATTAATAGAAAGCTTTTAAACTGATTGGAATGTATTTATAATTTAATTTAAATTACTTTTCTTGTACAGTGCCTTGAAATGAGATTATGCTTATGGATTGGTGCAATATAAATGAACTGAATTGAGTTAACAGACAGTTCAGCAACTTCATTGTAATCTGTCTAAGAAAATAAACTTTTTCTATTTGTTTGTATTCTAATCACCTGATTGCCTCTCAACCGGTAACTAGAAAAGGGCAACAAAGACCCTGAGGACCAACAAACAAACACACTCACTCTTAAGGATGATATAGAGCAGGGCTCACAAACTTGAGTTCTTAAGTGACACCTTTCTGCAACTTAGACACGTGTTTCTGCTTCAATACACCTGGATAAAATATTTTTGCTATTAGTGGACTGAAACTGTATACAGAGGACATAATTTAGGTATTTTAGTCAGGTACACTGGACCAAGGATATATCCAAAGGTTGCAAGACACATGCCCGTGAGGACTAGAATTTGGCACCAAAGATATAGTATGACCAATTTACCTAAAAAGATTATTTTTGGAAAGTAGGAAAAAGCTGGAGTACTTGGAGAAAACCGACATTTGCACAGGAAGTAAACACTATGAAGAATGACCCTCACCAGAATATCCCTCCTCTTGCAGCAAGGCAACAATCCTAAAACTATCTAGCTCAGGCTATGTCAACTATAGACACATTTACAGTTACAGTAAGTCAACTATTGAAGAAACACATTTTATTTTGTTGGTTTGGGCAAGTTCTAGATATTAAAAGCTAATATTAAAATGAGAGTAAAATTGCAAAGTAATATTATTAGATTTTTTCTTCACGTAGACCTGATTTAATTAAAAGGTTTCACTTTGAGATGGAAGCCAAAGGATCTTTGGTTGAGGCTGCAGGTATGATGGATCTGTGTCTCGAGTTTTGGGAAATTGAGACGTGTGCTACAGCACAAAAAGAAAATCTATCGGTTTGTGGTTAGGCTTTGACTTATTTTAATGATCAGTATGTTGTATCTTCATTGTAAGACAAATATTTTTAGACTGATGATAGCTTTTTATCAGAAGAACTTAACCAGTTATGCCTCCTGCAGAACAGAAAACCCTTAACTGTTACAAAACAGTTCTTATGTTGTAGCCCTGTGTCTTTACTGTGAGGGGTTTGAGGAAATGATGTGCTAAAGTTAGTCAGTCATCCCCCACTGTTGCACCAATGACAACACAAAAGTCAAGGTTGTTTCCATGTGATATATCTAACAGACAGATGACTCACAGCTAACAAGTGCACAAAGACCATAACCATCCTTTGCATTCCTGCTGGTGCTAAACCTGCAAAGCAAAGCCTGCTCCTGAGAAGATCAGATCTCTGATTGAACTTGTATCTAGAGATCTCTAATTAAGTCTGAGCATGGGAAAAGTTTGGCCTCACTCTGCTGAAATAGGTGGCAGCCTTGGAAAGCAGTTACCTCACTGTCTCCAGTTGTCAGGGTATCCAAACACAACAGACCATGAGGACATACCACCAAAAATAGGCGCAACAGAGAGTCGACTGTGAAATCTCAGCAAGCTTAATGACAAACACCGGCTTCAGTGAAGCCAAAGCAAGGAGGAGACTAAATCTGGGGACATTAAACCTCTGGATTCTGGAGAGCCGTTCTGAAACAGTGCACCGGTGCAGCTACCATTTACACACAAAGAATACACAGAGACAGTTTTGTCGGCCGAATGGTGCCCATGCTCGGGCAAGGGGGCAGCAGAGGGGAAGAAGGGGCCTGCATGGATAAAGCTGCCAAGGTTTTTCTCCTACCCAGCGTTCCTGCTTCCCACAGGAGCGACAGCAACAGAGAAAGAATGAGCAAGAGAGAGGATTTAAAAGCTGCATGTAGTCAGAGCTAAACCTGCGACAGAGCATGGCAGGGAAGAAGGGGGAACCCAACACCAGAGAGAGGACAGAAGGGAACCAGAAAGAAGATACTCACAGGTCTTTCCATGTCAGCGGTGGGAGTCGGGCTGGGTCCAGGAGCGGGGCAGCTGAGGCAGCAGAGAGAGCTGCCTCCCGTCCACGATCATGCCTCGATTACAATGAGCCAAGTTGGGCAGGCAGCCAAGATGTCTAACAAATGCACAGAGCTCCCCCGTTAACGTATTTTAAAGCACCCACCCACTTGTCCTCTCTCTCTCTCTCTGACTCTCCAAATCTCCCACCCTCCCCACTTCTCTGCTCTGTTGTGTTCTGTTGCTCCCACTCTTCCCTCTATAAAAACACTTGCTCCTTCCTCTCCTCACTTATCTCAAAGCATGCTGTTTACATCCTGCAGCTCTGCCCACACAGATGAACTTCAGAAAAATTTTTCTCAGAGACCAATCTCCTTCTGGATAGTTATGTTTTATTGAGGTTTGAACTGCCGATTTAGTTTTTTTTGTTTTGTTTTTAAGGAATGCGACACAAATTGAATAAAATAGATTTAATGAGCCACAGCCCATCTTCAATGCTCTTACTGATGGAAGGAGATTGTTGTCCAAGATCTCACGATACATGACTCCATCCATCCTCCCCTCAATACAGTGCAGTCGTCCCCTCCCCTTTGCAGAAAAGCATGCCCAAAGAATAATATTTCCACCTCCATGCTTCACAGTCGGGATGGTGTTCTTGGGGTTGTACTCATCCTTCTCCTTTCTCCAAACACAGCGAGTGGAGTTTAGACCAAAAAGCTCCACTTTTGTCTCATCAGACCAGATGACCTTCTCCCATTCCTCCTCTGAATCATCCAGATGGTCACTGACAAACTTAGGACGGGCCTTGACATGCACTGGCTTGAGCAGGGGGACCTTGTTCGCACTGCAGGATATTAATCCATGACAGCGGAGTGTGTTACTGATGGTAAGGTCCTGGCGTGTAGTTCTGGGGTCATCGCTCACTGTCCTCATGATCATTGATTCCACACAAGGAGAGTTCTTACATGGCGCTCCAGATCGAGGGAGATTTACTGGCCCCAGGTGAAAAATAAATGCACTAACTGTACTCAAATTTGACATACTTTTGTGTACTACTTGAAGCAACACTAATCATCATTATACTTTAAGTGTGTTCATGATTAGTTAAATTGAAGCATGCTATTTTGGAACAACTAATTTTGTACTAAATGTATTTTAATAGTAATTAAATTGCAGTAAAGCTCAACCATAAGTGTATTTAGTATCCTTTTATGTGCTAAAATGGAACAACTTAAAATATATTTAGTATACTTTAAATATATGGTTTTACATGTACTAATATATACTTAATTAGTAAAATTAAAGCATACTTTGTATTCTAAGTAGAGTACATTAAGAATTATTTGTCAACATACTAAAAATTTATAAACTTTATACTACTTATATATTCTTCATATGCTAAAATATTTAATTAGAATATCAGTACATTTCAAACCCTAAGAGAATATACTTTCATACATGAAATTATTACTAAACTTTCATACATGAAATTATTACTAAACTTTCATATTATTAAGAATCTACCTTGCAATCTGCTATGCAACACTTCAATGCATCTATTGTCCAGATAATATTTTTATCTGTACAAGTAGCAATAACTTCTCTGTCAATTAAATTGTGCTTTTCCCCAAGAACTCTGTTTTCCCCAAGAACTCTGTTTTGGTAACGTTGCTTTCCTGACACAGAAACTTGCGTTTCTGTGTCAGGTTTCTCCCAAGTGAATTGTGGGTAATTTCTTCTGCCTTCCTGTTGGACACATTTAAAAGCATATACATTAAGTAAAGCCCATAAAATAAGGTTTACTTACAGACCTGTTAACTTCTCTGCTTTTATATATATGACTATCATATTTGTTTACCAAACTGATTAAACATTACAGAACAGCTGCAAGAATTACTATCTGTGTACTATACACACAGTAAAAAATTTATAGAAGAACAGAAGAACCAGCATGAATAACTTCACTTCATAATTGGACTCAAATATAACTTAAAATACACTCAAACTTAATATTACAGTGTTGATATTAATATGTGTACTATTAAAGTATGCTTTCAGTGTATCTTACAATAACAATTCTGAGCATACAATTTAAAATATATCAAAAATATGTGAAAAAAACAAATATCAGAGAAGTACATTTTAAAAAGTACACATAACTTTCATTTAAAGTACATTTTAGAATAATCCATTTCTGTAAAGTTTAACATAGTAAAATTATTTTTAAGTATGTTAAAAGTGTTAGTGTTAAAGAGTGATGCTAGTACACTTTTTTATATATTTTTAAAAAGTAAAATTTGGGTAAGTACATTTTCAACATACTGTTGGAAATATAAACAAACTTGAAATACACTAAAGTACTCTTTTTTCCGCTTTGGTTTCACCCGCAATACCTGCAAAATACTACAATAACTGGAATTTATAGTGATCAATAATCGTATATGATATTCACAGGGTTCAAATAATTTAGTTAAAAGTAGTACATATTTAATACATAAAATATGTCTTCACCGCAATGAACGCCTCCTGACCAACCACAACGCTGCAAAATGGCCACAAGATGGCGCCAGATAATTTTTCTTGAAACAACCTAGAAAAAAATAAAACATTTGCTATATTTTAACTGAACGAAAAAAATATGTTACCATCATTGTTAACAAAGCACCAATGAAAGTGTTCGCAAAGAGGGGGGCAGAAGTTTCTTTCTGCCTTTGTTTAATTTAAACGTTTTTTTTTTTTAAAGCTTTTATTAAAGCTTCTCATAGCAACAGCTCTGCTCTACTGCCTGGCTATTTTGTAATTTTTATCAAATCAAGAAAACAAGCCAAACAATGGACATTTTTCAAATTAAATCTAAATATCTACATGAATTTTAATAGGATTTTGTGTTCCAGAAATCATGCACAACTGTGAAAAGACACAAAATAATGTGTTTTATTTTTTTTTAAAATAAATGTAGAGTTTGTATTTATCACGTTTCACTTTGATTCACATTAATATGATTTAATTTAGAAGTCATATAATTCATTGGCTGCCGCTGCTGTGTGTGGTGTAATATCAACACAAAAATGGCAGAACATTGCCAGTGTCAGACCTGATGATGGCAGCATCCTGCTTTTCTTTAACTGGGATGAGAAAGCTAGACAACTTTGAACATTGGTGCAAGCATCCTCACAAGAACAAGGAAATAGCACATCGCCTCATTTGTAAAGTCCTTACACTGGCTGTCTGTAACTCAGACTTCAAAATACTTTTATTGGTCAGGGACGAATGGCTTAGCATCAAAGTATGTTGAAGACCTGTTGCCACTATAGAACCCCCCAGCCCTGCACTTGTATAGCGCTTTAATATTCCCTAAGAAGCCCGGTAAGGCTCAGGGGTTAGCAATTAATAATACTTGGAATGTTATGTGTTATTTTTTATTACGTTTTTATTGCTGCTTTTGCTTTATTGTGTCCCCTAATGATGTAAAGCACCATGAACTGCCTTGTTGTGGAAAGCGTGTTATACAGATAAAGTTACCTTGCCTTTGATAGAAAAATATGTATAAAGAAAACCCTTTAGAGACAGAAAAAGTCTTGTGATTGTGGTGGAGATCCACTTTCTTGCAAAAAGACAAACTTAAACGTATGGCGAGAGTTTTGATCAAATGTTATTTTTGTGTTTGGATGGCCCTGTCAAAGCCCAGAATCTCTGAACGTTTTGCAGAAATTGCAGTACGGACAGTTTTACATTCAGACTAACTGGATTTGAGCTATGGTGTAAATAAATTTAAAAAAGGTGTGTGTGTTCTCAGTTTTCTTTCTTAGGATTTTCTAATTTTGCTCTATCAAATACGATTCCAAAACAATTTCATGGAAGTCTGTGGCTGTTACACGACAAAAATGCTGAAAAAGTAAAAAAAATATTAAAAAATCAATAGGATAAAACGTCTGCTACTTTGGCTAAACAGAATGCGAACAGAGTAAAGAGATTGCATAGTTTTCTTTTTGCCCCTTTGGTGTTTAGCAAAATTCCTTACTGATGATTCAAAGTCACCTGATCCTTTAGGAACAAGCCTCACAATTATGCCTTTAAAGGTGAGGTTCCTCTAACTCCCAAACACAAATCAAAACTGGTTCTGGAGCAACTAAAACTGGATGAAACAAGATCTCCGCTAGATTCTCTAAATGCTGCATGGGACTGCTACTGCTTGACATAAGTGTGATAAACAGGAAACGATGGTACTGCTTTCAAACAGCAAATCCATTAATTTATTCAATATCATTAACACTTTGAACAGATGCTTTTGATCTTGGCTGAATTGCACAAGTTTATTTATGGGAAATAGCATCCCTTACATAACAATTGCACTCTTTGAAAATGACACTATAACCTTAGTTTTGACGATTTTTTTAATTATACATATTTTCTTTGAATTTATACTTTTAGTTAAATAAATTGTCTAATCTAGTTTATGGTGTAATAACATACATTGAGCTAAAATTGCTTGTCTTAGCACAAAGCCCTGCACAACTTCAAGGATATTTGTTTATCAGAGGAAAACATATCGAAACTTCCGTACAGAAATCTCAAATTAAATACCAATAAAACTCTGATATTATTTGACTGATGCCTGCATATATTTTGGGAGATTTAAAACGTATTTGGCATAAAAGAGCTGTACGGAGTATATCATAACATTTATTTTATATGTTATTAAGAGGCAATAAGAGAGAGAAAAAGAAAAGTAAACAACATCTTCCCAAACTAAATTCAGGCAAAAAATACTCTAATCTGTTTTTTTTCTTCTTAAAAAATAACACTTTTTAAAGCAAATAATTGCAGTGCTAATATATGCAAAATATTAAGTTTATTTTATATCCAAATGATTCAACAGTCTTCCCCGTTAGAACCATGAAGCTTGTGTACAAGTATAAAGTCTGACTTTACAGAACTAAGGTAGATGTGTGTCTTTGCCTGGAGCACTTTTTTTGGAAACTGGCTTGGTCTTCATTCAGAAAAGTAACTATAAGTTTTTGGAGTTGCTACAATTACTCAAGCAAGTAGTACAGTGCATGAGAACTACTCCTACAAGTATCTGGATTTTAAATTTAGTTGGGTAAATACAACTAAATTCATATATCTACTTACACACTTCTCTATACAATGCCAATCCAACAGCACAAGGAAAAGGAGATTTTAATTTTTTTGACAGCCAGTTTTTTAGCCACACCCAGGCCTAATTACTGTCTGACTTGAACAATCTGTTTTGAGTCCAGTGACCCATGGTAAAAGCCAGTATTCATAATAGAGAAAACAGTGTTGAGCCTTCCCAGGAGTGAATAACCTATTAAAATCACCCCAAGATTTGATATTGATGATTAGGAGAAAATAAAATAACCAAGAAAAACATTTAATGTACTGCAGGCCACATTTGCCTCAGCTAAAGTCAGATATGATGACTCAACCATGAGACAGAAAGATTTTGGTCTCATTATGAAGGTTCTGAAGCATGTAAAACTGTGACTGATTGTCTATCACTTTGTCTCAGTGAGATGAAAAGGGGAAGATTCTGAAAAACAGGATTAGTTTAATCAAAAGGGAATTGTATTACATAAAAGCACGTGTTACAGAGATCTTCACACAATATAGTAGAAATCAAAGCCAACAGAAGAATTATTCAGCAGAATTATTCAAAAATCACTGCTTTCATAGGCTACATACAACAGAAGAACAGCTTCCCATATTGGGAACAGTTATGTTTAACCATCACTTATGTTCATCGAACCTTCAAGCAGTAATCTTCCTTGGCAAACACCCACTAAAAAGCAGCCTGTGATAGATACGGGGTACGTGTGGAAAACGTCATCCACTTTTCCCCGAGTTGATGCTGTCTGTTTTTTTTTCTGCCATTACAGCCATTTAGACTGGTAATAAACTTAGCTAACTGCGTTGCACATTAGCCAGCAACATGCTAACCAAATACAGTTGAGCACATTGTGGCTGTCACTACCCGATCTGTACTGTAAAATGCTTCAGCGGAAGTGGATGCAGATCGGGTTTCCAGTACAGATCGGGTAGTGACAGTGGCTACCCGATCCGTACCGGAAACCTGATTAGTACCACGCATAATTGCGAAACGTGCCTACTTCCGCTTGAAGCATTTTACTATAGGTAGCTCACATTAGGTTTAGGCACTGGTCCTCGAATATTAGGATTAGTAATAAATCAAAAAAGTTAGGCGATCAGAGAAGAGGAAGGCCTTTCAACGGGTACAATTCCAATATCAGCTAACTTTGTCAAAATGTCGCAATGATGGCGAAAACAGGTGACCCTAAACCTAACAAGTGACATAAGATTCACACATGCGTGGTACAGATTACGTATCCAGTATGTATCGGGTAGTGACACACAGCTTCTTGTTTTCTTCTTATGGCCAGCGACTCAGGCGAGCAGGAGCTCAAATACATGGATAAGACAAAACCATCGTCCCGGTGTTACATCGATATGAGTTCCCCTATCCAGAGCTGTTTCGAATTCAGCCACATGCTCCTAAAGAAAACTGTGAACGCTGTTAATTAGAGGGGAAACACTGTCTGACGGTCCACTCAGGATCTGTTCCCCCTAAGCTAAATTGGAAAATTAAATATTGATTTGTTGAAACGGCACAGAATGACTCTTTTATCGCAAGCAAGTAATGAAAATCATTTTCAGATGGAAAATCTTAACATTTAGATTTTAGATTTTTTTTTCTGAGAATATGTTGTTGGAGAATTTAATGGAAGTAAAGTTTTGTAATAAATGTACTGTAAATAAAGTATTTACAGAGTAGAAAAAAATTTTTTCACTGTTTTACTGCACCAAAAATGAACCGAAACGCGACCTTAAACCTAGGTATATACCATAACAGGGAAGTTTGGCGTACCGAAACGACCCTATTGACAGGGACATATCCTCCGCTTCAACCGTGCCCATATGTTTATAGTGTACTTCCTTGCAGGAATTCAAAACCATGCATGTGTGGTAAGGTGCACAATGAGGGCTTGGGTGGGATTCAGTTCCTAAACTCCCAGGTGAAAGTCATGTGCACTTAGCAGTTAGGCAAAGGCATAACAAACAGCCAGGGAACATTATCAATCGGAACCATAGTAACAGGACGCCCACACTGTTACACCTCAACATTATTTCTGCACCTGACTCCTGTCTGGCTCTGTAAATGGCGGAACCAAAGCTGACTAAAAACAGCACAAAGGCTCTTTCCTGCATGATTTGGCAACAAAAAAACTTTGATGATCCACAAAACCTTTGGGACATCCTTTCGTGGATTGACAAGGCATCATAAACGCAAAATGAGAGGCTGTCCATAACTAGAAATAAACATCCAATGTGGCCAAAATGAAACAATTTGACAACAACAACATCAGCAAATGAGAGTGAGTCAAGATTCCTCTGATGTAAACGCTCCTCACCAGTTCCTACAAACAGTTAATGGCAGTTGTTGCAACTAGGAGTGGCACAACCAGTTGTGAATTTAGGCCAATATTTTTTTTTTTTTTCACATACGGCCATTTTGGTTGGAGATGATTTCAATAAATTAAAATTATCTTCTGAAAGCAGCACTTTGTATTTGCTCAGGTTTTTCCACCCTTGTAATAAAATATGTTTGATAAACGGAAACATGACAAAAAGAAAATCAGGAAGTAAGCATTTGATTCAGTTTGTGTGGATAAAATTTTGAGAAGTAACATTGTGGGGATTTTTTTTAATAGGGCTTACCTGGTGATCTGCTTTCTTGGCAGTAATCTTACTGGGTTTTATTTATTCAGTTAATCAATTTCCAGTTCCAGGAAACAGAACATGAGATTATCGTGGCTTAAGAGTTGGGAGATGGTCTTGGAATTGGAGGATTGCTGGTTTGAACTAAATCTGTCTGGACAGGACAGCTTCTTTCAAAAAAGCTTTGTTGTTAGTCTACATTGCTGAAAGGAGCAGCAATTGGCCGGCTAGGAACATGTTTGTTTTCAACTACTTTGACACAATGATAAAGTTGCAACAGCTTTTGCAATGTTCAGTTAAAGTACTAAAGAACTTAATAATGCAAGAATTAGGAGATTTTAGTTCTTTTGTTGATCGAGAAAGTAAGATTATTTCAGGTCACAGAGGGCGTGTCTATCAGAGAGAAAACTCCCCACCCAAAAGTCAATAGAACTGTTTGTCTCCAGGCACATTACTTCAGTTGCCTGACTGACTTCTGTCAGAACTGGTTTTAGATGAATACCTGAAGAAAGAGAAGGGTGTATCTTGTGTTATGACTTGTAATCACTGGAACACTCAGCGAGGAGAGTACAAGATGGTGGTGAGAGGCAACCAGTTCAGCTAGTTTCTGCGATTCATTCATGCTGTTAGGCACCCAAATATATTTTGCCTCTTTTGGTTAGTTAGGATAACCAGTTATTTTTATTTAGTAAATGCAGAATAATAGTAAAATTCCACTTTCTTTATCTTTACCTATTTTTTTATTTTTTTTTATTTTCTTTAAAGTTCCAAAGGGATTGAGATCTGTGAATTTGTGATGATCACTCCCAATCATGGACTTTATTATCTCTAAACCATTCAGTCAGTAATTTGTATGTACCCTTCATCGTTGTGTATTTGGAAAACCCGTTTGGGCTTAACCTTCATGTTCCTGGTTGATGTTTTGAAATGATGGGATCTATTTTGTAAAGTGCACTAGTCCATCCAGCAGCATACATCCACAAAACGAAACACTGCCACTCTTGTGCTTTATGTTTGGGATGGGGTTCTGAGTCCAAAGAGGTCTCCAGAAATTAAGGTGTTTGTCCCCCCATATCTGGCTTTCTATTTTCTATCTGGAGTAATGGATTCTTCCTTGCTGACTGGCCTTTCAGCCAACTTAGGGACAAGACTTATTTGACTGTGAATTATGACAATCTTTCCTCAGTTTCCGTAAAGTGCCAGGTCTTTCCTTTAGAATTTGGGTCGAGACAAACATTTTGTCCAAACTCTGAAAAGGATAAATATTCCCTTAAATACTTAAAGCACAGTTTGAGATTTATTATTCTTTCATTTATTATTCCTTCATTCAGTTTATGAAAATACAAAAAACAGCACATTTCATTTGAAAGGGCATCATTCATGTAACAACCTACACTCCAGGTGTTCTAAGTTTTTCCTCTGTTTTAATCCTTCTCATCAAGTCTTTGGTCTTCTGAAACAATAAAAGCTGAGTCTGAAAAAGGAGAATACAAAGCAACACAAATGTGGAACCTGTAATTATTACTAACAGCGAATGCATCATATAAATATCAAGTGGTTGATGACACAAACTGTCATTTGTTTTCAGGCGTGCCGCTTTTTACAATAACTTGAATTATGTAGTTTGATCATATCTGAACGCAAAGCGTGTGCAAAGAATCGCCCTGCCCCCTGGAATTTTACAAAAGCTCTAAATTATACTTTCAGGCTGCTGAATAACTCTGGCAGAACACTGAGCGTCTGTTTTTCAAAGCCCCACTCAAATCTTACTAGTTATGCACCAATGCAAGAGACGTATTTGGACATTAGAGGGCAGAGCCTCACAAACACACCCACATTCATTGGTTTAAACATTCTTATAAATATAGATGCAACACTGGATTTAGGCAGATATCATTTCATCTCAAGTTAAGGTATGTACTGGTTGATTATTAGACTTGATTGCAAGAAGTTTCAGTGTTTAAATTTCTGCAGTTGTCCTTTCTTTTTAAGTTTTTTTGCATGTTTGGTCTCGTTTTTTCAAATAGGAGAATACATTTAATCTGTTTTCAACATCAAGACAAAATGAGTGATCGTAAGTTACTTTGACTGTAAAACATTTTCATGTGATATTAATAAAATTATTTCCTGTGTTTTTTAAACTTATATATCAAAAAAATTCTACCTTTGAAGGAAGTTATTTCATGCTCAGCCTACTTCGTTCTTTTTGTACGCATGAAATACTAAAACGAGATCTCAGATTTGTAACATGATAAATATAGAATTGTGTCTTTACATTATAACACTGTTTGTATTTCAGGATAAGGTGCTGCATTTTATGTTTTAACATTTCTTTCATAAAAGCTAATGTATGTTCATTTACTAATCTGTGTCACATCTTTTCCATTTTTACTACAGAAGTCAAACCAGAGGTTAGTTTTTTCCCCTTTTCATTGCTAATGGCCAACACAGTTGAAATGCAGTATTTGTATTTACTTTTTATTTTCTTTCTTTTTTTGTCAAAGGTGCCAGTAGAGGGGGAAGAATCTGGATCAGGATCTGAGGGAGTAAGTCATCTTTTTTTGGCCGTTTTCACATGTGTGGCCTTGCCAGAATACGGCCAGAGAAAATGCAAATTTCTTCTGCTCAGATGGCACGTATTTGACCCGTACTTGAATCCAGTGTTTTACTACAACTAAACAGCAGGTGGCGGTATACAAATAAGTATGTAGTTATCCAACAAACAAGGGAGTGAGAAGTACCAACGTCGTAAAATGAGCGACAGCCTAGAATTTAAACAAACTGGTCTACTGGTCAGCTGCTACCTGAAGCCATCTACAGCGTGAGTGTTGTCGTAAACCCGCCGTTTTGTAATCTGCTGCGGGCGTTTTCACATGGTACGGGAGTCCGTACTCGGATACCATATTTGGTCAAAATCCACTTATTTCGTACCATGTGAACACAGACTGGACCGTGCCAGGATACGGCCAGAGATAACAGCCTTGGAGGTAGTATCCGAGTCCAGGTACGAGCGGCCACGGATCATGTGAACTTAAGCCGTACTCTGGCCGTACTCAAGACAAAAGACACTCCACGCGGAAATGACGACACCGCCGGCTGAAATTACAGAATCACCTCGCGACCATACAAATACCAAAACAACACGATTCAAGCATCCCACAGCAGATTACAAAACGGTGGGTTTACTACAACATTCGCCCTATAGATGGCTTCAGGTAGCATTTGACCAGTAGACCAGTTTGTTTACATTCTAGGCTGTCGCTCATTTTATGACGTTGGTACTTTTCTCTCCCTTGTTTGTTGGATAACTACAGCCTTATTTGACCTGCTGTTTAGGTGTAGTAAAACACTGGATTCAAGTACAGTTCAAATATGTGCCATCTGAACAGAAGAAATTTGCATTTTCTCTGGCCGTATTCTGACACGGCCACACATGTGAAAACAGCCTTAGTTTTTCATTGCTTTACTTTCATGCTGTTTTATTTCATTAACCAATGATAATGTCCTATTTTAGTACTCACGTGTTTATGTTGTGTCTTAAACAGGAGGGTGGACCAAAAGGAAAGGTAAAACCTCAACATCTTCAATTTGAGAAACACCTTCTTTTTTTTTTCTCTTTGTAAAATTGTTGTGTTTTTATGGCTGATTAAAGGGCAAAGGGAAAGGAAAGGGTAAAGAAAAAGGAGAGGGTCACGGAGAAGGACATGGACATGGAGGAGGAAGAGGCGGTCATGGACAGGGTGGTAGAAGAGGTGGTCGTGGAAAGTGACCACAGGGGTGATCCTAAATAAAATGATGAAAATGTTAATATTTTGTCAAACTTATTAATGTATGATTTCAAAATAACATCACAATAAATATTCTACAAAACAAGAAGATTGTCTCATTAATTCCTTTGCACACTGATTCCTTTATCTTGAACAAAAAAAACTTGTTCAATAATAATAGTGATAATTAAACTGATCACCATCAAACATAAGATGGAGGACATAGATTCATTTTCAGAGGGCACATGGCTGAAAGGCTGCCAAATAATTTTGCTGCTCTTAACTAAAATGTCTGTTTTTGAAGTGTACGGTGCATTGCAAAAAATATTCACACACCATAAACCTTTATAACTGTTGTCATGTTTCAACTACAAATCTTAATGTATTTATTAGGAATGTGCCATTTGAAAAATAACAACCTTTAGGTTGAAATTTAAAATGGCTTTCATCAAAACCATGTGTTTGCCTTTATTTTTAAAAAAGTGGTCTGATGTGATGTATAATCTTAAATATTTCTGTTTTTTTGCTCTAAGCTAAATATCATAATACTTAACAGAAATAAAGGCTTGAAAACATCAATCTGTGCTTAATTAAGCTAAATAATGTATGAGCTGAGTTAATCAAGTGCAAGGGCAGGGCAATTTTACTTGTATAGCAAACCTTCAACAACAGACTAATTCAAGGTGCTTTACATGATTGGGTGATAAAGTGAACACGTAAAGTGAAAACAGCAATAAAGTATGAAACACACACATAACATGTGACACATGAAAACATTATTCAAGTTATGTTACGAACAGAAATTAACTTTTCAATAATATTCTATTTTATTGATTATGACTGCATATTTAAAATTAAAGAGGGTTAAAAAATACTTTAAATGTACTATCCCATATCTAATACATGATTGTGTCCACATCTTGCTGTTGGGATTCTGTTCTTCAGCAAGATGAGTACAAGCTGTGATGTTATTGCAGGGTACCAAGCCTAAACTTAAAACCAGAATTACAATATATGCATGTGTTAGAATGACCCAGTCAAAATCTATTAAAAACTCAACTGAGTTTCTCGGATAAACTTTTTTTTACATGTAACTGAAAATCAAAACCACACAGATTAGACTATTTATGAAAAGGCACCACCGACACAACTAGTAGCTGAAT
Organism: Apricaphanius iberus; assembly: GCA_028564705.1. Lineage (NCBI taxonomy): Eukaryota > Metazoa > Chordata > Actinopteri > Cyprinodontiformes > Aphaniidae > Apricaphanius > Apricaphanius iberus. Next base: position 928,980 of record JAPXFQ010002501.1, on the reverse strand, counting down.
ATTAAAAATTATGTCACCAGTGAAATCAAGTTTCTGAATGTTTAAAGGAACCAGACCAGAATACCTTGTTTATTATATTCATTTGAATTTAAGAAAACTATGTATGTGTTGCTATGGCAAGGCTAAGAGTTGCAAAAAAAAAAAAAAAGTATTATGCTTCTCTGCAAACAGAGACTGATTGTAGTAGTTTGGTTGTGTCAGGAATGAAATAACATCAGCCAGTCTGTGTGTCATTTCACATGATTGCAATCTTTCCGATCTTCTTTCTCAAACACAAGTGACAAGTGTAACCCGGGGTTGTGTTCTTTGATTAATGTAGAGAGTGAACAGGACTGTCCTAGTAAAAAGTCATGTATTTGTTAATTTTCCTTAATAAAATTAGTTATTGTATTACATTATGCTGAAATAAGATTTAAAGAGTCTGGTTTTCATTTTCCTTGCTAGTTAAAAGATGTTTAACCCGTTTGCTGTCTTTACTTGATTTATTGATGCAGCAAAGGGTTTGGATTTTTATTGTTGGACGGTTTAAACTCACAGAAGATTGAACTGAGGTTGTTAATTTTTTTCCATTGCCAAGCCATTCTTATTTAACAAAAGCAGAAAGCAGTTTGACATTGTGGTAGTAGTAACCAGTTATAAATAAAAAAAAATGTTTAAGTTTGCAAGTAGGGCAGGTTAATGTCCAACAAGTAGAATCAAGAAATACATGTAAATAACCTGCTTGACATCATTAAGTAAGCTTAAACATCTCAAAAGGCAACAGATCCTTATTTTTTTATTAGGTGATGGTGTAAGGTTACAGAAAAACAAAAATAGATATATTTTTATAAATAGATATTTTTAGAAAAAAAAAATAATATATATTATTGCAACCATGGAATCATCAAATCAGCTTTTTTGGGGTTTTTTTTTAGATCTGTAAGACCTATTAAACTTCCACAGTCAGAGTCATAAAGGTCAGTTAAGGTAAAGTGCCCAGGTACCCTGCAGCTCCAAAAGCCCAAATCATGAACCGTCCTCCAGATATTTTTAACAAATTCATTTCTGAGAACCTGGAATTTCCTGTCTTTATAACAGTTAAAAACAATGTGAAAAGTGTTGCATGCAGCAGAAAACTTGTGTTTCTTTGTTTTGTTACTTGACAAGCCATTCAGCATTCTCAAAGGTCAGAATTTTTTTTACTTTTGAGCTGATCCTTATCACGCATACCTTTCATGTTTTCCAACTGTCAAACTTAATTGGTGGGCAGAACAAAACACTCACATTTCTCCTCCCAAATTCTGCTTTATAAATTCAGATGCGACACTCACGTTAACAAGTTCTCTCACCTCTGAGATAGGTAGGTTTTAGTAGATCTTTGGATATTTTTATGAGGACTGCTTAAAATTTCTCAGTTTTTGATTCTTGTTTTTCTTTGTAAGAACATTGTCTCCAGCCCCCACCTAGAATACAAAATGAGTGATAGTAAGTCTGATTTCAGTGGCGTTTGTTTGGTTTTCTATTTAAAGAAAGTGATGTAATATCTTTTTACTGTTTAGGTGTACATTTGCCAGTTGTCTTTATCATTACTATTTTTAGTGAAACATTTTAGAGCTGTAAATGTTTGCAACAAAAAAAAAAATCTGTTAAGAGACATTTGTGCAATGGCTGCTCTTTACATGGAAGAATTTTACAGAACAACATTTATGGCTGCTTGACTATCATTTTATTCTTAAAGCTTCTAATACATCAAATTCTTTTTCACATGTTAATTATTAACTGTTTGTCAGATTAAAAATATCTTTTTTTTTCTTTCTTTTTTGTGATCTAGACGAGGTGAGTCTCTTTTCTTTCATCTATTATCACCGAGTTTAATAAAACACTGCAGTTATGATGATTCCTTTTCTCAGGAAAAGAAGAAGAAGAAAGGATCAGGATCAGAATCATCAGGATCTGATTCTGAAGGGTCCGGAAGTGTAAGTCATCTTTTCATTTTACTTCTCTGTACTTCATGTTTTGGTTTCCTGATGGATTGTTTTGTAACCTTGAGGCACTTTTATTTATCTTTCATGGGAGGGAGGAAAGTTAAGAGTGCATCGCTTTCCCAACTTAAGCTGTACCTCCATGTCTGCTTTTGCTTTACTAATTTGTTTCTGTCATTATTAATTAAAGGGAAAAGGGAAGAAGAAGGACAAAGGAAAGGGCAAGGACAAGAAAAAAGGAAAGGACAAGGGAAGTCCTGAAAGAGGAAAGAGACATGGCAAAGGAGGCAAAGACTGAAAAAGAAATCATGCAGCTGTCCCAAATGAAAGAAATGTCTGATTGCAATAAATGTCAAATGAAATCATGAAAAAACTATAAGTGTGTTGTTTTTTATTACCAGTGGTTTTTGTACTTACATACGACCTCAGATTAATAAAGAAGTGAAAAGGCTCAATTATGAAATTTCCAGAGTGTCATATTAGTCAAGTTAAATCAAACTTTATTTATAAAGCGCTATTCCAACTACAAAGCTTCTCAAAGTGCTTTACAGGTTAAAATTACCCCACCAACACCACCCTTCCCAAACCCAAAATAAAATCATCATCACAACCATAGCCCCAGAATCCCCAATCCAACCGACGCGCACACACACATAAAAGCAACAGTAAACAAAAGCAACAATGGGCTGAGTACAGATGAGCCAGGAAACGCCATCATGGGAGCCATTTGCAGCAGCAAATCAACACCAGCAGCCAAGGCACTGACCCAGGGCGCCCAGAGGACGGAGAGATGGTATTCCCACCCAGGCACTGCCTGGAGAGCACACAGGCAGCTACAGCCGACCAACGCCCCCGATGCAAAGGGCTCCCACAGAGAAAACAGTGGAAGGATGATTAAAATAAGAAGTTAAAATATTAAAATAAACAGTAGAAAAATATATTAAGTATTAAAATACTGATAAAATGTTAAGACTAATAGCATCCCAAATTATAAATTATAAGAGAATGATAAGATATGATCAGATAAAAATGCAAAGCAGATAAATAATTAATAAATAATAATCAGTTAAAAAGAATCAAATAAAACATGAATAGCGATTGTACAGATATTAATAAATAATAATCAGTTAAAAACTTGGCTAAAAGGGTAAGTCTTGAGCCTGCTTTTAAAAAGATGAACGCTCTCCGCAGCCCTGAGGTCCTCCGCTAGCCTTTTCCAGGGGTTAGTGACAATAATAATTGAAAGACGCCTTACCATGTGTCCGTGTCCTGACTTTAGGGGTGATAAGGAGACAGCTGCCAGAGGAGCGCAGAGACCACAAGGGTTCATATTGTAAAAGCATTTCTGAAAGATAAGAAGGCCCAAGACAATTAAGACATCTTAAAACCATTAAAATAACCTTAAAATCGATCCCAAAATATAAGGGGAGCCAATGCTGGGATTTTAAGACCGGTGTAATGTGCTACTGGTGATAAAAGCATGTATTAGCATCTCCGTATTGGCCAGAGAGAGCATTGGGTAGACTCTGGCGATGTTCTTTAGGTGATAAAAACCTATTTTAGTAATATTTTTAATGTGAGGGATAAAAGTCAGCTCAGAGTCAAAAATCCCACCCAGGTTCTTCCCTTGTACAGAAAGATGAAAAGACAGTGATTGTAGTTTTGGTAAAAGTTTCTCTCTCTGAGCCTCAGGACCGATGACTAAAACTTCAGCTTTGTCCTGGTTGAGCTGAATAAAGTTTTCTGCCATCCAGGATTTAATGTCTAAAATGCAGTTAAAAAGTGCATCCATTGACCGTGAGTCATCAGGAGACATGGAGATGTAAAGTTAACTCAATGGAGATGTAAAGTTAACTCAATGTCTTCTGATAACACTGCCAAGAGGTAGCATTTAAAGGTTAAAAAGCACTGGACCTAAAAGTTAACCCTGGGAAACACCACATGCGATCTTATGGCGCTTAGAGGAACAGGTATCTAAACTTACCATAAAAGTCCTGTCTGTGAGGTAGGATGTGAACCATTTATCAACAGCACCAGAGAGGCCGATCTGTTTTAAACGAGTTAAAAGAATAGTGTGGTCTACTGTATCAAAGGCAGCGCTTAGATCCAGAAGAACCAACACTGTCACCTTTTTAGCATCATAGTTTAATCTAAAAATTATTAAAATCTTACATCCTGTACCCAGTTAAAATGTAGTTTTAAAATCTAAATTGCTCTTCTTTAGCAGGGGCATCACTACCGCCCCTTTAAAGACGGCAGGAAAAAACTCTGTCCGAAGGGAGCAATTCATAAAGTTTAAAATCTCGTTTTTAAAAGGTCCATAAAATTGCTTTAAAAAAATGGATGAGAATCGGGTCCAAAGCACTTGTAGTGGGCCTCACTGAGGAGAAAACTTTATCAAGGGTCCCAGCTTCCTCCAGGAAAAAACTGTCCAATGTTTCCTCTGGTGAAGGCAGAAACTCAGATTTGTCTACAACCATGTTAGTTTGACAGGATAAAAAATTAAATAATATCTGATGGTGTCTACCTTCCCTCTGAAGTGGTCTGCAAACTCATCACAGAAAGTGTTTGAGGGGGTTATCTGAAAAGTATTAGAGGATTTTTTAAGAATATTGTCAATGCTGGAAAACAGAATTTTTTGATTATTTTTATGTTCTGAGCTAATTCTGGAAAAATATGTATTTCCACAATTTCTTAAAGTGCTATTGTATGATTTGAGATGTTCTATGTATATCTGATGATTTATTGTGATTTTATTTTTCCTCCAGTTCCTGCAGCTCCTCTTTAATTTTTTAAGGTGTTCCTTTCTCCATGGTACTGTACGTTTTGAATGTATATTTGCAACTTTAAGTGGAGCCAGCCGGTCGAGAGCAGATTTACTGTTAAAATCATTCACAACAAAATCACAGGGGGAAGGTAAAGGTATAGGAGGGAACTTTTTAAAGGCTTCAATGAAACCTGCAGCCACTGCAGCGATTCAATCAGGATTTGGTATATTCTGGGAAAAGAGGCAGAGTTTATTTGGCTGATCCAAAAAATATCTGAGGCAATTTTTAATATTAGCTGAGACTATCTGAATCTCAAACAAAATAGATCAGATTGTAAAAATTGTAACAAAAAAAGTCAAACAATGAATATTAAAAAGTAATTTAAAATATAATTTAAATATTTACATTAAAAAAGGTACAGTAACTATTTTTGTTGCTTTAAATGTATTTGATTTAAATATTTTTTCAATATTTTTTTAAATAAAAAAATGTCTAAAAAAATTTATGAAATTATTAGTTACAAAGAAACTGGTCTAGTTAATACACAACATTTTTATTAGATTTAATTTAAATACACACACTGAAACAAAAACTAAAATAAATGGAGTAATATTTACATTTTCATAATTTTTTTACATGTGTGGTCTCTGCTCAATTTCAGCATTTATGTAGGATACCCGGATGGGTTTGGGGGGCCTTAACAACAACTTAGTTAATTTATTCTTTGGGCCAGCTCTGCTGTGAGGTCTTCACACAACAGCTCTATGTACACACATGTTGTCTAGTCTATGAGCCAGTCTACTACAGCAGGACAAACATAAATTCATGCAACATTTTTCCATGTTTTTATGGTTGAGCACAACTTTGTGTTAGAATAGCACATGGACTGAAGTTTGTGGTTGTAATTTGACAAAATATGAAGAAAAGAGACAGAAATACTTTCACAAGACACCTTTATAGGAGTAAGCAATTTACAGTATGTTGACTGATGGGGAAAACAACTCTGCTTGTGGGCGTTTCCACATGTTCATACTTTGTTGTTTTTACCCTTTAGAGCACTTGCTGCTTTTAAAGACTCAACCTCATTTTATCTTACATGGGTCTGGAAAGAATTCAAGTTAACTTCTTCTGCAACAAGTGGCAATTATGTCAGCAAGAAAATGAATCGACAAACAATGTTGGTATGATATGCATAACAAAAAAAACAAGAAAAGGGTAATTAATAATAAGATAGATGACTACAGGTTCATTTTATTCTCAGTCACAACCATTTTGTGTTCCAAAACATATTGGAACAATAAAAGAAAAATAGACTAAAGCTTCTTATGTCACAAGTTTCTGTGACGTGGGCAACTGAGTAAAACAACTGTTGTTAACACATAAAATGCCAGTGTTCTGTCAATCTAGCAGACTTTGTCAGAATAGCATACCGCAAATTGAGTTATTTAACCAACCAACAAATTTTGCTTTCTTTCCCTAAGGTCACAGAAGGTCAAAAGTACAGTCCTTTAAATGCCTAAACCAAAAATATAGATATATCTAATTCTATTTGAACTGATCTTGGACACCAAAAGGGAAGAAGTTCCTTAAACATGAAACGCATGCACAATATTGGAAATTTTACTGCTGCGTATGAGCATGAACTAATATGGGTATGGTGTTTGGTCAGAACACCGGCACAGAAAAGTACAAATGGATTTGTTTGCAGTGTTGGGGGTAATGCATTACTAAAGTAATGAGTTACAGGAATAGATTACTTTTTTCAGTAACTGAGTAATGTAATGCATTACTTACTAAATATACAGCAATATATTACTAGTTATAATTTCAGTAAGTCAAGTTACAAATGCATTTTAAAATATTTTTCTGGCCAACTAATGCAACAGACCAATTCAAGTTGGATACGGTAGAACAAGATTTTCAACATTCACTTCCTGTTGCTCAAAACTAAAACATCAGAGAATCAGGACGGCTGAGGAAAAGAAGGGAACTTGAGACTTAATTTTAATTAAATAGTGTTAAAAATACATTATTTGTGGTGTAAAATGTAAATTGATAAGTTACGGTGGTTAGAAGTCGTGTTAGATATTTAAGATATTTTGCCAAAAGTAACTTAAAGTAGCGTTACTCAGTTAATTTTTTAAGACAGTAATATGTATTGCAAACATTACATTTTTGACATTGTAACTAGTAATGTTAAATATATTACAATTTCCTTGTAACTTGCCCAAGACTTTGTACCCCCCACTTAAGGGGAAGTTCTTTTTTTTTTTTAAGATGGACCTTACTTTAGCACTTATTACGTTAATTTACTCACAGAGACAAGGTCTGAGCCTGAGTGAGACGTTAGAGATAAAACAGGATGTAAGGATGCTGAACTAGCCGTGTTGCTATTGGATTGGTAAGTAATGAATGCTAATTCTAGGGTTATTTATTTGGGCATGGTGATGTGATGATGTATTCGATTTTTTTTTTTTTTGCCTGGTGAGCTTATAAAACAGTCGGTAGACTTGTTCAGAAGCGCTCCATAGAAATTTGTGTTTACGACAGTGACGTTACACCGCAAGCTATGAGAGGGCGACATAGGGCAGATATCAGCAAAGTTACGGAGTGTGACTTTAAAGTCCCAGTAGGATTAAGAAAACTCTATAGGTTTTTTACTTTTGTAAAGGTAGGAAATGCTTTTGTTGGTTGACGTGTTGGGATACCAACATTCGTACCGATGGTGAATCAGTTAAAAATAATTAGGTCCTTACATTTTTTACCTAAAGACTAAATAAACACCACATTGGATGACCTATAGAATTTTCAGCATTGGGAGATTGTTATAAATGTTATAATAGATATTTAACTATTTTTAAGGCTTTTTACGCATCTTGAAGAAATTAGATCAGACTATATCCATTTAATGAGAGTCAATAGAGGCAGGAGATTTACCACCTCTAAATAAGGCATTATCTGCAACAAAACTTATCTATTAAACTAATTTTTTGTTTTGTTATGAATAGTAAGCGATATTCCCCTGTGAGTTTGGAACATCTTCTGGGGTTTTTACAGGCTTTTATTCCAACTGATTTCAACTTTTTTCTCCCCAAAGAATGAACAAACCGCACAATAAAATTGTGATTTTTCAATATAGTCAGTGGGAGAATATGTTTTTTAATTTCAAAACATATATTTAGCTATTTTTACGGCTTTTTACATATATTGACCAGTTGTGCTAATAAATCTCTCCGTTTATGAGAATTTGTTTCCTTCTAATATATCAGATTGATCCATTTATGTAACTTTTTGTGCAGAAAAGGTGCGGAAGTACAAAAATAGAACACAATTGGTTGTGGTCAAAAAAAAAAACTCAGATGCAGATTCCAAATAAAGCTACTTTATTTGGTCCTCTTTTAGCAGATTAGAAAATTTTTATTTTTTAATTATTTATTAAAACTACTTATTAATAGCCAAGTTTAACAAAGTTTGGAAAAAATTAATATACAGGGGGACTGCAACAAGACATTAGAAAAGCAATCTGTTCAGACTAATTAAATCTACTACAAATAAAGACATTTAAAGAGGATTACATTTAAAACCTAAAGGTTATTTTTAAGTACAGTATATTAAAATATCCGTATTTTTAAGAGAAAAAAAAACTGGAGAACTAGCTTTCAGTGTAGTGTTGACAAATAGAAACAGATAGCTAACGCAAGGCTTTAGCAGTTGTGTTTGTTGATATAGGAGTTCTGATATATGAAATATGTTTGTCAAGTCAGAAATCTTGTGGAAAATGTCACTATGAAAATTTGTTCTTGCACAAATCTCCATCACAGAGTAAGAAGAGCAAAGACAACTGCTCCGTAATTGTACTATTTGAACCGTCCATGCATGGAAGCATATTTCTGGGAAAAGAGACTTGTTCATACACAATTGTGTGAAAGCAGCTCCAGGCGCCTCTAGTAATAACTCATCCAGTGTTTGTTAGGGCTTGGTGGGGACGTCTACACTCTGACAGGGTAGAAGAAAACAAAAAGAAGGATTTTTAACTATTGTCATCTTCTTTCTTCTGTTTGAGAGGAATACATGCACTTCATCTTTACCTCAGTCATACAGAGGAAACGTTTTCTTCAGAAAAGGCCGTTAACCTGTTCAGTCTCAGGGTCCAAGTCAATATCATAGAAACAAGGCCGGGTGGGCAGACCGGGGATGGTAGGCATCTGAGGGCAGGGAGAAAATAGAAAATATATTTTTAATAGCTCCTGATTCCCGTTATCGCCGAGACCAACCATTGTAATAATTTTATGCATCCTGTCTTTAAAACAAAATCTAGGTAATAGTAGTTCTAATATCACTCCATTACCTCATAATGTTGAGAACAAATGTCTTGATTAGGGATGCAACCAGTTTTTTCAAAACCGATACCATACCGATACTTGGATCAGAGTACTTACCGATACCTTGTACCAATGCCGATACTTCGACCGCACAAAAAAAGTGCTATCATTTGGGAGTCAGGTATTATTTTCTTCTCTGCTTGTTACAAGAAATGATGGTGAATTAGATAAAAGATAAAATACTAATAAAAATGACCACAGCACTTAAATTTAAATGTTAAAAACTAATATTTTCTGTGAAATTATTGCTGTATTTCCACATCTTAGGTATCGGTTCATGGTATCGGTTAACATTAGCCGATACAGATAGCAGTGCAAATACCAGTATCGGTACATCCCTAGTCTTGATTTATTTCTTGTGATTACAGCTTCATTATCTCACTATTTTAGGACTGGAGGATGCAGCCTCAAGTTTGCCTTGCATTTGATGAGTTTTTAAATCGCAATGTCTTGATATAATCGCAGCCGAAATTCTTAAACCTATAAATATTTAAACCCCAAACACCATGAAAAAGATGCTGCCAAGCTGATACTACACATCATACAGCAATGCATTACTGCTGCATTAAGGCTTGGCGTGAACCAATCACTTCTGAACAATTATTTCTCTGTAACTTCATTATTTTTTTAAATATAGTTATTAACTTTAAATATTGAGGGGGAAAATCCACAGTTGTATCTAAATGAATCATAGCTGGTTTGGACGTTACAGCCTTCAGGGCATCTATATATAATCAGTCAAAAATTTGCAAAACATGCAAATGTTTTTCCACCCTTATTCAGACTAAGAAAATAGTCAAATGAAGCCATTCCTATAAGTTTTCTTTTACACCTCTAGTCTTATTTGATTGTAATGACTTATACCTGTCAATGTAAAAAGTACAGTTATATAGAAAGCAAATTAAAGATTTCTTTTCTTTTATAACAAACTAAAGCCGTGGAGAAAAATGTGAATACTATATCTGTTGTGGTTTGGATTAAGGTACGCAAACCGCTCTAGTGAAAAGAAAAAAACCTCTTTGTTTAGAGCCACTGTGAGCTTACTGTGCCAACCAATGGGTAGAGAAAGCCAGCCCCAACACTCGCTCGGATATCTCTAATGGGTAGGACAAAACCTGTCGGCACACCCTTCTTCTCGGCCTCATGAGAGAGGGACAGGTGCGTCTTAGCCATGCAGATGGGAAGATTTCCAAAACCCTGAGGTGCAAAAAAAAATATGATCTTCTCAGAATGGGTTTCCTTTGACGGTGACCTTATCTGAACAACAGGCTTGACATGAAAAATCTCCACCCCTGAGGCATGCACACCTGCTTGGTGTAGAGCTCCACCTTGCGTTGGGCCTCAGGGAGAAGCTCAATGTCATCTGCTCCATAGATCTTCTGAGCAATTATTCGAATCTTGTCGCCAATAGGGAGCTAAAAAATAAACCCAACATCGTTTAAAAACAAGGGAAGCGCAAGAACAATAACATTTAATGTGGGTGAAATTCATACATTCAACTCATAGAGGAACTTGAAGTTGCTTGCGGCCTCGCTGGCCCTCTGTACGGCCTGACCGAGGGCCACAGCACCAGCGCCTCCTTCAGCCCAGTGGGAGCAGCGCACAGCATCGAATGCTCCAGCAGCTTTGGCCATGCTGCAGACCAGATCGAGCTCAGCCTCAGTGTCCGTCCTGCAGCAAAACAGATGCACACAAAATTAAATAAGAATGTAAAGGTTTAGTCGGCAGTACCAAAATAACTGCAATTTTTTGACACTCACTTGAAGCCATTGACAGCCACCACAACCGGCACTCCAAAGTGCTTAGCATTTTCTATTTGTTTCCTCATGTTGCTGCAGCCCTTATTCAGAAGCTCAAGGTTCTGCACAGATACAGGCATGCATTATCAATAAAAAAAGTAAGCAGAAGTTAACTGTTGTGTGTTACGCAGTACGGCTCAAGAAATTTGAATTATTATGCAAAAAATGCAAACGGATCGCGGTGCTTCTCAGCCTTACCTCCTCCACGTATTCCTTTGGCAGCGGCATCCCAGCTGTAACCTGAATTAGTAGAATAATTAAGTGTTTTAGTAGGTTGTGTTATTTTTTTGTTTTTTTTGCAATACTGCAAAAAGTAAAATTTTATACAGGATGTACACAGAACGCAGGAAATAATTCCTAAATAACAAAAGTAACTCACCGTTGGTCCTCCTCCGTGCATCTTCAGGGCTCGGACTGTCGCCACCAGGACGACCACATGGGGCCTCAGGCCCGAGTAGCGGCACTTGATGTTAAAGAACTTCTCCATGCCGATATCGGCACCAAAGCCAGCCTCTGTCACTGTTTGATGTAGGTTGTGAGACAAAAGATTAGATGCAGAACTGAAGCTTTAAGTATTTCAGTATATGGATGTGAACAGAACAATAATCTGAAACATCTAGATTCCTACCAAGTTTACGTGTCAAAATTTGCATACTTTGCTTTGTTTAATATTGGTATATTTGATATGAATTTATGATTGAACTAGATGGATGAGAGACACATGGCCCCAACAACCATACCTACACACACTAGGTGCAATGTAGTGACAAATTAATCTAAAAGAGTGGAGGAAACGATAGATGCTTAAGGAGAACATGCAAACTTCTTTCAGAAAGACCCAACGTTGGTACTCTAACCCAAGACCTTCTTGCTCCAAGACAACATTGCAACAAACGGCATCACCGTGTCGGCCAGGATGAGTTTGTCTTACCCACAAATCCCTCACGTCCAACCAGCTTCAGAGCAATTTTATCAGCCAGGATGGATGAGTTTCCATGAGCGATGTTGGCAAAGGGGCCAGCGTGCACAAACACAGGCGTTCCCTGTCACACAAGCATAGTTAGGATTCGACTAATTACATATTAATAATATAGGGCAATTAAAGAGATGAGAAAAACATTTTATGCCAACCTCCAGTGTCTGCATCAGGTTTGGCTTGATGGCATCTTTCATCAATACAGTTAGAGCTCCACTAACTCCCTGCAGAACAAAAAAAGCTTTTTATTTAAAAATAATCTTTCTATCAACAGGTCTCACACAAATGTTGCAATACAACACAACAGACCAGATCCTCAGTCGTGATAGGATCTCCGCTGCGGCTGGTGGCTACAACCATTTTGGCCAGGCGCTGTCGCATGTCCTCCAGGCTGCTGGTGAGGGCGAGGACGGCCATGATCTCACTCGCAACTGTGATGTCAAACTGGGCCTGCAACACAAAATGTGTTTTAAAGCAGCTGTTGATCCAGCAATAGTACTAAATACAGTTTGTGTGTCTTTGAACATTACTAAAAAATCCAAACCCACCTCTCTTGTGTACCCCTTCTCAGTTGGCGACTGGCCGATGGTGATCTTCCTCAGGAATCGATCATTCGTGTCCAGCACTGCAGAAAAAAAAAATCCAGTAGATATTTAAACCTAGTAAGCTCACTGAAATCGTGAAGAACCCCCAAAAAATGTGTGATGGAGAAATTTCATACCTCTTTGCCAGGTTACAGAGCTTGGGTCAATATCTAAGCGTGCAAACCGAGTGACCTCTTCATCAGTGAGAATTGATGGATCGGTCTTCTCTATACCCAATTTCTACAGAAGCAAGGCCAAATTAAGTGTCAGAACTGCTTCCTGTATAAAAAAAACCTTCAGTGAAAACTAAGGAGTTGGTAATACGATCTCTCACTTTCAGTCTGTTGATCTGGATTGGGGAAAACTTCCTCTGCCCTCCGCTGAGTGGAACCAAGCGATTGTACAGTGCCTGAGTGTGCATGTAAGGGAAGACCTATTAATCTAAATTTATCATGATCTACCCATTTATTAAAAAAGGGAGAACATACCTTGTCAGACTGTGTTGCCTCGTGAAACATGCGAGCATCGACAGCAGCAGCCACCAGGTTGTTGGCAGCTGTGATGGCATGGATGTCCCCAGTGAGATGGAGATTAAACTATGGATACATCAAAACATCAGTAATCAAACATTGATTTATCCTCCCAAATCAATATAATTTCAAAAAGGTTAAAAAAAAAGGTACCTCTTCCATTGGAATGACTTGAGAATATCCACCTCCTGCAGCGCCACCTGTTGAAAAGACAGACTATTACAAATACACCTCATTACTGTATGCACTGAGATGAGAAACACTGTGTTGAAGCTACAGCCCTACTGGTGTGAAATGACTTCGTATCTGTTCATCTCACAGGTTTCCTTTTTGTCTGGAGGCTGAGACTTCAATTTAAAGAAAGTTGGACTTTTTTGTCTTGTTCAAGTTCAAGGTTTTATTTAGGTCAGGACCATTTGGAAGAAGAAGCACAGCATCCCAGATGCTCCACCTCACTTTAAAGTGGACAGGATGTTGTTTTCCACAGATTTGTTATCGACTTTGCACAGCTGCAAAGTTGAATCAGCTAAACAAAGCGAGCAGTTCTCCACCTGCTTAGTCTAAAAAAGGAAACGCTTGTCTGTGTTACTTGAAGCCCATATTGTCTTGTTTCGAAAGAAGAAAATGGCCTCTGGGGATCATATCAATATGATCAAAAACAGAAGTCAGAGATTTTGTATATAAATGTATGATCAATGTAAAAAAGTATAAATATCAATAAGCTTCAATTTACACAAAATACTGAAGCTATATTCATTTTCAGTGACAATTTAGCAATACAAGTTTCTCAATGTGCATTTTTTAAGTGTAAACTTGTGCAACTGCAATAAAACTTCAGTAAAATAATGTTAAAAATGAGGCGATAAAATATCGGGTTGCTTTATGTTCTTCTAATGCTCACCTTTAATACCAAATGTGGGTCCCTGAGAAGGTTGTCGGACGCAGGCAAACACATTGAGCTTCAAGTGGGCTCCCAGGGCCTGGACCAGTCCGATGGTTGTGGTGCTCTTTCCTTCACCCAGTGGGGTAGGAGTAATTCTGCAGTCAAAGTTATAAATGTCAACCAAATGTTGCATATTGTGAAAGAGAAAACAACTAAACTACAAACAATTTACTGCTTTACTTTACAGAAATAATAGTTTGGTACATTTGTTTGCTTTTCACTCCAGAGGGAACACGTACCCTGTGACCACCACATATTTCCCATCCGGCTGGGACTGGAGTCGTTTCATAATGCTCAGCTGGACCTTGGCCTTGGTTTTTCCGTAAAACTCCACTTCATCAGAAAGCAGGCCCACCTCTCTGGCCAGACGATCAATTGGCTTCGGGATGCAGGAGCGAGAAATCACTATGTCACTGTTCAAGGTACAATAACACACACACAGTTTCTCACCTGAGTAAAGAACAAAGCACTAATTAAGAGTCATAACTTTCTAGGTCTGCCTTTAACTCTGTTTAAAGCACATTATATTTGTCAACCTTACGTTTTAATCAAAACTATCCAACTGTAGCTCAGCATGTATTGTTAGGATTTTTACCCTACTGGAGGTTTAATTTACCCCTAAAGTATGTAGGTATAGTACTATACAATAATACCATGCTTCATGGGCTGGATGATGTTCTCAGGATAAAGAACACGGTTTGTTCTCCAATTCTGCTTTTAGGTTAAAGCGTTTCATCTGATCAGAGGTTCTGCTCCACATCTTTGCTGCAGATGCATGGAGCTGTTTGTTAGCCAACATTGCTCAAATTGCCTGTATTTATACTGAGAATATATTCTACACAGGTGGATGCGACTTACTAGATAGGGGACTTAAGAAGGCAATAGTTTGCTCATTGATTTACATAAACATCTAATAAAATATATTCAAGATGGTGGTTGCAACATGTGAAACAGTTCACGGTGTGTAATACTTTTGCAGAAACACAAACCTTGGGACAGGCTTCTGCAGGTTGAGTTTGGTGTAAGAAATGTCCCACTTCCCAGGCTCATGGCTCTCAAGAAAACGCTTTGCACTCAACACTGTATTCTAAACGCATCAGACACACAACCACAGTTTCAATCTTAATGTGGATGGTATGATGATGTTGAGGAAATTCAATTGAAAATGAATAGAAGGTTAACATTTTACCGCCATCAGCATGGCCACGGTCATTGGTCCCACTCCTCCAGGCACAGGGGTGATGAAACCTGCCTGCTCCTTGGCTGAGGCAAAATGCACATCACCCACCACACGCTTCCCACTAGGTTTGGTTTCATCTGGAAAACAAAACAACTTTTTACCTCAGCTATCCAAGTCATCACTTAATTTCAGACCATTTTGTAAAAAAAAAATAATACCTGGAATGTGATTAATACCGCAGTCGATAACCACAGCTCCCTTCTTGATCCACTCTCCCTTCACCATCTCTGCTTTGCCCATCCCAACAACGAGGATATCTGCTTTACTCACCTGGACAAGAACAAAAACTGATGTATTAAAAGCAGAAAAAGAAAAAAACAGCCACAAGAGGTCAGCAGAAGAACTAGATGCTGCTGCTAAGTTGCAAGAAGCAACAAGAGCTCAGATTTCTGACATCAGTGAGTCCGTCAAATGAGCGTGCAAACAGGATAATTACAACATTCATGCATCTATAAGTTAAAACATTTAAAATCTTTGTGGCACGTAAAAATTTAGAAAAGTAATAACAATACTAATATTTGAGATGTACCTCTGCAGCCAGATCTGCAGTCTTAGAGTGGCATGTGGTGACAGTAGCATGGTTCCACAGCAGCAGATCGTGCATTGGTGCTCCGACAATCTTACTCCGACCAATCACCACAGCTCTTTTTCCTGCCACAGATATACCTGCAGAGAAGAATTCATCGAAGCATTTAGTTGACATCTGCTTTTTGCAGGCAGTCCGTCTGATTTTTAATGGGGGAAAAATGTTCCAGTAAGAGTTTTCTTCATGGCCGCATCAACCTGTCTGTCTGATCAGCTCCATGCAGCCGTTTGGTGTGCAAGGGATAAAGCAGTCGCCCAGATCTCCACGAGATAGCTTCCCTGCATTTATGCTGGTCAGTCTGTTTATCAACCAGAAAGTACATTTCAGATTACATTCATCTCCCTGAATCGAAAAAGAACTGCCATGATACTTATGATTTACTAAAATCCAAATGAGCAAGAAAATAACTATTTAGCATTCTTGTAGTGAAGTTTGTCGGTTCTTACCCGTCCACATCTTTCTCTGGTGCCACGGCATTTGTGACCTTCTCTGTGCTGATCTTGTGGATCGAATCTAAAGGCAGCTGCACTATTAGGCCATGGACTGATGAGTTCTCGTTCACTTCTCTGATGCTGTGAAGAACCTGTCAGCAGAAAGTAATTTAAACCCCTGTCAATATCAAGTAGGGATGCAACAATACCAAGTTTTTCAAACAAATAAGATACAGATACTTCGATGTTAGTATTTGCCGATATTTTTTCTCTGCTTCTTACAACAAATCATTTTCTCTAATTTTCTTTAAAAAGTTAAATCTGAAAAGTATGTTTTGAATATATAATCAGTGCTTTGGAGTTAAATCTTTGTAGAACCACAGTCTTTTTTTTCTTCATTGAATTCAATGTAACTGAGTAAATGTAACTGGCTACCTAATAACATGGGTGGGCATAGTCTGCTAATACTAATTTATCCAGAAATTATAAAAAAACTGAACTGGTGTAATCGATTTATGTGAAAGTGATTTTGTGCAAAGAACTTATATAACATACTTAGTACAGACCATAGAGCTATTATACCTTGTTTAAAAAGAGGATTAATATGTCAGTCAAACTTTATTTAAAAAGCACTTTTGACACAAAGATTGCAACTCAAAGTGCTTTACAGATTAAAAATCGATCCCACATCTAACATTCCCATCCCTTCCTCCCAGATTTAAAAGCATGAACACATTTTTCTCTGTCTATCTTCTTTATTATTATCCTACAACTAAAAAGTGAAATATATTTAGTGCTCTGGAAATAAACCACTGAAAGAGGTTGATATAATACAATATAAAACACAAATAAATGTGTTTAAATTGTTTTTATTTGCATTTTCGACGTATAATTGAGACTTAAAATACGTACTTTGTAGGATTATTCTTTACAAACTCCTTTTTTTTTTCTGGCAAAATAAAAAGGAAATAAAAGACAATTGTACCTCTTGTTCAGTTGTAGTCTTTGGAAGTTTCATGTGTGTTGCACTTATTCCAATCTGTAAATGAAAATAAAAATATGTTAAACTATTTTAAGTATTTCACATTAGAAGTGTTTAACAGTGAATCATTGCAAATCCTTAGAACGATTAGATCACTAATTTGAAGTTACCTCCGTTGCTGCTTTCAGCTTCATGCTGATGTAGAGATTTGAATCTTCACGATCTCCAACCTGCCAAAACATACAACTTTAACCTCATAATGTCAAAGATATGGGGACAGTGCTCATTCAAATTGGTGTAACTGTGGACGTCTGAATTATTAGCACATAATGTCAATGACAAAGCCATAAAAATTCTAATTTATGCCCGCCGAAAGATTTTTGCATTTACCTGTAAAACCACCAAGCCAGGCCTGAAGTTGGGATCCTTGAGTTTCATTTGCTCCACATCTTTTTTCAGTCCCTCCCTCACTTGCCTAAGAAAGCAAGACAAAAAGAACCATTTTCATTTCATAATCCATTTAATTTGCCCAAATTATTTACAATCCAACCAGACAGATGAATTGCTGCTATCTTGTTTCTGAAGTGGTAACGATTTTCCACTCCAATTCTCGTTCGAAAACACAAAGACATTTCAGAAGGATGGTCTTATCTTTATTTACCATCTCCTCTTTATCTTTATTTGTTTCAGGCTGAACACTGCGAATCATTCCAGCACTTTGTGGTGTTGAATGAGAGAGTAAATTACAGCTGAAAGGTTTTAGAAGTCAAATAAAAAGCTTTAAAAAACTGATAACACTAAGTTAGGTGGACTTTAGCTTCTGGCCACTACAAGCCATTCAAATACCCATTGTATGCTGAACAGCGACTGAATGTGTTATTCAAAAATGCAGAAAAAAAAGATTAAAGCTAGCTTTTGTCCGTGACTTTCACAAAATCAAGTTGTTCGGCTTCTTTTTGTCCCTCATATGACAATATTTGCAATCATTTTGTGACAATCACAAGTAAATGAAAGCAATCACAACATACTGCACAAATTATGCATGCAATATGCCCAACAGTTTCTGTTATGCTTCAGAGTAAAGAACTTTTTATTCATTGTCCAAAAAAAAAGTGACTAATTAGTGCTGTGAGGGGCAACAGGTTTTCATGTCTTGTGACAGGCACATGAAGCTAAATTTCTTCCATGCTGCTGCTGGAGAAAAGATTTGCCCATTTGCACGTGTGACTCGTTTGTCAAATTTAACCCTTGGATAACATCTGTTTGAAGATATGGCTAAAAAAAATTCCCAAATGTGACTTGCGCATGGCATTTTGTCAACAGGCCCACTTGGGGTAAGTGGACCAAGGGGACAAAGATTAAATAACACCACAACCATGTATCTTGCATAATGCTGCAAAATCTGCTCTCACCCCGGGTCTAAATCAATCAGAAAGAAAGGATAGTTTAAGCAAATCAGTTATGAGTTCAATGCATTTATGCTGATCTACATAATAAGAGAGTAGAGTGAACTGTAAACTCCATCCGTGATACCCGTATCAATTTATAAAATTTAAATCCAAAATGAAAAACTAAAAAAAAAAAAACATCCGACAGTCTCGATACTAAGGACAAATCCTCAAAAATGTTGAAAGAGCAACAAGAAAAGCTTGCATAATGTTTTCAGCAGAGCAGAGGATCATATGGTACAAACTGTTACTGTAACTAATTGCTAGCGGTAGTTAGACAAAGATTAGTAACTCTGTTCAGGCAACTCTCCAAAACATGTAGTTTAAAATGTAATACTTACGCTGAAACTTCTTTCCCGCTTATAAGTCGAGCTGACATTTTCGATCTGCCTGTGTCCGAACTGATTGTCACTTATGCAGGCTCTCTGACAAGAAGAACAGCGTGGTGAGACTAGCTTTCCTATTTACGCTTTTTCAAAACGAGCATGTTTGTAACTACGTCAGATTCCTCAGCAAACACAGCGCTACCGCTAAAAAACAAGCGTAGAACTTTCGGGAATAGGCTCGATCAGCGAGCGTAGTCCACGGACTACATAAAGAGAGGCGTAACTTTAGATTATAACTGGCCAATCAAATAGCTGCCTGAGAACATTCGCTGCGTCTTTTGACCAATAGCATTTAAGTCTTTTTTTCCCCAAAACCATAGAATTGAAAAATTAGATGCCGCACTAGCTGCAATAGAAACGGTTAGTCTTTATGAAGTGAATTGACTATAATAATAATTATTATTATTATACATTGTAGATGCCTCAAAAGGAATTTAATGTGCTGGAAATAATGCTTCAGAGACTTTTCAATCTTATAGTTTAAATATTTTTCCACTTTCTTTATCTTCCAAAGAAATCTTAAACATTTATAATCAACTAGCAAATTTAAAATAAAAGAAAGCATACGCATAAAACAATGCCACTTAGCATTTGATCGAAATAATAATTAGTATGAACATTTAAAATAGGCAAACAAGAAATCATTAGTAATAGAGTAAAAGCAATAATAGGATCAGTTACTCATAAGCAAGTCTAAATAGGTATGTTTTTATTTTAGATTTAAAAGAGTTCCGTGTCTCTGCAGTTTTTTATTCCACATATGAGGAGCACAGGAACTGAAGGCTGCTTCTCCATGTTTGGTTCTGGTTCTAGGGACGATCAGCAGACTGGAGCTGAAGAATCTAAGTGATCTGGAAGGTTTGTACCGTGAAAGCAGATCGTACTCTGGTGCTAATCCATTCAATGATTTATAGATTTATTTATTTTTTAAACACCTTGAAGTCTATTCAAGTGACCGTACTTCTCCGTTTTATATTGCTAAAGATGCATGAACTCAATAATAACCACTGGAATTAGACCATCTGTATACAGTCTACGATTGTAATATGAAACTGCCTGTGCTTGAAGATAGTAACAATAGTGTTAGATATTTATTTCAATAATAAACTAAATTTAGCTTATATTAAGAACACGAATAATATTGAAAATTATCACCAGATATGTGCACATTAATAAAACATTTAATATTTTTATTAGATCTATTGTTTTTGATAAGTCGGGAGCCCACACGACGTCTACTCTGCCAGCTCTGCATCTATAAGACGTTGAAGGCGTGACGGAAGTAATTCTTGCAAGCCAATCAAATACATAACTAAAGCCAGTAGAAGTTTCTCTCGACCAATAGTGTCTCTAATATCCTTCACCTTTCAAACTAAGGTTGGACTAATTTTAGATGTAATTCCCCAGAGGGTCAACAGAGGGCAGCCGCGGGATTACACGTTATCATACATTTAACCTGAAAAGCCTCGCAGTGTTTATGTGGGTCAAATGACGTGCGCGGCGCTCTATGTGGGATATATTAGGAGATAACTCTGATCAAATATCATCAGAAACCGCGAGAAAAACATCCTTACACGCTTCTTATTTTGTCGAGCTTCGAGTGCGACGGGAGACATGAGGAAAGACGGCGAACTATGGAGTGTAGATTCAGTGGTGTTTTGAACGACATCGAGGAGCTCTCGCGATTTTCAAACACCGAGAGCAATTTCCACACCGAAAGGTAAGTTAAATATGGACTCGCAGCACTTAAAGTAGCAGCTTGCTAACCGCTCCACTACTCCGTGAAGGTTTGCTGTTGTAGATTGCTCGTACTGCTCTCTGTTTACGTCAGGGCTAAACTAGCCGAGACGATAAGAGTCCAGACTCAACCACTCAGCTTGTCTTCGTGTTAAACGGAGGACATCTAAACTCGATTGAAATGTTTTTTTCAGGTCTAAGACACTTTTTGAGGAGATTCGTGCGTCCATCAACAACAATGATGAGGAGGATCGCTCGTTCTGGAGGCCTGTCCTCCCTTGGGGGGGCGTCTTCACCATTAAGGCGGGGCGCAAGGCCATCTCCTGCATTCCTCTGTACGTGGAGGTCCAACTGAAAAACACATGCACCATCGATGGCTTCCTCATGATCCTGTATGTGATCCTGCGAGACAACCAGGGCTTCCACAGGGAGCTGGCCGTCTTCCTGGGGAAGCAGTTCGTGGAGCACTTCCTCTACCTGATGGACTCCTGTGACTACACCACGGTGAAGATGCTGTGGATCTGGAACAGGATGTCTAAGAAACAGTACCGCTCAGAGATCCATCAGGCAGCGATGGAGATCGACCTGTTCGGGAACGAGCACGAGAATTTCACCGAGAACCTGGAGAACCTCATGTCTACCACCCAGGAGAGCCTGTGCACCAACCGTGACTGTCCCAGTCGCTTTCAGAATGTCAAGAAATCCACCATCAACATCAGGTATTGTGCTCAGAGGAGACACTGGTCCAGTAGAAAACATATTGCTCTCATCTAATCTCATCTTTTCCTCTCTAGCCCTCCCCATGAGCTTCCTCACAAAGACCCAATCCAGTCAGCCGTGGATGAATTCTTCTGCCCCAAACTCCTACTCTGCTCAGAGCTAGGGTAAGGCACCATGGTAAGACATTTTCTCTGGTTTTAAGGTTCAGTGCTGCAGTTTTTTACCCCTCTGACAGGTTGAATTTCTTCTTAACAGCTGTGATGGCTTAAGGGAGTTTTCTCAAAGGCTTTTCTGCCACGGACCCCCACCCTTTGTGATTCTTAACATGCAGCAGTGGAGGTCAGAGGATCTGTCATATGTACCTTACCATCTGGCTCTTTGTCAGCACAGGTATGTCTTGTATGAGTATGTACGTATGAGTATGCGACCAGAATATGTAGTGAAATAGAAATAATGCATGTTTTAACAATATTTTTCATTAAAAAAAAAAAAGCAGAAAAGTGTGCAGCATGCGTCCTTATTTAGCCCCTCTAAGTCAATAATTTGCTGCAATTTTAGCTGTTTATCTTTACCTATGTTTTGGGTGTGTCTACGCACTGATGTGTTACCACCCATTGTTTGCAAAATGGCTCTGAGCCGGTGTGATTGGAGTGAATGTTTCTGTAAACATTGAATCTTAACACCCAACAGGTTCTCAGCAAGATTTTTGGTTTGCTCTTTGACCTGGTAAAAATGCTGTAGACTGAACCATCGTAACTCTGGCTGTATGTTTAGAGTCTTTTAAGAGGTTTTGTGACAGGATCACATTTTATTCAGCTTCATCCATCTTCTCATGGGCTCGGACTAGCTTCCCTTCCCAGCTGAACCAAAAACGACCCCCACAGCATGATGGTGCCACAACCATGTTTCACAGTGGAGATGGTGTGTTCAGTGGGAATAGGCTGTGTTAACGTTCCACAGCAATATATGTCCAGTCCAAAAGGCTAAAGCTTTGACCCAACTGGACTAGAGAACGTTCTTTGCTTGTGGATGTGGACATGGCTTGTAAATTAGACCTCTCTGTGCTCTCCTTGAATACCAGAACCCTACTTTAATCTTCTCGACAGCTTTATCCCTGATCCGACTGCTGTCTTCCTTTATTTTCAAAGAACGGTTGTATTCATACTGAGATTATATTATATAAAACTAGACTATACAGTAGGGATGCACCGATACTGGTATCGGGCACAGATACCGTTCTAATGTATTCATATCAGTATCCGTTGAAGTTAACCGATACCATGAACTGATACATAAAATGAGGAAACTCTGTAATAATTCCACAGAAAATCTTTTTTTTTTCACTTGAAATTTTAGTTTTGTGGTCATTTTAATAAATATTTTATTGATGAATTGCTTTTGGATATCAATACAATATTGTGACATATCGCAATATATCGGTGTATCAATATTTTCTTACATCCCTATCTGATATAATTTAAAGTTTGCACTAACAACAGTTGCCAATGGTTGATTTAGTTCATATGCATCTTCCAAAAATTGATATCTTCATACCACTAGGATTACTCATATAGCAACACAAATAGTGAGAGCCAAAAGTAATAAGTTAGAAGGACGGATGCACCAATACTAATACTGGTATCGGGGCTGATACCGTTTGAATGAACTCGTATAGGTTAGCTAACTGATACTTGGGATAAAATGTGCAATAATTTCACAGAAAATGTTTAGTTTTCACTTGAAATTTTAGTTTTGTGGTCATTTTAATTAATATTTTATTTCTTATCTAATTCACCATCATTTGTTTTAAAGTGAGTGTGTATTTTTTGTAGTGCATCTTTGAAAATATCCATTAAAATATTATGTAATAATAATTACGTAAAGCACATTAATTGCAAAATATTGTCGATATTGTAAAATATGACTTTAAAAATCAGTTTTAAAATATATAGGCGCGGGTCCTCTTTTCAGGTGAAAGCCATATTAGATGGCGTCTTTACTTCTACAAGAGCCCGGACTGACAAAGCGCACAGAACACGCCCGCGATTAAAACATTGATTTCCCCTCAAAATGCAAAACAGTTTCGCCATAAATACATTTTTACCTCTTCGCTAGTTCCAAGCGATGAAAGAGAGACTGATGTGCTCGTCATGTTGCTGCAAATAGATCCTTCTCAGGGAATTGAGCGTTTGAAAAACAGCACTAGTTGGACCTCCGTTGTTGAGTTTCTTACTCGAAGACACAGATACCGCATGCTTGTGATAATTTAGGTATGCACTGCCCCCTACTGGCCGAAAATTACACACTGTGCCTTTAACAAGCAGAGAAAGAAAATAAATGGCGTCTTCCAATTCTTTGCATTTTTTTGTGTGGTAGAAGTATTGGCATTAGTAGTCTGTTTCTGCAAGTACTCAGAGCCAAGTATCTGTATCGTATTTGTTTGAAAAAAAGGGGGTTTTGTTGCATGCCTAGTTATTGAAGCGAAGAGGGTAAATACATATGCATTAGAAATCTATGTCACTAGTTGCTCTACAGGCCTTTCAGCCTATGTTCGGACAGAAGAATCTGACATGTAACTCTGCCCTTAGATACTTACTAGAGGGCGCCACACTCTTCAACAAGGAAGAGCATCACTACTCTGCAGCGTTCCAGATAGACGGCAGCTGGATGCACTATGACGGCCTGAGGAGTGATAATCTGATTCTGCTGCATAAGCCCCCGGAGCTCCTGCTGCTGTCCTCCTTGGTCTACATCCGCGCATCTGACAAGTGACATCTTGTATTAGCAGTTGGACACGCTAAGGATCCTGTGTTTGTTTGCTTTTTTTCCCAGCATTATTCCTGTTTTTGGCATTGCATATGTTATGCTTTTTTTTCCCCACCCCCACCCCCCATTTTGTTCATGATTAATTCATGCTTCCTTTGGTAGAAGAGCGAGTTGTTCTCTTTCAGCTGATTTATTACTCCAAACATGCTGTGGTCAAAGATGATGTGCATATTTTATGGAGGCATGCTTGGAATCCAAGAGTACAATGGACTATAATAGTTCTGGGTTGATATGCAGTGGATCTTAAAAGTGTACACAACCTTTTTTTTAAATGTCTGATTTTGTTGTTTGTTTTTTACATAAAAATTAATCTGTGATTAATAATTTTTAAAATTATTTTCCACCTTTTGATGATCGTAATCCTGTACATTTCAAATGAAAAACAAAAATATTAGCAGGGGGAAAAAAAGATTAAATAATCATAAATGCTTAATTTTAAATCATATTTTGTTGATGACCTTTCTTTATCTTGTATTTTTATCACCTGTGGAGAAAGTCCAGTTTATCTTTATTTTGGGTTAATCAGATTCATCAGAACTGGTGGCAGTTTAAGCACAAAAGCTGAATCCTGAAATTAATCAAAATGTGTTTTTAAGAAGTGTTAGTTTAAAGGTGAACACACTTATTGCAACTGGGATGTCTAAAGGTCTAACCCTTTCTGTTCGTTCCTATCCAACAGATGTCGGCTTTTTCATTGAATCCAATAGGAAACATGTCTCATTGGAGCTGGAAAATGTTTTTAAACTACTTATCACGATCTCATATTTATGTAACTAAAACCTGAAATTTGTGTAAGCATTGTGTAAACCTCTGAGATTTGCTGCCTGTTAATAATCCCTCACTGTTTATACATTCTATTAAACAGTCAATAAAATAGTTTTAAAATTTCTTACATAACCTTGTCTTAGCATTTCTCTCAAGAATCAAGCGTGGTTGCAGCCTACAAGTGGATTCTGTTGGGGGTTTCTGCAGCACACATTTGGTGTTCTTTTTAAGCTTTGCCCTTATCTAAAACTTAAACTGGTGCTCTAATTACACTGTGGCATAATGAAAAGAAACTTCCAACTAACTTCTGGTTAATTTTCTTCTTTTAATTTGTTAAAATTGATTTTGTTTTGTTTTTACTCAGTGTGAATGAAACACAATGTCTTTTGGGTGGTATGAATTGTTTTTATTTCTCATGCTTAAAAGTTCTTTTGATCTATTTGGGCTTTCATGGCATGAAGCACACAACAAACCCATGCTGAAAAGTTCACAGTTCAGTTATTCTGCTGCTTCCATGTTAGATATTTTGACTTTTAGTCCTCTAATAATTACTGTTATCACATAGTGCCTCTGTCAAGAAAGCTCTGACTTGCTCCTTGAGGTTAATGCATTTTGTTTTTCCTGCAGACATTGTCTTAATGAAAAATAAAAATATTTTGAATCGATCTGTTTTTGACTTTTATGGCCTCAAACATGCATGGACATAAAACAATAAAGAGACATGGCTTTTTTTTAAGGCAGGCATTTATTTTAATCTGGGTACAACTGCACCACACAAACGGACTAAAATGTCTTGAAACAAAATGTGAAAAGCTACAGTTTTGTTATAGGCAATGTTATCTTCCAGCGTTAATCCACAGGACATTGGAAAAAAAAGAACAAAAAGGGTGAGACACACGGTGGAAGATGTTAAATAAGAAGCGGAGTGGTCGTTTTGGCTAACACTGACATCAGTTTCACAGGAGTTTTCTTCCTCTCAGACACAAATGTAAAGACTGGCAGCTAAATGCAGATTTCGGTTGCTAAAAAACCAACCATCTGCTTTCTTTGTACAAGCACTTTGGTGAGAGTGATGGCCAAAAAACCAGGACATTGGTTAGGTATCAACGATAAAGCACACTCCCTTCTTTTTGCAGTTGGAGATTTTCATCACTTTTTGTTCCTAAAAAGCTTCATAACAGCAGTCAGCACTTACCACAGTTAGAAAAAAACAAAAATGAATTTGTGTCAATTGATGCTCAATGAATCATGGCAGCAGAACTGGATTTCAACTTTGCTGTGTTAGGGTGAACAAAAAACCATAGTCACTGGGTAACGGAACAACTAGGCATTGGTCGATTGCCGGTGTGTACGGGTTATGATTTAAACAACCCTAAAATTTTCATCACCCCCCCCCCCCCCCCCCCCCCCCCCCCCCCCCCCCCCCCCCGACTTGTTGCTGCACACTGCTGGTTAGCTAGCTGAAAGAAGACTCATATGCAAGAAAGCAGTACGAAAGGGACGTACTCATGTTCAGATGTTTAAAATTGACTTCTGGTTAGCTATGAGCAAGAATGATGTTCTTTTTTTTTTTTAAGACAAGCAAGAACCTCAATTTTGGGGGGGCTTTTAGGGGGCTAATCATCTTCAAACCGTGATTTGAAGAGTCTAAAATCAGTGTAGGAGCACTGCCTTGATGGCAAAAAAATTTAAAAAACGGAAATATCACACCAAGAGCCATATTCTCCTGAACCAAATTGATACTGGAGCACCAAATTATACTGCAAATATCAGCTTCTTATCCTGTTACTCAGGAGAGCCAAAAGATTGCTAGTTGGAATAATTAGTAATTTTCTATTTTAAACAAAATCACTCCTATTTTGTTGTCTTTTTGTGATTTTTTTTCCCCATTCTAATACCATGAAATTGTGTTTTTAATAGAGGATAGCCTATTGGCCCATGCCTAAGAAAAGTAAAAAAAAAAAGTCACACATTGTCATTGTCACAGTTACAAACAGGGTTGTTTACACATTTTTAAATTAAAAGGAAAGTACTTATTTGGAGGCACACAATCGATAAAAAAAACCTTAAAAGTGACATTCTGACTAATTCGCAGAGTAAATTGCAACTTCTGATCCAACACAAAGAATTCAGACGACGAAAGCAAAAAGTCTCTAGTGTACGTCAATGAGGTTAATGCTAATCTGTTATAATTTGGCATGTGACAAACTCTGACCTAAATGAACACATCCCATATACATGAACAAAATGACAAAAGGTCAAAGGTTCCCTCAGATGTTCTGTGTCCACATGCCATTCAGGGTCCTGTTACAGCAATTTGAGATGCCTTGGCTTTTTAAAGAGACAAACACAAAACATTTTCAGTCTGAAAAAAAACAAATCTT
Organism: Apricaphanius iberus; assembly: GCA_028564705.1. Classification (NCBI taxonomy): domain Eukaryota; kingdom Metazoa; phylum Chordata; class Actinopteri; order Cyprinodontiformes; family Aphaniidae; genus Apricaphanius; species Apricaphanius iberus. The sequence continues at coordinate 901,532 of JAPXFQ010002501.1, read as the reverse complement.
ATTGCATCATCTAAATGCCATTAGCTTAAATAAAAAAAAGAGACAAATTTAATGTTATACGTTTTGGTAAGTGCAATGCAGAGAGCTTGGTTAAAAGTTGTGCAAACACTTGCACACAAAAAGTGACTGGACTTGGAAATGAACAGTGACTCAGCAAAGCTTAATGTGTTGCAGGGGGATGAACCTCCACCCAGGGATGCAGATTTCTCTTGTGACGGAGGATGGGTGATGTAGGGGGACAACTTGGCCTGAGTTGGCTTGTGCAACCTTAAGGTGCTTCATCTTCGAAAGCCACATAACATGGAAGATTGCAACACCAATGCATCAGCAGGAAGGATGTTTCCTTTTTCGGACGTGAGGGGAAACACTTCTAAAAGCTTGAAACTTAAACAAAATCAGCAGAATCTCTAGACTAACGGGTGAATTCAAACAGATTGGAATTGGCTGAAAAATGTTTCATTCAGATTTGTTGTTTTCAAGTGTTTCTGATCATATCAAATACAGCAAATGGAAACCAAAAAAGTACTTTCTCTAAAAATGTGAATATTATGTCGAACCAATAGGTACTCCTTTTTTTTTTCAAAAAGACGTGATGGCCTACAGGATCATAGACTGCTAATGTTGCAGTTGCCCAGCAGTCACTGACACCCTTCATATGTTACAAAAAGTGATTTGTAAAAATCCTAGCTGTTTCCAGACTGACGTGTGTGCACACGATAAGTGCAGTAAAAGGAAAAAGTTATACAAAATGCTGCTACAAGGAACTGTAGCAACATTTTTAAGAGTATACTTCCCTAAACTGCTAGCTTTATGGAGATTCTGAATTAATTTTTCAGCAAGGTGTAGCTCCGCATAGGTACCAACTGCATAACCTGCAAACCAACTGCATTTGTCAAAAGGTTGAAATTTATGCAAAAAAAATAAAAAGTATAATAATTCACATTTTCTGTGAAACTTATTTGGAGGTTTTAATAAGTTCTGAGACAAAGCCAGTGGAAATAAATCCTTAAAATATATCACTAACAAATCTGTATGGTTTCATTTTTTTAAATTATAGAATTTTCTTAAAGCTATTCCAGTTAATGCATCTGTATGTGAAAAAAATTGGTGTTTTCTTTCCCTTTAAATCTAGAGTTATTTCATTGGATGGCGAGAGGCTATTTAGGATGTAATGCATTTAAATGCCCATAAAACAGATTGCTAGCATCAAATGTACTAATGACCTTGGGATTAAACATAGTCCGACTAGAACATGAGCAGCAACCTAAACAAACAGCTAAACCCTGACTCCTAAATATAGCACCGGCTAATATTGTGGACAAAATTGGCTGAGACCAGTTTCAACCATTATAGAGACAAGTGCGTGCATGACCTGACCTTTGAAATTTGTTGAATTTTTCATGAAATGTAGTGAATAAAAACACACACATTCGCACACACATTAGTTACCCAGTGCAGATAAACATTTACAGGCAATGCACTAGAGGATATATTTATCTATAGATTTCATTTATACTATTTACAAAAGAGAAAGGCAGCCCTTTGAGGAGAATATAAAGTTTCTAAGTTTGCTCTTCTTTTTTTCTTCCTGTGAATCACTGATTTGGATGCAGAACTCTGTGTCTCACTGAGCTGGAGCATCAGTTCTACACGCAGACGTAACAAAGAAAAAACATACTGGACCCATCTGACATGCACATACCCCTTTCGTGCATACACGCCAACAACACAAAGACACAAGCGAACTGCAGTGTTCTACAAAAATGTAACATAGTTCTGAATGCAGCTGAAAATCTTAAGCATTAAACTTGATGTGTGAAACACAGGACAATAATGTTTGCTAATGTAACAAAAATTTGAAAAATAATCTGGTTTTTCCTACAATCCTCTGGGACATGGCTCGAAGTTCTGTCAGTGGTCCGGCGGCACTCGTATCCAGGTGCCTGTGCCGTCTTCCATCCAGACATCTTCCTCCCTTTTGCTGCCCAATCTTTTTGCTTTTTACGTCGCTGCAGCGAGACTGGGATCCCCTCCGTCCATCCAGCCACCCAGCAATTCGTGCACATCCATCCAACCGAGCAAGAAAGCGCTCGGGTGTTCTTTCAGGTGTGCATTTGCTCCAGGAGAACCGATGTGGGAGGAAAAGGAGAGCAGATAACCAAAAAAGAAATGTTCTCTTTTAGAAGTAGTTTTACTGAGTCCTCGATGACCGGGGTATTGGTCAAAGGGCAGTCAGACCAAAATTGCAACGGCAGTACATCATGCCGCTCGAGTCCGACCAGCTGTCTGAGATGGGGTCGTAGCGTTGGACAGTGTTCAGGTAAGACGACCCGGAGTGCCCGCCTACTACGTAGAGGTAGTTGTCCACAACGGCAGAACCGACGCCTACAAGAAAAATGACGCCATTACACAAGCCGAACCCCAGAGAATCCAAACGCCGGCGATAGAACAATGTGTTGCAACCTTACCGGTGCGAGGTTCGTTCATCGGCCGACAGGCTGTCCACTGGTTTTGATGTTGGTCGTACCTCTCGATACTGGACAGGTGGGACACTCCGTTGTGCCCACCCACCACAAAGATGAAGCCAAGCATGACACCCACGCCAAAGTTGATCCTCTTATCAGCCATGGGGGCTACCATTTCCCAGGCGTCCTTGCTGGGGTCGTACCTCTCCACACTGCAAACCAGACCCAACACAATAAGAGGACACTAAAATACGCCTTAAATTATTCAAAGCTCTCCAAAGTGCTTACCATTTCTAGTTTTGGCTTTTATATGACATTTGTTTTAAATGATAACATCCATAGTAGCAACCAATATAAACAGTGAGACTTTTTTGTTTTTAAGAAAACGCTTCCAGATTTACAATACAGACCAAAAGTTTGGACACACCTCATTCAATGAGTTTCCTTTCTTATCATGACTACGCTGTAGAATCTCCATTAAGGGCATCAAAACTATGAATGAACACATGATTTATGGAATCACTGTATGTACTTAAAAAGGGTGAAATAACTGAATACATGTATTATATTTTAGATTCCTCAAAAGGTAGCCACCCTTTGCTCTGATTACTGCTTTGCATTCTCTTGAGCTTCAACAGGTAGTCACCCGAAAAGGTTTTCCAACAGTCTTGAAGGAGTTCCCAGAGAAGCTTAGTACTTGTTGGCCCTTTTGCCTTCACTCTGCGGTTCAGCCCAACCCAAATCATCTCGATTGGGTTCAGATCCGGTGACTTTGGAGGCCAGGTTATTTCATACTTTTTTTTTAAAACTACTACATAATTCCATATGTGTTCATTCATAGTTTTGATGCCTTCAGTGAGAATCTACAATGTAAATACTCATGAAAAGAAAGAAAACGCACTGAATGAGAAGGTGTGTCCAAACTTTTGGTCTGTACTGTACCTCTGCTAAATGTAAAGGAATTGCTTCACTGCGCTGCAACAAATCTCCAGCCAACTGAATAAGTTAAAAAAGTAAAACCTGACATCTCTAAAATCGCTTATCTTTTATCAAATTTACAACTAATGTCTATTTCCCAGATTGATAACCAGCCAATTACATAACTATGCACATGCTATTTAGTTTCTTAATTGCTCTGTATAAATATTTTAATTATAAAAAATAAACAAATAGCAAATTGTAGGGAAGAAAGATAACATGTGGAAGTTCCTCAAGGCTCCAGTCTTGTCCCACTTTTATTTAGTACCTAAATGTTACCTTTTGTTCTAAGATTGAAAAGTAACAAAACATCTTTTATCTCAAATACTTATAATACAGGGTTCATACACATTTCTATGACTGCATTTAAGATTACATTTTTACAGCTGTCTTTTTATGCAATGCCAAAATTTGTGTAAAAACATTTTTCAACCTTGCTCCACTACACCATTTCATAACCATTACTTTGCCGCTGCACAACACTTAATTTGTGCGCATTATATTCTAGAATAGGTCCAGGTCAATTCAACCCTTCATCATTCCTTTTTAAACGAAACCATTTTGCACCCCAACTAGACTAATTTCAATCAGGTTCAATTCACAATCTATAATAGTAAAACTAATCAAATCTATAATGGATTAGCCAACACCAAACCCAGCTTATTCAAAGCCCAGTTTTTGATCTGTCATATCTTTATTTTGTTTAAGTTTTTTATTATTTGAACCACAGCAGCAGAAAATTGAACTACATAGCAAAGTTGATAGTTAAAAACAAATTTCTGATGAAACCGATGGGATAAGGAAAATAGTATTATTAAAGCTATTAATTAATTTAATCGTGATATTGACTATATAATACTTGCGCATGTAAAATGCAATTTCATAACCCTTGGAATATTTTACCAACAATTATTATAGTCCAAACAGTCCTTTTGCGCTATGAATACTGCTCAGACTGATATTGCGATAAATGTTAGGTATATCGTACAGCCCTAGTTTGAATATAGCTTTCGTCAGATGAAAATAAAGAGATTACAGATTTGTAAATGTTTCTATCTCTGCAATTTTCTGATACAAGACAGTTAATGTAATTAATGTCTATCTGGAAAGGGTAAAGTTAATTAATGGTGAGGCAACTGCAAATCAAGTTATGAAGTCCTGACAAAACAGAAGAACACTGGCAATCTGGGACTGTTTTGCAGCACATTTAAAGGGACATACAAACCACAAGGGAATGAGGAAAATGTCCCCAATGGTTTTCTGTCCAAACACATTCTCCTGCAGGGTTTTGGGTGTCAAGGAAACAAGCAACTGGGATTCAGCCTTAGGGTGATCAACAACACACATGCAGACATAAGGCTCATTTTTCAAAATTTGTTCAAAAAAAAAAAAAAAAAAAACATCAGAAAATTCGAAAAAAGTTAAAGTTAAATAAGTTTAAAATAAGAAAGTGCTCAGAATTAACTGTTAAATTAAAAAGAAAGCATAAAGCTAAAATTAAAGGTTTGATAGATTAATAGTTAATCCTAAATAGAATTTTAATGCACAGCCAACCATAAAGAGTGAACTCATTTAGTGGCATTACCTGTTCATGTGTGCAGGTCCATACCCTCCAATAGCATAGATCATGCCATCCAGCACAGCCGTGGCAAAGCAGCTCCGGGACTTCGTCATGGGGGCCACAGGCTGCCACTCCTTCAGTTTGGGGACGTATTTCTCCACAGACTGCAGGTAATACTGGCCGTCGTAGCCTCCCAAAGCATACAGCTCTCCAGCCTGGACCACCACCCCGAGTGTGCTGCGGCATTCGGCCATACGTTCCACGGAGGACCACGTGTTGCTTTCAGGGTCCCACGCCTCCACCGTGCTCTCGTGCCGCCGGTAGCTGATTCCCTGCCTCATGTGCGTGGCGATACCTCCCACCACGTACACTTTGTGGTCCAGTACGGCCACTCCAAACTCATACCGGGGGACGCTAAGAGGGGCTAGTCCTATCCACGAGTCAGTCTGAGGGAAATACATTTCCATGCTGAAAGAAAAGATGAAGAAAAATAAACCTTTAAAAACTTTTAAAGCACATTTAAAGCCAAAAAAAGCCCCAATCATTCACCCAGATTACAGAATTAACCGACTGTTCGACTTCATTGGTCCACTCTGATGATTAGCAGTTCTAATATGAAACATCTATCTTTTCCTAATCATGAAGTAGGTCAAAAATAATGTAATAATCAATACTTGTGCTCATAAACGCATTAAGTAAGAGCATGTAAATTTAACCAGAATTGTTAGGGACATATGACTGATGATTACATGCAAATAGTCTTGCATCTACTACTTCTATCAAAGAACCTGAAGCACATTTTTTATGAGTTTTAGTTCTGAGGAAAAAAACAGAACAATTATCAGAAGGCGAGATCTGAATTAGTTTAACCATTCCAGCTGCAATTTGAAAATGACAGAAAATAAGTACTGATTACCTTTCTAATGTGGCGAACAGTCCAGCCTTGCCTCCTACTGCCAGCAGCACCTTGGGGGCACACCTGGGCCGTGCTGACAACACAGTCTGATAAGAAAGTCTGTGCTCAGGCATAAAATGATATTTAAGGGCCTCGTTGAGCAGGTGTTTGCATGCATGGTCATCTCTTATAAGGTGGTTGGCTTCATACAGGCGGGTGAGGAATTTGACGCTGAGGAGTGGAAGGCGAACACAGTGTAACAACTGAGCGAGATGCTGCTGTCTCTCCGTTACGTCGTATTTGATCCACGACTCCAAGGCGTAAAACACCGTCTCCTCCGTGTCTACCTTGAGACAGTCGTTTGAAACTATTTCATCCAGCTCCGCTCTCGTCAGTTCAAAAAACTCCTCCGTCTGACAGACCTCTTCAAAGTTTTCACAGATGAACTTGGTAGCAGCCAGGCACAGGTCATGACAGCCATATGTCTCTGCGAAGCGGGAGATCCCGATACAGTTCCCAGCATCCAGCTGGCTTTCTAAGAAGGAGCAGCACTCCTTCAGTACAAGCTTAACCTGGAGTAAATTGGCAGCAGGCAGCAGGGATTCAACAGTTTCCTGGGAGATAAACACCGTTCCCGTGTATGCGTACTCCACAATGGCCTAGAAGAAAAGAAAATGTGTCACCGAAAATAATATACCAGCCATTAGTGCAGTTACTTTTTGCCCGAGTCTCAGCATACCTGCAGGGCAGCCTCATCAATGCACTGGAACTCCACCTCGGAGGTCTCCTTTTCCGAGAGGTTACCTGTAAACATGGCCTTGAAGTAAGGGCTGATGCTGGCCAACACAACTTTGTGGGCATGGATCTTTGCGTCACCCACTCGGAGAACAATGTCACACAGTTCATGATCCTGCCGCAGGAGCTGGAGGCCCTGCAGCAGCTGCTCCGAGTGAGGCCGTGTGAGACTTGCAAACATATAGGACTGGTCCTGGTGGTCCATCTGGAAACATGAACCCAGAAATCACTGCAGTGTATGGGATGTTTGAATCATTTGAAGCTTGAGAGAAACAGGGAAATGCTCTCACTGCATTTGTTTTGAATCAGCATTGTATTTTTTCTCTTTAAGGCAAAGCGGAGAGGCATTATCCTCTAAATCCAATGCTAACACTACTCTGAGACAACTCAAAAGTATTACCTACAAAGTGCGAACAACTGGACACGAGTGAATCCAAATCACCAGCTGTCAAAGGTAAGCATTTAAGCTGCATGACAGATTGCAGGAATGCAAATGTAATGTAGATAACTGGGGCCTGTCTTTGTGTTTTTAACGGGAGATCCAACTTATTCAAACCTCGCTAGCAACCTATTAGCAGTAAAGAAGGAAACATAGCCAACGCTGTTTTTTTCAGCCCAGCAGATCGCTTTATTTTAACCACTTTCTGTATCTGCACTGACCACAGTCTTATCGCCGGTAGGCTTTGATATGGCAAAAATGTAGCTTTAATGCATTTTTAGCATAATTGCATTGCAGGTTAGCCGCTAAGAATAACCACCGTTTTATGTGCTGGCTGCATCACTGATTGATATATACAGTAACATGGCTGACAAACACAAAACGAGATGTTACAACTGGCTTTGCACAACTATATATTCTGTTAAAAGAGGAAAACCAAACCTGCATTATGCGGTGGGCGCAGATAGCGACTGAATATGCGGTGATGACGGCAGACCACAGGAAGGCTAACAAAAAAACAACCGACTGCCGATCGGCTTAGCCTCAAAGCTAAAGACGAGCTCTCACAATGACGAGCTACCAGGATGGACCACCCACTTCCGCTGCCTTTCACAATAAAATCACATGCAACTAATTAGCCGTCATAAAATTCAAAACAAATTTCTATTTATTTTATTCTGAAATCCGGCAAAAGCATTTATTTGTTATATATAACCATAACATTTACAAGCAAATAAACATCATGATACTGAACTTGACAAAAAATGCAATATATAATCAATGACTGTTATAGGCCTATTTTATATATTATTGGAAAAACATATTATCTAAACACTGATTTATAGCCTCATCTCAACACAATGACAAAGTTCTTGGCAAAACCGTCAGTCTTGATATTGCTCGATGTTAAAGCAAACGGAGGACTCAAGAAATAACGGTATATATTTTTCTATAAATTATAATTAATGGGAAACCCGGTTTTTAAAATGTACATTTTTTAAATGTATTTAGAAAATGTATTTAGTGGAAATTCTAAATATTATTAGCCTTTAGCCTATGATTTATTTATGTATTTATTTATTCATTTATTTATTTATTTATTTACGTGGCAATAGCCTACATTTAGTTTCCGATGGATATAAATACATTTATCTCATGTATTTAAATATGCCAAACGTTCCTTTGTTTATTTTCACTCTCCTCTTTAGTGTTCAAATAAGTACTCTTTTTAAATTACACGTCTATAAATGTGGATGACTAACACATGTCCAAACAAGTAGTCTGTTGACATTAAAAACGTGGTGCCAGTAATCTATGAACTTCACTAAAAATGGGGGCCATGCCTAAAAAAAAATTTTTTTTAAACCTCAAAATAACGTCTGCTTTTGATACGTAAACTTATGTGTTAAATTTTGTTTCTGTCGTTGCAAAGCATTCAAATATTTTGTCATCCTTTATTATCGCCCAGATCGATTTTAATCGTCCAGAACTCTGCTTCGCAGAATGCTAGGTGAAACTTTGTTATGCCAAAATGAGAAAAATAAACAATTAAAACTACTGTGAAATTTTGCACAATTGGTGGCAGAAAGTGTGCAATTCACAGTCTATCAGATAATTAACTGGCTGTAAATCGTAGATATTTGTGTTTTAACTTTAATCGATACCTCCTTTTTTAAGAAAGTATTTTCATCTGTCATATTGATCCTTTTGGTCTTCATCTTTCTGAAGCTGTTATGATGATGATGCTTCCGCCTGGAGGAGCCTGGACTCCCACTCGCGTCACCATGGAAGCGCTCAGTTTGCGACATGCATTCGCCATTTTGCTGCCTCGGTGTATGTATGTGTGCGTGTGTGTGTGTGTGATCAGTTAGTGTGTGTGTGGGCTCCTCCAAGTGCCGAATGCCTTCATAGCTTCCAAACATTCAGCTCTTCGGCGAAAGGAGGGAAATATCCGCATTCACTGACATAATAACTGTTGCTGCTGCAGCGCAATGACGCGAACAGGCTGGACGTCGGAGCGCAGATAGTTTTGCGCTGGGTTAACGAAGAGGAGGAGGGCCAGCAGAAATGTAAGGTCTGTTTTCTTTTTTAACTTTGCTTGCCCAGGCAGTCCGAACCAAATTTAGCGGAGTAGCACGTTAGCTCCGCTTTGCTTCGGTGCTAACTGATGACCATGGGTAACGGTAAGATGTAATAACAAATGTATTACTGAGCATAAAGCTGGTGAGTGCTCCACTAGTAGCGTTTGTAAGGACATGATGTTAAAGAAGCTCGGTGTAATTAGGTACGTTTGCAGTGAGGACTGTTTCTACCCCTCTGCTCCCTTGCTACCGAGAGCCACAAGTGGTTGTGTTCATAATTCTTAATTTTCTACAGGATCCTGCATTTCTTACTAGATTATTGTGTGTAAAAGATCATGTTGTTTCCATGCTGCTAGAAACATCAAACTCAAATTTCTAGAAAACGCTTTGAGTTACGAAAACGATTTTTGAGAAACCATGAAAAGATAACAACAAAAATCCACCAATTTTACGTAAATCATTATTTGAACTGAACAGGCAAAATAAAAAGTTTCTCCAAACAGATTCATATAATAAGGGATCTTGAAAAACCCACTTAAGAACTCTTTAAATGACCCTAAAATATTGTTAAAGAAATCACGTTTTTTGGGGGGGAAATATTTCTTTTTTTTTTAAAGTTAAATATTGAAATCTTATTGAAGTATAAATAAAAATTTCAAAAGTTTCATTTTACTAAATTTATAAATAACTACAGTCATGTTAGTTATTGCTACTTAAAATATACATTCAAATGTTAAATATGATGATAAAAAAAGTGTATGTAGTGTTAAAAGATACTGGTCATTCTTTATTTATCCCCCTTTTATTGGCATTTATGTGAAAGAAGCAAACACTGTAGGTAAAGAATTTCAGCACTTTATTATGCAAACATTAAGAACATTAAGCAGCTTTTTCCCCAATTTAATGAGGGATATTTAATGTCATTGAAAAACATTTCTGATCTTTTTTTATTATCAGTGACTCATTCGTATAGGTAGGCATTACAGTCTCAATGCTTTCTCTTTACTCAAAAATGTATTCATAATAGAAATACCCAAACTACCACATATTAGAGATCTCAAATAATAAACGCACACGAAACAGACATTTTTTTTTCTTGTCAAATATAAAAATAACATTAAAGGAAAAATCTAATTAATTAGTGTAAGATAACAAAGTAACTCGCTACTTAAACGATTGGAATCAAATTTATATAAATTAAGAGGACTAATCATGCCACCAGGCAAGACAAGGACAGACTGCAGAGAACAGTCAGGTCTGCAGAGAGGATCAGAGGTAATGAACTTCCCTCCATTCAGGACCTGTCCCAGTCCAGGGTCAGGAAGCGGGCTAGGAAAATCACCACAGACCCCTCTCACCCTGGCCACAACCTCTTTAGGCTCCTCCCCTCAGGCCGGCGTTACAGAGCACTGTACGCCAAAACCACCCGACACAAGAACAGTTTTTTTCCTCAGGCTGTCGCTCTGATGAACTCTGTGTAGTCGCAGAGTGTGAGTCCATTCACATGAACAATAAACTATAACTCTGCACTGCTGTATATACTCACTGTACAATAACCCGGTTTGTTGTATATATTATCGTCTATTATTATTTATTTATTGTATCTATTTTTTATTCCACTTATTTAAGTCTGTACTAGTGAGAAATCCTGCCGGAGTCAAATTCCTTGTATGCGTCATACTTGGCCATTAAAGCTGATTCTGATTCTGAAATACCTTACTTGTTTTTGTAGGAGAGTAAATATAAGAATTAGCCCCTAACACTATTGATTTGACCATTTTTGCCTGTTTGAATCATCAAGCTAAAATTTGGGGTTGTGTTGTGGTGTTTTCCACATAGTTGAGTTGCTTGGGGATTCTTTTCATGCTCCTCTAATTTTTTCAACCCTCTGTGTTACATTTATAGATTGACCAAAAGGACACCACCACCATCTGCTCAGGATGAAAGCACAGAGTAAAAAGGAGGAACATTTTTGTCCTCGCTGGAATCTCTTTACCTTTCTGCATTGCCAAATTTGACACATTCATAAATCCGCCAATAATGATACCTGGATTAATCTCCCAGGAGATTCATGACCAGCTTCTGGACTCAAAGAATTACCAGAATCGCACAGATGGGGTGGAAAAGCTCAAATGTGTCCTCTCAGAAGTGGACATTAAATCAGTCCCACCTGGTAGTGTTGAGGCATTCATCAATTTTCTTCCCCGACTTCTAGATGACAGCAATTTTAAGGTGCAGTATGGCACCTTACAGGTTTTAAACCTGCTAATACAGAAGCTAGAGACGGGTGTTGACAAATTTTTGAAACATATAGTTTTTGTTGCCCTGAAGGCGCTCGGTGACACTCGGGCCGTCACTAGAAGTGAATACCTTCGCGTGTTTCAGCGGCTGATGAAAACTATTCCACCACAACAAGTATTGGACCTTGTTATCGGCAACTTGAAACACAAGAACTCCAGGGTCCGGGAAGATGTCCTGAACATCATCATGGCAGCTATGCTAACTCATCCTAGGATGGATTTTAATATACCCAAGCTTTGCTTCGAAGTTGCGCCATATTTGGCGGACAGCAAGAAGAAGGTCCGCCACGCTGCACTGGAGTTGTTTGCTGTTTTTGACCATTGCCTTGACTCAGGAAAGAAGCAGCCTCTAAGGAAAGCTTTGGACATGGTTGAGCTCAATGAGGACGCAGAAGGCCTGATGGCAGCTGTGAATGCGAGACGAGCAAGGCGCATCCTTCCAAAGCTAACCTCGGAGGCGATTGTAGAGTATGGTCTGGTGTTGCCCAAACCCGGACAGTGGTCAACGGGGCAGTGCGCTTCTGGGGCCGATCTGGACTGGGTGATAAACGGCGGGCGGACGAGCAGTGCCAGGAGCTACAGGACAGAGCAGGACAGTGATCGATTGTGCGGCTATGGCAGTCTAGGCTCCCTCACCGATGACCCACCGTTTCAGAGGAGGATTGTGAGCGCTGGAAAAGGGAAAAACAAGCTACCGTGGGAGACGTCGACTGATAACGAGCTGCAGCAGTACACCACACCGAACGGGAAGTGCTCTGAACAGGTGAGCTCTGCTTTCCCGTCCTCATTGTGTCATGTTTTCAGCTGTGGCAATCCAGCCTCTACAGGGACATTAATACAGTCTGGTTCCCTTTAGTTATGGGCTGATATGAGACTGTCTCTGCAAGATAATAATATAAGACATATTATAAATCATTTTGTTTAATAGAATGGCTTTTTTTTATTCTGCTTTTAGAGAAACAATAAAACACAATGATAATTACAGTTATGATCAGATGATTCATAAAATGTACTTGAAAATTGCTGGGACTTTCATTGCAGATGCCGTTCAATTTCTAATCAATCAAATTTGATCAAATCTTAACTGCATGAATTAAGAGCTCAAAGTGGGTTATAATTAAGTAAATAGAACAAATAAGGTGGAGAAAAAATAAAGGTTAAAAAATGAAATGATCACATTGACGTTCCCTGTTAAAAAATTCATCTTACCACACATAGTTCAGCACTCTGAACAGCTTCCATAAGAACCTTTCTAGTTTCTAACCGTCCTTGTCAAGGCTGTCCTTGGCTGATAAAAAAAAAAAACTGAAAATGTTTTATTTGTCCTATTAATTTTTCCTATTTTATGAGAAACTGGGTTTTGAGTTTCCATTAGATATAAGTCATAAGATAAAGGGAGATAAATAGTTGAACTGTATCACAAATTTGATCTCTTTGTAAAAATCCATGTAGTATATAAACATATTTTTTTTATCTGAATGGCTAATTTAACGTATTTTTTTAAACGGTATTCTAATTTGTTAGGATGGTGAATCAAAAATGTTAATTGAAACACAACTGGTTATTTCAGTGACATCTGAAAAACCCAAGGATGTGCATATCCTTTTATCTAAAATACCTTTAATACCACGCTCACAAGCATTTAAAGCCTAACCTGGCTGGATGTTTAAAAAAGACGTCTTGGGAAAACCTGTGTTTTTTTCCTCTTGTTGGTTTTCATTTAGGAGGAAATACTAACATATATTTGCAAAAAAGTGAGTAATTGCAATAAATCTACATGTAGTTTTATGAAAATGCTGTTTTCAGATTGTTAACACATTTGAGGTTAACACCCAAATGCAAGAATCCAAACGAGCAACAATAAAGTCTTCGTGGTTGCACTTTCCTTCATACACAGTTTGAGGGGGAAAATGACTAAATATAGCGCCTATTTATCACGGTGCGGTATGGATGGAGCGCAGCAGCACTGAGGGAGGGCTGAATCTTATTTTGTTCATCCTCTTTGGATATGAGTCATAATATTCCCTCTATGTGCATAAAGCTGTTTATTTATGGGAGACAATAGAAATGCGTCGTTAAATATTTGGGATGAAAAGGCAGAACAATCATTGCTTTGCAGAATACCTGACACTACACCAGCTGGAACTAGACGACTCATTTTGTTGCACAATGACACTGTTTCTCTAAAGGTAAACATAAACTTCCTTTAGAGTAATCCTTGTGGACAATCTCAGCCAACTACCTTCAGTTTTGTAGGGGGGGATTTTTTTGGTTAAAGTAGGTAATCATATAGTTGGAGTGAACAAAATGGCTTTTAGCCTCTGTAACACATCTAAAATGTGTGTTTGCTGTGGTTTGCCATATTTAGTTTTGACAGCTATGTTCCAGCTTAGACAGATCTGGAAAAAGCTTGTGTTTACCCTAGTGTTGGTTTCCAAGCAACTCCCTAACACCCAGCGCACTTATCGACGGGGCCGTGAAACATAATTGGTAATATCACAGGGTTGTGCTTGTGAAACGTGGCTTGTTTAACGCTCTGCAGTTGATTGCAGTCACGGCCGAGTGCTCCGCCGAGTGTTGTTCAGATCACATCCAGTGGAGATAACTTTGGGGCATGGTGGAGTTAAGCACAAACTCATAAAAAAAGATTAAAGTGTCTGGTATTTCAGGTTTTTTTTTTATCTTGTGTACAGAAGAGTCCATTTCAGTGCCAGGAAAATGTAATTGTACAGATTGTATTGTCTCTCACCTGAGCTACATCTCTGGTAGATCCCTTTATTCTTTCTGGAGGATGGAATTACAGTAAGTCACTTGTCATGTTGGAGCATTGTTTAGGCCAATTACTTGAACTCTATCCGATATTGATGATGAAATAATGAGATTTCTGCACATCTGTAGGTTGCAGATGAGGACTCCAGCTCCCTTTCCAAGAAGGCAGAGACCTACATACCAAGTTTCAGTACGTGCCAACACTTTTATATTCTCTGTTTTACTCCCCTCGTGTGCACTGTGACTGGTCATCCTGGTCAGCTGCAGCTTTGCTCAATTTAGAGAAGGTTTTTCTGGGATTAGCATACTGACTCGAAGGAGTCACCGTTACGTATGTCATCGAAAGCTTTGGGATGATTATGGTACAAAGCTGCTCGGTAGCTCAGAGTCACACTAGTCTCCAGACATGAGCATTAGACTCTGGGCTAATTTGTCGTTTTCTATTTTGTACCTGCATTTCATACTTGCAGGTTGCCATTTGGTTCCTTCTTTCCTCCATTTTTTAATATAAAAAATAAATAATCACATAAAGGCCCAAACATTCATTTATAATTTCAATTAGTAATGTAGTAGGCTATGTTTTTCACCTTTGCCCCTCATTCTTAGCTCTCTACCCTATATTTCCAGGAGGTAGGGTATCCCAATTATTTCTGTATATTTCTAGGAAATTATTAAACGTATGGGTAAATTACTTTTATTTATCTGGTTTAGACAATCAAGGAATTTAAAATGTAGCTAGTTTTTAGTCAGTAATAAGCATTAAAGTATTGTTTTTATTTGGCCTTAAATTTGAATTACTGGAATATGTAGAAATCCAGGATGAAATACAATCACAATTGTTAACATTTTCTCAGGTAATATAGTAAAAGTGGCACAATGACTACTGTAATGTTTAGTCTGAAGTGATCCAATATGTTACAGTGGTATCACCGACAGTTATTGTTGATAAGCATAAAAATCACATCTTTCAATTAGAAATATTTTATCATCACAACAACCATTACATTGTGTTTTTGACATGTAGAAGTACTGTTTTTTTTATACATAATTTTTTTGTTTTTCTCAACAAGCCTAAAAGTTGGATTTGTTGTAATCTGTAATAGTTGTTTAAAATATATTTTCATTTGTTATATATTTTTGTTCTTCTTTTGTTTGCTTATTGGTAAACAATGAGACCCACCAATGAGTCAGGAGGGTCCCATTTTTTGTGAGATTTTTGTTTTTTTACTACTGCCTGGATTAAGTGTCAAGTGATAGAGTGAAGGGGAGGGAAAACATGGGAAATGGCCTTTTAATCAGATCCTGTTTCCACTGATCGCTGTTTAGACCAGTTGTTTTATTAATTAAAAGGGAGTATTTTACTGAAAGTAAATTGAATATACTTTTAATAGGTTCTGTTGAGCCACTGAAGACACTGTCTCCCAGAAGAAGGGAAACCCCTGCAGGTCTCAGAAGAAGTGGGAGCCTCAATTTGGACACAGATATCTTTAAAAACACAAACCTGTCTGACCCAGATGTTGGTAAGGAGTTATTTTACTGCAGTAATTAGTATAAGTATAAACAAGTATACCCACTTAAGACTTAATTTGCCATCAGTGATTTGGTAAAAGCAATCCACACCATGCTGATAGTTCATAAGTTTAAATCAAAGTATGAATTGGTTTGGTTTGTGAATGTAGTGGCACCCAAAGGACGTTTGCTCTCAAGGAATCCCAGTGTCGAGCGAACTTTCTCTCTTCCCTCGAATGCTTCTGCGCCCGGCACTTTCCTTCTGCCTTCCTACCCTCTGGCTACACGCGCGGGAGGCATGCCTACTCCAACGGTGTCCCGCCATCGTGTAGACTCTTCCCTCTCCATGTCCAACACCTGGCCCAACAAACGGGATAATGGCCCTCAACAGCAAGGAACAAGCCCTCGAAGAGAGAGAGAAGACCCAGCAAAGGGTAATTTAGTAAAAGAGCTTCTGTGTGTGAAATGGAAAGTATTGTTTTTGGGGGGTTTTTTATTGGTTAAATTGTATTTTTTTGGCCTTCCTGTCTAAGGAGACCTCTTCAGCGTGCAATCTCCCAGGCCACTCCGTGCCTCCCTCGTGAGTTCCTCTTCCACCTCCTCGTTCAGGCGAGCACTGAGCAACACCAGGGCAACGTTCTCCATCTCACCAGTGCAAGCCCATTCTCTCGATGACCAGAGGTCAAACACTCCAGCCAGCCAGCCACTGGACAGTAAACTGGATCTGAACTCTGACAGCATCAATGCCTGGAAAGACCCTCAGGAAGATGACATGCAGGAGGTCAGAAAAATAAAAAACTGTCTATGTATAGACCCTTGTGTTGTGTTGTTTTGTTGGTTTCCTGCTTTTAGCGCTAATTTTGTATCCCGTTGATAGATGCAGAACTCCCTACGCACATTGAGAAACAGTGCAGCCAAGAAGAGGGCCAAAGTGAGCCTTAGCAGTCCGGATCCCGACAGCCCTGATTCAGCAGTGCGTGTGGACCTGCGTCTGGACTCCCCAATTGAAACTTCTCCAGTGCTTACCAGCTCAGCTAGTGAGAGCGGACTCTCAAGTTTGAGCTCAGCTGCCAACTCCAGCTTCATCAACGTCAAAACGAGGTCAATGTTTTTCCCATTTCGATTTTATATTTATTGACAAGTTAGTGTGTATTAACTTTTTGTTAAAATTATTCCAAGAATGCATCAACAACTCATCCAGGAAGTTGCAAGAGAACCCAGAGCAACATCTCAAGCACCATAGACCTCAGATATAATGTTCATGATTCAGCAATAGGAACGAGACTCAGTAAAATGGGATCAATAGGAAAAGCCAAGATCAGAAACAAAAGATCTTAATGATAGCAATGACTTTTGGGAAATATTTTGTGGACTAGACAAAATTGAAATTTTTTGTAATCGTCCAGTGGTAAACTAAAAGCGTTTCAGTGAACTAACATCACACAACAGAGAAACATAGTGGTGGCAGTGTGATGGCCTGGGGCTGTTTTTTTTTTTCTTGCTTTGGGACCTGGATGGCTGATTTTAAGATCAAGCCAACTTTGGTTATGCTGCGGAACAATGATCCATCACACACCAGCAAGTCCACCGGTGAACGATTAACAACTTTAACAAGATTAACAAAAGGAAGACTTTGGAGCAATGTAGACAAAGTCTGGACTGAAATCCAATTGAGATTACTTTTTTTCTGTGTGTTTTTGCTTAAAAACCTTCCAAATCTGTGAAGGAAGGAGGACCAGAGTTCATCCACAGACTCATTGGCAGTTACTGTAAACACTTAAGGGGAAGCCATTACTGTCACAGGTGGAACAACCTTTAGGTTTAGAGTTTTTTTCATGCAGATTTTTTCCCCTTGTAATGAATGAAATCATCATTTCAGAACTGTAATCCAATTTATATTTGTCTGACTATACAATTTGTTTCAATATACAATATTATAGACTGTATAATTTCCCTATCTTCTAATTTGTCATTATGTAATCAGTCCCAGAAGCTCTGGCTCTTGTGTAATGAAACCACGGATTGCAGGAGTGCCTTCTCCAAAACTACGGCCATCTGTCTCCATGGATTTCAGCAGCCTTCAAGGTATGAAACTTGAAGTTTTTCATATTTTGTCTTTACTGCTTTGCCTTTTTTCTGACATTGGTTTCCTTCTTTTCAAGCAATGTCCCAGAGAAATGATGTGTCGTCTGAGGTAGGCGTTGTTGGGCAAAGAGTTAATTATTGCAACGGAACAATGAAAACCGAGGAAGACAAAATGCCACCATTTCCTCCACTGTTCAAACCACCTGTCCGCGAACCGATCAGAGCGCTGAAGTTTACCAAAGGTCAGCCAGAAGTGATGATTAGTTTGTTTTGTTTTTTTCAGAATATACTACATCTCTTATTAACCTTGTTATTTTGTTATAGTATGAGACCATTTCTTGTGATTTTTAGGGTCCCAGGGCATCAACAGTTGTAGGAGTTCACCTGGTGCAGACATACCTGTACCTGAAGGAGTGATAGGAAGAGGTTAGCTTCTGTTAAAGCTAAAAGTCTGTATTTATCTTCATGTGTGATCCTGTTTTTCTTTATTAGTCTGTCACATTACTAATTAGCATAATTTGTGTCATTTCAGCAATTTAACTACCAAAATATTGAGATCATGTTAGAATTCTAGGTTGCACTCTCTCCAGAGTTTAGCTGAATCCTTTTTGCTATTTCTAACCTAACAACTTACAGATACCTTCAGCTAAAAACACAATTCAGACTTTAAAGGGGAAGTTTGATTATTTATTTATTTTCAAACTGGACCTTATTTTTAGCATGCATAACACTTATTTACTCACACGTTTGGAGTCATTGGGGAGAAGTTTATATCCATTCGTGACCAGTGTATATCGATATAATGGGTGTTAATGGGGGCACGGCAAGTGCTGTCTCTAAATAAGGTTTTATCTGCCGCAAAACTCCATCATTTGACCTATGTTCTGTTATGAATTGCTAGCGCTATTCCCCTGTGAGTTTGTAGCATCTTGGAGGTGCTTTATTGTTGTCTTCAGGGGTGTTTTCAGGATTTAGAGGCGGCACTAGCGTGCCCCATTAACTCCTGTTATAATGATATACGGTTATCGTGAATGGATATAAACTTCTCCTGAAGGACTCCAAGTTGCTCTAACTTGTCTGGGTGAGTAAATGAATGTACTGCATGCTAAAAATAAGGTCCAAGATGAAAAACAAAACTAAAACAAAGTTTACCTTTAAGCAAATCACATGACATCCTTTTGCTGATTTATTCAGGTTTTTTTATATATATCTTTAACCATTTAGAAAAAGGATTTGTAGTTTCAGTTTTGATCATGTCTGTTCTTAAAACACCGCTCCCCTTGTTTCTTTGAGAAAGAGAGAAAAGACAACCAAAAATGTTATCTTTTTATTGATTTTAAAAATCTGGAAGTGATATCCGCCTTTAAAGGTGTAATTTTGTTATCTCACGGGTTTTCTTGAACTCTGCTAATGTTTTCCCCCTCACTTTGAAGGTTTGTGTGGCACTACAGTGTCCTCCAACCGTCCAGGAGTCGCTTTGTCACTTGAGCAGGGTGACTTGGCTGCCAAGCCTCCCACTGATCGCTTAGCCGGCAGCTACAGCAGTAAACTGGATGGCGATGAAAGCTCACATCCTGATGAGGCCAAAGTTAGTCACTGGTTGTTTTTGGTTGTTGATTTGTAGTGCATCAATCATTCCAAGGCGATTTATCTTGGAGATTTGTCAACTGTGTTTCCTTCCCACATTATGTGCAGGTAAAGAAGAGACATGTCAGGAGGGGTCGGGATAAGAGCAGACTGGAGAATCTGGAACAGTTTGAGGAGCTGTCAGACAGAGGGGACGACACAAGAGACATGATTCGCCATCGTGTCCGACAGATGTTGTCAGATTCACCCATAGAAGGCAATAAAGGTAGCAATCCCTGCTACTATTTAATAGCTAAATATGCTTTGATCTATAGAAAACGAGGAAGAAGTTTGAATCATGTTGTACATCATTTTTTTCCCTTATTGTATTCTTTGAGTCTGATTATAATTATCAATCTTCTGTAGATTTGCGTTTGCACGGCAGCACGCTGACATCCACCAAGTCAGATCTTCTCTCTGATGAATCCTCCATCAATGCCACCAGTCCCGCCAGTCCACCAGAACCCCAGAGTCCTGTAAAAGGCTTAACCAGACCCCACCGTCCAAGCCCCCCTACGGTGCCTCCCAACCCAAATAATGTGTCCCGCCTTAGAAGGGCACCTAGTCTGAGCAGAACCCGACCTTCCATGTCCCACAGTTCAGGTCAGTGGATCCACACACAAAAAAAATCTTTAAACTGTCCTGGACACAGTTATTTCACATAACCTTTAATCTGATCTGATACTAAACTCTAATTAGCAACATCCAGAATCATTCTTTATATGTGAAGGAGACCTTCACCGAATAAATATGTACATTAGATGCTCAACATCCCCAACTTGATGCGTTTTCCAGGCTTATGGAGTTGAGAAATGAGTTCCAACCAATCTGACTGTGTTTTGGATTTTCTTTTTAGATGAGCTGTGCCATGCCACTTTGAGACACAAGAAAAATCCGTCTGCTCCTTCAGAGCTCTGTCCCTTTTCAAAGCCCGACCTGGTGCTCACACAGAGTTTCAACCTCCTGAATTCAGAGGACTGGTGAGAAGAAGAAAAAAACTTCAATGATTATCTTTTATTAATCTGAGGTATTTTTTTTGCTTTGATAAATAATATCCAAACGGATTTTTTTTTTATTCCAGGGAGAAGAAGATTGAGGGTCTGATGTTCCTGCGCTCTCTTGCTTACAACCATGCAGACACACTTCAAGGCAGGCTTCATGAAGTTTGTCTGTGTCTCATCCAAGAGGTAGCATCACTAAACGATACGATTTATTATTTATTTATTTTTTGCATTTTCTGTATGGTATTTCAACATTGCATTTCTCTTGGGTTTTATTCTGTTTCTAATAGTGTGAAATCTTAGTGCTGCTACTTTTTATTGCTGCTCTTGTGTTGTATTGTGTCTCTAACAATGGGAAATTTTATGAATACCTGAAAGTTTATTTGTTGATGTTTTATGGCTTGTTGGATTATTTGTATGTTTTGCTAGGGACTGCAGATGAAATTTAGCTTGTAGCTAATTCTGGTATGGCCGAGTGCCATGCACTGTCCCTTTTAAATAAATAAAATGGAAAAAAAATGGAAAAATGCATACTTGAAAGCTGAAATCTGGATATTATAAGTACTGAGACTTGTATGACCTGAACCAGATGGACTCTGCAGACTACAATGCTTTGCAAAAATACCAAACCTTTTGGATCTTTTCATACTTTTTTTGCATTAAAACTACAAAGTTCAATGTATTTTATGGGGATTTTGGTGTGATTACTTTAGCAAGGTGCTGCATTTACGAGATATATAACATATTGACTAAACAAAAATGTTTTGTCTCACAAAATTTATCTTCCTGTTTAGCCTGATTAAAATAGAATTGTTCAGTGTTCACAGAAATGGTCTAAGCTTCATGTTTCTTTCCTGCTTTCTTATTCCAAAAAGTCTTAAATAACTAGAATACCCCCAGCATTATTTGCACATTAGTTGACTTAGAAAAGCAGCACCTGATTCAGCCACTGTTTGATGAAAGATAAATCAGTGATTTCAAAGGTATCATTTTTGTAATTTTAGCTGCTGCTTTTCTGCCATCTGTTGGTGGGAGAAAAAAACTAGTCCAGAAGAGACAATTTAATGTCTCAGAAGAGCAATTATTTACCACATAATTTAAAGAGCAAATATACAGGGAATAAAGGCAGATACAATAAACCTGTTGTGACAGAGATTCTGCATCCCGTTTTCTGTCCCTTTGCCTCCCCACCAATCAGGTGAAGAACCTGCGCTCAGGTGTGTCCAGGGTGGCAGTCTGTACAATGGGCGACCTGTACACACACCTGCAGAGACTAATGGACCAAGAGCTTGAGGGGACAGTTAAAGCTTTGCTGCAGAAGGCTGGCGAGAGCAACACTTTCATCAGGCAGGATGTGGACGCAGCGCTGGACTGCATGGTGCAGCACTGCACCCCAACTCGCAGCATTGGTGCTTTGCTCACTGGAGGAATCAGGTTAGATTGAAGACAGGGTGAAAAATAATTTCAACCAAGTAACTTTTGTTTGCTGAAGTTGTTTGACTCTTCTGCTGACAGTCACCTTAACCCAGTGGTGAGGAAATTCGCCGCACAGCATCTTGCCGATCTGTTAAACAAGGTTGGGGCTGCACGTGTCCTGTCTGGAGGTAAAGATCTTACTGAAAGAATCTTACCGCCGATCATCAAGCTTGCACAAGACTCTTCCCAGGAGCCTAGGTAGGTAGAAAGTTTTAAATTGATCTGTGCCATTGTGATGATGGTGTTTTTAACACTCAAGATTTAAGTGTTGATAATATTTTTATTTTCTCCCACAGGTACTTTGGTCGTCAAATGCTGCTATCTCTGTCATCCCACCCTGACTTTGACAAGAATCTGGAAAAATATATTCCCACCAAAGACCTGCAAGCTGCCAGAGATACTATCTTGACTCTCAGGACAAAGGTAACATTTTATTTGTTTAGTGACACACTAGTATTTGGTGGATGTCACCTAATATGACGATTGCTGGCATTTTAGAGTCTTGGGGAGATGCCCCAAGATTCTCAGTCGGCCAGAGGAAGACGCTCTCACCAAGGCAGCGGTACGGTCAGGGCTTCGTCCCTCAACGGAGAGCAACTCAATCAGACCAACAGGTGAGTAGGCACAGCCTAGCAGAAGTATTGGCACTCCTCAGAATTTTCCTCCGTTTTTCACAATACTTCCTCTTTACGGCGATGCAACAATACCACTTTTTTTCAAACAGATACGATACCGATACTTGGATCAGGGAATTTACTGATACCAAGTACCAAAACTGATTCTTCTACCGCAAAAAAAATGCAATGAATTGGAAGATAGTTTTTATTTACTTCTCTGCTTGTTACAACAAATCATGGTAAATTAGATAAAAAATAAAATTTTAATAAGAATGACCACAAAACTAAAACTTCAATTGAAAAATAGACATTTTCTGAGTAATTTTTGTAGAGTTTCCACATTTTATTTATTGTTTCATGGTACAATACCATTATTGGTATTGGTACATCCCTACTTCAAATCTTTTGCTTTTAGCTTTCACTATTTGTGTTGCTATGTGAGTAATCTCAGTAGTATGAATACTTTTGGGAGGCACTGCAGATATTAAGTTTGGAAGATGCATCTGAGCTAAATATACCATTGGCTACTGTTGCTGGTGCAAACTTTAAATTATATAGAATAGGGATGTTAGAAAATATTGATATGCCAATACATTGCCATATGTTATGTCACTATAATATCATATCAATATTCAAAAGCAATGTATCAATTTTTATTTATTTTTTTTAGAATGTGAATAGAACCATTACTGATGACAGTAATTTTGTAGTAAAATTAAAAGTTTGACAACTAGTTGTTTTTTACCTTCTTTGTTCCATTGGAGGCTGCACGGTGGCGCAGTGGGTAGCACTGTTGCCTTGCAGCAAGAAGGTTGTGGGTTCGTATCCCGGCCCAGGGTCTTTCTGCATGGAGTTTGCATGTTCTCCCCGTGCATGCGTGGGTTCTCTCCGGGTACTCCGGCTTCCTCCCACAGTCCAAAAACATGCATGATAGGTGAATTGATCATTCTAAATTGTCCGTAGGAATGAATGTGAGTGTGAATGGTTGTCTGTCTCTCTGTGTTGGCCCTGCAACAGACTGGCGTCCTGTTCAGGGTGTACCCTGCCTACCGCATGGAGTTTGCATGTTCTCCCCGTGCATGCGTGGGTTCCCTCCAGGTACTCTGGCTTCCTCCCACATTCCAAAAACATGACTGTCAGGTTAATTGATCACTGTAAATTGTCCTTAGGTGTGAGCATGGTTGTTTGTCCTGTTTGTCCTGCCCTGTGATGGACTGGCGACCTGTCCAGGGTGTACCCCGCCTCTCGCCCGATAGGCACCAGCGCCCCCGCGACCCATAAAGGATTAAGCGGTTAAGAAAATGGATGGATGGATGGATGTTCCATTGGATCAACTAATAATAGGATCTAATAATAAAACTGGATGTGTTAAGTATGAAACAGGTTGAAGTGCTTAGAATGATCCGTTTTTCTACGGTTAAATTAAGTTTTAAAAATACAAATCTATTATCTTACTCATAGTATTGTAATACATGTCGTATCACCAGATTCTTGCCAGTACACATACTTATCGAAAGTACAGTATTTAAGGTATTTATTTTCTGATTGCAGGGAGTCTAATAGCCTTTACAGCTGCAAACATCAGACACAGAGCATTGCAGACAAAAATGAGTACATAAAGCAGATATCCGGTCTGCTGGGTTCAAAGGACTTCCGAGAGCGGATCAAAGGCATTGATCTGCTAGTGGCTGACTGTGAACACAACCCCAACGTGGTCATCAATAGTATATTTCCCGTTAGTGCACAAATTTCTTCACTCCATCAAAATAATTATTGTATTTACAGCTGTTGGTATGGAATGGCGAGTCTGGTTCAGTGTTGCCTTTTCTCTTTCTTGTATTTTAGGTCTTTGATGCCTTTAAAGCCAGACTACAGGAGTCCAACAGCAAGGTTAACCTCTACGCTCTGGAGTCTCTACAGAAAATAATCCATTTGCTGAAAGACAGCTTGTCCCAAGTGGTGAACATTCTGGTGCCAGCAATTGTGGACAATCATCTCAACTCCAAGAATAATGCCATTTATTCTGCTGCTATCTGCGCTGTGAATGCACTTATTTCAAATCTTGGTACTTCTTTTGAGCATTCACACTTTTAAGCTATTTCTGATTCAGTGGACAATCTGTTATATTGTTTTTTTTCTTTTCCTTACACAGATAATATTCTTCTTCTCCAACCTTTCTGCACCAAGGCCCAGTTTTTAAGTGGCAAGGCTAAGGTGGACCTCATTGAAAAGGTTGCAGGTATGTTTGACACAATGGTTCTGCATGCTACATCCATCTCTCAATAAATTAGACAAAGTGATACATTTCAAGTGTTTTTTTCTATTAGTTTTGCTGATTAAGGCTTTTCTCCCCAAAGTTGAATGGATTTCGCTTGTCTTTTCCTCTCAAACTTGTGGTTATTCTACCACTTTTCCTTCCAATCAACTTTTCTGTAACATTTCCCTGTGACCAAACAGTTAGAATTCTGTACAGAGAAACTCTTTCAGGGGACCTTATGGGTTCCACCCCTTGAATTTGATTATTAAAGTGTTTTTAAACTGGGTAATACGTGCAACACCTTGCTCACTGTTGAGATATTTCCTAATTTCAGGGCTCGTTACGGCGCTCTATCCCCGGAAGCCTCAGATGGTCGAGCAGAAGGTCTTGCCGTTACTGTGGCACCTCCTGGGTACATCCACCCACAGCGGCAGCATCCACGGCAGGGGGGGCAGCGTGAGGGGTGCAACGGCCAAGTTGTGCCAAGCCCTTCACACAGAAATGGGATCAAGCCTGAATGACTTTGCTACCACCCAGCCTGCTAATGTCCAGAAAGGTTTAAATGAGCTCCTGATGAACTTAAAATAAATAAAAGGCAAGACCCAAACATGTCCAAAAGTTGGCAGAGAACATCAAGACTGATCTTACTTGAAAAAAGAAATGTTCTACGTTTCTTATAGTGCCTGCACTTTTATATCTGTATAAAAAAAAACAGTCCTTAACATCTTATGTTGTTCCAATCATTGTATCAGTGACATTTACTCTGGTACAGAAATGTGTACACACCGACATCAGGTCTCACTCATTCTCAACCTGCTCTCTCTGCACTTTGAAAAGTAGCTGATCATCAAAGCTTTCCTCTATTACGTACTGTTGACAGATCAGACTCACTATTACAGAATGTAAAATGCACAAAAAAGGTTAAAGAAGACAGGGAGCCCAAAGGTGTGTATTTTTTTTAAATGTTTAATCAAAGGTGATGTAATATTTGTGACCGATGAAAAGGTATAAAATACTTTTGTACAGCTCAGTTGTGTATTTGCACAGTATTAGCTTAAGGTTTAAGAATGGTATAAATTGATTATTTATCTCATGTATAATGGTCTGAAAGTCATAATAATGTGTTGTGTACTCTATTTTTCTTGTTTGCATGACTAAGCAGAATCAAACCTGTCTTAATGTTTATGGGAGAGTAGATAGAAACAGGTTGGACACACCTGTGATTGCCTGAAAATCAGCAAGACGTCAGCTCTGTTTCCGTCTCCGTATCGTGCCAGTCTTCAAGTAGCCTTTTAACTAAAATGGTAATTTATATTTGATGGTGAACTAAAGGAAAGAGATCTATGAATAAACGGTTTTATTTCCCTAGTATTGACTTCACTTTCTTTCAGGGGCTGCATAAAATTGAGAAAATGTCAGTTCTGTAAGGTAATAAGTGCCGTTATAAGCTTTAGTCAGGTTGGATGAAGGAAACACAAAGTTTAGTGCTAAATCAGCTTTATTCTTATTGAAGTTGCTTAAGACAGGTTGTTTTTTTTCCTTTGGGTTTCTTACTCAACACATTTTCAGGTTGTACATCCTAACTGACCACTTAAATGCAGAATGACAGCTTGATTGAAAGATCTGAGAAAACACAAATAGAGAACTTTGAAAAGGTACTCTCAGCAAGCCCATAGCCCTGTAATAAGTTTGTTAGAGGAAAACAAAGCGCGTCCAAATTTTCAATTGAAGTATAAAAAGAAGCCTGGTCATCCTGTAAATATAAAAAAGGGATTTAATTAAAATTTGAAATTCAATGTATACAGAGGGAAATATTTCAAATATTTATTTAGATGATTATGGCTTATAAGTAATGAAACAAAAACTTTACAAATTACCATAGAACCAAAATCATTTTAAGCAGAAATATTAAGTTATGGTCGGACTACACAATCATGGGGAAGATACTTGTCACACTCCACAGAAGGATAAGGTAGCCTCCTTGTCCAAAAAAAATGTTGCTAAAAGAAATTAACTATTCAAAGGGGGCTGAATGAAACTACACTAAAGGAAAGTTAAGTGAAAGGAAGAAAACAGACAAAAATGCACAAAGAGCAATAACCCTGCAAATTTTACAGACATAGTTCCATTTTCCTGTAGAATTTGGCAAAAACTGTTTATGAGAATACTTTTTAGTAAACCCACAATTATGAATTAAAAAACGTTTAATCTCTGGAAAACTGGATATTTATTTGTAACTTTAAGCCGTTCTTGGAAATAAATGCTTGAATAATCACCCTATGTATAAAAAAAAACTTCACAGTTAAAAACGAAATCTTTGCTATTAATTTGCTGACGTGCACCTGTAGTGTTTTATACATTTCACGCTATAAAATTAGCTGCCACTTTGAAATAGCATTGTATGTAGCCCTCTTCCTGCTACAGCACATTCTTTCCACAATCGTTTGACAAAATAAGTTTTCTTGAAAGAAACAAAGCCAAAAATGTTTTTATAGTTTTTGTAGTGAGAATTGATATCACATAATTTCATAAATAATGAAAGCAAATGGCGAAATTGAACATTTAGAACATTACATCACTAATAAATATAAATCAAACCAAACATTTTTGTGCCATAGACATCCTGAAAACAATCACATCCATTTTCTAGCAAGATAAAAAACTGAGCGAGGCATGGATTCTGATCGCAAAACTACCTTGAAACCTCTGCACTGAACACCCTGCTGATGTTTAAAGGGTTAAACATGTTTTACAATTAAATACAGATACACGTGCCATCCAAATTCAAGTAACACTCACTGTATGGTCTGCAAAATGGCAATATAAATTAACAACTCACATGGAATGTGCTTCTTTTGTCACAAAAAGGTTTTAATTCATTTTTATTTTTTTTAAACATGTAAATGAAATCCAATCCATCAGTGTCAACGAAAGGTCTACAAACTAAATTGATTTTTTCACATGGTTCATACTAGTTTCCGGTCTTTTTTTGTGCGTGTGCGCAATGAATGACAATTTATTTTGGGTTTTTTTGGTAGCGCTCTGATTTAATGCTCTGCTGCATCTAGTCATCGGAATGTCCACACAACTCCACTGGCTGAGAGGAAAAATGGCGGCGGCCTCCTCCTCCTTTGGGCCTTCCTTTTCCTGTTTCTAAGGCAGCTGGTTTAACGCCATTCTAACCTGCTCTTTTTATTATTTATTTAAATTTTTGGGGAACTTTCGGAGAAGATGAGCATGTCGTCGATGCTCAGAGCAACTCGCTCTGTCAGGGACCAGATGTCTTGGGCAGGTCCTGATTCTCGGCCAAGTGGAGCTTTTGTCTGAGCGAGAACGCATTAAGGATTCACAAAGGAGTCACTTTGAAGTGAAAACATAATTAAAAAACACACTTTCCACTGCTGAGGGTGCTGGTTATGCCGTTAATTTACAAGCTCTCAGTAAGGAAAAGGATACATTGAGGTGCTGAGCTCCTCCAGCTGTGGAAACAAAGCAGTAAATAGATGAATATTGAAAAATCAAAACAGGCAAAAATAGGGCATTGTGTGATATTTTCACAGAAGTTCCTCATTAGATTACATAACCCGTGCTTTGTCAATATATCTATTGAACAAGTTATCTGATGAGTTCACAAAAGCATATAATCAGCTTCCTTCGTTGTCTTAAATTCACTCAACAGCCCACCAGCTCCAGCCACAAATATCTACTATGGCAAGGCAAATTATTATATGATAAGCTTTATTAAAGTAGGTTTATTCCTAGTTACATGTTAATTTAATGTGAAACCAATTGCCACTTTTCTTGCTCAATATGTATTAAGCTTCTGTTCTAGATGCCCACAACCTTGTTCCATCAACAACAACAATAAAAAAAACATTGTGTATTAATCACAAATACTTTTCATCAGGAAAACCCAAAAACTTCAGATATCTGCAAGATGGCTAATTTTGGATACCAAAATTGAACAATTTTACACATCTCAGTTCAATTCTGAATAT
Source organism: Apricaphanius iberus (assembly GCA_028564705.1). Lineage (NCBI taxonomy): Eukaryota > Metazoa > Chordata > Actinopteri > Cyprinodontiformes > Aphaniidae > Apricaphanius > Apricaphanius iberus. The sequence goes on along the minus strand of JAPXFQ010002501.1, from coordinate 872,680 downwards.
ATCCAGATGACAAAAATATATTATCATCCATTAGCAAAAGTAATTACCCATAAAGAAGCGCAGAGAAATGAGCTGAAAGAAAGACATTTCAAATATCTAAATCGCAACTGTGATAATGAAAAAAAAAAATCCTATCAAGATGTTAGTTAACATTTTCTTTTTTTTTAAAGGAGGAAATTCAGTTCTAGAATTGCACCTCTCCAGGTGGCAGCTTGTTTGAGCAGCTCTGTTAAATTAATTCTCTGGTTTACTGCACAGGATTAATAGATCCAGGATGAATGACTGAGCCTAGCTCGTTTAATCCAAAACAAGAGCAACCAGGCTTAATCGTTTGCACAAAGACCAAGCCAGGATGAGCAGACACAGATTCATCAAGCCAGGTGTAACCTATCCTGGATAAGTGCAAGCTCATACTTCCTTCACTAGACCCTGCCAACGATCACAGATTCACCATGGCAACCAGAGGGCTTATTTTACTCCGTTGGGGGCAGAAATCCTCATGATGGTTTACGTGGAGGTTAAATAGTGTAAAAAAAATTAAAAAAAAGTAAAAAAAGAAATCTCAACAGTGAATAATCAAGAGAAAAAGCATTACAAAAGATTGCTGATCTCCTGAATGAGTCAGAAGTGATCCAAGGCAAGACAATTTTATTCATGAAGCACACTTTCAACACAAGGTAATTCAAGGTGCTTTAAATGATTTGGTGGTAAAGAAACAAAACATATGATAAATCCACAATGACTCTAAAGATACTTGGAATTAATTTCTCTTCTGGACAAAGTAATTGACTATCAAAAATTAGCCGTTAAATTTTAATCTGGAATGTAACATATCCTATTCTTTATGCTTTAATAAAATTCTTAGCATTTTAAATCCTTGTTGGATATATTCCTAACTTTAATCCTGTGGAGATAAACTATACTTTGTACAGGGAGAGGGAGAGAATCAATATGGTTTTCAAAAAGTAACTCAATTTGAGTGTGGTGATGCATGTTGAAACAGCCTGCCATACTGTGCTGCAACAGTCCACTAATATTCCTGACAGCTGAATCTGTAATGAGCTGAAGGTCCCCCCCACCTCCCTCACACATAGCACTCAAGCTTCCTGGCAATAGACATACCAACCCCCAGTGGGGCGGTGGGGGAGAGAGACACAACTAGCTAACAATAGAAACCCTTGACTGCTTAGAGCAAGGTTGTTAAACAGTTTTTTTATTTGTTTGGTTGTTTTTTAGGAATCAGATTTTTTTTTTAAAACTGGTTTTGATGAACTTATTCCATTTTCATCCGGCAAACAAACACGTCTTAACTGGCAGGTTATGTCTTCCCCATTCCATAAGCGTTGAGAAATATCTTTCTCATCTGTATCTTGTATCTGAACATTGGAGATAATCAGGCTCCCTGTTGACGCAGGAGTCAAAGTTACAATAACGCACTTCGATTTAAGTGTTTATGCAGCCTAAAGCGTCTGAAAGGGTCAAGTCTTGTATAAAATAATCCATTAAAATATATAAATGACTTCACATCGGTATTTCCTGTGTTAATAAAGCAGCTATTCAGACACCCATTAATTTATATATTTACGTAAAACGAGACATTTACTTAAAAGCAATAATCATGTGAAAATAATTTATTTAGTTTATTCATTTCTGATGGATCAATTATAATCAACAAGGAGGTCAGTTATCTTAGAAGTACCTACACCCCCCTCAATTTCTTTCATATTTCATCAAGTTACAATTATAAACCTCTGGTTTTAGGGTGACATGGTAATGTGATATACCGGTACAGAGTATACCAACTTATGGAGTCAAAGATAAATATATTAAATAGATTAACTGTTTTGTTTTTGACAAATAAAAACAAGTATTGAAGAGTGTGCGTATGTATTCTATTTTATCCGTTACCTTTTGCATTGAAGGAGCATCCTCCATATCATCAGCACCCACACCCTGGTTGGGGTTGGCAAAAGGGCCTTTCTGTGTGCAGTTTGCATGTTCTCCCCGTGTTCCCTTGAGTAGTTAATGTGAGCTACTCCCACAAAAACATGTATCAGTTCTGGGCTATATACTGCCCCCTCCTGGCTGACCGAGGCGCCTGAGGGGTTGGAGAGGATCCAGCTGGAATAGTGTGATCCTTCCACACGCTACGTCCAGCTGGGGGAACCCCACCCCCTCGGGTGACAAAATGGGCCTGTTCACTCCTCAAGTAGGAAGGAGGCTTGAGCTCAGTGCAGGGCCCTCCTACGGTCAGCAGAGGGAAGGCAATGCCCAGGACTGTACTTAGGTAGGAACACTGGGGTGATAATAATGGGGAAAAAATCGTGGGATAAAAAAAAATATATTAAAAGCTCGGTGTTGATTAAGATAATCCTTTTACATGTAGTTTAAAAAGTTTTATTTGAATCCAATCTAAACTTTCTTCTTGCCCTCATCCATGAACGTTAGACTTATAGGGTGCATGACAAACAAACGTCAGCGGATTATTCCACTGTGGTTGAGCTTCTCTGATCAATACTTTCCCCAGCCGGCTGTGAGTTTACTGGGGAAGTCTGCAGCTGTGTCCTTTTTGAATGACTGATTGAACAGTGCTCTGTGAGATGCTTGTGTTATTGCTTTGTGCAGAAACCCTGCCCTAAACCTCTTGAAAAGTTTAACCCTGACCCGTCTGCTGTGTTTCTAAGTCTTCATAAAGCTGTTTTTTTTCCATTGATGCTCTCTAACAAAACCCCCTAGGCCTCCACGAAAAAGTTTGATTTGGACTTTTTCAAAGAACTCAATTATACACGACTTTGTGTTGCATTGATTTTTGTTGCAGTTTACTTCAAACATTTAATCCTGTGTATTCCTGAGCTAAAATCCAGTTGGATGTGGACTATTACAGACGGGGCTCAGTAGAAAAAAAAATTAAGCTTGTGAATTATATTCCCTAAGGGGAAGGTTTTCAGAACTTGCTGAAATTAGTCTGATCTGCCCGTGTTTACAATTCAATTTTCTGCTCAATGGTGCTACCACAGATTTCAGTTTGAAACTGAACTCCTGAGCCATCTGCCGCTCTGATTCATGCTTACGTTACACAGCAGGTGCTCCAGGTTGTGATCAGAAGCCCCCTTCCTCTGATCCTCGGAGAGCTCCTCAACGTGGCTGTCGAGGCTGAAGTGCAGACGTGCCAGCTTCTCCTGCATCTCACGCACATGTTCCAGCTGCTCAAATGAGCAAACCTTTCCTAGAAATAAGACAAACTCACTTTGACCTTCTATTTGTGGCAAAGTCAAAAGTATTTCCATCAGAGCTGATTATTTAAATAGCCACACAGCTTCTTGATTACAGCCTGATTCAGGTGACAAAGCTTTTATTTTTAGACCTGTAACAGAATATTCCCCTTGATGGGCTCATGCATGGAGGTTATCTTACCGAACGCCTGTAATTTGCCTGAGTGGAAGTCGTTGAGGAGGTTCAGGAGGCCTCCTTCCATCTCTCTCACATCAGAGACATCTGTAAGGAAGGAGTGCTGCAGGGGGGAGGATTGGACCACTTTACTGGGCCCTGCCGGCTGCGGAGCCTTGGGTTTCTCCCTGTGTGGTCTAACGGACAAATAAAAACATTACATTTTCTCAGCTTTCAAAGCCAGGTGTAAGCGCTTAAGTAACAATAAGACTGCGAACCGTGTTGTCTTTGGCGGAGCCACGACAGGTGTGAACATCTCTTTTGGCTGTCCCGGCGCTCCTATGGATCTCTTAAACTTGCTCCTGTTCTTGGGGGAGGGGGGCTGCGGCAGTCCAAGGGAGAAGGTGGCACTTTTGCTGGCAGGCATGACAGAGAGCTTGCGCGGGTTGATGGGTGGCGGAGGAGGCTGGGGGAGGGACACCTTTGGGCTGCGTTTCTTACGCTTGTCTTCCATGAAGGTTCATTTATGTTTGTTGCTCTGAGTTGAGTCAGGTGGTGGCAACACAGCCCAGCTGGTGCGCAGGATGTCCTGAAATGACAAAGGTAGGAAACTGAAGCGCAGCAGCCCACCCCACCTCCCTCTACGTAGGACTTGGAAGGTGCCAAAATTAGTACTGCAGAAAAAGATTCGGCCTCTGCAGAGTTGGGGAGAATGTAAAGATTACAAACATCAAAGAGCAAAGTGTCTCAGGATATCTCAAATCACTTATGCACCAGACAGAGGTGCACTTATCTAAATGGTGTGCATTTAGGTAAAATGCTTTATCAGAGCAATTTATTAGTTTTTGTTTTCCAAAAGCAAAAAAATCTGTATAAGCAAAACTACAGCAGCAGTAATTGGTATAATGTAGCACATGCAGCCATCTTATTGCAGCACTGGATACTGTAGAGCATATGTAACATGATCTACAGAGATAAGCCTTAAAAGGACCTGGGTGATGCATTCAAAGCACTTTTCTTTCTTTTTTTTCTTGACACAGAGTAGTTGGACTGCATTTGAACAGACACGACCAAAGATCATGATCGTTGATCACCGCAGCTCAACTGCTATGCCATATTTGTCTATCACCACAAAAGAAACAATAAGAATTAATTAAACATTAGAAGTAACTGACTGGTAAATCTGTGGTGCTTGAATCACATGAGGGTTAAGCAGAAACACACTCAAAAATAAAGAAAACCAAAACAATATTTGTCAAATTTTTCCCTGATTTTTTCTTATCAGTAAGGGTTAAAAAAAATGTATATACATTTTCACTATGTATAAGAAAAACCCATGTTGTTTGATCTTTTTGTGTTGTTTCTTAAAAATATGAAAACGTTTGTTGATAATTGTAGATGTAATGATAATGTGATTCGAAACTAATAAGTCTGAACAAGGAACCTGCCACTAATTCTTAGTTGCTCATTTTATGAATTATTCTCAACTGGATTTTTAAGAAAAAAAAAATTGGAATAAGCAGGTCAGAACTCAAAGAAAATGCAATATATGTATATGCCATGTTGTTTTTGTAAAAGTCCTGACAGTTTCCAGAGCTTGGTTGCCAACACTGGCTAAAATGTATAAAACAGAAGGCTTTATGTAAAATTAATGCTCATGTATTAAGCGTTTTATGATCTTTGGGGCACCTGCTGGTGTGGGAGCCCTTCACAGCTGATTTGATCGCTTATGCCTTAGGTTGGCTTAAAATTACAGAAGCAGTACTTTGGCAACTGGATCTTCTAATATTTATTCCGTCTGAGGTAATATTATAATTCAATTGAAGCACAAGAGTGCTTAAAAGGGTAAAATGACCACATTACCGCCCTTATAATATTATTATTACGTGCCGCATATCTAATCAGAGTGGATAATACAGTCAGGTCAGGTTTTAACCTTTAAACACTGCGCCAGAGCCGCTTGAAAGTGCATCCAAAGATGGCCACTAGTAATAAACAAAGGAAACTTTGTGCGCTGAAATGACCATTTTGGAGATGCACATCTGGACTATAAGATTCATGAATGAAGAACAATGTGTAACCGGTAGAATGGGAGCTCTGTGGGGAAGTCCAGTGTGACAGAACACGTTTAAGTGGGGTTATGGTCCACAGATTGACACAAATAAGACTTACCGAATCAATTACGCACTACGGAGCCAACCGGCTGGCTGGGTTCGGTGTCGCGTTTCTCCTCCGCGACTGAAACCATCAAAGTACACTTTGTACTAATTAACCCCTTGAAATCACGATGGGGGAGTAAATGATCCGAGCAGCAGCTGTGAAGTGTGAAATTACTGATGAGATGTAACGCGCGGCACCGACGCGGAGCAGGAGCTGTCGTCTTTATCCGTCTTAAAGGGCCAGCACGCCCCGGTGTGGCACCGAATTCCGCGGCCATCTGATGAGGCGACTCTAGAGGGCGCTGTTCTCTCCCCAACACCTGCTGCCAAACACCGCTGACAGACCACGTTGGATAAGTTCCTAAACATTTTCACATTTTGTCATGTTTCTACCGCGAACTTCAAAATAATTTGGAGAACAATGATTAAATCTAAGTATTTGTTTATTTAATTGCATTTATCACCTAATTAATGAGTTTTCTGATTTTCTTATGATTAACTGCCGGTTAGAGCTGAATAATTTTGATTTGAAAGGAATGCTTTCTGTGTAACTGTTAATCCAGTTTAAGGGTAATGAAAAAATAGGAGAAAACAGAAAGAGCAGATAAAATATATTTTGTTATTAGCATTCACCTTGATAGATGCATGTTTATGGGATAATTAAGTAGGCTAAATGTTTTGTGTGACCTAAGTTGAAGATTTGATGAATTTTGGTCCAAATCAAGGTTATTTTAAGTTGTAAATATTAACTGTTGTGTTAATATTTAACCTAAAATTAATCAGTAAAGGGATGTCCTTCATTCGGGGCGTTATGTTACAGGCACTCTGGTCAGATTAAACCAAAACTGATCTTTTTTTCTTCATTCAAAAGACTATAGGTTGTGGAAAATTCTCCTTGTGCAGAAAGTTTCTGAAATGAGCACGGTGGTGGCAGTATCATGAAGAAGGAAAGTTTTTCTTCAGCCGGGCTGATGGAGCTAGTCAGAGTTGATTGGAGGATAGATGGAGCTGAACAAGTGGTGTCCAAAGTACGACCCCAATGGCATCTTGCACATTTGAGTTCTTTATCTGGTTTAACACATCTGGATCAGTTGAACATTATAGCATGCAAAGGAGGTAGTTAATACATTTTCAATAAGCTGTGTTGGAGCAGAGACACATGTAAGACTGGCAGGACACCGGCCTGGCCTGGAGCTGAACATGTATGGGCTAAATGAAAGGGCACTCCTGGAAGAAAATCTGTTGAAGCCTGCAAAGCACTTGAGACTGAGATCCACCTTCCAGCAGTAAGATCCTAAACATGCAAGCAGATATTGAACAGCATGGTTTAGATAGCTTATCCCTTTGCTAGTGCCCACAGTTTAGACATAATGCAGTCTCGAATCTGTGGCAGGACTAACAGGAACAAAAATATATCTCTAGATGTGCAAAGCTGGTAGACACCTTAGAAAACCTTAGAAACAATTAAACTTTTTAGGTATGAACATGCGGTGAAAATTAAAATTCCCATTGGTTTTGACAGGATGTGCCTTAAATCTGATTAACTTGTTTCCTTTCTTGTTCCTGAGTGCACTGTTCAACAATTGTATGCTACACTAACCATCCAGGAAAGAGGACATGCTTTTAATATGAATTATTCATGTGCAGCATATCAACAGTCTGTAAAGTCAGTGTCGCTAAGAGAATTGGTTGTTGGTGGTCACTCCATTGCACCTGTGTTTTTATTTAAGTTGATAAGATATCAAGGAAATTTCTGAAGTCTGCCTTTGTCAGACATCAACACAGTAAACTCTTTCTGATTTAAGCTCAAAGAACAGATGCTTTTTTAAAGAAATGTTAAAGTCAGGCATGAATTTAACTGAAACACTGTAAAGTCATACAAAAATATTTATTTTTCTTATTGTAATTCAGAACAAAAATGTGACACAAATCTGGCTTGTAGAAAAAATACAGAGCTCTTAGGAATATTTATCCTGTTCCAATGCAAGCGTGACCAACTATAACTGGATTTTTAGCTGACTTTCTGGTCTGAAGCACTGTTTGAGTACGAGTATGCCTTCCCTAGGACTATTCTGTCTCTGAGGAGCTTGAAGAAGGCGTAGTAGTTGCTGAAGAGAATCAGGGCCAGCGATATCGTCTGATGCCATTTCTCCGAGCAAATCAGTGAATAGAGCTGATAGAAAATCATGGCACCTTCGAGGATGATGAGTATGTTCAATATCCGTAAAGGCTTGTTGAAAAAAAACTAGGGGAGAAAAATAAATGGGACAGGTTAGTGTTAAAATGTTTAAACATTGTCATATAAATCTGAAACTTCAATATCTTTTATAGGCATAGATATAGCAAGAGGAAAGTGCACATAACTTTGAAGTGAAAGGAAAATACAAAATTGTTTAAAAATATTTTTTTACAAATAAAAATGTGAAGAGTATATCATACATACACATATTTAGCCCCCTTTATTATGATAAAGTCCAGTGCAACAAATTCCCTTTTGAAGCCTCAGAGGTTTGTTAGAGAACATTAGAAAACAACATAATGAAGACGATGGAACACGGCAGACAGGTTAGTGAGAAGGTTGTGGTAATGTTTAAACCAGGATTAGGTCATCAATTTCCAAAGCTTTGAACTTCTAATGGAGCACTGATCGATCAATCAATGTTCCAACAACTGAAAGAGCATAGCACCTCTGCAAACCTTACAAGACGTCCCGCTAAACTGATAGGCGGGGCAAACAGAGCATGAATAAGCAGCCAAGAGGCCTTAACTCGGGTAAAATAATCTGTCAGCAGAAACCATATGCAGTCCAATATGCATGTAGTCAAGATACATGTAAGTGTCACATCCAACATGTAGAACAAGATGTTTCAGTCAGATAAGATCGTGTTTCAACTTCTTAGCCTGCATGCAAAACAATATTTGTCAGGGGGGGAGAAAAAAACGGCATAAAATGTTTTTGCCAGTATCAGACTTGGGATGTTTTCTTAGCAGGGACAGGGAAGCTGGTCGGAGTTGATATAAAGACTGATGAAGATAAACCTTGGGTAATCATGAAGTAAAAACATGCTAGCGGCTGCAGAACCGTTGAAAAAGCAGCTCATGCTCAACTTCCAGGAACACAGTGACTCTCCATATACGGCCAGAGTTACAATGGAATGGGTTAGTTTGAAGCATAGTCATATATTAGAACGGCTTAGGCCAAAGTCTACCCCTAAATCTAATTAGAAATCTGCGTTCACCGACGTCATCGAATCCAATTAAGCTTCGGTGATTTGTTAAAAAGAAAGGTGAAAAGTTTCCATCTGTAGACCTGCTGGGAGAGTTACTCCAAAAAAAACATGCAGCTGTAATGGAGACACTGATTTGAGGTGTATGAATACTTTTGCAAGGGAATTTTATTTGCTTTTAAAACATTTAATTAAAGCAAAACTCACGTAGAAGCGATAATGGGAAACATCTGAGGGCACTGCAACATTATAGTGGCCCATGGCTTTATAGACATTCTTATTATGTTTTACTAGGACTCCCTGTGGCCACATGTACTCTTCAGTCCAGCTGTAAAAAAAAAACACAAGAGAGTAAGAGACGTTAGTATAGAAGTTAGTCTGAATTGAGGTAAAACGGTGTGATAAACAGGAGTACGCACATGTGCTGAAGGACATTGGAGCAGAGCGAGGGGTCAACTTTCTGCCAGCAGCCCAGGTGGGCGGCAGCTTTATGAAGAAGGTCACAGTATCGAGGCGGCAACAAGTGCCTCATGAGGATTACTGATGTGCTGACTGATACCAGTATGAAGAGCTCACAGGACCACCGCTTATCTACATACTGAGTACTCTAGAGAGCAATACACATGAAGTAAACTATTTATATTCTCATTTTAAAACAGCTGTACTTAAAAAAAGAGAGCAGGAATTTAACGGCAGCTTACCTTTACAAACCATACAGGAACAAACGCCACATAGTACGCACTAAGCATCGAGCTGACCAGCACCTCCTTCATCCTCCAGTTGAAGTCCATCTTCAGAAACTCCACCTCTTTTCGGATGAGGTCAGGTGACAAACAGCAGGCGTGAGTGGGCATGGCCTGGACGCCGTACAGCTGGCTGGTGTGCTGCTTCCACGTCTCCTTCAGCACGGTGAAGTAGTCCCTGCCGCCGCCCACACTGCCCACTTCCTTGGAGCCGATGCTCGCGATCGGTGAGAGGGACCCTGCTCGCCGGAAGTCGCAGCTCAGCCGGAAGAACGGGATGTACATTCCGAATCTGTAGGAACAGACACCGAAAGTTACAGCTTGTTGATTTTTTAGCGCCATCACGTCGATTAGAGCAACAATAATATCAAAAACAGCGTAAGAGGATAAAAGTGATAAGAATCAAGAAGGAAGGTCATAATCTGGGTGGAAAAAAAAAAGATTGATTTAATTTAAAACCTTAATAAACAGGTTAAATGTTCAACGGTATGTTATAAATCATAAAAAAAACAATCAAAGTAAGTCTATAGGGTTAGAAGTACCTTTTTGTAATTATCTGATGAGGTAAAGTTCTAAAAATTACTTAACGTCATTACAGAGCCATTACAGTCAGTTACAAAGATCAGTTTGAGAGAAATCTGAATGGTCATCATTATAAGGACACATGAATGGATAGTTTTAAACCATTAGTATTCTATGTTCTACGAACACCACTGCCAAATAAATCAAATGTTTTCTCAGATTAAATAGAAGGTCATAAAACAATCTGAAATCATCATTAACAAAGATAAAAACCAAGACACTGGCTTATTAGCAATGCTGGTATACTTAAATGATCATTTGGATTATTTTTATATCAACATAATCTTTGCCATTTTTCTTTATCAGAAGCTTAAAACTTTAGAAAATAATTCAAAACACAAAAAATAGCATTAGAAAGTACTATAAAATCATTCAAAAAAGCACGGATGTGGCTCGTAGGTCATTTAGCATCTGTTTCAAACTGCTTCCAGCTATTAATATTTAAGGTGAACCATTGTATTACGGCACTTAACAGTCAACATACTAGAGGGAAAAAAAGCTTGAAAGCCAATTTTGGGTAAACCAGGGTTCCTTCAAATTAACATGAATTAAAAACCAGTCAATGCCAGGAAACAAATGACTCTTTTATGGGTGAATACTTACGGGTAGCAAAGGAAGAGCAGGCTGAGGACAGAATAAGTTCTGAACAGGTAAATGAGGGAGCGACAAAGGCTCCAACCTGTCAGCGTGAGCACTGCAAACCGGGCCATCACTAAAAATATTGAATGAGGGAAGGACAGCTTCCCACTCTGTGATGCCTGAGGGAAAAGGAGGGTGATGCACATATGAAGTTAATGTTTGTTCCACTACCAACCACATGAACGGAAGCAACACAAAAAACTAACCTCTTTTACAATTGCTGCAATCAGCCTCCTTGCCAGTATGATGATTGTAAACACCAGCATGTTATAATCAATAAGATGAAAGTTCTGCAAATAACAACACGGATTCAGTATTACCGTTAAAATATAATTTTATATCTATGATTCTTTCCCTCAGATTATCATCCTGCCTTTAATAAAACCTTTTAACAAACAGTCAAAACAATTTGCATATAACATTTTAAGCTGATGAAATGAACAGTCTTAAACTAACAGAATAAAAATGTGTATATAGACATGATCTTCAGCATACAATTATTAAGTACTGACCAGGGATGTGTGTGAGGGAGGGTGTGATGGAGGGTACCACCACACAGTCTTGTAGATGTTGACGTAGTGGACAAACAAGGCGATCAGGTGGCAGAAGAAGAGGTGAAGCTCAAACAACACGTTACGATCCATGGAGAGCTCGGGGATCTTGCAGTGCTTCAGAGGAACCACCGTCTGAGCGGCCAGCGGGGGGCTGGACATGCAGCTTCCAGAGCTGCTCCTGCAGGTAAAACCAGAGGATTAATAAGTAACTGTGCCTCCTCGACCGCAGCATTTGTCTTCAGCCCCTCCTTCGATCGATGCAGTGTAGAGCCACCTTTCACTGCAGCTACAGCTTAAAGGATTTGGGGGGACAGGTAGCAAAGTTAAACTGCGTGTAGAGGGTCTGTGAAAACCCATTTATAAGTCCTGCCTCAGATTCTCAATAAGATTTAGTTCAGGACTTTTACTGGGCGATTTAAAAAAAAAAAATTTTCAAAGTAAACGCTTCAGACACCGCGGGACACTCAGCTAAGAGCATCGAGGGGGTGCCGAAAGGCAGGGGCTGGGACAGACGGTAGCTCGCCTCGCGGCGGACCGTCAGCTCGTTCCTGAGATCCAACAACGAGCTTTTTATCTGCAGCAACTTTAAGATACGCTATCGGAGCTGGAATTACCCAGGCTGCTGGCACCAGACTTGCCCTCCAATGGATCCTCGTTAAAAGGATTTAAAGTTAATTAATATGCTAATTTATCCTAATGCAGCCCTGGCTGTATGTTCAAGGTCATTATCTGGCAGGAAGTGTGAACCTCCTCCTCAGTCTCAAGTCGTGCGCTAGGATTACTATGTACATAGCTCCGTCCATTTCCCATTAAATTCCCAGATGCTGCTAACAAGCAGGATCTGTCACCTGCCCTCATGGTTGAACCACCAGATGGTCTTTTAAAAATGATGTGCAGTGCAGGGTAGCTTTCCACCACATAGTTTTGCATATTGGGAACAGCTTCTTCCCTGATGCACAATGACTACGTTTCGTTTTCTTTTGCAAAGTGGTCATGTCTTGTTTTATACCATCTACCAGCCAGGGAATGCAGATTAGAATTAGTCTCTATAACTAAGTAGGCCATGTCAAATTAATGAACAGATCAATCTGTATTGTTCCTTTAAATAAATAAACAATATTTACTGTAATCCCTACATGACTTGGAACCAACTGGGAAGCACAGACTCTCTTTTGGCTTTCTTTCAGCAATAGCTTTCCTCTTGCCACTCTCCCATAAAGGCCAGATTACTGGGTGCACAATGTGTGGTTAACATTGATGTCTTGGCTCTGTCTTGGTTGGAGAGCTGCTATATTAGATGACGAGTCGCACAGATTTTTTTACCACAAATCAACATAGGACATTTCAACAAATATGCTTGGCTGTACTTTAAACTATTTAATAAACCCCAGGTCAATGACTTCATGCAATCTGATGATATTTTTTGTGAATTGGCGCTTTTTAAATAAAACTGAATGGAATCGAAAAGGCATAGAATCTCACTTTCTGGCATTCACACGCAACAATAACCCTAAATAAAAAGAGGAAAAACTTATCTCGCTCCGCAGCGAGGAAGAGAAAAAATGAGAGGGACCCAACTGCAGTTACAATGACAAACAAGGACGCTGGCATACAAAAAGAAAAGAAGCATTGACATAATATTGATGTAGTCCTCATGGACTGATGCTCATAGACATAATATAATAAAGACTATGAAGGGAAGTCCTAAGCAGAAGTTTCTTCATCTTGAAATGTATGCATTTCTAATTCGGCGTTCATACTGTATTGTACCCGTTTAAAGGCAAGGTCTCGCCCTTCTCATCTCTTATGGAGACTCTAAGTCATGCCCTTTTACCTCCGGTCCATGGGTCCCCTACTACCAAAAAAAAAGAATGAGAGTCGATGGATCGATAAAAGTTTCTGATCCAGTTTGAAATGTGACGTGGATCGAACAAATGATCTCTGGGAATTTTAAAAAATAATTTTAAAACAGAGAAAACGCTGATTTTCGACCGGCTACAAAAGTTACTTTAGGTTTTGTGTTAAAACGTTTAGTGGGCTACAACTACAGAAGCAGAAGGAGATCGAGAGTCGTAGCCTCCAGACCAAAGAAAGGAGCATTAAACACGGAAAAAAACACTATAAATCTGACCATGTGGAAAGTAGCAGCTATGTTGGGGGTAAAGCAGTTGGTGGAGTGAGAGCCAGTATGCTGTAGAAGCTCTACAAGCTCTAGGTGAGTGTTTTACACGCTATAGCTATTGTTAGCTCCCGTTAGCCAAATGACGTTATATATGTGACTTCTGACTTGTTTTGTAGGAATTTTAAATCCCAAATCACTTGACGAACACAGTTGAAATGTACATCATTAGTTATCATTTAAAAAGAAGTACAACATATGTGTGATTCAGGACGTAAGACAAAGCGGACCAGAAAATAACTTTTATCGCTTCATTGACTTCCATCATTATCTTTTTGGGAAAGTGGACCCACGGGCCTGCCGGAAGGGGCGGAGACTACCCTGGTTGAATCATTACTAATCCTAATTTTCGAGGAACATTACCTAAACCTAACTTTACTACTTTCCTAATCCTAATATTCGGGGACCAGTGCCTGAACCTGATAGGATCCGTCTATTTATTTCAACATTTAGGAGCAGTTATATCCATAAAAAACCAACATTACAACTTAGTGATTAGCTGTGTTTAACTGACTCCCTATATGGATTAGATATATGGCGGCGCCCTTTTTGGCCATGTTACCCTGCAGCAGGGTACAACTGGAAAAAATGCAGACGCTGAGCTGCAGTCAAATAGCTTTGGACATCTATGCTGAGTTCAGGAGCATAAGATATTTCAGTTTATACGTAGTTAAAACGGCAATAATAAGACTGCAACATACAAATTTAAAACAATATGGTTTTTCTAACATCGGTATTTACCCAAAGAATATAGTGAATGTGATCCCATGAAAGTGGAGAGCAGCAATGTGCACACTAGTGTGGGTGTGTGTATATATATATATATGTATAGGGCTGTACCAAGTATCAAGTGTTTTACCGGTAATCTGTAATAATACACTGAGTTTATCTTTAATTATCTGTAAGATTATGATTTCAAGGGATTTACTACAATAATTGTAATGCCTATTGATGAAATTTCACTAACAAAAAAAGAAAAAGAAAAACAAAATCGGACCAGAACTCGAAAGCGGATCAGATTTGATGTCAAAAGATCAAATCGGAGGCCAAAATGCTGGTCAGGACATCCCTAGTTGTGTCACACTCTTTCAGTGTCCAAATGAATCTTTAAAAGCATAAATAGAAACACTGAGATCTAAAGGCTTCTTTAGACTTGACAACTTCACGTAGATATGTGACTAACTCACCCTGTCGATCCTCTCTGCATGGCACCTGAGGCATGAAGGGCGTTTTTAGAATATCATAACTTTCCTGATATTTGTCACAGCACAATGATCCAGGTACCATTTGAAAGGTTTTTTCAAGCTCTTTCCAGTGCTATGCCACTTGCTGGGATCAGAGAAATAAAAAAAAATTGTCACATACCTACAACTTCCTCCCTGACCTGCCTGCTGTGTTCATTGGTTTTCATGATAACGTTTGTGCACTAATGTTCTCAAAGAAAGCTCTGGGTCCTTTGCAGTATAGCTGGATGTACAGCAAGAAAACACACAAAGGTGGACTTTACTTATTATTAGTGCATTTTTATTTTTTTTTATTATGAACTCCTCTGTGTTGGTCTAATCTCCCAATAACATACATCAAACTTCTAGTGTATGAGTACTTTTTGAAGGTGGTGTTTAGTTTTCCAGATCCACTATACCGCACAGCACAAACGAGGTAAGGATGTATGCAGGAGACTTGCCTTGCACGGGATCGCACCCCTGTGACTGGAGAACTGGTCGTGTGGTTGCCATTGCTGACAGAGCCTGGATCACTGCCTAACGGAGGTCTGCAGTAGGTGGTCCGATTCGTCCCTCTCCTTCCACCGGCCATCGCAAAGACACCCACGGTTCACCTTTCAGGCTTCCTGTCTGGCTGGGTGAATTCTCCCTCTCTTTTCCCACACCTGTTTACATTAAGGCAGTAGGTCAGACACGCTAAAGATAAGCAATCATGCAGCATTTTCAGCTTTCACGTGCGTGCATACTTTCTATCATCTTGTTTATAGTTTTCTAGTGAAACGTGGTTGCATCAATTACAGAGCCAAAACAACCTTACAACCTAAGAATATTTATCTGTCATTATAAGCGCCTGAAAATAATCAGCAAAACTAAATTACTATTAATCTTTCATGCATAATAGGTCTGCATGAAGACACAGGTTTGTAGTGCTAAACAAGTTTGTACAAGCTGCCTTAACACCCCAAATTTGGCTGCAGCTTTTGCGGAAGCTGTCATTACAAGTTAGCAAAGCAGCTACAACTGCCGTCTTTCTGCTTCGCAAATGTATTAGGGGTCGCTTGCTTTTGAGATACGGAGAGGTAGGGAGGGAAACAACGTGGAGCACAACAATGAGACCCCCTGTCTTTCCGCCAAGACCACGCTTGATTAAATATAAAGACTGAGGCCTAAGCTAAAAGAAAGCTACGCAGGCTAGCTAACTACTATCTAGGCGAACAGACCACAGGGGGGGAAATATGCGCTTACCGCTGCGGTCGGTCAGTAGGACGCTGATCTGCTTAACTGATATTGGATTAAATTGTCAAAAGATTTGTATAAACACTGGCTGTTTTTGCAGTGTAGCCAGCGAAGACACTCATTGTTGATGTGAAACAAGTCGCTGGTGGGTGGGGGCGCGGATGTTTGCTGTGGGAGGAGAGTCATTTAAAGGGACACTCAGACGCATATTAGCACTAACCCTAACTATCAACATAGATTTTTATATCTTTATATCTAATACTATTAATACTGATAATTGTGGTATTTATCACTATCTCTATATCTACATTTAGATAAATTTATCTCTCACCCTCTATCTCGATAGATAGATAGATAGATAGATAGATAGATAGATAGATAGATAGATAGATAGATAGATAGATAGATAGATAGATAGATAGATAGATAGATAGAGCTAAAATAGTGCTACTAATATCTGACTACAATATTTGAGTACTCTACCCACTACTGTAAAGTTAAGCATTCTCATGTGCTGCACAGTATATGCAGTCAAATACTGTTTCAGTGCTCCTTTTGAATGGATTACTCCCATGGTTCTGATGCTCTGGTTCAAGAACCACTGGTGGTACCTGAGTGGCCCTTAATGGTACTCCAAAACAGCCAGATAGAGGCCTGCAATGACTTCATATTTGAGAAAACACAGGGAACTGACATCAGAATTTGACATAGGTTAACGTCTTATCGTCATGGGGAAACATTGCATCAATCCACAGTTTGTATAATTGGCTTATCTACTCCTGCCAAATCTGTAATATCTCTAAATGAAATACAAAATCCTTCCTTAAAAAGACAGCTTTAGACAACTAACAGTCCAGTCAATTTTCTTCTTAACCCAGAAGAGATGCCTCTGAAAAGGTCACATATGTCTGTGGTGGATCCTAAAGCGCTGCTGCCTCCTTTCCACACCTGGTTTATTTACCCCAAACTCTTGAGCTGGTTTTGCATATCCATAAAGGTTGCTCGTTCCCCTCCTTTTCTTCCACTTAATCTTTTATTGTTATACTTTAATAGAGGGCCATAACGTTTTAATAAAATCGTCAATTGGGTTTACGTAATATTCATTTAAGAAAAACTAATTGTTAGGGTTTCAAGTAGCTCTATGGAAAAAATTAACAATACAGCTTATATGACCATGTGATATGACCATATGAGTTTCACTGTGTAAATAAATGAAATGACTCAATTTTTCATTGACATTTTAATTTATTAAGATACACACCTGGTCATTGGATGATTAGGTGCAACAGGATCTTGAAAAGAGGGTAACATTTCCCTTCAGAGATTTTCTGCATGTGGGTCTGAGGTTTTGATCCCACCACCAAAAGGCCTTTTGGTAGAGTTTGCATGCTTAAGTTCTTTCCTAAAGATTCAATGGCCACTAACTTTTTTCCTCATGTCTGTACATAGCCATTTCCTCATGTGGGTACAGGCAAACCGCTCAGGGTTTACTCTTGCCTCTTAGCCAATGAATGGTGGAAATAGGGACCAGAATTTTAATATATACTGCATAATTGTAGATACCTCTTAAAATCTTCACTTTTTGCACCTTTAATTGTTGTCTACTGTACTTCCATACCAGAAACAGGAAATGTTTTCTTTAGGACCTCATTTTCAGTGTCTGCATTCTTTTGAAGTACATCAAAGTAGGGTTTATGTTGTACCCAGCCAGACACAATGCTGAATTTAGCATCCAACTTGAGTAGTGCCGAGCCGTTTCATCTTTTTTCCAGCACTCCTTCCATTAGGAGTCAACTATCTCCTGCATCCCAAAAACAAAAACCAGACCTTTCAAACCTGGGGCCATATCCCTAAAGAATTTTTGTGCACGAAGTGGCTCCTAGCGGCCAAATTCTAAGAAAATTCTCAGTCATGACGTTTTCTTAGACTTTTCCCTAAAAGTGAAACGAAAATCCCTGTCAGTATAAAAGCTATTACTCGACACCGCAACGTTATTACAACTGAGAAGAAAGTAATCACAACCTTGAGGTATATGGCAACAGGGAAAATGCAACAATGCAGCAGTGATGACTTGGGTCTGTCCCGATCCTCTGTCAGCAGAGTCATCACCCAAACACAGACAGCTTTTTCACAACCTAATATTGTGACAATTTGTTTCATTCCTGCTGGATGCCCGCACTTTACACACACATAAGCTAGGCTATTATGAGCAAGACAAGAATCATTATTTGAACAGGGTGTAATGATCTTAAGTTTTCACATATTTTAGATTCTAATGTTAGGCTATAACCCCAACAGCTTACTATTCATTTTCCAGATATTTTTTTGAATGTGAAATATTATTTACAATTACAGTCTGCATAAGAGTGTATAATTATGTTTATTGATTTGAGGGTACATCCATTGCTCATTATCACCAAAATTCATTTTCAAACTTTTAGGATCAACCAATCACGGCTTTTGAAATGATGACTCATACCTTGTTCTTTTTTACAGTCTATGCTCATACCTAGTAATGGGGTCAACCGCACCACCTCACTAAGGATTTTCCATCCATTCCTTGCTCAGAGTTCACTGGAAATGTTCTGGAATCACTTCTAAGCTAAAACTCCTGGCAAAGAATTTTTAGGTTAAGTCAGGAGCTCTCCGGGGGATTCTCAGACTCTTTAGGGATACGGGCGCTGGACTGGAACATTCCACAAAGGAACCAGAGATCAAAGGGCCTAAAGGCCACTCTAGAAGAGTATTGATTAGTTAGAAATCAAACCAGCCAAGTTAAATTATCCAAATGCAGACTAATTTACAAAGCTTATTCAAAATTACTTTTAAGACTACCAATGAAATGTTTTAATTTCAGCCACATTGGAAGGTTTTTATGGATGAATATTGTCTGGACTTAAGACTGTACCATTCTAAAGCCTACAGGTTAAGCCGTTTAGAGGGTAGCTAGCTGCTGCTATACAACCAATGTCTACATTGCTAAAAAAAAAACCTACAATTTTATATTAATATGTATTCTGAAGAGTCAAAGTGCCACAAAAGCAAAGAAAATCTAAGGCAAATATTTCCCCTCCATCACCACAGTATATAAGGACATCTTTAAAGAGACTTTAAATACAACTGATAAGAGTGAAAGATTTTTATTTTTTATACACAAATGTATTGTAAAAAATTTAAAACCTAGAATTGTTGAATAAAAAATGAGGTAAAAAAGTATTGTTTTTTTAAAAAGCCACTTGATGCTTGAGCAACACTTCTTCAAGCACAGTGTTGTATAAAAAAAAATGTAAAACATTGCTTGTTCATATAACACCATTTGGCCCAGACAGAAACACGGAAAATCAGCAGGATGTTACTTTCCAGAGAATTTCAAATTGACCTGTTGAAGACAGCAACACCAGTAAAAACAAGTCAGGATAAAACAAACCCATCAAAACTTCATTGTGATCTTTTCCAACTGACCTGACAGGCCTGAGCTGCTGGACTGCTATCAACTGCACCAAGTTATGACAACCTAAGAGGAGAAAAAGAAATGAGATCCAAAACACACAAATGTCCAAATACAAAATGAGCAACAAAACATGCAAAACTAATTTAATTCTACATTTTAAAATAAAAGTATCATGCAACTCGAGCTGAAGAGTTTTTGCCCATTAATGGAATGTTTTACGGTTTTGAGAGCAGCTAATAATTTTCATTAAACTACATTCTGCAGAAAAATCCAAGATGGATATAAGTATTGAGTGAAATGAAACAGTTATTGGTTTTATTTGAGCAAGAGTTGCATCACAACCACATGATTGTTTTGTGCGTCTTAATTTTGCTCGGAATAAACTAGTGAATATCACAGCATAATTTTGTACTTTAATGGTTTTGATGTTTTGGATGACTCATTACTTAAACATGTTTTGCACAGAAAATAAAATGAAACAGAACAAATAAATCTAATAAATGAGTGTTGGGGTTAGTTTTACCTTCTTGTGGCGACCTTTAGGCTTTTAGAATCCTCTCCTCTGCGATATTTTTCTTTTATAAAAAGCAGCCAGCATGACTTTGCATCAAAGTCAAGTAAGATCCCTGCAAGCTTGATTTGGGGAATACTGTTGAAATTCAGTCATTTTCAAGTGGCTGGATACATTGCGCTCTTGAGAGCTCAGAGATACACTAACTAAAGATTAATGACAATACATGTTAAAGCACTGCATCATTGTCAAGTCAAACATGGATTTGGCAGCAAATAATCTCAAGTAATGAGCTTTATTTCGTGTTTTTGAAGGTGGAATTACAAGTGTCCTCTAGTTTGGAAAAGCAGACGAAGAGGGTGAGCTCATTGGGGGGGGAAACACCGCTCGTCCTTTTTTGCTGTATTTTTCAAATTCAGATCAGGTTGACGTGAATACATACAAGCTTAATCAGCATTGGGGAGACGTCGAGGACCATTTTCACAAAGTGAAGACAATCCTTTGGTACAATAAAGGCAAAAATACCAAGTTTAGATTGATTAAAATGAAACTAGAAACTTTATTGAAACACGCACTGCAAAAAAAACATTTTGGGATATGTTTAGTATCCTATTTAGTCAAAAAGATACACAAGCATTGAGCATTTTGGAGACGGCACGACTTAAAGCATACACAGTTATCCTAAGGTTATGTACAAAATATTGAGGTGGCTGCAGCCTTTCTTGTATCCTTCAAACTTAACAAAAACCTAGATCAATAAAATTTTGCACGTTAAAGATCGAATCAAGACACCAATTGCAAAGGTGGCAGAAATATGGACTTGTACAATATTTTAGGAAATAACTAGATTTGCAATTTTGAATACAATTATACTTTGGATGCTGGTCAAATATATCTTAAGGCTGTGTTTGAATTTGTTTTACGTATGTATAAAATTACACTGAAGCATTGAGAGCAATTATTGTCCAGTCATGAAGGACTTTTGAGAAATGCAGCCTATATGGTAAGAGTTTAATCGCCACAATCACAGTTTATTAAGTTAACCATTAACTGAAATAGCCATCAAATAATCACTAGAATATCACTTTTTTTCCATCTGTTAAGTTTAAGTGACCAATTACTACGCAACTGAAACATTAAATGGAAACATATGAACAATAAAAAAAAACTTTGCTCCTCGTGCTTCTTATCTGGCACTCATACAACAAAAAGTCTCTAAATTTAAAAGAACAAAAACAAAAAACTGTAAAAAAAAAAAGTGGGAACAAACGATAGGGGAAATTACTTTTTGAAAAGGTAAGCCTGTTACAATTTGGTGACAGTTGCCAGAGCAACTCTCTACCGGTGGTTGATCAGTATCGACCGTACGGATGCTCCCTGTAGGAACCCTTCGTCTGTCGCGCTGCGGGAGCTTTGCCTCCAGCCCCGGAGCCAGACCACGAGCTTTCCCAGTCACCCTGACCTACAACCAAACACACCAAAAACCCAGTTGACGTTCACGTTGTAGCATACAAGACAAACATATACTGCAGCGTTTTAGAAGTGAAACCTACCGTAACCCTCGTATGATGGATCCTGGGCTTCGCCGTGTCCGTAGTCATAATATTCAGTATCCCTAAAAAACAAAAATTCAGAAATGAGAACAGGAGGAGCCGTAGGTGGTTTTACTAAAAGTCTCAAATTGGACTTACGCAGGAGCAGGCTGCTGACTGTAATAGCTATCATATCCCTCATAGGAAGGCTCTGCATAGGAGTCGTCGTATGCACCCTAAATGAAGAAAAAATAAATGTAACAGGTATTCCCATAGAGACATTCCAGTAATAACCCTGATCAACTTACATATTCATCATAACCGTCAGGTTTGGGCTGTGCTCCTGAAGGACCAGCTTGATGGGACATGGCGGCAGACGGGAGCATCCTCGCACCAGTTGAAGGAGGCCTGGAGCGGGCAGCAGACCCTCCTCTAGCAGGAGCAGAGGGCGGTCCGCCCCTGCCAGCCGGGGCTCCCCTTGGTGCGCTGCCTCGTGTCGGTCCCCCGCGGGGCGCTCCTCCACGCATTGCTCCTCTGAGGGTTCCACGTGGCATCCCTCGTCCCCTGAGGGAAAATGATTGTATTAACAATTTTGCATAAAAAAACAACACGCCATAATATGTATGTATGTATGTATATGAACTATGCAAGTACTCACCGTGGTCCTCCTGCACCAGGTGGGCCACCTCGTCCCCTTCCGGGACCACCTCGTCCCCGTCCAGAACCATCCTGGGATCCATTCAGGAACTGGGGGTCCATGTAAGGGTCATGCTCGCCAGGCTCCTGTAATTCCACCAGAGAAGTTCAGGATTTTGCATTTATGGAAGCCAAAGATGATTAAGGCAACAGATTTCACTTACTGGGATGAGGAACTTCTTGACTTCATCCATGGCGTGAGCCATTCGCAGGTAGTTTTCCGGTATGGGTGCTGTAACCTCAATGAACACATGAAGCTCCATGGCGAGGTGAGCATATTTGGACTCTCCTCCCTTTCTAAGCTCTTCTTCCTGGAGAAGATTGCAAAATGGTTTAAGATAATAAAAATAATAAAAAAAGAACTCTAAAATAATGTAAAAAGTACACACAAACCTTATTTTTGTCCCTCATTGAGCCTTTTCCCAATACTGAAATCTTTGCCCCGGTCTCTTCCTGGAGCCTCTTGATTGTGCTGCCCTGAGGCCCCAAAAGCTTCCCCACAAAGTTGACCTGTAGAAAAATAACAATGTCAATTAATCTGTACATCTTGCTTTACATTGATATAGCATTGATACGGTTTAACAAAAAGATGGATATGATACAGGGCTTCTACAAATTTGAGTAACAAAAACGTGCATGTATTACACATCAACTTAAATCACTAAATGCAATCAACAAAACTACTAAGACCAGCACTTGTAGATCTAGTTTAATTATCGGTAGCTTCATAAGTTTTAGACAACTAGATAATATACACTTTGTTAGATGTATTTAAATTACCTCAACATACAATAAACCCGTTTCAGCAGAAACTGAATGCAGATTGGGGGGGAGAAGCAATAAATGAATGTGATCTTAATCTCCTCTCCAAAGAAATTTGAATTATTAAAAGACTAAAATGTTTATAATTCAACTTACTGATAATATGGCCTTTAACATATACCATGCGGTTGCGGATACATACCCTGGGATACTGCTTAGTTGGGATGAGCACTCGCTCCTTCAGTTTCATTGTCTTGGTGGCAAACAGGTCTAGGTAGGTCTCCTTCTCTGTTGCCTTCTTGGGCTCACCCTTCTGGATCCTATCGATTTCTGCAACAAAAAAGATACATGTTTGCTATAAATCAGTGCGTTTATGTCTAAAATACAAAATGACCGAGACAAAACCAGTTTTTCCCTCCAAGGCCTAGAGGCTTACGCTGATGCAATGTGAAAAATGAGCTAATCGACTCCAATTGTCACATAAATGTAAATTCAATGTTTAAACAAGCCATTTCAGATCTCATGTGGCTCACCAAAACAACTTAGACATGTTTATGGTGAGAAGGGAGTTGACCCAAATATGGACCAACCACGTGTTTTAATGCGCCATTGTTCAGGCCTCGCCGCGAGAAAGAAAAAAAAAAAAATCAGTCGGCTTAAAAAATACAGAAGAAAACACGCATTATTCGACTTTTTCAGATTAGTAATGCAATAAATGTTAGCATTACCTGCCGCGATCAGTTTCATCGCATGCGTAAACGACGAATCCAGGCTGTCCTTCTCGGCCAGCAGCTCTGGGAGGTATTTAGTGTCTTCCATTTTGATTTTCTTTCTCTGCTAAGGCTTGAGTATGGCGGATTCGCTGTTGCTTGTTTTTTTTTTTTTGCAGTAGTTTGATTCAGATTTGCCTCACTACAAACTCGCCGAATTAAATCGTGTTTAATTAGCTTATTTAGTCAATTAATGTAATTTTAGTCGGCAAATTATCAGCAGACTACGGAGCGGCGATCCCAGCCGGTGTCTCTCCTCAGCAGACAAAGGAGGGATGGCGCAGCAGTATTTGAGAGGAAAGGGAGGAAGGACGTCACAGTCATTCAGAGACATCTGATTGGTTCCCGCTTCTTAGTTTTTGTTCTTTTCGTGTTATTTTTATTCAAACCAACAAAAATATCGAGTAACTGTGTATTTCTTTTTTTATAAAAGAAAAAAAGTGAAATTATTTCAAAGGTTGATGCATTTGACTGATAATGCTTAGATTTTACGCCTGAAGCAGCATCCTCCTAAAGTTAATGCATTGGCCCTTTTCGTTTCTGCGTGGTTTCTTCCTTTAAAAACACATCAACAAATAAATTAATTTCAAGTTTGTTTTTTTTTATAATTGAGAATGCCCCAATTCAACATGACTTCAGCCGTGTCTCACTAACCCCATCCTCAAAATTCAATATGGTCCCCTGACACAGAACATGGGCCCTTTTTCTAAATTTCCCTCATATTTTTATGCCCTCAAAGTTAACATTTGATTTTTTATGGGGAGATCTAATCATATGTCCATGTTTTTAGCAGTTAAAAGAAATAAAAACTTTGTACAGATGTTGGTTGAACACTTTTAACAGAAAGATAACGCATGCAGTGTTTAACACCTAGCTAAACAGAAGGGTAGGAAAAGGTGAGTGGAAAAACCTATGCAAGCCAGATTTTTTATGTCTATTTAGGAACCTTGTAGCTTTTCTGGGGTGGTTATTGCATAAAACTAAAATATAACTTATAGGCTGCTTTTTTTGATGTGACGAAATATATTAAAAAGTTTAAGAACTGAATATATTAATGAGGCACTTAAAAATGTAATATTTAGTTATTAGTTTATAGTTTATTTTCAGGGAGCCATAACCATTAAACCAACCAAAAAAACAAAAAAACAATTAGGTTATATTACATGTTCCACATTCACACTATAAGATAAAAGAGGTGAACTGTTCAACAAATGCATATACCAACATCAGTGTTTATTAACATTTTGTGAACAATGACTTAAAAAAATACATTATTACTTTGATAACACCCCTCATATAACATTAATTTTTTTATTTAAAGTTCTACATTACATTTCACGAGACAAGATCCTCTAATTAAAATTAACGCTCAAAAATCCTCATAAGTAAACAATCCACCAAAAGGAAAAAAAACAGATTTTGCTATATTTTGATAAGTCCATGAAAAAGAATAAGAAGACAGGTTATATTGGATGTGTAAACGGAGCAGTCCCAATGAACAAGGAGAGTCATATACCCTCAGATGACCCTCAAATATCGATGATGACAAATATTTCTGGTTTTTCTTTATCATGGATCTGCATTGCAGAGTATGTGATAGCTTTCACTTCTGTTCCCTTGAAAAACAAACACACACAGAGCATAAGAGGATGAATTCGATTTGTTTTGACTTCACTACAGTCAGCCTTCCCTTTTTTTTTGTCCTACCTGAGGATGCTTTGCCAGAGAAAATTCTTCACCCCACCTTTGATGAATAAAAATAGGAATCAGACACAGTATCCTCTAGTTTCAGGCAAAACTAAGACCACTAGAGCCTATTCTATGTTGTTTGAAAGTATTGCACAGATCAAACTACATAAGCAGTTTCACTAAATAAACTGGAAAGAGTTGACGGATAGAATTTCAGCAACTAAGAGATAAGTGACTCCTTAAAAAAACATGTTAATAAGCTGCGGGTGATACAATGTAAAAGTAAATGACGAAGTTATGAGAGAAAAATAAAAATAAGATCTATAATTAAATCAAACCTGATCTAAACTTACCCAATGGAGCGAATCTTAAAACGCATCCTGTCAATGGATACAACTTTAATCTCCTGATAAACAGATGACAAAGATTTAAGCACAAAACATTAATATTGACATGATCCATTTTCTAAAGTAGAATCAGAGAATTAATCTAACAAGTGAAATGATCAAGACGATGATTTGAAGCAGTATTTTCAACCCTGGTTCACAAGGCACACTGCCCTGCATGTTTTAAGCCAAGTTTATACTACTCCGTATTGATGTAGATGGATTGACGTAGCGCCACTATCAGTCGACGCAAACGCTCTCCGTCACCTACGCAATGACGGATGGAGTAGAGGTACATTTACTATCCATCTCTGTCAATGTAGAGCGTATGCCTGTGATTGGTCAGTTATGCAAAAGCCAGAGATTGTTTCACCAGAACGGGGCTCCAAAGTCGCTGTAATCAGTTGTTAATGCAGCGTTTGGGCAATACATGCTTTATATTGAAAGGATAATTAATCTAATCTGGTCTTTTGGCGATTTTGAACACAATAAGGTGTAGGAAAACAACAAAAAAGGCTGCAGTGTTTGTTTCCATGTGTTTTTTAGACTATTCTATGAGCTGCACTTGTAGTAAAAAGCTTTACAGCTAAATCAAAACATACTATCGTCGGCAATTGCTCCTTGAAGGGAAATAGGTTCACAGACTGAAGAAAAAAACTGAGACGACGCTGCAATAGTAGGCAGATAGTATGCATAGCCGCATTGAAAAGTTAGCACCCCTTGCCTTTCTAGTCGAGAATTGCTTTGCAACACAGAAAAATCAATGGAGAACGGACAGAAAGAAATGGAGTGCTATAAACGGAAAACTTCTCTGTCAATATGTCTGCGTGCAAATTTTCTGTTGGAGAAGTTTAAAGTAGGCTTTAGATGTTCCCCAGCTTCAGCACACCTAATTTCAATTGATGCCTGTTTAACAGGCATTTGCAGAACTGCAAACATCTGAATCAGTTGTGGTGAAGCGGGGAAACACGAAAAATCCAGGATGCTGTGCTGTGAGGACTAGAGTTGGTAAAACCTGACCTAAAGGATAGAAAAGAGCTGAAACAATCAGCCATTAAGAGGTTTCTATAGGTGATCAAATGGGAACAAATAGTCAGCTCACTCACCCTGGGGACAAAGAAGAGATCTGCACAAAACTTGTATAACCAGTCATCTAAGAAGTGGAAGAGAAGAGACTCCATGTCGTCACCTGTGGAAAAACAACAAGTATGAGAATGAGCAGAGTTTAGCTTTACCCATCTCAAAACAACTTGATGTAAGCTGATCAAAAGAAATGTCAAAACAACAGCCAAGCAATTTGATAAGCCTCAAGTAGCTGATAAACAATGACAGCTGTCAAGACATTGGGCATAATTAAAAAAAAAATGTAATAAAAAATAAAGCTCAGTGAAGAGCTGAATACGGAGGTCATGACAGAGCGTTGTCTGGGAAAAAATGATATAATGTTAAAACAATGACCTTTTCTCTGTTTGTTTGTTTTAAAGTAGGTATATGGCCCAATTTATCAAACATACTTTGGATGTTTGAGAAAGTGTGCATAAAAATGTAAAAATTTAAACTATGACAAAAATATATCCACTTATAAATTATATTGGATTAGATTGGCTGAAGCTCACAATGACAAAAGATGCGACCCAGATCAGGTAGTTTTTGAGAACACGGAGGTTGTGGACAAGAACAAAGATCACAAGTTGACACTGATGATTTTAAATGGCTCCTTATGGTAACCATTCTCACCTGTGATCTGTTTGCTTAGGATTAGTGCATATTTAAACAAAGTGAGTTTCAAGGCTCTTGACCGACCCCTGCATGAGCAGTTAGATGACTGAAAGAACGTTTTTTTGTATCTTTTTTCCGTTGTTAAAGTCTGAATATTCACTTTTAGACCTAGTATTAATAGGCATGGTTGATTCACATGCTAGTGAACAAAGCCCAACGACGACCATTTACATAAAATCCATTCAGAGTGATCAGATCAACAGTTACCCACTCACATTACATAAGAATAAACACAAAGCAGTCACTACATTTAAATTAAAATCTAAATCAAGCTTTTGGTAAAATCAAGCAAATAGCTTAACCAGAAATGGAGCGTTTATCCCAGTTTTACATGTCACTCAGAAAATCAAAGTATTGAATGAAGTTTGTTTGACTCCGCGACGCAAGGTGGCGATATGCGCCCTTTCACGATGGCATCTTTTCCTCGAGAGCTACTGTCCAGCAGGTTTTAGATGCAACTCTGCTCCAACACACCTGATTTAGATAAATGCAGCCATTTGTCAAACTTAATGGCATGCTGCAGAGGTAATTCAATTCAATTATTTGATTCAGCTGTGTTGGAGCTGGGAAACGTCTAAAATCTTCTGGACAGTTAGCTCTTAAGGACAAGTGTTGGAAACGCCGGGCCTTCAGTATCACTCATATTGTCAACAAATACTGGCAGTAGTGAAGCAGATGATGTAAAATCAGGATGTCCACAACGAGCGAAGAAATGGATGGCAACAGTGCTGCAAAGTAGTTCATTTAGTAAGTGTTGTACTCTTTGATAGTGTTACACTCGTTATTGCTGTTTCGGTCCGGTGTTGTTGTTTGGGAAGTGACGAGACGGCTAATAGGTCGGTTAAGCTTCCACTGATGTCGACCTTCAGAGAAATTTTGGTTTACTCGCAACACTATCTGGTTGTGTTTCATCAATTAAGAGAAGTCCCGTTCGGTTCAACTCCATCCAGACTAAAGCCTAGTTTATACTTGTCTGTCAGCAAGTTTGCACCCAGACGCAGACGTATTGATGGAGACGTTTTTCGTTTATAGTACTCCATTTCTGTCTCTCCGTTCTCCATTGTTTTGTTTTTTTCTGTGTTGCAAAGCAGTTGCCATCCAGGACAGCAGGGCGTGCTAACTTTTCATAGCGGGTCTGCCTACCGTTGCATTGTAGTTTCTGGTTAATTCGACATTTTTTCTTCAGCTTGTGAACGTATTTCTGTAGATGACAGAAAGTACGTTTTGATTAAACTGTAAAGCTTTTTACTAGAAGTGCAGCTCATAGAATACTCGCATGTTTTCAAAAAATCAAAAAACGTATGTTTCCTACACCTTGTGTTCAAAATTGCCAAAATATCATATATGACACATATTCCTTTCAATATAAAACATGTAGTACCAAAACACTGCATTAACTACTGATTGCAGCGCCTATAGAGCTCTGCTCTGGTGTAATGATCTCTAGCTGTTACTGAACTGACCAATCACAGACATACACTTTCAGTTGATGGAGACTGATAATTAGAAAATGGGGCTCAACTCCGTCCATCCTTGCGTAGGTGAGGGAGCGCCCTTGCGACAATGGATAATAGGGCTGCGCAAATCGGTCTCCATCAAAACGGAGTAGTATAAACTAGGCTTAATACCCCGCAAGGACAGTAGGGGGTGCTGACTTTTTACGGCAGGTCTGCCTACCGTTGCAGTGTCGTTTCTGGTTAACTATAGAGTTAATTTCCTTCATCTTAAGAACACATTCCCCCTGAAGGAGCAATGGATGATAGAAATTTAAGTTTTGATTGAACTTGAAAGCTTTTTACTAAAATGGCTGCTCATAGAATACTCTAAACACATATGTAAAAAAACTACAATAGTCTGTTTTTTTGTATCTCCTTGTGTTCAAAATCGCCACAAGAACTGGGGTCTCATTTATAAAGCTTGCTAACGCACAAAACGGGGCCTGAAAAGTACGTAAGCAACTTTATACGCAAAGTTTGGGATATATAGAAAAAAACGTGGCGGAAAAATGTGCGCAACTTTAAGCTCACTAAGGATCTTGCTTAAGCCTTGTTTGGACAAGGAGAGTACTGACAGCGCACCTGGACGGATACAAAAATTGTGAATTTAAGCCACATTTTCAGACTTGTAGAGCATTGCACAAACAGACGAACACAACCAACACACAAACTTCTCCCCCGTCCCGTCTATAGGAACTGAGAATAAAAATAAAAATCTTATTAAAAATATGTTGCATTTAACAATTATGTTCATATATATGTCTTCAGATTGTATAGCAATTGCACATATTGCACAAATATGCCGCAGCATCCCGGCATAATTCTGAACAATGATGCGCTGGCACTCCTTGAAGATAATTTTTTTTATGTCAGGCACGCTGCTGCATCAACTGCGTGTCACCGGCAGCTCTTCCATTTATTTTTATGACCCAAAATTAATATTTTGCACGGATGATACTTTTTAAAAGTAGTTTTGAAGCTGAACTTTTTGCCAGGCTTTAAATATGCAGGAGTGCTTAAATTTATCATGTCTATTGTGATTTAGTTTGATCTGTTTTAATTTGCTTTGATTCCAGTCTTACTGTCGCTACAAGAGATAATAGCCTATAATTGAAACGTTATATTTAATGTTCTTATTTGTTTAATCTCTTGTGCTGCTGCCTTTATTTTTAAGTTTTTATTTTTTACTCTTATCTTCTAACACATTTTGTTTTTCTAACTATATATTTTTTCTTTTTAGGTGAAACCTTTGGCTCAGTAAAGCTCTATATAAACATGGATTGATTGATTGAAAGAAAACTGTTTTCTCTGCCTCCGCATGCCTGCAGCTGTGTCTTTCTCCGCCTCCCGATTGCCATGGTTACCAGTGAAACGCCTCATATTAGCCGTCTTAAGTCGATGCAGAATATTCACTAGACACTTTGCATTGACCGTTTATGGCAGAAGGTGAGTGTGTAGGAGGCGGGATATGACCCAGAAACAGCTGAGCACATTTCTATGAAGAGTCTGATTTATAAAGAGGAAATTGCGTCCAACTGTGCGTACTCCAAGTTTGATAGATCAGAAACCTACTAGGCGTAAGTAAAAAAAAAGTTGCTGAGCTTGAGTACGGTTTTAGTAAGGATTCCACGCAAAGTTTTATAAATCAGACCCCAGATTAGATAAATTGTCCTTTTAATTCAAAACATGTAGTGCCCAAATGCTGTTGGCTAATGGTGTTGCGTTTATCCGTTTCTACGTAGACTGAACTATAAAATAGCCTTTAGGTGTATACATACATTTCAAAAGTCTGCATTCAGTTGGACTAAGGCAATAGTTTGGTTTCTTCCTACTCTGTGTAAAAGTACTCTCTGTCACAGAGTGGACCGCCAGCTGAGCAGTACAACCTTCATGAGATAACCTTCATTCTGAAACTTCTTCAGTTTTCGCTGTAAGCTACATAAGATCCTTCCTGCCCACAGCTGTCAGAATTTACAACTCATTGAAAAAACTTGAATATTAGGCTATGTGCTACAACAACTCTTCATTTCCATCTGTGAAAAATAAAGGAATTTTGGAATTGAATATTATTGAGGAGGTCGACTGGTGTTTTTGTAGCACTTTAGATTTATTTCATCCCTTGAGCTTCAGGCGCTATTAAGAAAGTTTACACATCCCTGTTAAAATGCCTGTTTTTTTATTAAATAAACCAATGAACCAGAATCTGTTCCAAACCTTTAATGTTCTTCAGGTAAAGCTGTTCTCATGTCAATCTGAATCGGCTATAAAGCTGAAAATTAGGGTCTTATATCATCACTGACTCATATTTGAGACCATAAATGATTCCTGCCACCTTCACTGAGGAGAGTTTCAGCTAAAGAAAAAAAAAAACTCCTCCATGCTTTTTATGCCCGATAAAATTAGGGAATTATGACCAGGTTAACAAATTTCTCAACATGCTTTTAGGAGATATCACATTTTTGTTTTGTAAAGTTTTTCAGTTTAATTTTCTTTGAAAAGGTTTCTGTCTTGCCACCCTACCCCAGTGTCACTCTTCAACATCGCTGAAGGTGTCTTACGTTGGATTGGCGGGTCACATAAAACCCAAGCCACACTATTTCTGCTAATTTCTCACCCTCTGATTCCACTTCAACAGTATCAATTGGTTCCACAGTCTCTGTGTCAGTCATGTAGCCAAACATCCCCATCGCGCACTGCTCAAAAGCTTCCTCTAAGGAGTCTCCCCAGGAGTGAATTCTGGAAAAATATGAACACATGACTCAATCAAAGTGATAAATGAACATGAGGCAGACATTATTTTATTAAAAGATAGCACAAAACACTCACTGGACATCTGCTGTATGATCCAGGTCTGAAATAAAACATCAGATATGAGTTTAATAAACTGTTATTGGCCAGATACAAAAATTAAAATACACCGATAACACACTGGGGCAATATTAACAGCCAATGTCTATTTCCATCTTGCTGCCGTTTGTGTGTGTTTTAGCAGTGGGGAGGGGGGTTGGGCGTGTATTTTTTTTTTCTTTAAATCATGTGATAGTGAGTGTGGATGTGTTTAATTGAAGCAGATCAGATATGTAGCCGGTGTGGTTGCTTTTAAACTGTGTAAAAAGTGCAGGGATACATATAGTACATGTGTTATGTGATATATAAACATTGGCTATTGGCCATAACGCCAGTATCAATATCCCAAATTTCCATGTCCGTGCATTCCTCGCTGTAATTTACAGGATGTTTGACTGCTAGTTTACAGCAAGCAAATTACAGTTCATTACTGCACGGAACAAGCACAAGCTGCCAACATTTTTCACGATTATTCCAGACTTACATTCATATTTCTTGTTAATAGGAGGGTATTTTGATTTAATGACTTTCTGTTCCTGGGTCAGGTCTAGCTGACGGTCGTCCATTGAAGCTTCTTTGTAGACCTTGGTGGTTGGCAAACAACAATTTGGTTTATTACCGCCACCAACTGGCTTGGAGTACGGACCAGAATGACGCTCAAACAAATAACCTTAAAAAACCCATAACGTATATCCTTTTATACACGTAAACTCGTTTCAGAAACTGAAATTATACAATAAAACTTTTACATCCCGAATTTCTTTACAAAAGATCCTTTATATCAAGCTTCATCCTGTTTTTTCCAAGTTATGAATCAGTTCTCTTCTTTCTTCTAGATAATTTTGACAATAAAACAAGAACATGTTTTATGGTTTCGTTTACTCCACAATATTTACATTTCCCTATCTGATGTTTTCCTATAATGTATAAAGTGCTTTTTAACTCAGTGTGTCCAAATATAAGTCGAGATATTATTGTCTCCTCCCTGCTGGTCCCCTCTGTCCCTCTCATGTCTCCAGTTTTCCTTTGAATAGAATAAAACCATCTCCCCATTGTTTTTGCCATCTTTCCCTCATTTTCTCTTTTATCGTGGTTTTCATTTTGGCTCTGATGTTGATTTTTAAACCTATTCTATTTCATTTTGCCATTTTATTTGCTGCCTCATTGCCACTTACACCATAATTTGCTGGTACCTTTGACGATTTACTAAACATGAACTAGAACCTGGGCAGATTATTGTGCGTCACGATTTATTTTCCTCCACACACTGAGCTGCTAACAGTAAAGTCAACATTTCCCCTGTTTACACTGAACGCTCATTATTGATGCCTTTTACCTTTATAATTCTGGAATTATGAAAGCCACACCCATTTGATTGCCTGTATTTTGTGATGCATCTGTAAAGATTTGATAATACTGATTAATATATCGATGTGCTATATGAGAATTTTAAATTAATTCATTATCTTTGTTTCTGCAGTTTAATAAAGTAAGATCTACTTTTGTATTTTTAATTATCCGTGAAGGTATTATTGACAATGGAACCACTGGGCTAATATTAATGTGACCTTTTTGAGTTTTAGTGGCTTCCTGGTTGCTATCAATTCAAAACATTTTAATTCATTTGCATCTTTCTGCCAAAATTACTTCTTGTGTGAGATGATCCTGCCCAAGCCCTTGTAACTTCACCCAATAATTTACTATAAAATAATCTCTATGTAATATCATCATGCATTTCTCCCATTTTTACCTGAATTGAAACTGTTGGGGTGGATTTTATTTCACCTGTACAGAATCTTAACGCCTGATACTGAACAATATCTAAGTTTCTTAAAGTTGTTTCTGCTGACGAGTTATAAACTATACATCCATAATCTAATAATGATCTAATTAAACCAATATATATAGCTCTCAATGACATCCTGTCTGCCCCCAGTCTCTTCCCACCAAATATAGCATTGGTCATGATTGAAAATGATAAGGATTTACCTATTTGAATAATCCCTGCTTCCTTCCACCTCTGTGGGAATTTCCCACCTTCTGATATCCAATTATAAAATTCTAATAATATAACTTTGGATGCTTCACTAAGATGATTTGTCATGACATAAGACATTTTTTTTTTTACTAGAGTTGATAACTTAGATTTCCTAAGTGCTCTGTTCAATTCACTTCTTGTAAAATTGTATATTTAGTAACTATTTAACCTCTTACTTTTGCCTTATTTACCCTTCCTTCCTTTCCTTTTTTCCATCTAATATTATCTGAACTATGAACTTTAGCAAATGTTTTAGCCATATTAGCAGTCTCTTCATTTTTAACTGCAGATATTTTTCTATCATTTAAGACTGGATATTCATATTCTATTTTAACCCCATTCACTTCCCTTATCAATGTCCAAACTTGATTTATTTGTCTGTCTTACCACTGAATTTCAAAAGCTTCTCCAAAAATAGTTTTATTTATTTTTGCATTTTTGATAATTCTTCTCAAATTACTCTGTGTCCTTTTATATTCAATAACATTCTGTGTACATTTTGAAAGCTTTATTTTGTGACTTAATTGCTTCCTCACATTTCTTTGTGCAGCATGGTACAATCTTCGTCTTCATCTTACCTCCTTTCTTCTTTATTCTTTGATTTGCTGCTTCTAAAATAGCACTATATACAGACACATTTAAATCAATAACATCAACATTTAAATTAACTTTTCAACTCCTGTTCACTTATCAATTTATTTGATTCTGTCAGCACCACTGAAATTCCATATTTCAAATTTTCCAATGTCATATTTTTCAACACCCAAATTTATTTTTACTATGGGATATTGATCACAACCTAATGAATTATCTTTATTTACTTTCCGAGTACTTATGCCTGCTACTGACTCTGAAGCCAAAGTTACATCCATTACAGATTCTGTTCCCGTTCTAACATTTATTCTTGTCCCACTCCCATCATGTAAACATGATTATTGTTTTCCAGGATTTCCTAAATGATCACATTCCCATTTTCATCATTATAATTACCCCATACTGTACTGTGAGCATTAAAAGCCCCACACCATAGCAAATTTCCTTTTAAGTATGTCTTTAGTTATTCCATTGAATCTAGTAACAGCTTTTTACATTGATTGTAAAAATTGACAACTTTAATACTTCCTTTCTTTGTCCAAGTATGGCAGTAAAGTCAATGAGTGCACCTTCCCCTAATACTCTGTATTGAATATTAAGGAGTATTTACATCTTCCTCCTTTACTTTCTTTTCTATCTCTGAGTAATACTATATCCTCTGATTACAATGTCTAAATGTTGTGTGAGCCATGTTTCCTGGATAAGAATTATATCAGGTTTTTTACTACAATTGTTAACGAATCCTTTAAACACTTGCCCATTTTCTAATAAACTTCATTCCCCTGCACAATGTCAATGATCATATAATCTTTTTTACTGATGTCCCTGGCTTCCCATCTCCCCTATTTTTTGTGTGAAGATGTTCCCATGACATTCCTTCAGTACCAAAATGCCTCCTTTCACAATCATTTTGTTTTTTTCTGTTTTGTGTTTGAACTGATCAGCAAAGTTGATGACAATGAATAACAGGATCTGTAATGTCTGTATGTGCCTGTATCCTGATGATAATCTTTCTGTACTTTAACTCTTTTAATAGCCTCTGCATAACTGATTTTGCTATCTACTTTAACCTCTAAAACAGCCTTCTTCCCACCTTCACTACCCCCATATGTCAGTCATAATTACATTTATCCTGTACATGACCTATGATCATAGGGCACCTTTGCTTCCCTCAACACACTGCTGCTATTTGACATCTTTAAGAGAGAGGGGTCGATTTAAGCTGGAAGCAAAAACTATCACTCTTTTTTTGTCGACCTCATGGAACATGAGCTAAAGAGGGGATGTTGCATTCACAGTCTGAAATCCGGACTGTATCGGACAAATTGTTAAAAATGAATCAAAGAAATGAAACAATGGGTCTGTATTGCTGTTGATGCTTAGCTTGCAACCAGATTGAGTTTTATCAAAGCATACAAAAAAAAAGACATTATATGAAATATATCCCGAAGTTCTATCATATTTTGTGATTAGGGAGGCCGTTGGAAGATTCCGTTCGTTGTTCATCTTTATTGTAGATGTCGTAACGTGACACTTAAAGTTGAAGTTGGGCGATTTATATGAGGTATTGATTTAAAAATACGACTTAGTGTTGAATTTTCCCAACATTAAGTTATAATTCCCGACTTTCCATGTTGCATTTTTCGCTCTTCCGGATCTAATGTCATAAGCACTTCCTGTCGACTGTACTGCATGCTGATTGGCTGGTGGTGTTCTGTGGAGTTGGCGCCATTGCGGAGCTCCGTGCTGTCTTCTGTGCGCTTTCCCGAAAAATACTTATTGTCGCCTGACTTCTGTGTGTAGTTCCGACGAAATGGCCGATAAAGACGGTAAGAATCCCACCGTATCAGGACTAGAAGTTTAGCTTTGAATGCTTTTAGGTTTTGATGATATAAAGCCTGAGAGCTGTCGAACCGGTGTCTGTTGGCGCGTCACCCAGCCTCCCCTTTCATTGTTACAGAGCAGCATGCTAGCTGTTAGCTGCTAACTCGCTGGTGACAAGGGTACTTTTAATGCAGCAATATACATATCATATGCTGGTGTGTATGGATGCATGTTTCATACACGCGTTCCTGTATTTATTTTTGTTAGAAAATACCATGTTGTAGTGATTTTTAACCCAGGGAATAACCTAAAACGATTACAATAATGCTGGTGTAATAATGACATATAGGTAGTTGATATCTAAATGCCACATGGTTATTCTCAGCTGTCTTCCAGTATATTGAGCTACTGTTTTGTTTGTAGCTTTTATCTCAACAACTCTGTTGGTTTTGGATATTATATATATATATATATATATATAAATTATTATTATATTACAGCTGCATTTGATGATGCCGTCGAAGAAAGGGTGATCAATGAGGAGTACAAGATCTGGAAGAAGAACACCCCTTTTCTCTATGATCTGGTCATGACTCACGCCCTGGAGTGGCCCAGCCTGACCGCTCAGTGGTTGCCAGATGTCACCAGGTTAGTTTGGGATGAGGTACACCTTCACAGATACCAATGCAAAAAAATAAATAAAAGATGTCAAAAGTGCCAGTAAAAAGTTGTATGGAGCCTTTTGCGGGATTTAATTGTAGAACATTTCATCCTTTTCTCAGCAAAGCAGTATCATATTTGGACATTAACTTTTTGAATATGGTTTACATCTTGAAATTAATGGAACGAACAAGCAGTTTCCCTTGTGTAAATCTCTGCATCAGTCACATGTTTTGTATTAGAATAGTGTTGAATAAGACATTTATTGTCTCACAGTCAGGAAAATCATTTGTACCAGCAACAAAGTTAAAAAATTACCAGCATTAGAGAGATAAAACTGTAGAGCTATTACAAATGATCACCAATGTGGACAATGTGTGACGGTTTTCATCGACTGCCCTTTTCCCTAGACGGAAACGAGATAAAAAGGTGGTGTAAAGCGATGTAGGAAAACGATAATTATGCAAGAAATATTTATAATTTTCATTTGACAATCACAACAGGTGCCAAAATAATTCACTTAATTACTTCAAATTTAAATTGGCTTAACGTTCTGTACACTTTGTTGTGTATAAGTGTATAAAACCACCGCTGAGGACTTTAATGTGATAAAAAATATATTGGAGGAACATAATTTCAAAATTACCACTCATCCATATGCTATTCATAAGTGATAAAACTTTTTTTCATAAAAATGTTAGATTGGCATAAATGAGCTACATTTTAGAAAAAGTAGTAGCTTTGAATGTTTTGTATTAAAGCATAAATCTCAAGGCTTTTATTTGATTTGTTAAACTAAAAACAATTCAAAGTAAAGAAACAGTAATTTCTTAGATGTGGTGGTCATCATGGATTTACTCGTTTCATTCTCTGTCTGATTGATTTGGTGCATTTCTGTATCAAAATTGATCCTGTTTTACAAGTGCTTCTGATCTGTCACTCTTACTGATACTTGATGTGTTTTATTTATGCTCATGTCATTCATTACAGACCCGAGGGAAAGGACTACAGTGTTCATAGACTGGTTTTGGGGACACACACCTCTGACGAGCAGAATCACCTTGTAATTGCCAGTGTTCAACTTCCAAATGATGATGCCCAGTTTGATGCGTCACACTATGACAGTGAGAAAGGAGGTGAGAAAAATATTCTGTTAAACTAATCTTAAAACATTCTTCTCACAACAAGTGAAGGTAGTTTAAATGAAGGTTTGTTGGTTTGTTTTAGAGTTTGGAGGCTTTGGCTCTGTAAGTGGAAAAATAGAGATTGAGATCAAGATCAACCATGAGGGAGAGGTGAACAGAGCCCGTTACATGCCCCAGAATCCCTGTATTATTGCCACGAAAACCCCCACCAGTGACGTGCTGGTCTTTGATTACACAAAGCACCCCTCCAAACCAGGTAAAGGCATTTCTGAAGCACTTAACGAAATTGTGCCACAGTTTCCTTCAGTTTAACATTGATTTAATTTTCTATATAAGATCCTTCTGGTGAATGCACCCCCGACCTGCGACTCAGAGGACACCAGAAGGAGGGTTATGGCCTCTCCTGGAACCCAAACCTCAGCGGATGCCTCCTTAGTGCTTCTGATGACCACGTAAGAGAGCTGGCGAAATCTTTAGCAACTTTACACCATTTTTACTGATGTCCCACAATAGACTTATTCTTCCTCACTGTAACATTTGTTAAACAATTTCGTATTTTTGTCTTCTTTAGACTATATGCCTGTGGGATATCAGCACTGTGCCAAAGGAGGGGAAGATCGTAGACGCCAAAACAATCTTCACAGGCCACACCGCTGTGGTGGAAGACGTCTCCTGGCACCTTCTCCATGAATCCCTTTTTGGGTCTGTGGCAGACGACCAGAAACTCATGATGTATGTAAACCTCGCAAAAACAAAACAAAAATAAAACCCGCGACTGAGATCCGAGCCTGAACAGCTGCTCGTTTTGTGTTTTTGGAACAGCTGGGACACGCGGTCAAACAACACCTCAAAACCGAGCCATGCGGTGGACGCTCACACCGCAGAAGTCAACTGCCTGTCTTTTAATCCCTACAGCGAGTTCATTCTGGCCACTGGATCTGCAGACAAGGTGGGGCAAGATTCCAGTTCTTATGTAGCTTATAGCTCTTAGAGTTTTGTTCTACTGGAATTAACTTTTGTTTTATTTTTCAGACCGTGGCTCTTTGGGACCTGAGGAACCTGAAACTAAAACTCCACTCCTTTGAATCTCACAAGGATGAGATCTTCCAAGTAAGACCTAAACTTGTTTATTTTAAATTGAAAAGAAATCAAGTGGCTCTAATAATGCTGCACAAAGCTTAAGTCATAAATGCATCAGGGCCATTCTCTAGATTTCATTAGTGGCTGGAGGTGTATGTGAACCAGAGGTCACGGTAACGAATATTCTCCGCATTTGACCGATTTTTTTTTTTTTTTCAATTTATTTTCTTTTTAATTTTCTTTCTTTTTTTCCCTTTTTTTAAGAACAGCGACGGAAAAATCATTTTTACACATACGTTTTCACACTTCCCTCTGACCGCTTTACGCAGATTTTTTTTCAACTCTATACATGGAGTCCAGGTAAATAAATTCCATCCATTATTTATCCCGCTTCACCTTGAAGGGTCGAGGGGGTCTGGTTATTGGGTGAGGGGCGGGGTGCACCATGGACAGGTCGCCAGTCCATCCATCCCAGTGCGCGCACCACAGAGCCAATGTGCGCCAAACACAGTTGTTGTGCGGTGCCTGTTGCAGCTTTAACCGCAGGCGTTCCTCTTAGTTTATGGGTCAGTAAACGTCTCGTTCTAAGACTTCTGGTCGCTACAAAGGGAGAAAAGTTTTTCATGTTTAAACTTTTTGTTTGAAGTGAATAATGTAATTGCAGTCTCCAATGGAGCGAAGTGCAGATTCTGCCTGCAGATCAACAGCTGTGATTACCCATGTGAGTAATCTATTCTGTCCGTAGGAAAAAAATCCAAAAACCTCCCGTCAATAACTGCTGCAACAATCTAACAACTAGATTACGGGGAAAAAAGTGAGCAATTTCGTTTCATGTTGTGTAGGAACCGCATCAGGTATTCTAATAATAGCACAAGTGTTTAATTCAACTTTGTGTAGTTCTTTGGTCAGGTTGTTTTGATTGAATACTACCTAACAGATACTATTGAATAGGTATTAACTCACTAGACGACTGCTGGAAATAGGCAGCCCCCCAATCACATTAAAATATGACTGATAAAAATCAAATCTTACGTAGAGCTAATTCAATAAAAATATGTTTTAAATAAATGCAGGTTGACAACAGTAAAGGAAAGAAAGGGGGAAAAACTGACCTGTGGTGGCAAATGATCCCAACGCAAACAGTGGAGGTTTTAAAAGGATACCAGGAGCTGCATTTATGTGGTCATGATTTAACTGACTTTCTAAAATATGCACTATATCTACTAACTGTGCAGACCATCCAATTTTTCTAAAATTATTCTATCCAGAAAGTTGCTGAAAACGGATGCTGCTCCCCTGGGGCCAATAGAAACAGGAAGAGGGCAGAAATATTTATAAACGTATAAAACGGTTTCTCCATATTTTTTATTAATAACTTTCTGTTCTCTGTGAAGCTTAGTAGATAAGGCTTGCACAGCATCCATCGAGATTTTCATGTACAACAATAATTTATTTTGAAGAGGCTTTTGTTGCCCAACGGTTCCACCTCTCCTGTCTTCTCACAGGTTCAGTGGTCTCCTCATAACGAGACGATCCTCGCCTCCAGCGGCACTGACAGGCGGCTCAACGTCTGGGACCTGAGTAAGATCGGAGAGGAGCAGTCGCCAGAGGATGCTGAGGACGGTCCTCCTGAGCTGCTGGTGAGCGACCGTCTCTAATTCTCTTTAAGTTTTTTATTGAACAGTAGGTGGTGTTCTAAGTCCTCCTGCTTTGTTTCCTAGTTCATCCATGGTGGACACACGGCTAAGATCTCAGACTTTTCCTGGAACCCCAACGAGCCGTGGGTCATCTGTTCAGTGTCAGAGGACAACATCATGCAAGTGTGGCAGATGGTAAGAGGTTCCTGATGGATAGGTGACATCCTGTGAGTTATGCAGGGTTCCTACACAACAGATGTATACATTTTCTAGCAATGGGAAAATATAAAAAGGCATAAAAAGATTTAATTCACGTATCTATTCATCCATCCATCCATACTAGTCCTTAATATCAGCTAAAACAGGATTAGGAAATGTGAGTCTGTGAACTTGGACTGCACAATATTTTGCGAGTTTATTATTATTGTAATTGGGGATGTCCGATATTATCGGCCTAAAGTCATTATCGGCCGATATTGGCAATAAAATGTAATATCGGAAATTATCGTTTTTTATTTTTTTTGATAAGATGAGTTTTTCACACCATACACATATTATATATCAAACTCTTCAGCTACTTCTTTTCTCTCTCATAATGTAAAAATATGACAGATTTGAGGTTTATTTTTTGAGAAATTGTTTGAGAAAACTTTCAATTTAAGATACATTTAACAAAGGACTGAATTTTGTTTACTGTGTTCTAATCTGTCACTGTTTCCTCTTTGTGACACTGTTTTAATTTGGACATTTGGTTACTTGAAAGATGGCTAATTAAGTCAATGTTGTTGTTTGATTGTATTAAATTATGGCCAGTTACATGTAGAGCTAAATTAATCTAGTGTTTAAGCCCACTTTATTTTTAAGATTGTAATACCCAAAGTAGGTTAATTATTGGCCCTGCTTAAATGTTTGTTGTTTTTTTATTTTTTATTCTTGTTTCAGTTGTTTCCACTTTACCATAATGCTATAAAGGTATAATGTTGTTTACATCTTCTAAAAGTAGAAATTTGTCCTGAGTGGTGGGCCTTTGTCAGTATTCTCTGTGTGAGAAAATATTCCAGCTACTTTTGAAGACAAAATAAAAATGGCACCTTTTTCAATTGCCCTAACTAAAATTGTAGTACTTATTACATTTTATAAATTTTTAAAACTCAAGTATGCATGATACAAGATATTTCATTGTAGTTACCTAAAAGGGTTTAGTAGTTTTTGTTTTTTATGAGGGAGGGTCCCCACATATTGGTATCGGTTTATATCGGTATAGGAAATTATGAGTTAGGCTATATCGGTATATCGGATATCGGTAAAAAAGCCAATATAGAACATCCCTAATCGTAATCTTACTGTACACAATATACATGTTGTGAAGAACTACCTGACCTGCAGCAGGGATGCACTGATACTGGTATTGGAATCGGGACTGATAGCGTTCTTATATACTGTCGATTAAAGTTAACCGATACCATCAACCAAAACTTAAAACGTGTAAACGCTGCAAAAAATTTCACAGAAAAAGTTGAATTTTTCACCTAAAAATTTTTGTTTTGTGGAAATTTTTATTAATTTAATTTTCATCTGATTCGTAATTTATTGTAACGAGCGCAGAAAAAAATAAAACCCGTCTTCCAATTCATTGCTTTTTTTTGTGTGGTAGAAGTATTTGTACTGGTACTCGGTATTGGGAAGTACTCCAATCCAAGCTTCGGTATCTTATCGGTTTGAAAAAGCTGGTATCGTTGTATCCCTGTTTTTTTTTTTTTTTCTTCAGTGCAAAAAGAGCAGATACTTTCTCAATAAGACC
This sequence comes from Apricaphanius iberus, assembly GCA_028564705.1. Taxonomy (NCBI): domain Eukaryota; kingdom Metazoa; phylum Chordata; class Actinopteri; order Cyprinodontiformes; family Aphaniidae; genus Apricaphanius; species Apricaphanius iberus. The sequence goes on along the minus strand of JAPXFQ010002501.1, from coordinate 830,053 downwards.
TTGTTGATTTGAAAATGGTAAATTTAGTTTTTCTAGTAGCTAGACTGCTTCTTATCCGAGATCTGTTTGCTCTGAACCCATTCCAGACACACATTATCACCCTTTATATATTCTAAGTCATTATCGCACAATTCACCAACGTTGCCACGTTTTTCTAGTATTATGAGCCCGGGTAGGAAACCAGGTTAGAAATAAAGAACGAATGTGGAGAGTAGGGCAAATTTAACATAATATTTGAATACTTTATTGTTCCAGCTGGGAGATTTTGTTCATTATATTTATTATGACAGTGAATTTTGTAAACCTGTTAATTGTGTCTTGCGCAGGCTGAAAACATCTACAACGATGAGGACCCAGAGGGCGCTGGAGATTCCGAGGTCCAGGCATGAATGCAGTTCTGACCTTGACTCTTTTGACCTGCTTGTTAAAAATGGATCACTTTCTCAGACTTGCTTGTATAAGCAGCAGCTTTTGAAATGTGACTCAGAGAAAAGTGTTTTAAAAAGTTTCTGCACCATTAATGTATTGTGATATATTTCAAATGACTCTGGTTTTGGTCTGATTTAGATATTTAGTTTTTCATCACCTGTGGTTTGTAATGAAACCATTGCAGACCAGTCTGCTGTCATCAGTTTTTATTTCTCCTCATTAGCTGCGCAGAAGACATATTCACAATGATCCGTTTTTAATACAATTGTACATACTGTAGGGTTTTCCTTTTTGCTCGATATTTGTAGGTGAATTTTCAAGCTTGTCGTTCATTTTTCGTGTTTTGTTTCTTCTGCATTTTGTTTCCTTGTGCTGCATCTGAACTTTTGTGTATCTAAGTATATTCATAATAAAAATATTTACAGAAAGGTTGTGTATTTTACTTGTTTTTACTGTTGTTTTTTAGAGCACGAATTCCCTCCAACATCGGACTTGCTATTAAATAGGTAATATTCGCTTCATTAAGCACTTTAGTTATGCCATTATGCTTTTTCTAACTTTTTTTTTTTTAAGAGTTGAGTCAACATAAATCAGTTTTATGAGCAGGGAAATGGGAGGACAGGTTTGGTTTGATCACATTCTCCGAAATTGAAAATACAAGCTCCTGGAGTGTCATGTGGCTCACTGGTAGTAGACGCCACATGCTGAGGCTACAGGGCTCCAACCAACTGTCCTGGGTTTTATACTACATGTTTTGCCCAGTTTATCTCCCGTTAAAAAATGTAAGCTGAAATATTGATACAAATGTCTTTTCAAGACGCAGAGAAACCACACAGTTGCTGGAGCCATCATAAAGAGTATTTCCTCTGAACTGGAGTTAATTTAAATTAGGTTTTCAGCGTGGTTAATTTCAGACCCGCTGAAAAAGTGTAATAGCAGTTTTACCCACACCAAAACCAGTTTTTATGTGTGATTTGAATCATGGTCATGCGGGAACAGCCAGTTATGCAAAGGTCTCAGCGATTTTTGCCCAAACTGAAAATCTCTGAAAGGAAATTAATGTTCAAGACCACAATTGAGGTTTGGGTGCAAACAAGTACGTTTGGGGGCATGAGGTGAACAAATCTAAGTAGGCTACATACCAAAAGTTCAGAATGGTGGTGACAGAATCATGCTGATGGTCTGTTTCACTTTCATACTGTAGCATTACACAATGTGGATGGAATAAGACAAAGGGACTACCTCCAAATTCTTCAAGGTAACCTGAACTGAAAGTTCGTTGGAATTTGAGGACCGAACAAGGAATCTTATAAATGAACTCTTAGCTCAACTTTATCGGCAATGAGCAAACGGTTTAAAAGGAAGAGCTATTGAAAGAAAACATTGAATTTAAACTGGAACATTTCTGAGAAGAGTAATCAAATGTTGAGTATAATACCTAATTGGATTAAATCGGAATCAAGTGATTAAACTAGTTTGGGGTTTTAAAAGTCACTAAAGTTGTTTCGATACAGGAAGGTTCCAGTGTATGCCTGAAGGTGCCATATTGGGGTTTGGTTTGCTTTCAGCCTCTGGAAATGGATATGTGTTCTTCCTCTTCAGCGATGTTACCCGGTTCATCCCTGCCTCTGCAAAACAAAATGTTTTTTGGTCACTTTTTTTCTGGAGTTTAAATAAAGCTAAAAAGATAAAAATAAATGTACCTTAAAAATGTGAGCTCAGTTTTTAGGCCTTCTGTGAGCTGCTCCAAATTGGTCTTGAAGTTCTTTTGGACCTCAAACTCCAGTTTTAATTCTCTCAGTGTCTCTTGTAGTTTTTCCACAGTTTCCTGTACAAACAATATTACTGGCCTGGGGGTTACTACATTCTGTAGATCAGCATCCCTCTTTAGACGAGTCCTACCTTGTGATGTACTGTTCTCTCCTCCCTCTCTATCTCCATAAGGGTGATCCGTTTCTCCAGAAAGGATCTTTGTACCTCCAGTCTGCGTATGTCTTCTTTTAGAGGAGCCAGGCTGGCTTTCAGGTCCCTCGCCTGCTCCTTGCAGTTTCTCAGTGACTCCTCCGCAGCCTGCCTTCTTCTCAGCAGGGCCACCATGCGAGGCTCGTACCAACCCTCCAGTGCCATCACGCTGCCGCTGAGCCTCCGCTGCAGCCTGATGGAAGCCTGCCGACACTGGCTGACATCGCTCATGGTCCTCAACCTGCGTGGTTTACAGGCCTGATCCCTGAGGAAGTTAAGCTGCTTCTGGTGGTTGTCCTTCAGCTGGGACAGCTCGTGGGTTAGACCATGCAGACTGGCCTTGAGTTCTTCCTACCCATAAAGAGAGCAGAACTTTTAAGCAAGGCAATTGCATATGTATGGCACACTTTCAATAAGGTAATTCAAGGTGCTTTACATGATTCTGTGGTAAAGAAATAAAAACATAATGAAAGCATGGAAAGTAAAAACAGCAATTAAGAGATAAAAGCATAAAAACACAAAAAGCATTTAAAAAACATCAGAGAAAGTAAAACAGCAATTAAGTGAAAAAGCATAGAATGCAACATTAAAGAAAGCAACAAAAACCGCAATCAAACGTAACACACAAAGCTATATTAGAACATTACTCAAAGACGGCTTTGAACAGATGGGTTTTTATCTGAGCTTTTGCAAACATTAATTACATAACTAATTAAGACATATTAAGGATATTGAACCCTGTTTTATTTTTTACATTTTTTTTTTTACAAATATATAAAGCATCTAGTGTTCTCTGCCAGCTCTGCTCATGTAGAGGCTTTATTTGTTTCATCATTTACTTTGCAAAGTAGCTCAAAGTCAGACAACATCTGAATGCAGTTGGTTTCAATGGATATTATTTGGGGGTAGAGCGCATTAAATACAAATGCACACCACACTTTTCAGATTGCTTTATCTTTCCCCTTCCATTTCACAGTTACTCCCTACTTTCTGTTTGTCTATCACATAAAATCAGAATAAAGCAGAATTAAACCTGTACTTGTAATGTTAATGGCATGAATACTTTTGCAAGGTGCTGAATGTAAGCTGGGGAGTTCAAATTTAACAGCTGCAAAACTTCAGAATGTTAGTACCACCTCCCATCATCTGCTGTTAACCCCTGATAGGACATTAAAATAAAATAACAGGACAAGAACACTAAACAGCAAGGGTTAACAAGGAGTTTGTTTTGTAATAAAATGTACTAAATATTTTTTTTGTTTTACTGTGCAGATTTTACAAATTGAAATGTATACAATAATTTGTTTGCTTTATCACCCAAAGATATAAAGATTAAAAATTAAAAGTCGTGAATTGGGAAAAGCTTTCAGTGATAGTGAAAACGATGTGTGCAGACCTGTGTAAGCCCAGACTGAGCCACTTCATATTCCTGTTCAGCCAGCGCCACCTGACTCTGGATGCAGTCTCTGGCTGCAGCAAACAGTTTCCTCTTTGTCTTCTGCACCTCCTCATGAACAGCGACATAATCCAGCTGAGCAAAAGTGAGGAGCCTCCTCACCTCAATCAGTTTGTCTCGGAGGTGCTCCACAACCTGCAACATAGGTTCCTTAAGGGCTAGAAGCTCCTGGATCAACCCTTCCTTCTGCCTCTCCAGATCTGACACTTGCTGGATCCAGTACTCAAAAAGTTGCCCCAGAGCTTTCATGCCCATCTGGTCCATCTTTAATGTATTGAGCAGTGCAGGTTCATACAGGGTTGTTTCAGAGTTAGTCTGTACATCAGGTTTTGAAATATCCTCATTGTGTAATTCCTCAAGGGATTTTGAATTATTACCATCTTCCAATTTCTGTTTTCTGTTCATGACAAAACTGAAGCAGAAAACAACTTAACAGTCATTAATCAAGAAATAGACAATATTAAATCATGGCAGCGTGTTTTAAATAATCCAATCACTCTCTAAAAAGGCAATCTAAAATAATTAATGATTCTAACTGCCACTGCTTCCATCCCAACAACGACTCTCTACTCATCAAATCACATAGATGATTAACAACTCAAATTAAGTATGCTCTACTCACTGTTTTGGAGATGACACCCCCACTGTTTCAGAATCTTTGAGACAAGTTTGGTGTTAAGCTCTAAGTAGTTCTTTGCTCTCTGTGTGTCTCTAGAAAAACGCAGGATCACTTCGTGTTTATTAATAACACAGAAGGCATGGAGCAGAAACTCTATCTAGGACTCTCTCATAGGATCACAAACCGTGTCAGTGCTGGGAGCAGACTATGTTTTGACCGGCCTGTGTGGCATCGAAGTCTATATTTATACACATCCACAGCTTGTTTTTTTATGTGTTCAGCTTGAAAGGGATATCGTGGTAAAAAACTAATTTCATCTGTTTTTAAACATAAATCATGCAGGCATGTAAAACATTGGAACGTCAGCAGGGCAATGAAACCATTGTCACTCTGCGTGTAAAACTCGCATGATTAATCAACACATTTGTTTCAGCAGTTTTGCCTGCCTATCAAGCTGTCCAAATGGAAATACGCACTAACTGAGACACAAAAGATAATTTCATCAAGATATGAGCAGAATAAAAGGAATATTGTAGTCTTATAAACTTTAAGTTAAAAATCCAAAGTATTGCTAAACTGTTTACTGCCTAATAATACTTTTTCACATTTTGGATCTCTTTGGAAAAGATCTTATTACAGTTTACCACAAACCCCACAGGGTTTGTGGTAAACTGTGGTAAAGAACATAGTCTCATCGTGAGACCAAACCTGATTTGTCTTTGGCCAAGAAACAAAACTTGATGTGAGAGAAAAGTCACACTATGCTTTACCCACCACAAAACATGGTAGCAGAGGCATCACGATAGTGGGGGGCCTTTTTCCTTAAAATTCCCTCAAATTTATAATAACAAATAAATAAATAACTGGAACAATTCAAGGTGTAAGAATACTTAAGACACCGCATTAGCAAAATATAACACTATTTGAAAGATTTTCTGAATAAGTAGAGATTAAAGCAGTTTATTTAAAAAAGTTACATTCTTTTAATAGCGTCCAATTCCCTTTTATTTTTTGTTATTTTAATTTATTTTCAAATACATTTGGATTATCTGGATTATCTGGATCACAGTACAGCCCAGTTAAGTGTTAAACTGTTAGTAGCAAATAAAAATAACGTCAAATTAATTTCAAATATTCACATATTTTAAAGGTACTTATTTAGTTTTGCGACATGGATGATGTAAGAAGAAAAAAAACACATTTTGAAACATAACTGTGATGCTACATTTCAACACTTTCATGGGGCAGTTTTTCATATTGACCACTAGATGTCGTCAGTGCGCCGACCGCGGTCGCTCTCCTACCTGAGTCCTGCCTCTCCAGGTGGGACTACCAGCTCGGCGGTATTTTCTTCAGTCCCCTCCTCTCTACTTTGGCTCATTGGAGAGTCCGCAGACAGACAGTCAAAGAAGCAGCTCATGACAGCAGAGCAAGCTCTTCGGTTTTCCTTTAACAGAGTGGAGTTGGGTAATTCCGGTTTACAGTTTTGTATATCGCACTCAAGCTTTCACGGAAATGGTTCACCTAAAGTTTTCTGTCGGACAGTAAGAAGAAAGTTTGGAGTTAGAGAAGAAATGAAGCCCCAGAGAGACTCTTCAAATGAAGAGTGAACCAACCCATCCGGATCTTTAAAAGTTTCGCAAAGGTAAGACTCTTCTATTTCTACCGTTTTTTTAACGCAAAATTTGTTTGGTTTGAGCTATATAAAAAGTCGCGCATTAAAGTTTACTTTTTCATCATTAATAATCATAAATAAATTTCAGATTTTATTATTGGCTTTATTAAAGCCTAATGTTTGTCTGCCGCAGGATTTCTTTTTAAACTAAAGAGAAGCCTTCGTGTTGAGGCCAATGTGCTACTTGGAAATCAAATAAAGTGCATTGCTTTGAAGGGTCCAACAGAGGTAATTTAAAACCTCTGACAATAAAGCTATTGTCTCCTTTCTCTAACCCAGATGGAAATTCTTTCTACACGATTCTCTCGCACTTGCTTTTGATTATTGCCCTTGCATATGCATGGCTTGCTGGTGATGAAGCATCCATCTTATATGGGACCTCTTCAGACAAGGTCTCTCCTCCTTTCTGTCTGGTCTGATACATCTCCTGAATGCTGGAAAAGACCAAAGCTCTGGATCGCAGCTATTCTTCTGTAGATTAGTGACGGGTACAAGGTATTTTTTAGTCAAAATTTCATGGTTTCTTTTTGAGTAGGTGAGGCCAAGATTAAACATTTTCTATTTAGAAAGGGTGTGTCATCTACTGGTGCTTCTTCTTTACCATGACTGCCATGCCAAGGCTTGCACCCAAGGAAATTACAGTTGTGGTATGTAAGCATAGAGCAAAGATTCAGCTGTAGATCCAGGTAGGCCTAGATGATTGAGGATAAAACATAGAGATGCACCAACAAGGCTTTTCCCGGTTGATACCAGTGTCCAATAGTTTGCAGTCTGACCTGCTGATTCAAATTTTTGTATTTCAAGGCCAATCACATAAGTCAAAATGGGCAGCAGATAAAAAAAAAAGATGTAGTAGTTTAGAATCTAGCAGACAGTAAATGATTTATGAGAATATTGGTGGCTACACATCAAAGTATGCAACCTAGAAATTAGATATTGGGCATCATTTTTTATAGTAAATGTATTTCTAATGGTGTTACTAATCTAAATAATCTAAACATACAATGACATCTAAATATCAATCCATAGGTTAAGCTGCAACACTCATGGAGACACAAGATTATTAATATTTTCAAATTGAAAGACAGTAAAACTATTTTTTCACAAAAAAATGCAGACATATTTCTAAAATTCTCAGTGTTCATTAAGGCACTGTTGGAAGCATACTACAAGTGTGAAAAGAACACAATTTCAGCATAAACAAGTCACGGCCAGGTTCTTCTGATTTCTGACTGAGAAGTTATGCAAGGCTCATTTTCAAAAAAGCTTAAGAAAGACCCTGAATTATCAGTTGAAGTAGTTTCAAACAATAAATAATCCACTCAGCCAGAAATGCACCTATGCACATTTTCTGCACAAGACTCCACTGCTGAAAACCCCCCAACATTTTCTAAGTTTGTGCTATAGGGTCTATGCAGAAGATTTGAACAATCCAGTGAAGTACTGGGAGAGTGCAATTTAGTCAGATTAGCCCAAAACCTAACTCTTTCGATCCCCTTGCTCACATTATATTTGGAGGAGAAATTACTCTCTAGGCTACATTACACCCAAAACGCCATACCAACAGTGAATTTTGGAAATGAAAGCATTATAGTTTGGGACTGTTTTGCAGCATGCAGTATTTATATATTTTATATAGTTTATAGAACACTGAAGGTCTCAATACTTACTTACCCCAATGTATGTTCCTATTTTTTTAATCTAATTTATGTATATTCAAATTTGATGCAGTTTATTGGCCAAAGAATTAATGAGTAGATGAAAATCAATTAAAAAGTGTCTGAATCCGAATGTGATTGGTGCATTTACTTAAAACAAAGCAAAACAACTATGTATTGTGATTTATTGTTTTCTTACGAAAAAGAAGTCAGGTTTAGGCTGAGTTGCTCAGTGGAGGAAATGTCAAAGCAGCTGGTTCAGACAAGACAACAGGAGGAACAATCAGTACTGTAAGAGCCACATGACTGAGTGATCTGTGTGTGTGTCAGTGTGGAAACGGCGGCTCATGAGTGGGGAAACAGTGTGTTGTTAATTAGAGGACTGAGTAAATTATCAGTAAACCCTTATCAGCACCTAAGAAAAATGTATGGACTCCATTTTGAAAATGAAGAGAGCATTAGAGGTCTGTGTTAATGCAAATTGGCTTGGCTCCACACTTTCCTTCAGTCTGAGATGCTTTATTTTCTTCAGTATAATCATCTATGTTTGACTTCTGGCCACTTTTCTGCCTCTCATACTGAGAAAGCTTCACATTTCAGCCCAACACCCAGCAGAAACACAGCGATGCCAGGTTGTATTTTTAAACTCCTTTCCTGTCCAGCTGTGTTTGCCCTCTTGGTGACTCTGGTCAGTGCTCTTCCACATCAGTTTCTGTTTTTCAGGAGTGACCAGGCAGTTCAGGGGTCTATTAGTCTGCAGTCCTAACTTGGACTCCTAGCAACCCTTGGAAAAAAGGCAAACAAGACACGACAACAATTATCGTGTTGGGCTTCATCTCTAAATGCTGCAAAACAAGGTTTAAAGCAAAATGAACTAGTATGAAGACAGTAGCTTTGTGCTCAAAGCCTCAATGCCTTTTCTGTCGCTTAAAAGAAGCTATTTAGCAGTATGAAAATATTTCTTGCTGCAAAAAGCCATTCATGGCTTGAAAATTGAATTATTTTTATACTGTCATTATGGCCTGTGTTTTATAATAAAGCTTGCAAGCTATATGCAGTGCTTGTAAAGCAGTCAACTGGTGACTGGCCACTGAAGCAGATATCACGACTAAACTAAAATCAGCATTTTATGCTCCATTAAAATCGTGACAACAAGCCGATTTGTATTACATAATGCACAATTAAGAATTGTAAGTAGGGATGCACTGATAATGATATCGTGGGCCGTTACCGTTCTAATGTACTTGTTATCAGTATCGGTTAGTTAAACGATACCTTAACTTTACCAATACTTAAAATGTGGAAACTCTGCAATAATTTCACAGAAAATTTTAATTCTTCACTTGAAATTTTAGTTTTGTGGTCATTTTTATTCATATCTATCCATCTGCAATTTACATTCATTGTTAGTTCGATTTTATATATAGACTTAAGCAAAATGTAAAATAATTAACTGTAGATCTAAGACATTTTATATATCACAGAACAAATATACCTGTCTGCCATTCTGATTTTTCAACAGCACTGGTTCCCACTCCTGTCCCCCACTGTCCTAGGTGTTTTACGTGTTTCCCTTCTGCCACCCACCTATAGCTTAAGTGATTGGGTAATAAAAAGGTTTCTGCAGCACAGAATGGCAAACTGAGGAGTTAATTTAATCTCCTTGCTGGTACTTAATGCTTTAGATGCATCTAAAACATGAAACCTGACATCATTATTAGTCACATTTTCTTCTTGTATAGAACCTCAAGTCACTGCTCAATGGGTGTCTTTTTTTAACTGGAGTTTTTAAAACATTACATTAGAGTGAATACCATTTCTTAAGGTTAATCCTATCCCCCTCAGCAATGGGGCGCTCCTTTAGGAAGCTGTTGCATAATCAGCCCTCAGCATTTCCTAATAATTAGTCACGCGTGAATCAATATCCCAGCATTTGCTGAGTAAACAGTTAAAAGTCCCACAACAGATGTTTTTATTTATTTATTAGAACTGTATAGTTTAGGTATTCCAAAGTTATCTTTTATTATCATTTATTAACACTGACGTATTAACAAAAACCTCTACAATATAATCAGCTGTTTTTTTTAACTGTATTTAGGTTTTTGATATTGTAGTGCCAATACACTGCCAACAAATATATGCTATAAAAGTTGTTCCAAATTTGCCTATGTTAAATGTTGTTTCCTAAATATACTTGAGGCGTACGTGTTTTTATCTCAAGTAGTTTTCAATAAGGCAACAGAACAGAATACCTTAATTTAAACTTTACAGTGGTGTTTTGTTATACATTAATTTAACAAATAATAAACGTTGTTTTTTTTTTTATTTAAACATGTGGTTTGTGAGAAGAACCGAAAAGGAAACTTAAAAAACAAATCAGTTTGCATCAAGCCCCAAAATATAATGCTGGTGATGGTAATATTTTTTTCAAATTGAAAAACTTTTTTTGTTGGTATTCTATATGGTAAACTTTTGTCATTTGACTTATTTTAATTGGGGAAATATTTAAAGGGTTGAATGTATTTGTAAGTGTTATTCCCACTAAGGTTTTAAGAGTAAAAGTAGGGTTGAGGGCTAGGATAAAGGGGTGAAGTTGGGGTCAACAGTCGAGTTTTGAGTCGGGTTTGTTTAGTTTCTTGACCCAATTGTTTTTCTCTTTTTTTAGGCAACCTGAAATAATCCTAGAAAGTCTAAAATGTGTTTCTTGTAACTGGGAAAAAATAGTATATTTCAGCCAGCTGACCAGCAGTAAACTGACTGGTAGTTGTCATCTTCCTACTCTGGGGCTTTCATTGGCTTGTCATTAGAATTGCTTGGAAACCATAGGAAGAGTTAGACCAGAAGTGTTAGTGTTTTTGTTTTTGCTTTTAAACCTTATTGCAACTTTAATGCTGGAAGCCTAATTAACAGATTAGATGATAATAGATTAGTTTTTATAATCTTATAAATTAAAAGACAGAAGTACAGAACATTGTTTTCTTCGAATCTTGTTTCTCTCTCTGTGGAAATACGCAACTGCATATTATATTATCTCTAAATGACTCCCATGTGCCAGCTATTATCCATTTTCTTCCATGTGGCTAAGTGTGGCAGGGAGAGGATGAGGAGCTGATGAGGGTTGGATGACTTGTGTGTGTGTGTGCGTGTGGGTGTGTGTGTGTGTGTGTTGGGGAGGGTGAAAGCTGATTTGGAGAGAAGAGTTCTTCAGACGGTAATTATCAATCTCTCAGGAATGCAGCTGCTGCTCTTACCAGACAAGCTGCTGCATGGATACAACAGCTTCACAAGCTTCCCTGTCACAGGTCCTCCTTCTCAAGCATGCGCTTACAGAAGGCGTACAAACTGAGAAAACCTCCCAGATTATTTTGGGGTGTTATTTGTGTCGTTATTGCCCAGCAATGTTTTTGTTGTTCTTGTTACCTACGTGGTTGTTTTCTTAAGTCGTATCCGCCCTCCACAAAACATAGAGAAGACATTATGTCAGAGAGTTTTTTTATTTATTTTTTTACTTCCTGGTCATGCTGATGTGCAGCAAAGGAAGCATATGGTTGAAAACTTTTGGCTCATAAAATGAACACACGAGCTCCTTCTCACTGTTGAGCATTTCCAGTTTTTTCCTTTTATAGCAAAGCCAGTCGTTCATCATTGTGTCCGTGCTGTACGCTGAGCTCTGACAGATCAGTTCAGGTGAGGTTACTTAAGTTTGTTCTTGAGTAGCAATGCTCTCCTTTGTTTGATAATGCCCAGAGAAGACGGCCAACGCCCTGAATGATGCCTGCAGGTGCTTCACTGTAACACCAGTTTTGCTCAACACTTGCTATTTAGCAACAGTCGTAAAAGTTGAAAACTGTTGTTTTCCACTCCGAGTGTTGATTATTACTTTTATTTTTTTTGCTAATTGCTAAAACCGGAGCTTCACCAAAGTTAATTCTAAACATCCTTCTTTCTTCCTAAAGGGAAATAAAAGCCTTCCTATCTGTCATTTAGGAGGCCGTGCCATGTGAAACCAGCAGCTCAGGTGTAGATGTGAATGGCCTCATGGATAAACTGAGCCAGTCCTAACACAAACAAAGGTGGCTGTCTGTATCACCACCACGCCCTCTTGCCTTATCCCCATGAGGTAGCACAGTCTGCTAGTCAGGCGGCTTCCCTGTGTGACTCACTGCGATTGCATTTACATTTCCTACAGCCCCCTCCTTGTCCCGCAAGCCACTCGCTACCTGTGAGATTCCTATTGCTCCCGTTTGCCAGAGCCGAAGGGATTCCGAGAAACTTGGCCTCAACTGGATCAAAAACAACTGGAGTTTCTGTTATTTAAGACGTTGTAAAGAGGAACATAAAAACTGTCGGGAACATTTTATTTCTCATTTTCATTTGTATATACACTGTTTTTACGAAAGGAGGAAGATGACAGAGAACATTCCCCTGTTACATCAGAATCTGTGACCCTAGCGTTTCTGAGCATTCTGTGACCCAGAGTCCTTTCCCTAATCATAATTTCCTGGCCTGCTAAAGCTAAATATGCCTAAACCTAAGCTCAGCGAAACAGTGTCCCCTAGGGCCACAGATTCTGATGGGTCACAGATTTTGGTGTAACACCCCCTTCCACACGCTATCTTCAACGTTAACACAACATTCTCGGAGCGGCAGCTCCAATGAGCCCAGCGTGAGGCGCGCGGCTTCAGGTGGCTCTAGTCCCCAAGCTGATCGAATTACATGTTCTGCCTGGCCTCCGGATTCGGGGGAATCCGTAAACACCGGCCCCTCGCTGCGTGTGCAAGCCCAGCTTGAGGAACCCGTTTCCCACATCAGTCCAAGATTCGCCCGCCGAGTCACCAACTACAATGCTGAGCGGCTGTCCATTTGTCTGCGGTTAGTAAATGTATATGTGAGCAGCGTGGGACGTGCTTTGAGGGAGCCCTTTCCAGGCCGGGGTCTGTGTTTACTCCTCCATAGATACTGTCCGGGTGCGGGAGCTGTTCATGGCTCACTTTTTGGTGGAGAGAGCGGGGCCTTTTGCAGCCACAACGGCTCTTTTATAAGCCACTAACAAACCTCTTAAGAGCTTTCCTGTCTAAATTGTTTAACCTCTTTATTAATATTTTTTTATTCATGTGTCTGTATAGAAAAAAGCTGGTTTCATGTAGCTCAGGGTGTTTAGCCACAGTGTTTATCAGTATTTTCTCATTGTTGTGCTGATGCCGTGACTTTGTGTCAGTCACCGCTACAGTATTGTTGCATCTTCAGCGTCCCAGACTTTTTTTTTCCCAAGAAGGCATTTCTCAATTGGGTAAAATAACTAGGTATATACTGATTTGCACAGGTGATAGCTGATTGCTGTTGACGATATTCTGCTTTTGTGCTCGGGGAGCGAGGGAGGAAGGGCTTTGGATAGATGTGGGTGGTAATCAAAATGTAGGGGTGTTGCTGGGAGGACTCAGGCGTTCAGAGCTCAACATGGCAGCGGTGAGAATTTTAAAAGATTAGTCAAGCATACATATAGTAATCTAAGAAACACTTTAGGCATGTTTTTAAGGAGGGAATGGCATAAGAATGTGATGAAAAGCTTTAAAAAGTGGATTTTTCATGCCAACCCTCCTTTAAATAATTTAAGAACAAATTAGAAATGGAGAACATTTAATAATAAATATCATACTGATATTTAAACACGGTGGTGGTAGTGTGATGGTGTGGAGCTGGTTTAAAACTTTGGGATGATAGTTCATAATACCAGGAACCATGAAGTCTGCTCTCTTCCAGAAAATCCAGATGAGAATCTCCCCCGAACTCTTGATAACCTTAAGCTCAAGCACAGTTGGGTCTAGCACCAGGACAGTGATACAAAGCCTACCAGCAAGTCAACCACTGAATAGCTTCAAAAACCATAATTGATATTGGAGTGGTCTAATCACTGGACTTAAATCTGACAGAGAGCCAAAAGGGTCACTCAAAATGATTTTTAAAGGTAGATGGCAGTAGTTGCTGCTAGACGTATAGAACCCAGTAGTATTTACTTATTATATAATAGCGAGGCTAGTTTGGATTGCGTTTTACCCTGAATAAATGAAATATTCTGAAAACTGCATTTTATTAAAAAAAATAGTCTGATTCAAAACAGATCAATGTGACAAAAAAGCAAAAACAGAAGACGGGGTGCATAAACCATTTAACAGCAAAGCAAATGTATTATTATATTTTCATTTTTAATTTAATGATCATGGCTTGAAGCAAATTAAAACAACAAATTCATTATCTCTGGAAAATGGAAGACAGAAGCCCAGTTAAAAGATTTAAATAACAGCAATGTTATGCGATTGCCCAGACAAATCATGGTTAAGACTGCTGACTTGACAGTTGTTTTGCCGATATCCACAAGCAAGGAAAGCAGCAAAAAAATGGTATCGTTAGAGGTCGGCTGTGCAGTGTGTGCTGTATCTATGCATATTAAGAGAAAGTCGGGCAAAAGAAAATAGATATTTAAAATAAGTGCTGAAATATATATACCTTTGAGAGGGATTTAAAGTAAACACCAAACACAGATTAAAAATCTCTATGCAACTGGTTTAGAGAATCTATGTGGTAATGTCTGGAGGAAGATGAGGGCAGTCATGGAATCAAACCACAGAAACTATTGGCCTTGTGTATTATTCCAATTTTCTGAGGAACTAAATTTCGGCTTTTCGTTTGCCGAAATATATATAGATATGAATTTCACTTATTCTTTTGAAATGGCGGAAAAAAGCCTACATCAAATATTCTAATTGATTCAGATCCACCACTGATTGTCTTGGTTATTTTAGACATCAAACCCCTGGGTTTTCCTGTCAGTCTATTCACAATTATTTCAGTGCTGGACAGATCTCTTTGGGATATACCTGAATTAACTCATTTATGATTCCAGCAGTGATTTGCTTCAGGCAAAGCAGGTGTCACTTCTTTACTTCTCTTAAACTTTACTTTCTTGGCCAAAGGGGAGAGGAGATGTAAAATTGCTCTGGAATTCGTGTCCTCAAGCTGCAGAGCATATAGATGTCAGACGTGCTCGATCAATACATGGATACAATGAGCCTTGGTCTCATGCGAGTGCAAAGACTATTTTGCTGTTGCAGTTTGCATTGTGTGCAGCCAGAGTCGATGCTGCAGGTATTGACACAGCGGGTTGAGGTTTTTGTGGTTCAGAGGTATCTCCTGTCTAAGAGTAAGGGCTAAATCAACAGCAGGCTGGGAGGCATGTGTGCCTCTGCAACACCGGGGTCAGCCTATGAAACCCACAAAAATTCTGCTCTGATGTAGAATTAATGAGGGGACAGTGCATGTTTGTTGTAAAGATCATACATTTGTGTTTTTAGTTTGTCTATAAACGTTTGTAAACTGAGCCTTGGGTGAAGTTCTTTCTGGTGCCACCATGTAGCTCCATAATTAGGATGTAGATGCAGTTTTTTTGTGGAAAAAAAAAATCGGTTTAAGCTTTTTCTTTATATGAAAACCATGACAATTATTATTGAACTGAATTCTAAAAAACGACAACAAAAAAACAAAACGTCAGATTCTCATAAATTAAACCTTGGTGCCTCACCCTTGTGGATTTGTTTAAAAATCTTGAAATGTACTGATAGCTTTGTGTAGCCACATCATTGGTAGTGTGACTCAACGGTTTCAAGACCAGACTATACAGGTACCGGTCCTCTGGGTGGTCTCTGCCACAACCCGGAGCTCCTCACATTGATCTCATCCTTCTGTTAGTAACACAAGGAGTTGTTGGACTTTCAGCCGCCTGTGGGCTCAAAGGAAATAAAGCGGACCATTTTTGTTTTGTTTTTTTCTTTCCCTGAGAAAGCTGTCTGATTATTGGCCAGTGTAGCAAATACTGATGCATGGTTGTTAGTCATACTTAAATAACTGTAATTTGGAGCAGGAGAAACACACAGCTCAGAAAGGGATGGTACATTTCCTCAGAGGACATCGATGCTCTTTGCTGTTTGTGGGGTTAAGAAAATACATTTGTTCGAAGCTTTAAGATGTTTTCATGATCATCTTCTTATGTAAATTTAGATACGAACTTTAAAAAAAACAAACATTTAAATATAATGTTGTTGGGATAGGCTCAGTGGTAGAGTTGTCAGCCTGCGGCCTGGAAATTGCGGGTTCAAGTCCTGTTCTTGGGCAAGACATTTCACCTAACTTGTCTACTGGTGTGCCAGAGGTGCTGATGGCACGAAATGGCAGTTTCGCTTCTCAGTCCACCTCAGAGCAGCTGTGGCTATCAATGTAATCACAGCTCGCTTTTTCCACCAGTGTTTGAATGTGAGAGTGAAGGAATAATTGAGTTGTAAAGTGCTTTGAGTGTCTCAAAACGCGGCATATAAATCCAAGCCATTATTAGTATTATTATTATTATTAAAAGTAGCGCTTTGTCTGAGTTTCCAAAGAGCTTCCCTTGGGCAATTTTGCCTCCCTTGGAATGATTCTGGGCAGACCCTAGACTTTATTTCAATACGATTGAAATTTGAGACATCAGCTCAGATACAGTTTAGAAATTGTTAGGTAAATTTATATACATGCAGAACCTTACAAAATCGATACAAGAGAATTAAAGAATTCATTTTCAGATACATTAGCTATCCGTCTCATTAAGCAAAAGTTTTTGAGCAAGTATTCATTGGTGTGGTTGCTTGAAATATACACATTATATCTAGACGGAGATAATAGAACACAATCAACGGCAAAATTTATGGTTATTGTATCCTGTCTTATGTAAAGATCTAGATCACTTTATATTTCAGATCTACAACAATTTACAGATCCCCTCTCTACTACTTAGCTTGTTAGAATTGGAATGTAATGAATTTAGTTTACTGTTGACAGGGTGTAAATAATTTCCCAATAGTAAAACCCATATAGTATTTTGCTCCTAAAAATACCTGTTCAAATGTAATTTTACCAAAGCAAAACCTCCCAGTTATATATTTATTTTTTGTGTATTATTTTTTTACAATATTATTACTATTTTTATGTATTATTTTTATTGTTCTGTTACCAAAGTATTTTTATGATTTCTTTTTATTCAAACTTTTATTTTTATCTGTCTGCTGAGAGTTTAACTGGTTTTGTAGGCTTGATTTTTCTTTAAAGTGTTTTATTTATTTTTCTATTTTTATCATGTAAAGCACATTGAGTTGATTTCATCATGAAAAGAGCTCTGTAAATAAATTTTGATTGATTGATTAATAGTCCCAGGAGACAAAAGTAAACTCTACATGTTTCTATTGGTAGGACAGGATAGCAGCCTGGTATAAGAAACATGTCTTTGCAGTTAATGACCCCACTCTTTGCTGTAGATCTCTAACAATATGTAGAGAAGTTAATCTCCAGTTTCATAAGTCACTGTGTCTAGCGACAAGATAAACTTTAGTCTTTGTCCAGCCTTGTTTATCACAGTTTCAGTTTTTAAA
Organism: Apricaphanius iberus; assembly: GCA_028564705.1. NCBI lineage: Eukaryota > Metazoa > Chordata > Actinopteri > Cyprinodontiformes > Aphaniidae > Apricaphanius > Apricaphanius iberus. The sequence continues at coordinate 812,802 of JAPXFQ010002501.1, read as the reverse complement.
GCATTTAATTACTCATATGATTGAAATGGTGTGTCTTTACCAATTTTTAGGGGTTAACTTTCCACAATTTTTTAATGATGCTGCTGCAATATGAGATGAATTTATTTGATGGCTTTTCACTGTTGACCAGGGGTGCCAAGAAGGATTGAGGGAGCTTCTAGCTGGCCACGAATAAACATATATAATATGCTTTCATCACTGTTATTACACCTCTGTGTATATGTTGAACTGATCCAAAGAACAGGATGCAGGTTTCTGTGGTTTGATTTCATGTCACGTCGTGTGGCAACAGTGATTTGCCAGACTGAATATGTCTGGTTATATTAGTCATGCATTCATTAAAAGGTGTTTCTCCTGCATGAGAGAAGCTAGAAACTTTAAATGGCTCTTAGAATTCATAATGCATTAACCATTACTCAACTTCTTTCTATCTTTTGTTCGACAAATACCAATTTCTGCCATCTTAAACCTGGTTATTTCATATAGCCTGTACCTTTGGTGACTAGTTTCAAGCAAAGTGCAAAGCTTGGATAAATCAAGTGTAAGATCCCCAAGAGCAATGCTAGGAAATCCATCTGAGAGTACATAGAAAGGTGAGGGGTGGGTGGAGGAAGGAAGCAAAGGGAGCTGGATGAGATCACTGAACTTGTAAGTAAAAACAGGACGGTATTTCAGTGAAACAAGAAACAGAAAATGCACAGAAATCTGAATGCACACTGTTCAATAGGATGAGTTCGCTGCAAACTGTTATATACTCTTTGTTTTTCTCTCTTTAAAAAAAAAAAATCTTCATAGTGTCCCGTTTGTGTCTGTGTGAAAGTGCAATGAGCTTACGGGTGCGGCTTTGTGAGTTATGACTCCATGTTGTGGAATGAAGGGAGCGGTGCCAGTTCTTTCTTTTGCAGGACGGCGGAGTTTGGTTTAGAGGAGAAGGGGGGGGGGGGGGTCTATGCTGGTTGCAGTACAATTGCCAAGAGACGTTCAAGATCAGAGACACAAGACGTGTCTCAATTATTATTTTTTCATCTTTTATGGATTAGGACTGATACTTGAAACTGGCAAACTGCACCTGAACTGATTTAAACTGATCAATCTAAATTTCTGCTCTGGTTCTTAATGTATCTAATAACCCTGTTTTTCTGTTCTTCAGTACGTAACGCCATTGTGAGGCGGCATGTCAAATCGTGATTCGCTGGGAGTTGGGGACCTGCTTCCCCAAGATGTGATCCATGTCTTTGCCCAGGAGAAGCACACCAAAAGGGGCCGCAAGAAACGTAGTCGCACTTTGGGTCGAGCTTTTGGCTGGTTCAAGAGAAAGAAGAGGAAGAACGGCAGCAGTAATGGGCAGAACCACGGTATTGTCCCTGCGCTGGACCTGGCTCTCGATGGACACCGACCAGGGCATCACGGTGGACACAAGGGAGGACAGAAGTCAGGGAAGCTGACTCATCAACATGGAAACAGTCACGGTAAGTCCTCACAGCACACAGTTTAAGTCTGTTCATCTTAATTTATCATTGTATCAAGATGCAATTAATTAATCAAGTAGTGATTTACATAGAAAGAAAGAAGGAGCTACTGACTTAAAAAAAAATTCTGCTGGACAAGTCCTGACTATATTTGGATGGTCACATACTAACAATCACACACTCTTTGCTGCAGTGATTCCGTTAGAAACAGCTTTTTAGGTGTGCCATATAAATATTATTGAAATTAGGTCATTTCCACCGTTCCACAGTTTGCTTTAACAGATATGTCTCTCCATGTATCAAAAACAGCTTAGAACAAAACATTCAAGCAAACTAAAACTTATTAAAGCTGTAGCCTAACACAGGTGGCTCATATCAGCTTTCTGACATAAACAATCGTTATTTTTAGGTGTCACGCACGGTTGAGACAATGTGCTGGTTTCCCTATGTCGCATCAGATCAGCGACATTCCTATGCTAATTACCGAACTCTACAAAGTATAAAAATAACCACTGTTGGATATGTAGTGCTTTAAACAATTATTTGATTCCATTAAGGTCTAATATAATGGCACTCACCCTGTACATAGAGATGGATTTGAAAAGGTGTTAATTACATTGCTGCATTGTGCCTTTTCCGCTAACTGGAAGTTGTACCGGAAGTTAAACAGGGCAGGATTATCATAGGTTCTATAAGATCAGCGATTGGTCAGCTTTTCCCTGGGGACTATGGGAAATGTAGTAACAATGTGTTTCAAAGTATTGTATTCAAAATTTTTTAAATGGTCTATGATGGATGGTCTATGCAAATGCTTTACATTTACTATTCCTCCTTGTTAACAAGTTGTATTAATTTCTGAGTGGAGGAATCTGTTCTTATCCTTTTTATTAAGCAATTTCCTCATCAGGTATATCGTTAAAGTTAAAGTGTTTTTTTCTTTTTCTTTTAGTCTCAAACAATATTTTATGTTGACTAGTACATTATTCTCCAACCATGGTTCTCAAGGCAGACTGCCCTGCATGTCCTTGCTTTAACACATCTGCTTCAGATAATTTCAATTCAGCAAAAGCCTGTTAATTAGTCGTCAATTATAATCATGTCTCCTGAAGCAGGGAAACATCGAAAACATGCAGGTCAGTCATCTTTAACAAGTAATGTTGAAAAAGACTGACTTCGTAACGCACTAATCAATCAACAAGTTAAAATAAACTTCTTTTTTAATTCTTAAAGGTATGAAAACTAAATTCCCTCTTTTTTGGTCTGTAAAATGGGACATTGTTGCACTTTGTTAAAGTTCAGATACATATGCTATGATAAAAGAATTAGGATGATTTTTGGAATTGTTTCATTTTCTGTGGGATTGGAAGCTGCAACCTCCATTACATATCCAGCCATGGGTTTTTTTTTGTAAGATCAACTGTTTCATTTACTTACCCTTTTAAAACAAACACCTATAAGGTTATATTTGCCATAGTCCTCATATAACCGTATCAGATTTGGCCAAAACTGGAATCGACTGGCCAGAAAGCAAAGATAAACCAGATGACCTAACAAACATTGAAATGTACAGATCTTATTAAGATATTTAGGTAAAAATGCTCAACTTAATTAATAAGCAACTCTATTAAGTGTATGGGAATCTTGAAAATGGGATGGAGAAGCAATCTTCTACTGATGCTCTTTAGAACTTGTGGCAGAGGTTAAATTGAAGTTGTGTCTACAGAAGATGCAGCGTTTCAGATCAAAGTCCTTACCAATGACACTGTTGTCTCTCTTGTATGTAATTCCACACCAGCCATCTCAATTCCTGCAGGATTCACACTGCAGTTGGATGAGATAAAACTGATGTCTGAGTTTTTGCAGTGCGCAGCCCTCTTGCAGCTTGAGTTTGTCTTTTCATTTCATCTTTTGCTAATTTCTCTGAGCATTTCATGGTCAAACTTTTGGAAGGCCCCACACCTACATTCCAAGAAATCGTTTTATTGTACAATCACAGGCTCTAAAGTCTTTTGGTGTGCAAGAGGCCTTTTCTGTCTGGCTTTAAGTACCTGGGGGTGCTAACACTTATTGCTTTCTGCTGTAAGTTTTTTAAAATGTATTTGCTTTTTATTCCAATCTTATTTTTATAACTTGTTTTGCTGCTTTAATTTTTTATTTTTGTCTCTTTACTATTATTTTATTGTGAAACATTTTCTTATATCTATCTATATTCTCGCCTTTTATTAAGAAATACTTTGGTCAACTTTTGGCTGATCAAAGTTTATATAGATAGTTGATTGAAATATAACATTTTTTCAATTCCTTTATGTTGCCCATAAACACAGTGATTTCAGTCTCAGTGGAACTTGTCCCGTTAACCTCTTGTTTGCCACGGTTACCCAAGGAACACCCCGTATCAGCTGGCATAAGTCTCTGCAGATTAGTTACTGGGGACTTTGCATTGACTGTTTATGGTAGAAGTTGGCGTGTAGGAGCATCCAGAATCTCCTGATCTTATTTCTAGGGAGAGTGTGATTTATAAAGCAGAAATTATGTGTAGTTGTGTGCACTCAAAGTTCGATATATCAAAAATGTTCTTTGTTATTTTTTATTGTTTTTTTACTCAGGATAAGTGTGGGTTTAGTAAGGATTCTATGCAAAGTTTTATAATGCCATTTCCCACTAGTATCAGCTTGGACCAAAAACATTTCTCTGTGACATCACTTAAAAGGAACACCGCCAGGCCAATCAGTGCCTACTAATACATAGGTAGGAGTGAGAGTGACATCACTTTAGAGAACCAATTAGGTGGGCATGTTTGGTCACCTCTGCCCACTTCAGACCAAGCCAGAGGAAGTCCAAAAAACATGGGTCGGCTCGGTGCAGAGAAAGATAGTGGAAAAGTACTAAACGGTGGCAGACCCCACCTGGTCTTGACAGACTGGCTTGTGGAAAAGGAGCATCAGTAAGACCCCTGCTCATTTTTAGCGTTCCTGACACTTACTGATAATTAGAAAATCAGGTGTGTTTAAAGTTTAGCACGTGGCTACCTTCCACCCTTTTGCAGAGTTTTACTTGGCTTCTGTTAAAATAATACATTTGCTACAAATATGACCCTTGAAAGAGAAGAAATTTGCAAGATTAAGTTTTTATATTTAAAATAAAAAGAAAATGATTCTGAAATTGTCTCCATTTATACATTAAAGCATTTGTCCTATACATTTTTACCTGAGTTTTACTTAAAAAGTGTATCAAAATCTGTTATTTCTATTCAATAAAGTAGAAAAGAAAGAAACTTTGATATCTGAGTATTTGACCTGCCCATCAAGAAAAATAAATTAATATCTATCTCTGGTCAATGAACTAGTGCATCTATCCAAATAATGATGTGTGGAATGTTGACCCCGGCCGGCAACAGTGTTTAAAATGCAAAATAAATGTTGTCTAAAAAGACCTGATCGCACTTCATTGCAGCCATAGGATGAGCACTTATTGATGACCAAAAGGCTCACTGATGCCTACATTGTCTTTTGAAACAAGCTGAACAAGGAATAAAGATGAAACTAGTTTATATAATGTACTTGCTAGCTCTCAGAGTATTTGTTCACTAGAAGGATGTTTGAACACAGACCTTTCCTCCCTCTTTTGGCCTGAAAGATAACTTTGTTTGCAGTACATAAGTCTCTGTTACTTAATTATTAACCTGAATTTACTGTTCCTTTAAAAGATGACGACAAGGTATATATCTTGTCAATATCTTGTATATTTTACCACAATGCTTGTGCCAAAATAACTGAGTAGACCCTCTAGACAAAGCAGACAGCACGACTAAGGTGTCTCCAAATAATAGAGATATGTGAACAAATAACCATCATCTTGTGAATAAAAGCCTGCTTTGAGAGAGCATATTTTAAAGACAAGTGTTCATAAATTACCAAGAAAGTTGCAGCAACATTTGGCTTTTCCCAGAGCTGCTCTTGGCCGATCATGTTGGAGCTTGTAGAGCTGCACTCATATATCAGCAGGTTTATCTGTGTCAGCACTGGTTCTCTTTGTGAGACCAATTTTCTTTCAGACCATTGCTACGTGAACTGTCAGTGTTAACTATAGTTTAATTAGCAGATTAATTGCTCCTTAATTCATAAGCGATGAAACACAAACACTTCCCTTTCAAGCAAAAACTACGTTTCCCATTGTTATTGAGGGTGCTAGGATTAAACAACATGTGGAGACGGTGTTTAGTTTCTCAGGGCTGTTTACTTGTGTTTGCCTGGCAGCACTTATGATCCTGGCTCGACTGCTTTACAGACAGAGGAGCCTCCGCTTGTTTATTTTGCTGCGTGTTCTCATAGTGGAAGCCCAGATCGAGGGAGGGGAGTGTGTTGGGGATTTCCATGTGATCCAAGACTCATTCAGTCTCAGATCCCCAAACGAAACCTACAGCACAGGAGAAATATGTAGACCGTTTTCTTTGGTTTTTGTTTTTTTTATTTTGTTTAGTCGTCTCTTTTGATATGGAATACATTGACGTCAAAGCTGACTAAAACATACATTTGTGGGCTCATTTACAGAGCTTGTGCACAGTTTTTTTCTTCTTCTGAAAAGCAAAGTTTTGTTTGAGAAAGCAAACTCTGAAATGAGATAAGGTCCTTTTTTTTTCTCTTTGCCAAGGTCATTTTAGAGGCTTACTCCCTCCCTGTACAGAGGTCACAATTCTTAAACTCATGTACTCAGTTGGATCATGCTTTTTAAAACTGAAAGATGATAAAAAAAACATTTATGCATATATATATATATATATATATAATGGCACCTACAGACAAGCTTTTTGAAATTGTGCATCATTTCCATGTTAAAGCAGCATGCCCCGGGAAACCAAGCTGCTTATTACCACATGGCTTGAAGTTTGAATGTTTGATTTATGTGCAATGTTGTCTGTTATTGAGCCTTTAGCAATGATCACTGAAGTAGCGGTGGCAACAAGCACCGCACAACGCTGTTGACGAGGACAGAAAAAGCCAAAATACAGAGCAGGAGGTTTATTACAGAAGCAAGTTCTGTTTTAGTGGAACATTTGCCCAGAAAACTCAGTCCCTCCAGCTGAGGCCTCCCAATCACTAAAAGCCTGGTATGAATGGCAAAGTGCCAGTTAATTAAAAGCAATGCCAGGATTGTTAGGAGGGGGGCACCAGGGGTTCTGGGTTTGCTTACCTTTCAACTGTAACTTTTTTTTTTTATGAAGTTGAAACACTGGTACTTAAAGCTGCAAATAGGTATATGGGCATATGGGGAAAATAGGATATAAACTGGTTATAAGCTTCAACTCTGTGATTAAATGTGTTGTAAGTTAATGAGTTTTGAAATGCATCAGGCAAATTATATCTAAAGCAGGACACGCTTTGTGTAACTTTAATAGTGAAGGCCATATTTATGTTTTTATTATTATTGTTTTGATGAGACCAAAACCGAATCATAAATTGAGATTGTTCAATATAGTGAAAAAAAAATCAAGATTATTTTATTTTCAGAATATGATCAATTATCAATCCATTTCACCACATAAAAAAAACAACATTCTTCAGTTTGCACTAGATGTGGTTTTAATCGCTATTAATTATTTTTAGGAATAAGAAAAAATTTTGAGTTTTGTGAGCAGTTTGGGGTGTGGATCTAATTTAGTGGGTAATTCAGTATATTAGTGTAAACTTCTCAAATTTTTAGTACCCTTTTATCCTGCTATAAACGTGTTTGAAGCCTTAAAATATTAGTTGTAGTGCGGTAGCTTTATCTCACACACTTATTTAAGTAAATTTATCCAGAAATGCATTTCATAAATCAGCAAGGCTACACACTGTAACCAAATCGAAAATATTTTCTTTGTTTTTTTAGTATCTAATTAATGATTTCCTTTCTCCTTGGGGTAAATGTATGTAATACCTAATCATTTTTACTAGGGATATAAGAAAAAATCGATATACCAATAAATCACGATATTTTATGTTGCGATATTATATCAAATTCAAGAGCAAATAATTTTTTTTTAGAATTTCAATGAAATTCTGACACACCACAATCATTTTGGCAGTAAAATTGAAAGTAGGCTATTTTACATGCTTCGTTCCGGATGAATTATGGATTTAACAGATTGGAGTGTTTAGGATGCTGTGACAGGTTTTCTACAGTTAAATTCAGTTTTGCCAATACACATCCCTAATTTTTACTTACCAAATCAAGTGAATATGCCATTTGAGTAAACAAATGCATATTGATCTTTATAACTCATAAAGTGGTTATAAAAAATATTGCAACTTGTCTGAACTTGCCAATACTTACACTAGAAAGAGTTACGAAAAGTGGAAAAATGTCTTTAGCTGTGACAAACATGACTGGACATGAATTCAAGCTCATGGAGGCAGGTCATTCAGGTGAAAGAAAATCTCAAAATGCTGTAGCAAATATTTCCATGTGAGATTATGCCACTGCAGAGTATGCTACTTTGAATCAGCTTTATCTTAGTAAGCAGTGAGATCCAAACAGCAGAAGGTCTTGCAGTAAGCATCGCTGAGGTTATCATCAGTTAAGCGGAATTACTTTTCTGTATGAGAGGCTGTGTGAGAAAGATTTGTAAACACAATGTATATGAGTCAACCACAAGGCAGATTTGTAGCAGTTAAGCTTGAAAATAAGCTTCTGCATCATATAAATTCATATAAATGCACTTCCCTGATTTCAAATATCGATATAAGCTTTAGAAATATCTGCCAACTTTTGGATAGAGAACGAGCGAATTGATGTCAGCGGATCAGATGGTTTCATTGGTTTTCAGTTTCTCTTGGACATGATCATGCAGGTTGACCTGGATTATATGTTTCCTGTAACATCCAAACTCTTTGAAGACTTATCTAACACTGTGCATTTCTGTAAACACGATCCGTGGAGTCTATCCGTTCAAAGAAACTACATCGCTACAGTCTTTCTAAATAGGTCTTCCCAAACATGCACCAGTCATTATCAATTCTAAATCTTCATAATTGGAATCAAATTGATTCTTGAAATTTGAATCGACACCCAGCTCTAGTCTTATCTGATGGTGTTGCATTTTGCCCATTTAGACAGATACAAATAATTACCTTTTAAAAGTTTTTTCATTTCATATACGTTTATCTCCTTTTGTTTAGCTTTTTGTCAGTGATTAGTTTCCTTGTCATGTTGTCATTTGACTCACCCTCATGTAAACAGACAGGACAACAGACTTCTCTTCTTCCATCCTGTCTTTTTTTTCACTTTGTTCAAGAGGAATTTACTTCAGTTTAATGAAAAACACTTTAGTTAACAACTGATTAGGTCATACAGCCCTGGCAAGATATGCTCTGAAAGTTCACCTGTTTGCTCAAAACACTCCCTGAAAGATTCCTCACATTCCTTATCTTTTAGATATTTCTTTGAGGAACCAGAAAATGGAGCTCTTTGTGTTTGAGTGAGTTTGTGTACAGTTTGCATGCCAGGATCAAGGCTTTTGAACCAGCTAATTTGATTTCCTTTTGTTGAGTCTTTGGTAGAAGACTCTGCTTCCCAGAAGTGGGATCTTAAATCAGTTTAATCAGACTAGATATTCAGGGAGAAACGCACAACAGCACTGAACAAAAGTTTTTAACCATGTTTGATAAGTTTTTCTTTCTGTATATGCTATGATTCAGATCAAAATAGAGATTAACCGATCAGATTTTTTTTGTTGATTCTAATCTATTGTTTTGTAAAACTTTGACCTGAGTTATCTGTTAGCATTTCCAAATTCAGCATGTTCAATAACAGAGGTTGAAAGCTCAACTTGGATAACACAAAGCAACTTTAGTGTACTTTGTTCAGCCTTTCTATTACCTGCTGAAATTCTTGCTCTCTTTCACTCCCTTGCAGCCTGATCAGACTTCAGACATGTCTCAACATGTCCTACAAAATACTGTCCTTTTGTTTTTGGATCTCTGTGCTTTATCAATGATGACTTCTAAACACATCACTGATGCTGAAATTGGCTAACTTTTAGTCATCAACAGCAATCATACTGAAGAGGATATGAAAAGTGTTTGACGCTCGATTTTCTGACTTAAAAGCTTTGGTAACCAATTACTCTCTCCATTTCTTCTCTAAATAAAAAGTTAGTGTGATTTCTATCAGGTTGCATTTAATGCATATGTTTACACAACAGTTTTTGGAGGAAATCATGCATTTAATTTTTTGAAGATATGAGATAGTATAGGTAGTAAAACTTGGAGAAGGTTACCAAATTAGCACATACATTTTTATCTAGGGGAAAAAACCCAACTATTCTGAATTCCATGACAGGAAGACATAAATTATAGATTCTATGTTCTTCTTTGACCCATCATAATGCTGCAATATATTAGAAAAAGACAATTTATTCCCAATTTTCTTACTTATGTTGGGAAGAATATCTCAACAGAAAATTATTATCCTGGTTGACTCTTTCTACAAATCAGCCTAACTTGATCTAGCCATCTTTTTAAGGTACTTGGATGTGGTTTTGCTTTCATACAAGCTTTTTGTTGTTGAAATTTAAATGATTAAACAAATGAGTTGTGTTGGATAATTTTATGGTAGGCTGTTCAACAAGCATACTAACTTACTTCCTGTTTTTGAAAGCCGAAGTATTTTATACAGACAACATTAGGAAAGTAAAGAAAAACAAGTCATTTATTTGTAATTACATACGTATTAAACATATACAATACATGAAATTACATTTATCTTTTCAGGATGATATTGACGAAGGAAGAATCTTCCTTTAATCAGCAATTACTGCCACCTCCAGTTGGTCAGTGCCATTTGGTTACCATGAAGACTAAATGCAGGCTGGTGCACAGCATCCCCTACTTAATTTAGCTGGGCGCCACAGTTGTCCGGACGGAAGGACGCTACTCGTCAATGGGCTAGTATGTACAGGCATATTCAGAATAAGTTAAACAACTAAAACTTAGCAGTATCTGTGGCGTTTACATTCTGTAAAAAAAAAAAAAAAAACATAACACCACCAAAACTTATTTTGAAGTGGTGTGAAACCTCACTCTGCATTTTGTTAAGTAACTTTCCATGATGGTGAGAAATCCTTGAAAGCGATGATATTTTGAGTTTATTTACCTCGCCTGACTTTGCAGGTCCTAAATAAAAAATTTTGATCACACCATCCACTGTAATGGGCATATATGCTGAATTAAATTGTTACATACCCATATGGCTCCTCTTTAATACCAAGTTTGCACAAGCCCAGTTCTCGAGAGCTGAATTCCCTCATCAGCATGTGATTCAGCTCTGCAGAGGCCTCGTAAAGACACATTCATTAAATTTTGGTGTGCTTGAGAAAGTTTGCATCTAAAAGTTGCAGGATAGTAATACAAACTTTTTCAGGGAACTGCGGATTTAAATGTTATGGGCTTTTTGTACTTAGAGATCCCTCTGATTAAATCAGAGGGACACCTAATGCTGTAGCACCTCTGATTGTTAGGATTCTCCTTGAGTGTTTTAAATTAATATAATTGAGAGATATACAATGTTATCACCATGTATTGCTAACACCATAAAGTTCTGCAAGGAACACATATCACGGCTTTACAAGTAGCGTTACACTCTCTTAGAACTGAATTCAACGTTTTTCAAAACAGATAATCTTGTGGAAGGTGAACGCTCCAGTGTGTAAAACACTTGGTCATCGGAAATGAGACACTAGGTAGGAAGTATTAGGAAAACCTGCTTTCTAAACATTTGCTCATTGTGTATAGAATCACCTCAAGAAAATATTGAACTTGAACTCATTATTTTCAGGTAAGTTTTAAGATTGTTGTAGTTTTTATTTTTATTTTTATTTTTTTTACTAGTACAGTCTAATTGTTTCAACTAGGTTCTCAATAACATTTTTCTCTGGACTAGTGCGTTGTTTTTTGTAGCGATTAACATGTTTTTCCATGACATTGATGTTTTCAAGGAAATGTATTTATGTATGAAACCATTGGCACTCATCTTAACTAGGACTCCCTGGCAAAAGAGAGATATATTCTTAATGTGACATTGGCTTATACATAGGTGGGGATCTTTGTTAACACACAACTCATGAAATGGTAGGCGTTTTTTTTTTAAAACTGCTAGATCCTGAGCAGCTTTAACATCACTGGGATTTCCTGCAGAAACTCCATTACCTCTTGTTTAGATTTAACATGGAACCTCACTGCAGAAGAATTGTTCAATGCTAAAAGAAGAGCAAGTAAAGACAGTGTCAGCTAACTGGATGAAGTACTGTATTGCTTATAAGAAGAGAGAAAAAGAACAAAAGCAAAGGCACCATTGTTGGTCCACATGGCACAATAACAGAAGAGCAGGAGAACAGGTTTAAGAAAACTGACTTGTGATAGTTTCGCTCTGTGTTCATTAAAGAAGGCAGTTAATTACTTCCCGCCAAGAAACAGTTGCTATAGGGGAATCATCTGCTTATACTTATTTGATTTCTTATTTTTATGGAACAAAAATAATATTTTAAGGACTATACGCTTATAAATCAAAAACGTATTTTTTTTTTTTTTTATGATTTGGCACAGAAAATGTAATGTCTCAGAATCATGTTAGGCTGAAAAAGCTGAAACAGAAAAAAAACATTTTAGAAATGGATTATGAGGAGAATTTATGCTTTGGTTATCTTAAGTAAACGGCTGAGCAACTGTTCACAACAACAACAACTGGGTATTCATACAGTTAAGTAGGATTTTTTTTTTACAATGGGTGAAGAGTCACCACACCCACATGTGAGATGCAGTCATATGTAGGTCACTTTAATAATGAGGCTTGCTAAAAGTTGGCGTTATTCATGTAAACTTCCACTAAACGTGTCAGCAGCAGGGTTTCATTGCATCATGTTTCTATGTTTGTTGGATTAATGGTTGGTTTCATTGTTAATAAAAACAGCCAAAAGCAACTATGATCGCTGATGAAATCTTAACACTGTTTCATTGTCAAGATATGCAGAAATGTGACTGTGGCTTTGCTCCAATGGCACATGTTATTGTCAGGGAAAGAAAATGTTTGCCATCACACTTTAGTGGTTCTGCATGGACGCTGATAAGTGTGTGACTTGCTTTATAAGTTTTGCGAGCCACCATTCATGACGTCTGAGGGTTGGTTATTCAGTTTTTGAGAAACAGATAATTTTGTTAGTTTTACTTCACTAGTGTTGAAAAGGTAGATCAAAGCTTGACACGTTCCTTCTATAAAAATGTCTCCTATGGCCACTAATGCCTGAAAAGCTTTAAAATATTTGGTTTAATATAACTGGTTCCAAAATTATTGTCACCCTCAAACAGTTCATATGTATGGATTTAAGTTTTCTTTGCCACTCTTCAAAAAAGGAAAGATGAGATCATGTCATAAAAGAAAGGTAGATCGATACATGGAGAGAAACAGCACCCAAAACTGGAGCTTCAAACCAATGAGACATTTTGGGCTCCACCATTTTTTTTTTAGTGGGAGATCTCAGAGCTAGTCTGAAATCATAAAGACACAGAATGGGTATTATACATACAAATACAGTTTCAAACCTAAAATAGAACTTATCACAACTCTTCTACTGCTTTCATAAATATAAATATGAGCATAGTTTTAGAATTTCTGTATGGACACCAAGATAATAAACTATTAAATGTTACTGTTAGCTTCACTTATCTTTTTTTTTTTTTTTTCAAAATCGCCTTCAATAACCATCGATAAAGTTTTTCTGTCATGCTTTTAATTCTTCAACGCATATATTGTAGGTGTCTGGACAGAGTTGGACGTAAAATTCAGGTTGTCTGGCAGGCAGAGGCAAACACAGCTGGAGGTGATAATTTTAGTGTTACTTATAACACCGTTTTATTTTACGTCATCCGCTTTAGTAGAGAACTTTTGGCAAATGTAATGTGGAATTAAACAGGCACTGGCAGATCTAAATATTTTCTGTTCTGCTCGCCATTTTCTGATATGAATTCAATTTGTTTTCAGAACCTATTATGCCAGACTGTATTTTAAAGTTGGGGATAAGTTTGCTGCTTCTTGCTGTGAGGTTTCAGATAGATTGGCATGGGAAGAGATCACATCCGCCATGAATGACGTGCTGTGAGTTCATTGTCAGCATCGACAATGTTAAGAGGAATATGATACATGCTGGTTTCCTGGTGAATCAAATGTGTCATCTGACACTGACGATGGAGTGTGACTCTAGACGCCATACGATGCTGGTGAATTTGTTACCTAGATCCTTGTCATTCTCACTCCACTCCAGCTGGAACTTTTATGTTTAATTTAATCAAAAACAAAAAATGATTCGACATAGCAGATCAGGGTTTGGCTTGGGTGCAATAACACGCATGTCCACCGAACTTTTCCTAAACGTTAAGCCTTCTGTCTGTTCCCACAGTGATCACAGAGCCTGTAGTTGAGTTTGCACTGATTACCGAGGCTTAAACACCTGGCAGATGTCACCCTCAGAGCTGTAAAGAATATTTTTGCATGGTTGTCTTCCTGACTTTGCAAAACACAGTAAAAGGGCAAGCTGGGGCAGAGACTGGATGTGTGTGTATATGTGAGACTTTGCCTCATTCCCACATCAATACCAGTTTGTCTGCCGCAAAGCAACTGAAAACCTGTAACTCGGTCTGATGAGAAGATGATTGGCTGCATTAAGATGTCTTTCCAGGACTATGAGGTGGGCCATTCCTTCCATACAAGAAACTTCTTGAGACGAGCCCCACCCCCCAGGGCAGAAGGCTGCTGTATTATATTAGAACTACAGAACAGTTTCTTCTGTTATGTATTTTCTTTTCCTTCTTAAAAATTAAACCAATCTTAAAGAATCACTGTTTCGCATATTAAAATATCTTTTAACACTAGAGGATTACTACATTGTTTTGGTTATGCATTTTAAAAATGCTACCTCAAGCCATGACAAGTCCCATTTAAAGGAGTGGGGGGCTGGGTTTCTAAAATAAATTATATTCATGTTCAGTTTTGTAATTGTATTGGGTAAGGAAGCGTTTTAAACTAAGTAAAATGAAGCCCACCCATGTGTAATCCCATTGTCTTGAACAGCCTGTGTGCTGCAAAATAGTCTGCGATTTGGTGGCCGAATTTCCCGCACTTACATGCGGATGCGACGTCAATCTACAATTCTTGCACGCTCTTGATTTAACAGGAAGAAGGAAGAGAAAGAACCCGGGCTTCAGACGCGGTCAATTAAACACTACTTACTTCGTCGCTAGAATTGTTGCTTATTTTCGTACAGCTGGCGATGTGCACAATGTGCGGTGGCCTGAAAGTACCCTACGTCACTGATTTATTTACTCCTGTACTTTTTGTGTTCAATGTCTTCAATCCAGCCCTCTGCTCCTTTTAAGTTTTCCAGAAGCCAAACATCTAGACGAAGGTGCTCTAATCAATAAGACATAAAAAGGAACTCTGAGTGACATGCAAAAGTTTTAAATGTGGTATTAAACACATCACCATGAACTGAGCCTCTCTATTGGAAAAAATGGGGGTGGCAGCACTATGCTGTGGTGATGCTTTCCTTCAGTAGGGACAAATAATCTACTAAATTCAGGGCAATCCTGAATGAAAACTTGTTAGAATTGCAGAAGACTTGAGACTTGGCTGGAGGTTCAATTCCCAGTAAGACAAAAACCCGAAACATGCAGCCACAGCTACACTGTAATAATTTAGATCCAGTCATATTCATGTGTTAGAAATGCCCTTTTTTTGAATTAGGGATGCAACAATAGCAATTTTTTCAAACCGATACGATACCGATACTTAGATCTAAATACTTGCCGATACCGAGTACCACTGCCGATACTTCTACCACTCACAGGTTTTATTTTTTTCTCTGCTTTTTACAACAAATGATGGTGAGTTAGATAAAAATAAATTATTTAAAAAAATGACCACAGAACTAAAATTTCAAATGAAAAATACAAATTTTCTGTGAAATTATTGCAGGTTCCACATTTTTCCACATTCATGGTATCTGTTACCTGGCCAATACGAATGTGAGTAGATTAGAATGGTATCAATACCAGAATTGATATTGGTACATCCCTAATTTTTATATATGAATAGATAACTTATTCTTCTTCATAATATAGTATTGTTTAATTTTCCTGACAACAACGACATAAAACAGCGGAATTTCTGTTGTTGGTTTAGGTGTGTAACCCTGGGATTGTAAGTGCGTCCTTTATGGAGACACCCCAGATGGAAAAGCCTGTTAGCTAACTTTTTCTTAATTTACAAAATTATTTGCCAATTAGTTCAAACACAGCAGTTTCCATTATGTTGATTTGAATATAATTGTATTTAATTTTAAGAAGTCCTGCAAGGAGTTTTAGTTTATCCTTATGTTTTTATTATTGTTTCCCTGAGTCCCTTATTTCACAACATTCAACACATGTTCTAAGCCCTTAGAATAGAAAAGCAGATGTTTGGTTATTTTGCTGTGTTCTTATCTGAATTAATTTATTTACATACAAAATAAATCCCAGTTGAGCTGCTTTTCCCCACTTGTTTTTCCATGTTTGGCATCCAAAGTCCTAAACCTGACAGGAATAGTCACACAGTCAAATCCATTAGATCGAATATCCAAATCCGAGATGTAAACACAAGTTTATTGGGTTCATAAATAATCATCACTAGGTTTCTCACAATCCAGCAGTGACAGATGGTGTCAATATTATGGACACAATTACAGAGTGAAGGATGATTGACAGTGTGGGGCCCAGTGTTGATGGGCTGCCCCACCCCACCAATCACTACAGGCGTCTCCAGTTCACTGTGTCATGTCATGGTAACTAGATAGGGATTTTCCTAGACTCACTTATTTTTGTACATGTTGAGCGGCTCTCTGTTTACACATGGAGAGAAGCTTTTAGCAGCCAGTCCTGTTAAACTGGAGCTATGTTTTTCTTGTCTTTACCGGTACCACTTGTCCAGTTTTTATTTATTTTTTTGGTGAAGTGCCTTTCTCTGACTCATTTGTTAGGATCACAACCATGGGAACATTTTCCATTTGCTCAGATGTCAAACATTCCTCCATGTCATGCCTGCTCAGAGCACCAGGAAGTGAACAAGCTCCCTACTTACAACAGATTAGTGTAAAATCTACAGTTGATAAATGAGCAGAAATAGAAGGATGTTGTCACAACAGCAAAACATAGTTTCTGGAGATTTTGGTGCCTGGCCAAAGTTTGCAAGTTGAGTCAAAGTAAAAAAGGAACATTCTGTTGCTTTACATGTCTTTGACTCTTTCTCTGGAGCTGCAGGGCTCTTTTGAAGACATCTTCTTAATCTCACTTTAAACTTGTATTATTTCAGTTTGCTTACACCATCTTGTGGCAAAACTGCAAAGTTTTACCTCTGATCTAGAGGGTAGCACAGAAATACAAAGTTCTATTGATAGTTTTGTCATTTTTTTTTTTTAGATTTTTAGTAATGCCATGCGATTCCCCCCCCCCCCCCCCCCAAATGATTATCAAAAAATTCAATTTCAAAGTCATAGTACATACAATCAAAATGTTATTTTTATATTTATTTCAAGCAATTATTTCTGGTAATATCTTACAGGTCATTTATTTATTAACTTAAATCAGAAATTTTGATATTTGAATATATTCAATCAAAATGAACAGAAATTTATGTATCAGTGTATAATGGATCTACATAAAATATGAATCTTGTTGTTTGAATTGAACTAAGGAAATAAACCTGAATAAATGCATTAAATGTGTCCGTAGTCTTATATTTTTAAGTGAAAGCTGCAACACCAAGTACCTTAAATACCCTTTTTAGATTTAATCCTTATCAATTCCTGCTTTTCTCTTTCTGGTATTGTTTATGTGGTCGTCGACCAATCAGGGGTGAAGTGATGAGGAGCAACAATGAGATTCAGGGTATCTGTTTAAGTGAATGGGAGGGAGGGGGGGGGCTTGTTATGTCAGGAATTAGGCCGATGAGGATTAGTGTTTGGACTCTGCCTATTGGCTGTTCAGCCACTCTCTTACTGGACGTGCACTGATGTCATCAAAACAACCCTGATTGTTTTTGAGATGTTCCTTCAGCTGTTGGTCCAAAGTCTGTTCATTGAGCGTAAATCTCTGCCCTTTAATACAATCTTTGTGTATTTTACTCCAAACGTTTGGATCACAAGATATCTAAATTAAGTAGTAGCAATGGTGGTGCTTTCAACTAATAACTTTAGCCTATATTTTAACTGCTTTCCATCTGTTTTGAAGAAGGGTGAGTGAAAATTTTTTTTCCTTGATGTTGTCTGAATGTATTTCTTGTTGCTCCCCAGAAATCTAAAGTGTTTTATTATTCATGTACAACAAAGGGTTTATATCAAGAGACCATGCTTAGAAAGCGGATCAAGTTCATTCTGTTTATGTTTGAACTGAGCTTCAAGCAATTAAGAGGAATTTAGGTTATGCTTACCTGTAAATAACTGACCAGTTTTGTTTTCTGAATTTAAGTGGCGCCCACAATGCTTTTATAGTTAGCGAAAGTGAAACTTGGAGGCAGTCACTGAGCTGATTCCAGTCTAATTAAAGTAGTAGAGCAGCTAAATGCAGAACAGTTATCATAGTAACATAAAGTTCCTTTGGCTGGTTTGGTGACCAGAGGCAATTTTTAGGGGTACAACATGAATGGGGGGGCCCCCCCCCCCCCCCCCCCCCATACTTGAATGTGTTACCTATCTATCCCAATATTATATTTTGATCTAAAGATAAGATTGATCTACATACAGCATAATAGGGGATCACTTGTTTCTAATGAGGTTTTAATGGTATTATGATGTCAATAATTCACACACACACACAGGGATCAAAACAATTGTCTATAAATCATATGTAGGACAGTGGAATGGTATGATACAATAAGTATTGAGCCTGCCTAATTAAATTAGTTCATTACACTATGGAAAAGCATTAGTTGGTAATGACGGCTCCAATAATTCTAATGTATAAAGAAACTGCAAGGTTTGACCCATTCTTTTACACAAACTATCTTCAACTCTTGAAGGTTCTGGTAGTCTCTCTGATGCATGATGATCTTCTGTTTTTTGCCTAGATTTTTGATGGGATTTAGACTAAATACTTGACTTGGCATTTCTAATTGTTTTAATTTTCTAAAATCAGATTTGAAAGTTTCCTTAGCTAAATCCTTTATCCATTTCACTTTTTTAGAAATATATTTACTGATTTCTCACTCTTGTGCTCTCTCTGTTTTAAGTTTTTGTTGAAAGGAGCACCTAAATTAATGAATGCAAATGCTAATACCACTATCCTTTTTTCCCCTCCTCCAAGCTGTTCCAAAGCTACTTGATGATGATAAAACTCCAGCTCCCCCACAGTTCCAGGAGAATGTCTTCATCGAAAGCAGCAGGTCCAAATACTTGGAGGACCTGCACACCGAAGCCCTCGAGGGGCTCAAAATGATGCAGGAAGAAGGTATGCTTCATATTGGTGACAGTTGTTACAGTAAGGGATGTTACCTGTAAAACTCGATTGATCTGGACATACATTTTTTTTCCTAGAAAACATTAATGGAGTGGAGTATCGAGATAATGAGAGCACAGTTGTAAGTTTGGCACAGAATCACAGTTTTAAGTACAAATAAATGAAATGCTTTTATTACCTTATTAATTAAAAAAAAAAAAATTCTCATTCTAGTCGACTGTGACAGTCCAAACAGACGGAGAAAGTGGGGGGTTTGTGACAGACAGCACCATCGCTGAGACATCCTCTCTCATCTCGCGGCAATCATCGGTGTCCGCAAGATCATCTCGCTCTGGACTCACCAGGCAAGGTAAGGTGGCATAAACAGTATTTATTTCCTTATCATCATACTACATGTTGCACACTTGTTACGTTTGTTGTCCTTTTGTCACATTCTTTCGTTTGTGGATTTTTGTTTCATACAAATTTTGACAACCAATAATTTAGATTAAATATTAAAACTTTGGCCATAGCCTGGCATAACAAAAATGTGCTTATCTGACTCAAGTGTCTTCACTAATAAGATGCTCAATGTTTTAGTTTTTATTAGGGTTTAGAATTATCCATCATATTTTAATTAGACTCAGTGGGCCCAGTTTTGAAATCACTCTACCAACCAAAAGAAGTAAGGTTTGGTATACAATCTTTAGAGTACAAAAGTAAATACATTTTAAAATATAATTTTAGCCGTCTAATGGTTATTTATTCTAGCAATTCGTTAAAACAACTTAAACTACCAAGTGAAAAAACGTTAATATAATAATGTAATATAAATGCATAAAGTATAACGATTTGGAAGAAATTGAAGTAGGTTGGGATGAAATGTGCTATTGGCAAAGGGAATAAATAACCCCAAAACCTTCATACTAACTCAGGGGTCTCCAGTTTAATTACAGAGTGCATTCAAAAACCAATCTGAGTCATTTCATCATAACACTTGATTATGCTCCAATTTAATTATATAGCTTCAAAACAGGTATAATCCCCTTTACTTCAGGACTATCCAGTTTAAAATGAGTACAATAAATGCAATTAATACAAATGTGCTTTAATTATTGCAGTTTGATATATTGTATTAATTTCTGTCTTGTGCATATGTAAGGCAAATAAAATAATCTGTTTATATTCAAATTCCTCATCTTTCTTGTGTTTTCTCAGCATCAACTTTTAGACCACTGAACTCTGGTAAAAAGTCAGAAAAAAAAACACGAAGACGTCACCGAAGGACTGTTGCAGGAATTCCACGACATGTGCAGAAAGAGCTTGGTATGCAGCTAATCTTTTAAAAAATTAGTTTTTGTACTTTGCCTATTAACAATTTGGGCTTTTTTTTTATTTCATCAGGCTTGGATAGAGTGGTCTGGATGGTAAATCAGCGGCTAGATGAAGAGCAGCTTTTCAACGGAGATACAGATACCAGTCCTGTGAGCGATAGGCCAGAGCAAGATGCTGAATCACCAAAAGAATCTGATGCAAGCCCTCAAGCCTCAAACATCATCCACCCACTTAGTAAAGAGAAAGTGGCGCAGCTGAATGCCGCCCATGCTGCTCATAGAGACGATTTGGCCCTGTTGCACCATCTGACTCCTCACTCTGTAGATGAGCGGAGGCCTCGGTCCTTGGCTGTACCATGGATGACTACTGCGTCCAGCCTTCAACAGCAGCACTCCAGCCGCGTCATGACCATGTCACCCCAGGCTACGTACATGTCCAAAATTATCCCCAATGCTGTGCTGCCGCCCTCCATTGACGTGGTGGAAATCAGCCGCAATCGAAGTCGCAGCAGTGTTCGAACAGTCAGTAAGAGCAGCCTGTTGTTGTCTAGCCCATCTCCCTCCCGTGCTTCGTCTAGAGCTTCTTCATCCAGAACCACATCATCCAACATCACCTCTGCCTCCCGCTACAATGGCCCCAATCTGTCCGACTCCTCCTGTTGGAACAGTTCAGATTCTTCTGAGACCTTAGTCTCCGATTCTTCAACAATCTCCAGTAGCAGTACCCCTAGACAAAAAACATCTCAAAATGTAGATACTTCTCCTAAGGACAATAAGGTTAATGGGAGTTCTTCTAATGGCACCTTTAACTCTAAGGTCATAATTAAAGGAGAGCAGAAAGATGGGCAGTTTGTGCGTAGCCTCTCTGTCATGAAGTCCAAAAGAGCTCCACCTCCTCCTAGTCGGACCTATTCCCTTCACAGCAAGATGAAGCGACGATCGCGGGATCTTGCAGAGGTTACAATAGAACCAGGAGTCCTGAGTAACGAAAAGGAAAACCATGAACCTGGATCATCCCCAGTACCCTCCACATCTGTAGATAGCCCTGGTTATCATGGAGATACCAGCTCTTTGGATGACTCCACAGGCTCTACGTCATTCACTTTTAAGAAGTCTCAGCTACAAGCGCCAAAGGATGCATCAACAGATCACAGGGAAGCTTCGGAAGAAAAACAGGCACAGCTTCAACAGAACAAGCGCACTGGATTATTGTCTCCATCCAGTGGCTACTCCAGTCAAGACCCAACATCCCCACAAGAGCCTCGCAGCACATCTCCAAAGCACAGGAAGGGGTTCTTTACAAAGCTTCAAAAGTTATTCTCTGGGTCTAACTCTTCGGCTTTAGCTCCATCCAGCCCAACAAAGACAGAGGTTGCTGAAAAAGCTAACTCCACTCTGGAACCCAAGCCTGGCACAGTCAGCGTCAGCCCCTCTGTTCAGACCCTGAGGGAACTCTTCAACATCCCTCCTCCACCCAAAGTCCACGCCCCACCGCCTCCTCCCCCAGAGGTATGGGCTCACAATAAACGTACATTTGAGTTACTACTGGGTCCTCCGGCTCCTGACAACATATATGCCATTATAAAGAAGAATCCAAAGGATAGGAGACAACAGAGACCGTCTCCCTCTGTGTCTAGAGAAAGTTCTGTGAAGAGCTTTGTGGTAGAAAGAAAACACAAGAACCCATCAGTAACTGTGGAACCTATAAAAGAATCGCTAGAGGCAAAGAAAGTTCAGGAAAGTGTAAATATAAATGCAGAAATTAACAAAGAGATAATTGAAAGATTGTCTCCAAATGTAGATTTGAAAGGCAATGGTAAGGAAGAGAAAGTGAGAGTATGTGACATGATAAACGGGATGTTAGTGAAGGCTGTAGAAAAACGTGAGGAAAGGTTGGCAGTAACGAGAGAGGAACAAGGTCAGAAAACTTCCAGTCAAGCTACAGAGGGAATGACAAACTTTGGAACCTTAAACACCATTTCATTATTAAAGATTTCTTCTTCATCGCCATCTCCTCCACTAGTGGATCTTCCCCTTCAACCCACCGCCAGACAGACCACTGAAACTTCTACATCAGAACAAGTTGTTTCACCTGAGTCGTCCTGGCCTCCCCCTCCTCCACCTATGGCTCAGGTTAGCATCAGCGGAACCAATGGCCTAGATTTTCCACTTCCACCTCCCCCATCCTTTGGTGAGGAGGGGCTATTTTCACCAGTTAAGGTGACAAATGCGCCAGGTTCTGGTGGCAGTTTATCAACTGGAACTGTGCTTATTACACGAGATGTAAAAGGTGAACCTATTAAGGGGACAGCAGGGGCTGAACTGCAGAAGGTTGTGCCTCCTTCACCAGATATTCCTCCTCCCCCACTCTATTCTGCTCCCTCGCCACCAACAACTGAGACTGAAATGGGCTCTCTGACACCAAAAGAGTCTTCTGTGTCTGTTTCACCAGTTAAAGAAAATAATCTTCCACCGGCTGTAGAGGTTTCTACTCTTTCCCTTAAAGACTTTACCCAAGAAATATATAAGTCCACTAAACAGGAGGCCCCTCTGAGCATTCCACCTCCACCACCCCTACCAACACAGCTCCCACCATCAGAGCAGGAGATGGATCCTCCAGACAAGAACATCCAAGCAAAACCTAAAACCAACGATTTACAGAGCAGTATTTTAATCCCCCATCAGAGTATTCCTGCCCCTCCTCCTATAAAGCCTCTGCTCAAACCTTCAACTGATGATTCGGGAAGTGATGAGGTGCCAATTTTACCACCATCTGAGTTCAGAAATGCTTCATCACTGACTGAGGCTGAAGAACTCGGTCTTACTCAACCTATTAATATTCCGTTGCCTCCACCTTTGCCAGCACAGGTTCCTGCAAGCGGTAACCATAAATCTGTTCCTCTCAGCATAGAAAGCCAACACCAAGCAACAACCTTTGCATCCGATGTACGTAGTGAACAATCTACTGCTATCACCCCTTCCCTCTTGAAAATGGTCAAGCTTCGGTCTGTTGACAATAGTTCTGAACCCCCTGAAGTTCAAGAGCAGGCCTCTTCTAAGGGTGTCCATGAGGAACCTCCTTCCATTATAACGTCAACACTTCTGCAAATGGTCAAGCTTCGATCTGTCAACAACAGCCCTGAACACACTGAAGTTGCTACACGTGTAACAGAGGAAGCAACACCATCTTTTCTCCAGAAGGTTAAGCTTCGGTCCATCAACAACAGCCCCGAACCAGCAGAAGCTGCCATGGATGCAAGCGAGGAATCAATATCCGATTCCACCCAATCCCCTCTGCAGACTGTCAAGCTTCGGTCCATCAATAATAGACCTGAACCCACTAAAGATGCCATTGGTTTAAAGGAGGAAGCAACGCCATCTTTTCTCCAGAAGGTCAAGCTTCGGTCCATCAACAACAGCCCTGAACCAGCAGAGGCCACCAAGGATGCAACCGAGGAATCTGTGTCCAATCCCAACCCATCCTCTCTGCAGACGATTGAGCTTCAGTCTCGAAGCGGCCCCGAATCCCTTAAAACTCAAGAGCAACCAAAGCCGGAGGCCCCAGTGAACCAACCGTTTCCAGAAAAAGAGCTCCCAACCTTGTCTTCCAGCAGTGAGGCTCCTCAGAAGCCTATCAGAAAATCTCTGATCATGACCACATCTCCACCTGCCACTATTGCGTCACAACCAACTCAGTCTCAGTCGGATGTAGTTCCACTCACATCATTACCAACAGTTGTCTCGCCAATGAAAAAGTCTCCTCCTACCACTACGGCTTCTGGCTCCATGAACCTACAAGAAGCCATCCGCCTCAGGACAGCCGCCAGATCAAAGCAGGGTCCTGCTTCTCGCCTCTCACCTTTATCCCCTCAAGACTACCTTAAATCACCGACCAGTACTGCAAGCTTTATCTTCTCCAAAAGCAACAAGAAGGTAGTGGTTGAGATGACGCAAAGGCAAGAGGAGAAGGAAAATGTGCGAAACAATGTGGATGATTCCAGTATGACAAAGATGAGGAGTGAAGGAGAGTCAAAGATGGGAGGGAAAATGCCACCACCTGTTGCAAAGAAACCAAAAGCGAAGGGCAAAGAGGCTGAGACCGGTGATGCTGTGGAGCAAACTGCAGGCCAGGAACCATAGCAAGATATCCCTTAAAGGTAAGAAAAGTCTATAAGAGATAAAACTTGTTTTGATATCCGGTGCCAGTGGGAAAAATGAACGCATTGAGACAAAAAATGTAGTTCAACACCCTTTAAGTGAAGACGGTTTTCTCCATCCCCACAGCTGTGTTGCTTTAACAGGGAACATTCAAATCAGTTGCGCTGCAGTCCAAACCCTTTCGTGCACTATCAATCTAATTTTGTCTGCCTTTTCCATCTACAGATGCTACAGAGGAAGTAAACGGGACAGCAGGTACTGTTCAGTGCGGGACATCATCAGCATGAATGAAAAGCCTGAAGGAGACCTTGGGAGGGAAATATAAGGAAGGGAAGGACTAAATACCACTAACTTCTTTTTAATGCAAGTTTTTGAGAGACAACTGGATTTGAATTTATGAGGTTCCTTACTTTCATAATGTATGCATTAGGAGATTGTCTGAGTTTCAAGTTAATGGTGTGGGAATTAATTTTCATAAGTATTTGTTTTGCATTTTAGAGAAAGCAAATTATGTATATTTTCCAATTCAGAGGGAAATTTGTGCTTTATGTTGCTTAATGTCGAGGGAATGTGCTTCCCTCTAGTGTTTGCAAGTGATTGCAACACTTGCAATATGTCCTGCTGAATCAAAGCTTCAGTCTTTGCTTGTATCAATGGGATCTTTGGGAACTGATTTGTGTTTGTATAACATTTTGTTTAACATATGTAATTATTATGGATGTGTTTCACAGAGTTCTGTATATTTTCCAAAAGATTTTTCCACACCAATTATATTTGTTTAAAAATATATTAAGTTATTTCTTTCGTTTCATCAGGTTTCCCAAAAACTTGCTGTTTTATGTAGAGGAACAACTATAGTCCTCAGCTATATCAGAAATCCCACATTTTTAAAATGTCGGACTGGCTCAAGTACTACTATGAACAGAAGTCAATGCAAGTCAAATATGAAGCCCATTTCCTGTTGCTTTCAGTTACTGATGATGGGGACATTGCCTTTCCCTCAGTTTCAACTTTTTGTTGTATCAAACAATTTCAAACTGGTTTTTAGAGGCTGTAATGGAGGATATAATCATTTATAAAGAAAATTAAACACTGTCAATGTGTAATGCAGATAACCTGTGAATTTCTTTGGGAGGGAGGGTGGGGGTTACCAAATCAACATGGCTCCATTTAAAGATATACAGGTGCTGGCCAGTAAATTAGAATATCATCAAAAAGTTGAATTATTTCAGTAATTCCATTCAAAACGTGAAACTTGTATACTGTATACTTTCCTTCCACACATAGTGATATATTTCAAGTGTTTATTCATTTTCATTTTTATTATTACAACTGACAGCTAATGAAAACACCAAATTCAGTATCTCAGAAAATTAGAATATTCTGAAAAGGCTCAATATAGAAGACACCAGGTGCCACTCTAATCAGCTGTTTAACTCAAAACACCTGCAAAGGCCTTTAAAATGTCCCTCAGTCTTGTTCTGAAGGTTCCACAATCATGGGGAAGACTTCTGACTTAACAGCTGTCCAAAAGACGACCATTGACACCTTGTACAAGAGGGCAAGACACAAAAGGTGATTGCTAAAGAAGCTGGCTGTTCGCAGAGCTCTGTGTCCAAGCACATTAACAGACAGGCGAAGGGACGGAAAAAATGTGGTAGAAAAAAGTGTACAAGCTCTAGGGATAACCGCACCCTGCAGAGAATTGTGACGACAAACCCATTCAAAAATGTGGGGGAGATCCACAAAGAGTGGACTGCAGCTGGAGTCAGCGCTTCAAGAACCACCACGAAGAGACTCATGAAAGACATGGGATTCAGCTGTCGCATTCCGTGTGTCAAGCCACTCTTGAACAAGAAACAGCGTAAGAAGCGTCTCGCCTGGGCCAAGGACAAAAAGGACTGGACTGCTGCTGAGTGGTCCAAAGTTATGTTTTCTGATGAAAGCAATTTTTGCATTTCCTTTGGAAATCAAGGACCCAGAGTCTGGAGGAAGAGCGGAGAAGCACAGAATCCACGTTGCATGAGGTCCAGTGTAAAGTTTCCACCGTCAGTGATGGTGTGGGGTGCCATGTCATCTGCCGGTGTTGGCCCACTCTGTTTCCTGAGGTCCAAGGTCAATGCAGCCGTCTACCAGGAAGTTTTAGAGCACTTCATGCTTCCTGCTGCTGACCAACTTTATGGGGATGCAGACTTCACTTTTCAACAGGACTTGGCACCTGCACACAGTGCCAAAACCACCAGTACCTGGTTCAAGGACCATGGTATCCCTGTCCTTGATTGGCCAGCAAACTCGCCTGACCTTAACCCCATAGAAAATCTATGGGGTATTGTGAAGCGGAAGATGCAATACGCTAGACCCAACAATGCAGAGGAGCTGAAGACGACTATCAGAGCAACCTGGGCTCTCATAACACCTGAGCAGTGCCACAGACTGATCGAGTCCATGCCACGCCGCATTACTGCAGTGATGGAGGCAAAAGGAGCCCCGACTAAGTATTGAGTGCTATACATGCACATTCTTTTCATGTTCATTCTTTTCAGTTGGCCAACATTTAAAAAAAAACATTTTTTTTCATTGGCCTTTAAAATATTCTAATTTTTTGAGATACCAAATTTTGAGTTTTCATTAGTTGTCACTTATAAATATCAAAATTAAAAGAAATAAACATTGGAAATACATTGGTCTGTGTGCATTGCATGAATATAATGTACAAGTTTCACGTTTTGAATGGAATTATTGAAATAATTCAACTTTTTGATGATATTCTAATTTACTGGGCAGCACCTGTATATACCCTCTAAACTTACTATGACCACTTGGTGTTAACCACTTCTAGCACATTTACTATAACATAACTAGAGAAAGCTTTGTCCACTCTTCTGTACAAAACTTAATATTGGAGGATTTTTAGCATTAAGATCCAGTTTAGGATTACATCATAGCTTCTCTTTTCAAATCCAGACTTTGACTAGGCCTCAAAATACTAATCTTTTAGGTAATTTGTAAGTGGACCTGCTGGTTTACAATAGGTCATTTTCCAGCTGTATAACTCAAGTGTAGTTGGACTTAAGCCCATGCACCGATGGTCACTAACTTGAACTGAGGCCTGTAGTAATTTTGATTTAACTATTCTTGATCCACTCTAGTAATTTTGATAGGCCAACCGCTACTATAAAAGGTTAACAATCTCAATCATGTTTTCACCAAATTTGTCAAATATTTTTTTGCCATTATAGGTATTTATTTGAAAGATGACATGGGAGAGCCAAAAGAGGGAATATAAGCGGCAATGATCCCAAGATAGGGAGTCCAACTTGGGACAGCTGTGTCAAGGCCTCTTTACATGGGATACCTGCTCTACCACCATGCAACACACCAACAAATTTCCTAATTAAACGTGTTTTAAGAGAATCTTTTAGTCTACTTCGTTTTAGGTTCCAAGTAATTTTCTGGTTCTGATTGTGACAAAAAGCAAGAATGACAAATTTGCAAGGGGGTCATACTTTTACACAGTACTGTTGCCTTTAAGCATTTGAGTCAAAACATACATGGATGTGAAAAAAAAAAAAATCACTTTAATACATCTGGATAATAAAACGGGGGACTTGTAAACTTAGGTTCATAAACGTGTAAATAATTGCTTATAGCTAATTAACCGAGTAAAGTACTATATATTTCTCTCAAATTATAGTTTAGGAAAGATTGAATTTAAACTCAAGTTATAACTGGACACTTTGGTTGTTGAATCTTTAATAATTGTGCACAAGTGAGTCAAATTATCAGTGCAATGAAGCACATGGATCTCTTATCTAAGTCCATGTGAAATACCATGTTTGCTCTTTTTCATTCACATCAACATCTTGATTCCGTCTTTGAATCTTTGGAGGCATCATCTTTCTGTCCTTGTCCCCTTTACATACATGTTTCTTCACTTTTCCTTCCTTAGGGTTTGGGGGCTTCAGCCTCCCCTCAAGGCTAAGCTCTTCAAACACTTCCAGCTGCCCCCTTGGATCTTCTTTTTTATCATTTACAGGAACTGTCGGCACCTCAGAGATTGCATCCTCTCTTGCCTCAAAGGCGTCCTCTGATTTTGCATGCTCTGAAATGTCATCCTGCTCAAATCCTGATGCACTCTCTCCAAACTCATTTAAATCTGATAATTTAGGTTCACTCCACTTGGGCTCTAAGACTCTACCACTGTAGGGTAACTCCTTTAATTCTGGTTCCATTAGTGCTCCATGGATGATTTCACTTTCTTCTAACCATTCATCTTCATCACCATGCTCACCAGCTGCACCCTCCCAAAGTTTTTTATTATCATTCAAGTCTTCGTAATGTAGTTCGTCTTTACTCCTGCTCACTGTTGATGGGCTTTTTTGTTGGTACCCATTGTGAGCTGAGTGTGGCTGATCCGAGACCATTAATGGCCTACTGATGACAAAACCTTTGGGGAAAAAGACCAAAAGGGTTATTATAGGGTTTCAAATTTAATTTAAATTTACAGCATGCAACACAAAGATAGGTATACATAGAATTGCATTTTTACTGATTTAATCGATTTTGGAGGGTTGCTGATTGACCTCAAGATTAACAGCCCTCATCTATAGCAGGTTTGGATTGTGTTTGATAGCCCACTTTTTTTTTTTTTTTTTTTTTTTTTAAGATGGACTAAACCGAATTTTTTTTTTTTACCCAAACCATTCTGTAAAAAGTCAAATTTAACTTTTTTACAAATCTTGATCAATGTTTATATTACAACCTAAACTATGGTGTGGAATGCAAGTAAGAATTTCACTGAAAAGAAGAAAACATTTCCAATAAATGTGAGCAGAAATTGACTTGACAAACCTTCCAATAATGCTCTCTGTGGTGTAGAAGCCACACATGTTGATTCACAACACTCGCATATAGAGTTGTGACCAGTAAGCGCTCGCCATCTGTAAAAGAAAATGTATTATTTACAACCCAAATCAGAAAAGGTTGGGATAATACAAAAAAATTTCATATGAAAGAAAATTTGTGATTTCTAAGGTTAGTTTGTGTTTATTTCACAGCAGATAATATGAAAACAATATTTCAGGTTTTGTCTGGTCAACTTCATTTCATACATCCTTTCCTGTCATTCAGACCTGCAGCACAACCATAAAAAAGGTCTGACCAGCAGAAATTTAGGGATAGTAATCGGGTAAATTGCTTAAATAATGTGATTTGAAATAGGTGATGTCAAGAAGTGATCGTTATGATTTGGTACAAAAGTAGCATCCAATTAAGGTATAGTAGGAGCAAAGATGGATCAGGGATCAGCATTTTGCCAGCAAATACATAAGAACATTTAAATGTTTTAAAACAATATTCCTCAAAGAAAGATAGGAAGACATTTGTACATTTCACATTCAACAGTGCATAACAAAATTACAAAATTCAAGGAATCAGGAGGAATTTCAGTGTGTAAAGGACAAGGGTGCAAGTCTAAGCTGAACAACCATGATATCTGATCCCTTAGGCAGAACTGCATCAAGAATTGTCATTCATCTATAAGTGATATCACCACATGGGCTTAAGACTACTTTGGCAAACCTTTGTCAAGTACCGCAGTACGTAATTGCATCCACAAATAATATTCCTAACAGAAGCTCCATCTTAACAGAACATAGACTTTTCCAGGCTTTGATGCATCCGGAACCATAACACAATGGAAATGTGTACTGCGGTCAGATGTACTTCTGTGACGCCACCATTAATGCTGAAAAACACAGATATTTTGGAGCACAATATGCTGCTTTTGAAAATACATCTTTTTTTAGGAACATCCCTGCATATTTCAACAAGACTGCAAAACCACATTCTGCACACATTACAAAGTCCTGGCTGCAGAGGAAGAGTGTACGGGTACTAGATTAGCCTGCCTTCAGTCCCGACATGTCTCCAATAGAGAATGTGTGGTGCATTTTGAAGCACAAAATGTGAAAAGGAAGACCCTGTACTGTTACCAAACTTAAGACTTGTTTGCAGGAAGAATGGGACAGAATTAAACCCGAAACACTTCACTGGGTCTCTTCCGTCCCTAAACGTCTAAAAGTGTGAAAAGTAATGGCGACATTACAAAGTGGTAAATGCTTTACTGTTCCAACTTCTCTTGAAATGTGTTGCAACAACCAAAATTGGAATACATGTTTATTTTTAAAAAAAAAATGAAGGGAACATCTAAATATTGGGCTGTTGTAATGTTTCAATGTGATACAAGATAAAATAAAGTACTGTTTTCAGTTTTAATTTAACATACTGTTCCAAATTTTTTGTGATCTGGGGTTGTGCCAGAAAACGGTAAATAGATAAACCTCAGTTCATTGAAAAAATACAAATAAATAATCATTTATCACCTTTGATCTTGATAGGTGCAAGATTTTTGAGCAGGTCCTGGACCCTCTGATGTGACAGATAACTTGCAATGGATGCCGACCTAAAAAGGTAAAAATTACACCCATGACTATCTTATTTAAAAAGACAAAGCAGTGCCACCATTATATACTATATTCACCCCAATGTCAGGGTCAGCTGTAAACTGGAAGGTCCTCAAAGAGAATCTCAGGGTCTTGTCAGTCCGAGAAACAAACTGTGAAGATCCAGGTTCATGCTTGCTGTCCAGCAGACACCTGTGGATTCAATGGGGGGGAAGGAAAAAAAGCCCATTTAAATAAAATAAAAAATACAACCAAAAACAAAAATTATAAAATTTCATAAATACATACCCAAAGTTATCTATTATAGTGTATTTGAGTGAGGATTCTGAGCCACCAGATGGTGCTGCATAGCAGCTGTTGATATATAACTTTAGTCCAGGAGGTAGATGAGGTGCAGAGACTTGGATATTAACAGCCTTCCCCAGCAGGTAAACCTGAGACTTGGCTGGTGTTCGCCATGAATCTATTTAGAAAGTCATTTTCAGATTTTATCCCCTTTAAAAAGAATACAAAAACGTATCCCTTTAATGCATGAATTATGTCAACTCAACAGGATTTCTAATCTTTAGGGTTGTTGCTGCTGAATACTGAATATTTTATAATAAACTTCACATGTCCACTGAGGTGGAGAACATACATTTAGTCTTGCATGACAAATTGAAATACTATATTGTAAATTAATGTAAAGTGGACAAACAATCCCCTTTTTAACAATGCCCTGTTACACAAACAGTATAATTATTGGTTCATCCTTTACAAATAGTGACTGATAAAGTATTTTATTGATTATAGAAAACTTTTTTCGGACTAATAGTTGAGCTAAAGTCTATGAGATTATTCAATTAGAATTTTACAAAAAATGAAATAAAATGTTTTTTATGGCTATGTTGTGGTCTTCACTGTGATGATGAAGACAGCTGATTGGCCTTTTGCCCTGCAGAAAATCATTGACACACTCCCCAAGATGGGTAAGCAACACAAACCAACAACTGGTTGTTCCTACAGTTCTTGATCTGATAAAAGAGATTAAAAATTTTGTGGAAGAAAAAAAAATTAGGAAAAAATCTTCAAAAGAAATATAAATAATTTTGGAGCAAAAATAATCTGAGAATTTGGGTCGATTCACAAGACATGTGGCTGGAGTTGATGTTTCAAAAGCCAGCACTTGCATGAGAACATAAAACTAAAAATAGACTAAAACTGTCTAATTCCTTGGGTAAATGCACTCATTGAGTTGAGAAAACACAAAGAGAGTCCTGAATATTAAACTTGAATTTTTAGAACCCCGGAGTCTGGAAGGAGATGACAGAGGGCCTGAATTCAAATTGGTTTACAGCGTTAAACTTCCACAGTCAGTAATTTAATTTACTGAGATGCAACCGGTTTCGAGAGCAATACCTATTATTCATTACTTTAGAGGTCACCAGAAAAAAAGTTCAGAATAATTTTACCATCCATTAAATCCATCTGGAAGTCCATAGCACGTCCCTTGAGTTCTTTACGCAGAACAACAGTTTGCCATGTGGGCTGCACCGCCAACTGGTAGACGGAATGGTCTCTGCGGGATGAGGGGATATGGAAGTCATTTGCACGTAATACAAACTGCATGCTATAAAAATGTAAAGGAGCAAGTTTAACCTTCCATAATGACATTCAATGTTGACGTCGATTTGGTGCGCTCTGCTTGGGAACCGTTTAGGAGACGGTTCATAGTGAAGCACGTGTTTGTAGACCAGATAACCGTGCGGCAGCTGTGATTAAGAGAGTTAGGAGGGCTCTTCAGTTTATTAAAGTTAGCACAAATGGATTCAGCCTTACCTCCCGCACTGCACCGCACGCCGTCAGAGGATATGTGAAGAGTAGGTCACCGTGTGGCCTAATGACCCCGTTGCTTCTGCAATCGCCCCCCAGGGTCAGCTCCTGCGCATCTGCGCCCAGACCATAGAAACCTGGTTTGACCCGCACCTCAAAGTCCGAAGGGGAGCAGTCGACAGAGACGTCCGGGGCGTATGCCAAATCCGCTTGGATCCTGGCCTTTGGGTCCACAGAGAGCAAAGTGGGAGTCACAAACTTGTAGGAATGAACCGACCTGCTCCACCTGAGCCGAGACAGAGGAGGTATATTTCTGGAGATCCCCTGTGTGGAACTTATGCCCCCTGTAGTAGACGGTTTAATGACTTTAGACACGTTCCCCCGTGTCGTAAGTAAAGCTGTAGGCAAACAGCAGATGGAACCAAGTGATAAAACACAAATAAACGAAATAATAAAAATATGCCACTTTCTTTTCATCGCAAAAGTTTTTGCTTCAGGCCTTCACTTTCGAGCCACGCGTTAAGCCACGGCTGTGGGTAATTATAAAAAGATTAAACTTCCTGTTATTGAAAAGGGGGGGGAAACTGGCTTCTGATTCCGCATCTTATTTAATTTTTTGCCTCATTTTAATACAAAAACCCAGTTAAACTTAAGCCTTAAATCACAATTGGAAAATTGTTTCTCTCTAATGTTAGAGCACTAAGTTAAATAGTTTAAACTTAAATATCCCCAGACTGTCATTGGAGAATATTCCCAACGTTTTCTCCGCCTTTGTTACAATTTACAGTTTAGGCCATATGAGCAGGGTCGCTGTAGTGATGAGCAATTCAAACCTGGGTGTTGCACGTCAATAGGCTACTGCCGCCTAATGGTCAAGAAAACTCAAAAGATTCATGGAGTGCTGTTTTAATCTTTTACCGAAAATAAAACAAGAAAGGTATCAGCAATAAAACATTAGATACAAACATCAACCAATAGTTTCTCACCTTTCTTTAGTAGCCAGAGAACTCATGCACTCACAAGGAGAACTTACAAACTCAATGTAGAAAGACCTCAGGGGCAAGATGTAAACCCTGGACTTTGTTGCTGCAAGGCAGCAGGGCTACCAACTGCATCACTGTTCAGCCTGAGTTGACCATGCTGTGATAAATCTAATTTACTATCAATAATTTCTTGAGCCTCTTAATGATTGAAAACTTAATAATATATGATATATTTAAGATAAAGTGCATATGAAACAAATGCAAAACAATAGTTAAAATAATCAACCAAAATCTATATATATCATACTTGAAGGCCATTGGACTTTAATAACCAAAAAATGAGAACAGGGTTAACAATTAAATATGATTTCAGGATTTTTATGACAGGTGCAATTTAAAAACAACAATCCAGCAGTCAAAAATTAATAACTGTCGAACTCCCATTTCTGATTTAAGTGTGGGATCATGCAGGGACAAAGGAATTACAGCTTGTAAACTCTGAACAAAGACTAGAAATATTAAATCCTGCTGATTTCATCCAATGCAATAATGTTCCATTGTTCCAGATCTATGACAAAACTTAATTTTAGCAGATTATTTTTACTGAGACTATCCATTCTTCCATCCATATAAAATGCTTTTCATACAAAAGAAAATGCTCCTTAAAGTGCTTTACAGAATAAAAATGACCCCACATTTATCACTCCCCACAGATGTAAACATGATCACACTTGGACCTCTCTCCTCCCAATCCAGCCCCAAAGTGCAGGCACTCTCAAAAGCAACATTAAAAAGACGTTAAAATGGACAAAATGTAAACTCTGGGAAGAGCATGATGGCCCCAGAAACTAGCACTTTTTTCTCAAAAATCTTCCAACAGCAATGGCTCTGACCAGGATGCAATCACGTACTTGGATCAATGTGGATGCACTAGGCTTCTAGTAAGGATGGAATACAAGTTCATGTCTATAAATGGGAATAATTCCTTTAAAATCTCATCTCTAAGATATCCTTAAAATGGTTTAAAAAATATAGTGGTAACTGGGTGCAAAAGACATGTGGAGAGCCTCACTAAAGAGAAAATCTTTTGAAGAATCCAAGCTTCTACGAGGAGAAAACTATGCAGTTCTGGTAAAGACACACGCCCAGATTTTTCTAAAACCATGTAACACTGAGAAGAAAGCGTTTCACATCTACCTTCCCTCTGCAGTGGTCTGCGAACTCGTCACAGACTGAGGTTTTTTCTGAAATGCATTAGCAAGATTAAAAATGTTATCAATAGTAGAAAAAATAGATATAATTACATTCCACACTTACCTGGAGATTACATTTTCTTGGATTAAAGAAAAACAAATATTGTTTCTCACTAAGGAGGTAATTTTAAGCAACTTGACAAAAAAAAGTTAAACTTTTAACAGATTATTACGCTTTTAAGAAAGTGTGATGTGACGAATCTCTTCAAATGGCTATGAATACAGTACAGATGCACTTGACAGCTTGGTGGCACTTTATCTTATGTAGGGGAATCGGAGTACTTTTAGATTTTATTTCTAAAAACTTTTCTAAACCCATATGTCATTTTCCTTCTAGTTTACAATTATGTTTTTACTTTGTGTTACCCTATCACAGGCATAAAATACATGGAAGTTTCAGGTTGTTAAAAAAAAATCAAAGAGGAAGACTGTCTTAGGGTCATTTCACATCAGCAAATGTTTTTTTTAATCAGTTTTAACAATTTTTATTCAATCATTTACAATTTTACAATAAACTTTCATTTAAATGATTGAAGTATTGCTTGTGGCTTTAATATTTACATATATATGTACAACAGGATAGATCTTTTTATCTTTACAAATCTTGTTTGTACATGCACACTAAACAAAAAAAAACAAAAAACGAGTGCAACATGTAATGTGCTTCATTCAGTGCCATTTCAAATTCCTAAAGAAATAATACAGAGTGTTAAATCCTTCCAGCAGTCTTATTGGTCAGTTACATTCTTGTAAAAGCTTGAGTTTTTAGCTCCACTTTGTTAAATACAAAAATGTGCTTTCATGAGTAGGTAATAATCCCTTAGACAACTTGTTTAAATAAATATTTAAATAAAGCCTTTCCTCCTCTTAGTATGTGAGAACATGACCTCTTATGCCAACGCTGACTTTGTTGAGAAATCCACAAGTAAGTAAAAACAGACCCAAAAGACTAGTTTACATCATGAGAAATCATTCATCAGATAAATAAAAATCTAACTTCAAGCATAAACCCCACAGCAACTGCCAGTGACAGACCTAAACTATAGATTTGACTTCATTTGGTACAAAAATTTATTTTCACCTTCAGAGAATTCAAGTATAATAAAAGATGAAATGTTTTTCGGAAAACTAAAAGAAGTCCAGACAAAACTCCAAACAGGTAGTGAAAGAGTGCTTAGAAAAACTGTTAACAAGAACTTACAAACGCTAAGAAACGGTAAAAAGAAAAGGTAACATCACTCTCTTGTCTGCATGAGTCAGCATCAAATTCTTACAAACCAATAAATAAATACATCATAACCTACAACAACAACAAAAAAAGGAAATCTGTAACTAAGATTTTGGCGAGGTAAAGGAGAAAAAGGAGGAAGTGGAGTGTAACCAAGAAAGCTGATCAACTCTGTCAAAAATAAATCTTTGGGAGAACATGAGGTTGACACATGAACAGATCTAGGCATTGTGTTTAACAAGAGATGAAGATAAATAAAAGCTCGACTGGCAGTTTGGCCTCATGGTAATGAAACATAAAGCTGCTTATGTTTTTGCACATCTAAGTTTTGCTACAGCTGAACTCAGTCACAGTTGGTGTAAAAAAAAAAGGGAACGCACAAAAATACTTTGGCCACTAGAGGGCATCATGAACCTACATGATTTACAGTATAAGGCTGATTAATGCTGGTGATGAGGCAGCTGCGTTGGTCTGGTGTCTTCCATCAATCCGTCCTGACAAGTGTCCAAAGCAGCGGCTACACACTGCTTCCAGATTCTGACGTTTCCGAGTCGGAGTCCCTGTTAGGAGGCAGAGAAAAAACACCACCGTGTCAGACACACAAACATGTGCAGACAAGGATGATCACGTTGATCATGCTGCTCCTCACTTACAACAAATCCTGCAGCAGTTTGCGGTTTCCCTGTCTCCTTTCCTCATCGATGGGGTAGGTCCAGATCACCAGAAGTCCGATGAAAATTAGGACAATGGGTACAGGAGAGACCAGGATCTTCAGGGTTAAACTGACCGCTTCGGGCTGGAAGCACTCTCCAGTCTCATACCCTGCAAATCTGCCAAAATATGCAGCAAGAAGGGGGAAAAGTTGAGCTGATGTGTGTACAGTTTGGCTACATGGAGGATTATATGAGCACATGATGACTGAAGTGGGGCTGGAGATTACATGGCA
This sequence comes from Apricaphanius iberus, assembly GCA_028564705.1. Taxonomy (NCBI): domain Eukaryota; kingdom Metazoa; phylum Chordata; class Actinopteri; order Cyprinodontiformes; family Aphaniidae; genus Apricaphanius; species Apricaphanius iberus. The sequence continues at coordinate 775,663 of JAPXFQ010002501.1, read as the reverse complement.
CCTTGTTCATACCTTTTGAACTTCACCTTTTGTTACAAATATTTGGTTTTTAAAAAGCCTATGCACTGCATTTGTCTTTCTTTAATCTCAAACTGTAATTAAAATGCAATGCAAACAACAGCCTTAAGGTGTCATCAACTGTGTAAATCGAGTCCATCTGTGTGTAATTTAATCTCAGTATGAATCAGATCATCTCTGAAGGCCTTCTGCACCTCACACCAACATTAGTGAGCAAACAGCATCATGGAAACAAAGAAACACAGCATACAGATCAGGGATACAGTTGAGGATATGTTTGAAACAGGGTTTGGTTGTGAAAAAGCTATTAGTCACACATACTTTACAAATCAGACTTTCATGCAAAAGTGGTTAGAAGAAAGTGACTACATTAAGAAAGCCACAAGAAGTCCAGTTTAAAGTTAACTTCATGCCATGTTGGAGACATGGGAAGTGGAAGAAGCTGCTCTGGTCAGATGAGACCAAAGTTAAACTTTTTTGGTCTATATGCAACACACTGTATGTGGGGTAAAACTAATCTTGCAAATCACACTGAACGCAACCAGCTCACTGAGAAATATAGTAGAGGCAGCATCATGCTGTGGGAATGTTGTTCAGCAGGGACAGGGAAGCTGCACATAGTTGATGGAAAGACAGAGAGAGCTAAATACAGAGCCAACCTGGGAGAAAACCTGCTGGAGGTTGAAAAAAATAGGCTGCAGCAAGACTTTAAAACAAATCACAAACTCCACCAGATTAGACAATGTTGAGCTATTCTGCATAAAAGAAAATGCAACCCAAAAGGACTTGAAGCTGTAATGTCAGCAAAACGTCATACTAAAAAGCCTTCATCCAGTGGAGATTAACGAAAACACAGGTCACACTTTTTAAATATTTGTTTAAACTTACTTAAACTGTCTAATTTTCCCTCCTAAAAGACAACTATGCCTTACTTTGTGTTGAAAATAAAAAAAAAACTGCATGAAAATCGTGGCAACAATGTGTCAAAATGTGATCAAGTTTAAAAAAAGTGTATAAATGTCTGTTCAAGGTGCTATACTCTGAAGAGGGAAAACAGTTATTTATTACAGGATAGAACAGGTTATATTATTATAATTATCATAAGTAGACTTACTTTAAACTGAGAGTGGAAATGCCCAGAGACAAGCCAGACGCAAACTTGATGAAGAACACATAAAAAGAATAGAAGAGGGCTTCATGACCGTGAATGTCTGGATTTTGAACTTTGAAGTCATCCACAACATCTGGAAGCATTGACCTGAAAGGATGAAAAAACAATTAGCTCCCGACGAAAGGAACAGAACGAGGGAAAGTTGCTTTGGATAAACCATTCCACTAACCAAGGTAGGAGGAACGCCGCGGCCACACTCACACCTGCAGCCACAGACACCAAGTAGGAAATGATCAGGTGGCTCTGGACGGAGACGATTAGGATCATGAAGGGAACTGCCCACTGCATAAAACACAGAAATAAAATCAAAGTAATGCCCTTATCTAACATCATCATATATTTTTTTTCTACAGATTCTAGACATGCTGACCAAGATGCCACAGTATGTCGCAGTCTTCTTCCCAAACCGAGTCAGGAACCACTGCCACCACGGGATGGTTAACGTTCCTGATAGCTGGAGGAAATAAATAAGAGGAATATATAAGCCTCAGTTTCTGTTAACAATATGCAAACATGAAAACAGGTGAAAATCAATCATAGATCAATTACTGAGATGCAGAAGCGCCAATTTTACCAAGATTTTTAAAGAGTTTTTATCCAAAAATTACCAATCATTAATCAACATAGGTTTGATATTCTCATCGTTTTTCACCCCTCAGACATGCAAGTTACACTACCAACCAACTTCAGAGTTATTCAAAATTAAATTACTGCCAGGTATATGATTTACTTCTCAGTAGCTCTGGAATAAAGTGAAAAAAAAAATCTTTGTTTATGTTGTTCCTGAACGTATTTTCTAACTATGAAGATAGAAATTACTCTATTTAGTCAAGTGTTTGAAATGTAACTAACAAATTAAAATGGCTTTATGAACGGCTTGAATTTGATCAAGCAAAAAATAGCCTAAATAAACATTTGAGTTCAGATCAGGACATTCCTCAGGATGTTTTTGTACCTCTGGACTGACTTCAAGACTGTTAAATGTATTGTAAGGAGAAGATGGAAATGCTGCTGTAAAAGTGGACAAAAGTCACCAAACAACTACAGAGAAGAAAAGGTACTCCTGAAGAGTACAGTCCTGTTAAAAACTTTTAAAGCACTCCAGGAAATAAGAGGAAAGGAGGGCAAGATTAGAAAGCCTGGAGAACAGGTTGAAGAGGTTACAAGAAGATTCGGCTGAAAATTATAAAGAGATGAAGGAGGACTAAAGACTTTTTTACAGTACTCTGCACAAGGGAAACCTGGTTGAGAGTCAATCTGTGAAATCATGCTTTTTTTAGTATCTGTTCCTCTGAAATACTTTTACAAAGCTGTATTTATTCCTATACAGGACTTTTGAAAACAAGAACAAAAATTTAATTAACTGTTAGCTGTCAAAAGACATAATTCAGGTTTAAAATAAGCTTTTATAGTGACCTGGTCAAAATAATCTCTAAGAAAAACCAGTTGGTATGTTAAGATGGCAACTTGTAGCTAACTAAATAGTTAAGTTATATAACTATGTGGGAGAAACCCTTCAGATCTGAAGTCAAGAATAAACAAATTGTATCTCTCGCTGTGATATGAACAACAGATAATCAGAACATCGAGATCCTGTCCTCAAGTTTTAGACATTTGGAGGTTTTTGGAAATTGTTACAAAGACAAAAAACATGAAGACAAAAAAATATCTGTTAAGATTCAGCATCACAAATAAGTTAAAATCCTCTTTAACAGAGTGGCGGCAGTCAGAAGTTGCGATATACTCATTGTGGCCATTAATGTTATCTTCAGTTGGGGCTTTTAAAGATTTGTTTTATCTGACATACGTGGCTGACGTTCAACAACATGGTAATTCAAGGTGCTTTGGGTGAGAGGATTGAATAAAAACACCAATAAAGCATAAAATACACAGAAATTATGACACATAGGCAGCTCTAAACAGATGGGGTTTTGTCCGTAATTTAAACCAGGCCCACCATCACTGAAATGTAAAGTGTGTGGATCAAGGACAATAAAAGTCCAGCTGGTGAAAGATATTATACACCCAGAATGCAAAGCAATGCTCTGCACTTGCAGTATTGTACTGTTAACTTGACTGAAATGGGGTCCAAACCTCAGCAAATAGCCTTATTTTACCCTGCTTTATCTTTTCTAAAACTATCGTTTTTGTTCCGCCAGCCAAACCTGTTTTTCAGGAATTGCATTGCACATCATCATGAACTTCAAAGAAATACTTTTTTTGGTGGGAGGAGACAGAATACTGAGTTTTCTGTTCCCAACGTCAACAAATATGTCAGGAAAAGCCAGAGTGAGTGGAGGTGTTACTCCTATCGGTATCTTTTAGTTCACTGATACCATAAACTGATACTTATAATTTCACAGAAATGTGTTATTTTTTATTAGATTTGAGTTTTGGGGTTTATGATTTTTTTTCTTATTGTATTCATCATCATTTGTTGTAACGAGCAGAGAAGAAAATAGAACCAGTCTTCCAAATGACTGCATTATTTTGTATGGTAGAAGTATCGGCATTGGTACTCAGTATCGGCAAGTAGGCTACTCAGATACAAGTATCGGTATTGTGTTGGTTTGAAAAAAGTGTTATCATTGCATCCCTAAAAGTTAGGCTTTTAAGCTTGAGAACAATCAAGCTGTCAAGCATGGTGGTGGTTACATTTTGCTGTGGGATGATTTTGCTCTCAGCAGTACTGAACCATTGCACAAAGCCGGTGATATAATAGAAACTTAATGGACAAAAGCCAAGCAATTTGTTGGTGGCTGCAAAAAAGAATGCGATCATGGTCAAATTTGCTAATCTAAATATGAACATAATTTAGTGTAATCTTGATCTTGTACGGATTACAGAAAAATCCCAAATTTCTCATTCATACTATTCACTAAAGTTAAAGAAAATGTATTACACCCTGGGGAAATGGCAAGAGTCTTAGGAAAATCTCAAACATTGTTTTTTAGAGAGGAACTGAACCTTTAAATCTAATTTAAAATCTTTACCCTTCCAGAATATACAGCATGCAAAAAGCTTCAGCATCCAATCACGAGGAATAGGAGCGTGGTAGAAAGCTATGAGTAAAGGATGGAGAGGACCACACAGCCAGTGGTTGCCTAGCAACAGAAGCTCCACTGTACGCCATCTCTCCTTTTATCACTAGCAAAGACACAGTAAGCGTGTGGGAGACAGGACCCCCCATGAGCCTAAACACCCATGAAACTATAGTCTGTCAGTCCGCAATGTTTCAGTGTGAGAAAATGTCTCGGAGTCGGCCCAGAATGAGGTTTCAGAAAGGAATGATGTCCTCTAAATGCCTAACCCTGATAAAGGCTCTTACAGGAAGGGTCCTTGTGGAAAAATTAGAAACACTCACCATGATAACCAGTAGAATATTCTGGAAGTCCTTCCTGTGGCCCAAAGCGTGGGTGATGAAAAGGGCAAAGTTTCCTTCCAGCAGCTGTAAAAGTTAAATTACATTATAAAACTGAGTTAAAGAGGTAGATTATAAACCTAAAACCTGACTGCTTCAGCAAATATTTAAGCTCATCTGATATACCAAAAGGCTTAAGTAAGGAAATAAATTATCTTTTTTTACCATGAAGCCCAGAGATGTGAAGAGGAAGCCCATGACCAGTTTAACATAGGGTCCGTGACTCACAATCACCCACAGGCCTTGACGGAAGGTGAGGGGTGGAGATGAGGTTTTCTGACCGCTCTCTAGAGAACAACAGGCATATATAAAACCAAAAATTCAAAAAAAAAAAATCAAAGTCTCTAAATTAATATGTGGCCTTTACATCTTAAAAAAAAAAAACTAATCCGTAAGCAATGTGAAAACAAGAAACTACTAAAGACAGAACTACATTTCTTAAATTCGTTCCAGAGGTAAGCCTTGACTGTTGCAGACATGACCTTCATGTGAAGGTTTAGAAAAGGTTACTTCTCACTAAGGTTGCAAGAATAATAATTTTATGAGCCTTATGGTTAAATAGTATCAGTGTATTGCAGTGGCAGAACTGAACGTTACTCAGGATGTAGTACAGTGGCTCTCCAACCTTAAGTGTACGACGGTGTCAGGAAACTAAATACAGAAACTCAACACTGAGGTTCAGGTCAAATTAACTTGAAGTTTAAAAATAAACAAGATAAAAAAATAAAAATACATCAAATGCTCTGATAATTTCGTACCTTTTTGCTCTTTCACACCAAAAAATAGAACTGCAGCGCAAAAGACGTAGATGATGCAGATGACTCCGGAAGCGAGCAGGTATGCTCGTTTCTGGAGAAAGGGAAAGAAAGAGAGGATTCAGTTTGCTTGCTCATGACTGGTTAAGGATGTTAATTCATATTCATCAATTTCATGACTTAAATCGGCCCTATTCTGTTTTCTTTATTTTGACAGTTGCTGACGGAGAATTAATGTAAAAAACCAAAACTTAAACAGCTTTTTTTCCAGCCTCTGCCATTTTTAAAGATCAGGAAACCTTTGCCCATTCTTGATTAAACTTTTATGGCTCATTCATGTTGGATGGAGAGCATCTCCGAACAACCTGTTTTTTACTGTTACTGCAGATTCACAATCGGATTTAGATTCCCGCGGCATCATGCTGCCTCCGCCATGTGTAACTGTTGTGATGGTGAGTTACATAGTGTTCTGGATGTAGGAAAGAAACACAATAATGTTTGTGCCATCTGACTGTGCCTTCTTAAACGTTTGCTGCGTCCCATACATCAGAGGTCCCCAACCATGGGCAACTGTCCTGCATGTTTTATGTGTTTTCCTGCTGCCACGCGCCTGACTTAAATGATTCAGCGTTTAAACTAAGGAGGAAATGTAATCATTTAAATCAGTTGGGTCATGTAGGGCCCTGAGGACCAGGATCGGGGGTCACTGCCCCACATGGCTTGTGGAAAAGCCTAGCTCTCTGGAGGCAAGGAAAATGGTTGTCCTGACAACAGATTTCCTGCTTCAGCTATGAATCTCTGCAGCCCCTCCAGAGTTATCATGATTATCATTATTTTTTTTTTTTTCTAGTTTAGGTGAACGACCGTGTCTAGGTAGGTTTGAGTCGGTCAATCATACAAAACAATAAAATAAGCAGATTTTTTCAATTATAACAAAACATATTGTGGAAAGCTCAAGGGGCTTTTGCAAGGCACAGTAAATTCTGCTCAAAATGACGATAAAACTAAGTGAACAATTTTGCATTAAAATAAAATACTACATTTTAATCTCACCCAAGGGACTTGAGTCACTTACTGTATCTTCCAGTGAAACTATGGTAGTATTTAGCGTGGTGTTTGTGCTGATGGAGTCTGCCGGCTCAATGGGACAATTGTTGGCCCGGCCCACTATCTGTCCCTGGATCGCCGTGCCCAGCACCGTGCCCAGCACCTCCACCGTCATACCTGATGGGATCCCAACGGTCGTAGGGTCAGCCCATTTGGCACAAAAACAAGCTCTATATAATAACCATGAAAAGCATTCAACGTACGATAGGCGGTTGCAGAGTCGCGCTCTTTCTGGTCGCTGCTGATAAACATGGTGAGGGCCGAGTATGGCACATGGAAGCACTGCAGTCAGAAACAAACAATTAGATAACGGCAGCTGTGTAAGGGAGAGGGGAAAAGAGAAGTATTCTACTGACCGTCTGCATTGACTGAAAGAGGCAGTAAAACACCAGGTACCAGATGACTTTCCCTTCCTCAAATGGAGGCACGTACCAGATCAGGATGTAAGTCAGGACTGCAAACGGAGTAGAGCAAAGGATCCTGCAAAGAAACGAGCAGGAAGTGTTGATGACAAATCAATTAAAAAAGGCCACAGCTTGTCATTACCTGCAGTCCTATGCAAAAAATTTTTATAGCAACTACACTTAAAGTCTTAATAAACCAAATGTAAAATACAATATCCAGTCAGTATGAATGTGTTTAAAGAAATATCCCGCTTGTTACGGAAAAATATCCGCTTACGTTTTTTTTCTTCCTTTTTTCTTTCCAGTCTGTGTTACAGTAACTGCTTTTCTTCTCACTCTGCTTTGTGAATAATCCTCCTAATCCTGCCTCGTTAGAGCTGGGGCATGGAAAAAGGGTTCAGCATGAGGTGATGAGGGTGCTGTGATCCACCCCAGCTGACTTCAGCTCTCCACCTCAGTCTGTGGTTACTAGCTCAGCAGCTTGTTTTAAAATTCACAGTGGAGCCAAGATTACAATGAATTGCTTTTAAAAATAAAATAACTCTTTGTTTTTCTTTGCCAGATACCTAAAATTTTGGTTAGATGGAGAGCATCCATTAGTGTCAGCTTTCAAATGTATCCACTCTCAATTAGGTCTGGAGTTTAGGTCATTTTAACACATGAATAAACTCTAATCTAAACTATTAAATGGTTGCTTTGGCTGCATGCTTCAGGCCATTTTCATGCTGCCCCAGTCTTTTTAAGCTTCCAACAGGCTCTTTTTTCAGGATTTCTCTGAAATCCAACTCCGACTTCCTCAGAAAAAGCATCACCACAACATGATGTTGCAGCCTTTCATGATTCACTATGGGGAAGGCGTGTTCAGGGTGACGTGGAGTTTTATTTTCCACGAAACAAAGCACTTTGAATGTAGGCCAATTCAACTGAGGTCTCATCTAATCACATTAGACTTGTGGGAAACTAAACTGACTTTTTTTTCTTAATGACTTTACTTCTTCAGTCCACTCCTTCATAAGAGGTTTATTTTATATACAGAGATCACATTACATTCTTTTAACAATTTGTTCACTTCCAAAGGTAAATGAACTGGTTGTACTGGATTTAGTCTCATGCTTTTATGATGAAGTTGGTTACAAAAATATATCCGTTTCATTTCATTAAGCAAAACTTGAAAAAGGTGAAGATGTGAAATAGTTATGTTGGTTGTTTTTCAAACTCCCATTTGCCTTGGACTTCTAAAGTCACCATTACAAATATTACTGTCAATCATTGCCTTTCTCTACAAGCTGCCATGCATAAGAAAATAAAAGGCAAGGCAAAGCAATTTTATTCGTACAGCACACTTTACTGAATGAGGTTAATGAGTCCCAATAGGTGACACGTCTGACCTAACCCCATTAGGAGGTAGGAGTGACAGGAAATGACCTGAAACAGTAAAAAAAAAGCCTTCTAAAACGGATAATCTGCCTTAAGTCTAAACAGAATTAATCTCCTGAATACTTAATGATTTTTCATTCTCTTTTTTTCTAACCTTGTTTTTTTTCTTCTTTTGATTGTTTGACCACGCATGGCTCTAAACACAATGTGTGCTTTTCTAAGCTCTCCTCCATAATCACAAAGTCAAGGCTACACGTGGCGCTCCTTGTTTCTCCGTTTTCTGATTGGCTGGCTCAGATGGTGTGTTGTGGGTGGGACCAATCAGAGGAGAAGCCGGGAACTTCCCCTTTCCTCCTCCTCGTCCTCCTCCTCAGCAGCCTACAACATGAAGCTCATGCACAGCCGGCACCTATTTTTAATTCTTGCTTTTTAAAGACTGGACAAGTCTGAGAAATTACAGTTAGAAATAATCATTTAAATCATCAGCACGTTGATGTTACAGCCTTAAGAGACATTCATGTAAGTGTGAGAATAAAAGGTTGTCTATTTTTATGACCCAACTTCCTCATTGAGCTCAGTCATATACATTTGGCTGCTGGGGTCATTTGAAGGCTATAAAAAAAGAATATGTAAAATTTACAGCCTGCACTTCTGTTAAGGCTTATATTCAACTTGCAATAAAGTACAGATCTGCAGACGTTCAGCAGAAGTTTCTAGATCCGGTCCCACAAGTCTGACACATTTGCAGCAGACATTTACTATAATATTAGGCTTTGAATGGGTTTAAAGTTATAGCTCATTTCTTTGTAGAGTTTGTTTAAGCAGAACAGCAGTAAGGACTGAAAGGAATGAGAATGCAGTCAGTCCAGAAGAAAAACCTGAACACCTCCTCAGTTTTGAAGGACTGAAAGATACGGTTTTGTAAAAGTTTTTGATGCAAAATAAAACTGTTTGAGTTTGTTTTGTCTTCCTTTTTTCCTGTTCTTATACAGCAATTTTGATTGTACTGGAACCCTTTTGGTTGTGGTAAAATATGTCGCATTTATAACAACTATTTCTACATTGACCCGGCTTTAGCTAGGAGAATTTAAGGAAGGAGGCAGATGCACTCTCAGTTGGGCGTTAACAAGGATGGATGGAATGAAATAGATTGTACAGGAGGTAATTTATCTTGTCATTCATAATGAAACAATTCGGATTATTATATTTATTTTCTTATTTATTTGAACAACAATAAATTTATATTATTAATGTTTGAAATCAAAAACTGTCTGTATTGTTGGGATTATTTTACCCTTTTCTGTTCTGCTGGTTTCAAGATCGTTTTGAAAAATCTCAATACATTTTAACAAGTTAGTAATTCAATTAGAGTGTACAGTTTTAGAATAAAAGTCTACGCTTTTTAAGTCATTGGCGTCCTTAAGATGCCTATTTAAAAATGGGTATTCTTTAAGGACAATACTTTATGTTTGAGGGGTGTTGACTGCAGTTTAAAAAAAAGATTGAAAAGAAGTTTTAAATACATCTTTATCAACACTTTTATCATTATCATGATAAATATCAAAAAATAAGTCCATATCACCCACCCCTAATGGATGGATGAAAAGTAAATACTAACTGATTTATAAATGGATGATGGACGAAAAGACGGCCAGTTGAATTCATATTCAGTTTCTCCTTTTCTAAACTGATCCAGATGTGCAAAAGTCTTGGATCAAATTCCAGACTTTTCGAGACTACAAAGGAACCCTTGTCGTAATCCCTCTATATCATACTTTGTCTAACGGATGTCACATTTATACCTACCAGGGCATCATACGGCCGACGCCAGTCCATTTACTCCGGCTCACCAGGAACCCCACGGTCGGGTCCGTGATGGCGTCCCAGGCCCGACCCACGAAAAGGATGATGGAGGCATAGAAAGGATCCAGCTGCACGGGGAAAGTGATGCCAAGGAAGAATGAGCACAACGGCACAGAAGCTTGTAATGAGGTCATTCTCTGAGCTGCATGGCCTTTAGTTAAGTTCCCACTGTGAACAGTGGAAAAGATTAATTCAAAAACAAAGCTGACAGCAGGAGTCACCCGGCTGGCTGAATACAGCAAGACTTGTGCTGTTAAACTTGTCCAACACAAACTTTGGCCTCAAAGCTAATCAGTGTGAGTTGCTACTGAAAAGAAACAGATAATTTGGCCGAGATAACAGCTTATAAACCATACCGCCTGCAAATATGGGAGCAACATTTTGGAGTCAGGCGATTTTTTTCTATTGTGATTTTGTACAACTTCCTCTTTTTAAGGAGGCATTATATTTTTAATCACCTGGGCCACCTCGAGCAGGTAGATCTGGAGGAAGAAGCCCAAAGCACTGCCGGTTATCTGATAGGGAGCTCCTCCGAAGGCATAGCACAGTTTACTCCACACAGACAGTCCCTGTGTAACCCTCCTCTGGTCACTGGGCTGGAAGAGAAACATCAGGGGAAGAGATGCATAACAGAGCCGACATAACTTCAGAACAGTTGGTGTTTCTGATTATAAAAACTCCCTGGGGACTCATGAATGGATCTTTATTTTTTTAACTTCTCCGTTTCACACGTCCTCCTCCTTCGCTCTCTCTGACTTATCCAGAACTAAAAACCTGTCCGCATCAGAGGCTGAGGTTACTGCAGTTCATACGCACTCAGTCTACATCATCACATCAGCCGAGCTCAGCCATTGGCTTGTGACATAGGATGTTGCTGGTTGTGTGACATTTTTTTCCTCCACAAAGCATGCAAACTACATTCCTTTTGGTCAATCATCAATACTATGTAAGAATGGAAATCCACAGCTGCTTTAAACCTGTGAAATTCAAATTAAAGTAATATCTTCAAATAAATACCATGTCAAGTTATAAATAAAACCCATCAACAGCCTTATAACGCTTTTAAAAAAACAGGACTGGATTGACGGCCTTTCTGATTTGTTTGGCATAAAGATGTTAAATTAAGTCCCATTGAGAGAGATTATATTTGAGGCCAGTTTTTTACAATAGTCATATATGTCAGATAACAAATTTTATGCCTTGTGATGCCATCAGTTCATTTCAAATAGAGAAAGAACAGGCGCTTTTTTTTATTTGCAGTACAGTTTTGTATAATCCTACCGCAGATATCCATACTCTATTATCCAGATGTTTATTTAATGACTGGTGAAAATGGATAGGCTATTTAATTATGAATATGGGGAATATTCTGGGGAGTTTTATTCACTACATCCAGCTGAGTCCTTCGGAACAAACGCCATACTATTCATTAATAGCATTTTAATTGTTATTTGTAGAACCTTTCCACATTTCCAGTCACTCAAATGGCTTTCAGGTCGTGCCTGATGCAGCTCTGAGAAGAAGCACTTTGCCCTGCCTGTTTTTTTGCACAGCTGGTTCAGCACAAGACCAACAAAAAACAGCTATTAGGAGATTTCTTTTTTTTCTCCAAGTAGCTGTTATCTATTTAAAAATAATTTGCCGCAAATCAGTCCTGTAGGGGAACAGGTGGAGGGGATAACCGGGTGAAATTCAAACCCAGAGGGCAGAGAGAAAGGACACGACACGCGTAAAAGCGGCAGGAAATCAACGACCACAGCGTTTCAAACGTTACTTTAAAACTAGGCGCCTTTTTCTGCACCTGGGTGAAAGTTATGAGAAATTATTCACATCTATTTCAATAAAAGAAATTAAAACTACATTTGGACAAGAGGAGCTTACCTTGACCGTCTTTATTTCTGTCTTCATAGGTTTTAATGTCGTTGCCAGTAAAGTTGCGGTGTACTGCTCGGCACCTTCTCCTCGGGCCATCTCTAGCCGATAAACCGATTAGTTTTGGTCCAAAATAATAAGAATATATAGTATAGAATTTAAAAATAAGAAGATCCTCCTCCTCACAGCGGCATCATGTTTTCTTCTCTCTACTTCAAGTGTTTATGACTCAATTCTGAGCTCCTGCCAGCTCATTCATTCTACTACGCCACGTCAGGACGTCAGACGTATCGAATGTTAAGGGTATGGCAATACGCTTTACCAGATAATCAATCTGCACTTCTTTTTTACAGTCTCTGGCACTTCCATGTCTATTGATGGTGTATAGCTGTGAATAGTAAAAATATGCCTCCCTAAGAGGCATATTTCTTATCTTCGAAAGACGTGATAGCTGCCAAGACAGAGATTACAGTCAGAAAGAATCCTTTACAGCATCACCTTTGTTCTTCTGCAAATTAATATCAAATCCTTAAAAGATACCCTATTCTTAAAGGAAAAAACGTTTTTTTTTTGCTTTTGTTTGGATTTGAGCAAATAATACGTTCATTTACTCATCCAAACAAGTCGCGAGTAACTTGCAGCTGTTCAGCATGAATTAATATCGAGACACTATCAGCGTATATCCATGTACTCGGAGTCAATAGGGGCAGGAGTTTGTCGTTTGTAATAAGGCGCGATCTGGCCCCAAACCCTTAATTTAGCCATTTCTTTTGCTATTTAATGTTAGCATAACTCACCTCTGAGTTCAGAACCTCTCATAAGTGTTTATTTGTTCTACTCCAGGGTGATTAGGAGGATATAATCCAACTACCTAATGCGTCAACCAACTCATCCAACGCATGTAGTTTGATGCATGTACTTTGAGGCTTCCAACGTTTGCTTCTGAGCAAACAAGAAAGCATGGGCAGAGCTTCCTCTGTTGACGGACGTTCTAAATTATGGCGGATCATATCGAAAGAGTGGCTTGGCTTTATTTGCTAGATAAAGCTAGACAACGTCGACATCGGGCGCATCAGTGCCCATTCTTCAGATGCGTTCTGAGTTTGGGGAGTTTAACCATTCGCTCCAGGAGCTGCTTATGGATGAGGTTCGCTTTCAGCACTACTTCCGTCTGTTCCGCGACCAATTTTACGACCTCCTGGGCCGCATCGGAGCTCAAATCTCCTACCAGGACACTAACTACAGGTGCTCTCTTCCTCTTTAGGAGTGCCTGTCCATCTGTCTTCGGTAAGTGTTATTTCTGATTTTTGAAATCTGCGTTTGTTGAAAATGTTTTCATTGGTCCCGCTCTTCATCCAAGATATGTCTAGTTACATCACTACAGTGAGACGCTCTGATTGGTTGACGCACTGCGTTAAGTGCGTCAAGTCCGTCAAAAGTTCAGCTAGCTGAACTTCTGTGTTGCTTGAATTTGCTACGTTGCTGCTTGCAACGCAAGTAACGCTTGAAAAGTTGATGGAGCCAACGCACACAATGCACCGCAGAGACTCTGGTGGACCACTGACTTACTCGACTGTAGACTTTACATGTACTCTTGCCGCAACTGATGCTGGCGTTTGGGGCGGTGTGAACGCACCATTATTGCGCGATTACAATGACGTCACTGCCATGCTCTATCCTGGTTGTAATCTGAGAAGAACTTTGTCTATGTGCTCTACAGCGCTCGGCTACGCAGAAACCATAAAGCCATGAATCGTCAGAGGAGCGTCGAAGTCTCTGCGGCGCTTGGTGAGCGTTGGCTCCGTCAACTTTTCAAAAGTAACAAAACAAAAACAAAAGAATATGAAAATGTAATATCAGTGTTGTCATTGTTTTTCTTTCTTCGTATAGAATAAATACAAAGCTACTTTTCACTTATCTATAATGTTAACTGTAGAAGGAGAGGATGTACTCAATGGTATCTGGACCCAGATCAATAAAAAAAATGGGACATTTTCATTTGTCTGTAAGAGAACAGTCACCCTTTGGAAAGCTAAAATGTTTTTGATAGAATTAAAATTTTGAACTTTAGTATTAAACATTCTATAATAAAATGGCTTTCCATAAACTGCAGAATTTTATATTTAATTCATAAATTGAGAGTCAGTGAAATTGTAAGAAAGTCATTCATGGATAATATGAGCACAAATAAAAAAATAATAATTAATCATATTGTCATGGCACAAAACATGCTAACTTAACTTTTAAAACATTATCCTTATAATTTCAGAGAGTTAGATAAATGAATCTTTGATTTTCAGTGTGAAAATTGCTCAGGCATTTTTCCTTTCAGAATCCTTCTGTTACTTTCTGCATCTGCAGAAAAAAATTAGACCGACATCTTATACCATTTTATTCTCTTGTGTTCTAATTAGCAGTATAATATGATGAACAAGCAATTCTGGGCATAATTTTTTTCTGTACAGATTCTATCACTTGGTAGACTGTGCTATTTTCTTTCAGAGGTTGAAACATACACTAGCTATTCTTTAAGAACAAGCGTTGTTGCTGGTCTAAGAGCCAAAGTCAAACATTGTGGCCATCAAAGTCAAACTGAGATTTGATATGACTAATTCAAAATGTTTCAGTGAGATATTCAGATCAGGGGAAGGGAGAGGAGAAGAAAATCCAGCTTTTGAGTTTGTGAAACTGCTGTCATTCTTCAATTGTCGTGCTCTAGTTTCCCTCCACAGACTTTTGAGTTAAATCGAAACTAAGTAAACGTGTTTAACTAGGTTTACAAAGCTGGCCACAGGACGTGCAACAACTTCAGCCATCTTTATCCTTCAGATTTGCTTGCAGAGAAGCTGAAAGCTCCAAGAATAATCCATTATTTTATGTAAGTAATCAGTTGTTGCTTCTTCTTATGTTACAAGAGTTTTGATCTAATTTAATTTAGTATTCTAACATGTCATTTTGAATTTAGGGGGCAACCTATATTTTCTGTAATACAATTTGGATATAAAGAACTTTTAATCTCTTTTAAGTTTTTTGTGAAAATGTTTCACATGAATTTTAGCTCTGCATGTTAATGTAAAACTGGGATAGAGGGTTCTGCAAAATATTTCCCTCTTACGTGTTTCTATTTTTTTTTTTTAATCATGCTTAGTTTTAACATAAGACCACCTCAGCAAATCCTAAAGTCAGTTTTTAAAGGATGAATTTATTTATAAATGGGGGAAAACATGTTAACTACCTTACCAGAACTCCATTTTATTTTATGCAGTTTTAAGAACATCTGGGTTTAAGGCTAAACAGAGAGTTAAAAGTTTAAACTAAAATAAGGTGACAATATTTTGCCCTCCTCCCCCCAAAAAAAACAAAAAAAAACAGGAATCTTGGCCCTTTCCTGAAAGACTTTCACATGTGGGACAAGACTTTTGGTTTTAACATATTTCAAGTGTTTAATCTCTCTATGGTTAGAATTAACAGTTAGATAAATTTCAGATAGGCTTACAAAAGTACAAAAATGTGTTTAAAATCTCTGGAATTTAATTAATAATAGACAGTTTGCTTTTTAATACATACTGGACAAAAATAAAACAAAAATCTGAAATAATATTCAGAAAATACAATAATTTCTTTTCATTGTAATAATGAAAATGAAAAACAGCAGTCTCAAAAAGGCAACAAAAAAGTGCAGAGTCTTGTCTTCATTTATATGCCTCTTTTGTCACACACAGAAATACATATGCCAGCTATGCTTGTCTGTAAAGTTGCACTTGTGTTTTAATATCTCGCAAAAAGCCATAACGCCTGTTCTGTCCGTGAACAGATCAGAACCATCCAGTATTCAGCAGCTCAGAGAGAAAGTCCGATTAGAGAAAGGGTGTTGAATCACATTGGACCAGTCAGTTTGCTTATTGGTCCCCTTAAAACTGATGAAAAACAGGACTCATTAATCAGTCTATGTAATCTCCCCTGGATTCCGCAGACAGCACGTGAAAGGTGGATGTGGCTGGGGATAAGAGGACGATTAGTCACCCTAAATAAGAATGAGTTCTGAGACAATTATATATATTTACTAAAAACTTAAAACTTAAATGGTAAAATGACCTGCATTTGTAGCACTTTTTCAGCCAGAGGACCACAAAGAGCTTTAGACTACAGCATTCATTCACTGATGGTGGAAAGTTACTACACTGGAGCCACAGCTGTTCTGGGGCACATTTACAGAAGCAAGGCTGCCAGAAGCAGACGCCACCAGGCCTTCTGACCACCATCAGCAGGCAAGACAGGTGAAGTGTCCTGTCAAAGGACAAAGCCACTGAGATCGATGGAGCTGGGATTCGAACTAGCCACCCACTGATTATGTCAGCTCTTATTACCAGCCCTTTTGACACAGTCATTGCCATTAAACCTTAAGTTCATGTCTAAATGGGTCACAAATGGGTTATCTTGGCTGCCAAAACTGTAAATCAGAGGTAAGGTAAAGCATTCCACACAGGTTAGGTTGAGGCTCAAGCAAACCAATTGGAAATAGTTTTCGAATTTGTATTTGTTGTCGGAGAGAAAGGAGTTAGGCCCGGGCTCCACTGTGTCACAGTCATCTTGCAGCAAAAGGGAGATGGGTTCAAATTTCTGCATGAAGTTTGCATGTTCTCCCTATGCATGTGTGGGTTCTATACTCTGGCTTTTTCCCACTGTCCAAAAGCATAACTGAATGGGACTCACTTAATTGGTATGTTTATGTGGTTGCTTGTCCTGCATTGTTTTGTTTTCCCTTAGACTGGTGACCTGTCCAGGGTGTATCCTGGGTCTCACTAATAACCACTAAAGATAGACAACAGTTTCCCAGGGATCATGCAGGGACAAGGGGGTGTAGACAATGAATGAATGGACGGATAGATAGATAGATAGATAGATAGATAGATAGATAGATAGATAGATAGATAGATAGATAGATAGATAGATAGATAGATAGATAGATAGATAGATAGATAGATAGATAGATATATAGATAGATGGATGGATGGATGGATGGATGGATGGATGGATGGAGTAATTTTGAGCATAGATCTGCCTCATTTAACCACACTTTGTCTATTATGTTAATATATTATCCAGCTGAGTTTCTGTCCCAGAACCAAACTGATTATTTGACATTTGTAGGCTACTTTAACCCTCTATGTTGCATAATGTTTGGTCATTGCAATCCATGGCAACCTTTATTATAATACCGTAACATAGAGAGAAACCATGAATAGTTTCCAAACCTGTTTTTTTCTCATACTTTTCCAGAAAAAAGGTACAACTTGAAAAACAAGAAAAGTCAGAAAATTTGTTGTCAGTCTCATGAACCTTAATATACTGCTACCCAACATTCAGGTTAAATTAGGCTGATATTTTCTTGTCTAGTCTAGTCTAATTTATTAAATAATGGTTAAGATGCTGGATTTCATAAGGGGAAGGCATTGTCCAACCTACTCGTCAAAGAAAGTTGGACAATACATAAAACAATTCTCACAAATGTAAAGGTAATAAGTGATTTCTTTCAAGATGGTCAATGGACCAGGAACAAGTCAGAAGTGTACAGAAATATTAATAGTAATAGTATTTAAATTATTATGGTTTTATTACACCTTAGTGTGTGTTTAATTTTCTTGCATGTCTTGTTTGCTATCAGAATATTGAGGAGTAGATTCATATAAAATAGATAAAGGCCATAAAACAGAAAATAAGCTCAGTTTTGTTCTTGCAAAACAAAAATGTGAGATCAATATTTAAGAAAACGTATGTATGTCACACTGCAGAGGTAATTCTCATTGATTTGTTTTCATAACTTCAGTGATGGCGCCATCTTTCGGCCATAGATATAAGTGTTATCGTTTTAGTCATAAAACCTATAGTAGCTAAAATAATCAGTTTAATTATGGCGAATATTTATTCATTTTATGATTTATTGGACCATTACTGTGCCTTGCAAAATTATCTGGAACTGTTTAATCCTTTCACATGTTCTGATGTTAAAACTGCAAACAAATATATTTAAATGGTATTTTTCAAAAAATGACTAAGTCATATTACATGGAGAACATATCTGGGCTAGAATTTATTTCAGTGCTGAAGAAGATTCTCTATTGAATTTTGGTCTGGACTGATTTCACCATCCAAACACATAAGAGAAAGACCTAAGCCATTCCATTGAAGCTTTGAATGCATGTTTAGGATTGTTGTCCTGATAAAAAAAAAAAAAAAAATCTTCACATCAACTCTGACCATCTTTCCTGTCCCTGCTGAAGAGAAGAAACCCTACAGCATAATACAGTCAACATTATGTCTCAAGGTGAATGTAATATATTTAGTGTGAAGTACAGTGTTAGTTTTCATGCTCACACGTCTAATTTTAGTCTCATCCAAACACCTTCTATCACATCTTTGCCGTGTCACCTAAATGAATTGTGGCAAACTGCAAATGGTTCCTCTTAAGGCTTACTTTCGACAGCATATTGCTTCGAGGCCTGTGGATGTCTGCAGCTCTATAGTTTTTAAGACATATCTAGCTGCTTTTTGGATTTTTGTTCTCCTTGCAAACTTGTTTTTGACGACTTATTTTGTAAACCAACTCAGCTATAAATGTCTCTGATCTTGGACCTGTTTGGTGTTTCTCTTGGACTTCCTGATGCTGTTTGTTCACCAATGTTCTCTTAAAAACCTCTGAGGCCTTAACAGAACATCTGGATTTAAACTGAGCTTAAATTACATTTAGAGGACTTCTGAGGGGAATCACTAGCTCTGGAATTTATTTTGGGGCAATAGATTAAAAGTAGCAAAGTGGATGTATAACATTTTAAAATGAATTTATAATTTTGCTTCTACTACTATAGCAATTATTCACTATTTTGTGTATCACATATAATTTTAATAAAAATATATTGACTAGACTTGACTAGGCCCTATATCTTTTAATACCTAAAAAAACAATATGTAAAATCATTCAATCATCTGCTAAAGAATTATTAGTTATGAGTCCATTAGTGTTTGAGACTTAAATAGACTTTGCCAATGATATGGTAGAAAAGTTTCCTATTTTAATTGTAATCATCAATTTAAGTGTCACACAAGCACATTCGGTTGTATAGTATGAATTAAACCAGACATATCCTTTTTACCTCCTTTTCTGTGATCATATTTATGGAGCGGAAGTCGAAGTTTTGGATAGTTTACACTTTATAAACACCAGGGGGCAGCCTGAGTCAGTCAATAAGTGCAGCAATGACGCAGCAGTCGAACCTAAACAAGGCATGCATTTTATTCATCATATTTTCTCTGGAATATTAATTTTAAATTACACAGCAAAGATAAAAGAACAAACATCATTAGTGATGCAGGTTTCACAGTGTAATAATAAACTAAAAGCTGACTTCATTCTAATCATAGGCAGGATTTTGGCTTTCATCAGCAGCTATTTATAATCTGTTACTTTGGTCAGCGCAGACTTTGACTGCAGTCTTACCACCTTTTATTGCTGCAGCACTTTACTACGGAAATGACAGCCCATAGTAAAAAGCCTGATGTAATGCACAATTTTGACAGATAGAGATCTGCGGTATGTGAAAAAGGCAAGCAGGTAAAACGGGAACCCAGTTAAACGTAGTTTCGCAACATGATGCGAATGGAAGAGCACAAGAATGTGTTGTTTCACATCCCAGGGGTGCAATAGAATTTGCGTGACTTTTTTTTTGTTGTCTTTCCTGCCTAGCTTTCTTTTTTGAATGGATGGTCCCCTTTTGGAAGCAGCTACAAATCGTATTTTCGCAGCTGGGAGGAGAAGGTTAAAGGTCAGGTCATGTCATGGAGGCCGTGGGGAAATAGGGTGCACCCTCTTGTAATGCACATGTGGGCAATGCTTTAAAGAATATCTGAAAAACCCTCTAAATTCCTGGACTACGGTGGGCTTGATGTTCTCCAGGAGTCCGACTGGGAGTTACAGATTACTCTGTTATTCAGCCGAATGGACCCCAAGCACCTCAGCATTTTCTTTTCAGCATCCCCACACATATGCTGCTTTAACAGGAAGGAACAATAGAGGGTACTTGAAGTTAAACTGGTAAACGACTGGGGGGATGCTTTTGTTGGTAATCAGGGTTTCTCTCAACAGAGGAGAATATCAAAAACCTTAAAGGGAGAGAAAAAAATAAATTACAGGAAGCTGATTGTAGTCTTTTATTCTTTTGCTTGGGTTAAATGAAATATTCCAAGCATAAAAACTTAAGTGTTGGTTACCAGTATAATTATGGGAGGAGTTTCCAAAGAGATATAAATACTAGAATCTTTAATCTGTGGGTGGATAAACTCTAAAATCATCCATTTGAATTGAGTAAAACCTGCTTATTTATGCTAAATTGTCTAACTTTACGGATTTGAGACTGTTATGATGTGGTTTTTCCAGTCTGATACAATTCAGCCTGTCTTGGAAGGTTTTATGCAAACATTGCAGATTTATTGCTAAATCTAAAACCCTAAATTGTTTAGATCTGTGTGTCATACTAAAAGTTAATTTCAGAATAATTCATATAAAACTCTTGTTAAAATTATGCATTAGAGATAAGGAGAGGCTTTATCATAACAGGTATACTGTTACACCAGTATCAGAGAAATATAGCAAACATTAAAATAATAGACACTGAACAAGTATGATCAGCTGTGTATATCTACACACAGAGAAAACCTTTTATAGACAGTTTATATTGTATTGTCTGGGTGCAGAGTGTACAAACAAGTAACTATGAAAATAAAGAGTAATTTTGGATGAAGCAAACTAAAAAGAAGCTACATAAATTTAGGATTCTGAACAAAAATACATTAGGGTCCTTGCCATGAAGAAAAAAATAAAACTTCCCTTTAGTTTCTGAAAAAAACACGTTTTTATTTAGGTTTAAGCAAAATAAAAAAAGAGAAAACAACCCACAACTTCATTATGAATTCAGAAAACATGGTCTGACATCATACAAAACATTAATTTGATTTTATCACATGAACTCACTAACAAAGTTCAAAAATTAGCAGAGGATGACATTACGAAGCAACCAAACGTTTCAGCAAAACAGTAGTAAAAATCAGTAAAACATTTTGCTTTTTTTATGATGTAGGAGTTTATGTTTGAGACTTACTTCTTCTTAGTTTTAATTATCATTTTGATTTTATTTCTTGGTCTTTTTCTTTTTCTTTAGGACTTCAGTGTTTTTGATTTTGGCACTTCGTAGTTTCCATATTTTCCCCTCCCTGCTCTCAGATGTTTTTCACCTTTCTGTTTTACCTTTTGATTTTGCTTCCCTACTTTATCAGCCTTTGTTAGTTTCCCTTAGATATATTATCCTGAGTTAAGTTTCTTAATTGTTTTCTGTTTATTTCTTGTTTCCTCCTTGACCGAGTTAATTGTTTCTACCTGCTCCCTCCCTCTCACCTGCATCATCCCCCACTAATTAGGCCTCAAGTTCTCAGTCATTTCCTCGCTCCTCCCCAATATATTTAAGCTCTCTGGTACTTTCAGTTCCCTGCCAGTTTGTCATTGTTGTTGTTCCCCAGTCCTTGTGATTTTTTTTTGCCATCCTCCTGCTTTATAAGTGTTTGTCTTTTTTTATTTTTCATTAAATCAACTCATCGTATTTCTGCTGCATTTGGGGCCTCAGTCATCACAAAACATGACAGCTTGTCTGCTGCTCTAGGAGTCTATTAGCCCTAAATAACAACCTGTTTTGTCAGTGTGTAGATATCTTGCACATTTTAATTTGTTTTTATTTTAATTTGTCAAGTTTTATTATACTTGCAAATGTACAGTAATGGTGTAAAACGCAGTTGGTATCTTGCAGGATTTTACAAAACAAAAAAGCTTTAAAAAAGTGTATAAAAGAAAAAGACTGCCAATTCTGTTTTGGGCTGATGACATCACAAGAGAGCTGGTCAGCGGGTATTGATAAACAGATGGATATAATACAACTACATAGATTTGAAGCATTAATTTGATTAAAGAAGGGTCGCTAAAGAAGCACAAAAAATGTACATTTCTGAAAACCCTCTGATCACATTTACCTTATGTGATGTCACTCAATGCATGTTTATGATTGGATGCTTGTTTTTGGGAGGGTGGGCTTTATCTCAGTTAAAGTATTAAAACACACTGCAAATCTGACAATAATATATATTAAAAGTAGGTTTGCCTCATAGCTTTAAATAAAAAAGCTGAATCATCAATTCCCCAATCAGAGACATGTACTGGACATTAAGACGCTTCCTGATGACAGATGTCTGTCACTAATTAGCGCCTCAATGTTGGGTTGAATTTTATCCAAGTTGTTGGAGGTTTTGTTTTGAGTGCATGCACGATTAATTTAATCAGAGGAAACGCACGCTTTTGGCAAAGTAGATCAATATTTCAGCAGGAGGTGGATGATTGTGACCTGCTGCGCTTGGATCTCCAGACGTTGGTAAACTTTAACCTGCTACTCGCCAGTCAGCCGAAAGCATTTAATTACACCAGACATCAAATGGACAAATCAGCTCTCTTTTTAATCACCGCTTGATACAATACCATTAATCCAATGCTTCAGCTCATTGACAAGAGCATGTTTTTCAGGTTTTTTTACTTTTGCAAGGCTTCTGATCTGCTCTGTAAAAAGAAAATTTAGGAGCAAATAAAGCCATGTTTGTTTAGGACATTAACTTGTTTGCAGCTGTTGAAGCTTGCTCCTTAAAGAAGATTACTTTTTTTACAGTCAATTGCAGATGTCTTCTGCAGTCGAGTCCTGACAGGGACTGTGCTCCTTTGTGTTTAAATTAAACCATCTAAAGTGTGTGCTCCACCCAACAATGTGAGAATGCTTCAAGTTTTGAATATAGAGCACCTATTAGTGAGCCTAGATGCCTTGTCACTATTAAGGTGTGAAAAACCATTTAAATTTTGATTCAGATTCATGCAACACAAATTGCACACTGCAGCTGCAAATTCACTCATTTTCATGCTGATGGGCCTTGATGAAAAGTTCTGATTATAAATCCAGTTTCATACTGGTCTGATCCAACAGACATTAATGAAAAGAAGACCTTACGTAACCCAAGTTGCAGATTAATTCTTAATTCTACTAATTTTAACAAGATTAGGGGAAAGTAGGTTAATCGTTCAAGTAATCTTTGGTGTCGAGGTCGACACATGTCGTCTTTGCGTCGGAGAAAAAGTAGGAACAATGAAGACATCAAACTAGCCTAGATGTGACCCCTTGACTCAAACGCTGACCCCAGTCTTCTTGCATTCATTGTAATGTGTCAGTAGGTAATTATTCATTTCATTGCTATGTGGAGTGTTTTGTGTTAATTAGGGTAAGGAAGCAGGTATCAAAAGATCACTGAAGTAGCCCCAGCTTTAGAAACTCAAATCTAGAGATATGAAAGATAAATTCATCTTAAAATATGACATATTATATAGGAAAAAAGTTTTTCTAGTGAAATTTGTAACAATTTGAGTTCAAACTGTTTCTTTATGGTTCTCTGTAAACATAAAGTGACTGAACCAGACCAAGCCTGGTAAAGTTTTAAAGTGACATTTCTGTCTACATTTTTTTATCTACAGGCTGCTTTTCTTAGCTTGTGTTTCCTTCCCCTGTTCAAAGACATGCACTACTAAGGTCAACTCGAACAGGATGTAGCAAACCTCTAGTGGTAAAACGTAACCTTACAACTTTTTACTGAATGCAAAAGTGGGGACCGAAAAAAGTAAGACAGATAAACTAAAAAAAATAAGCTAAGGGTATGTTATATGGTGTTTTAGATATGTCTTTTAAATATACAAACTGAAGATTAAGTCCACATTGAAACATGGGGGTGTCCATCCTGCAGAATTTGTCAGATCCAGGCTAAAGATCGCTCGTTAACTTTAACCAAAACTAACCTGAAGTTGAATGTCTATATATTAAACCAATAGGAATTGTTGTTTAAACTATTTCTTATGCTTGATCTGCATTGGGGTGTCATGGATCTTCTTTTAAGCCTCTTCCCTAGTGTGCACTCAACTTTAAGAAAAGCTGAACCACATGAACAATTTCCAAAATTTAATTTGTGAATCAAGTTATAGGATCCAGAGATCCCCCTCAAAAATCAATACAAACACCAACCATGATATAATAGTGAATGAATATTTTTTTTGCAATAAATGTTGCAACCGATTAAAAAAAACAAAATATCATTCACTGTCAGGTTAAAAGTGCAGGCCCAGTCGAGAAACCTAGATAAAACACAGTGGACCAACACCAGCGAATCTGTGTCCGACCCTTAAATCACTGACACCAGCTGCAGTTCACACCTTGTGAATTTCCTACAAACATTTGGGTATACATTCACAATCCTCTCAATTCTGCTGTTTGCCTTATTGCTTAAGTACACTTTTTCCTTCCACCTAACTTTCTAATAAAATTCTGGGCAACAACACTGTATGAAGCTTATGGAGGGTGCTAATGACTGTCTGCTAGACTGCTGAGAGTCTTTTTTATAATTATAATAACTTGATATTGTAACATTAAATTTTTATAGCCATCTTTATGTAGTATGTGAATTAACTTATAAATTAAGTTGTAGGTTTTTATAAGCTGTAGGCTGTAATTATAAAAAATAATGGGACAACTTATAGAATTATATCCCAATCTGCAAAATGAACCTCGGTAATATGAGTTTTAAATGTCCAATTTAATTGATTAAATAAATTAAAGTTCGATCAATGTTCCACTTTACTGAACTACACATTTAGATCAAATACTATAGGCTACTATCAAATACTTGGACATGCTCTAAATTTGGCCTCTTTAGTTTCCAATTTTACCCTTAATTTGTCATCATCATCCCTAATAGGAGTGAAGCAGTTATAGTAAATCTGTTATTGTGGCCATGACTGGTGCTGCATACCGGGGCGGGGTTCTGCGCGCCTCCCCCACGCCTCTGATGCAAATAAAGGGGCTTTACCCGGATCTACCGCAGCAGACATTGCTGCGGCTGCGGCTCCTCCCTGCGCTTTTATCGCCTTATAACAGGATAGCTCACTGGCGCGAAAAACGCACTGTGGGGCTCTCTATTGTGAGGCGGGCGGGTCCAGTGTTTGTTTTTCTAAACCCCAGCGATATTCGCTCCGGCTTTCACCTAAAGTCGTATTTCTTTAATAGTAAACTAAAACAGATTTGTAGACCGCGTCCCGTTATTTTTTATCTTTTACAATCCATGGTGTCGCCTTCTTGTTGTTTCATCCACTGAAGCAGACGGATTTTAATGTGCTGAATTGCGCTTTTGGAACCTGCAGAGATCCGGTGAGTAGATTACTTTAATTCTTACGTGTTGAGTTTCTGGTAAGGAAATGGAGGTCCTTTGATGTGTTTTGACCTAGTCTGAGCCCACTTTTCTTTTCCGGTGCTCTACAGAACAAAGCTCTAACTGCATTTCAGGAAATGCTTCAGTTTGACTCTGAAATTCATCTCATTCTTTATTCAGTGAATTAACTAAGTTGTATTTAAACATATAGATAACTGTAGGCTATTTATAGACATATCATTATGTGCAAGAATCTTGATCATTAAAATCTGGTGTCCATCACTGCAAAGAGCGCATCCGCAAGATGGGATCAATTATTGATGTGGTCCCATTTGTTGGGAAGTCAGCTGTTCCCAGTATAATGTCCCATTAGCTGAATCAGTCTGATGGGAGGCATTATTAAATGTAATGCAATTAAATATTTTTTTCTCTCTTTGCAGGGTCGCCCTTATTTCTTACAATAAGGTGGATTTTATCAGCTTCAGAATGGAGTTTGATTGTTTCCAGTCTTATTTTTTTCACGATTTCGACACCGAGGAGGATTTTTACAAGTCTACTGCACCCAGTGAGGATATTTGGAAAAAGTTCGAGCTGTTGCCCACCCCTCCAATGTCGCCCCACAGGACTTTTAGCGACGCTGCCCTGCACCTCTCTCCGGGGGACCAGCTCAGCTGGCTGTCCAAGGTGCTGGGACAGGACGAGGACTTTGAGGGTACGTTCACGCCCGACCCCACGGAGCTTTTCGGTAACCTCAGCGCCCACATAATCCAGGACTGCATGTGGAGTAGTTTTGGGAAATTGCCGGCGGCTGCAGCCCAGCCCCCAGCTCCCCAACAGATCTCCGTCCGGGCCACCAAGGCGCAGTGCGCATCTACGGGTGGTCTCCTCTCTGCAGCCACGGACTGCGTGGACCCCGCCGCCGTCCTCACCTTCCCCGCCAGCAGCTGCAGAAAACCGGCGTCGTCTGGCTCGGAATCTCGCTCCGATTCCTCCGGTAAGGACAGCCCCACCCTGCCCCTGTCTCTGGTTTATATTGTGCCCGCCAACAATGGTTTATTGGGATAAACCGAAGGCGGCAGCGAAGAAAAGCGGTTATCCAGTTTGACCTCAAATAAGACTTGTTGACAAAAACGCCTCATGGCTGCCATGAACGGCTCATGCTTCCTTTTAAAAACCGCGCCCCTATCACCTCATAGCGCATGCAGACCTCATTTCTTTATCTGTGGCTGCAGTGTTGGAGGGGCGGATTTATTTTATCGTCATGATTTATTGCCATTGCGCACAGGGGAGCCTCCAGAAAGTTTGGAAGGGCTGACCAGATGGGGGCCACTAATAATCACTGGATGGCTCACCATAATCAAAACCCAAGTTTTAATTAACTATGTTGCTGTGTCAGACAAAAACAAAACATTTTTTCTTATGGCATAAGTGCATCTTTTCTAGCTATTTATCAAAATTGATTTATATCACGTCCTCCCACACAAACCTTGTTGTTCATGATACAATAATGGTTCTAATCCTAAATAGTTTATCCTGATATAATTTGAGGGAGAGCCAGAAAAGTATTAAACACTTTAATTCATTGTTAAACACAAAAATATTATAATAGTACCTGGTCGTTTCCCAGATTTGTATGCTGACCTTGTACCATCTCTGTTTTCTTTGTTTTAGGGATAAAAGAAAAGCTACAAAACTAAATTAAACAATGCACATTTGCCACAGGAATGGATGTTACTAAAAATGTATTACTAATCATGATGTATAGCACAGACACCTGAGACTTTCAGCTACAATAACTAATTTTGAACTACTTTTCTCCATGTCCATTGAACATGTCAGGTTTAGTTGTTTTAAACCACAGCATGTTTGTTTTGTTGCAATTATTGAAATAAACGGTTGCAAATGTGCCCAATTCCAAATTATTATTTTTTCTTCTTTGAGTATTTCCCGTTTGGCCCACTGACTCTGAAATGTCACATACTGGTAACCTAAATCCTATCAAAAATATTAGGCTGCTGCTGGTAGACCAATCGATTTTACTGGATTCATATAACCACATTTTCTTACCTCTGAAATGTTTTTAGTGCAGTTAGTTAATTGCTATATCACCAACTATAGGCCTGGTGTAGTTACTACAGTATAATTTTTTTTGTTGTTTGATTGGAGAAATATGTTTTGAAATGGAGTGCTTCACCCCCTGCCAGCCCCCCTCAGCACCACCCTTGCAATTTCGCCTCCTGAACACCTAACAGAGTGAAGTTAAACATTTACCAGCTTAATTAATGCCATCTACCTTTGTATCCCCTTATTTAGGTTATTGAATAGCCACTGATTGAAGCCTCATTACTGCAAATTCTACTTCCTTGTTAGTGTCTTAGTTACACTTTAACACACTTTGTCGAAATGTTTTCTTAGAATGACTCTGCAGTGGCCTCTTGTGAACTTTCTCATGAGTTATTTCCTTCTTTGATGACAGATGATGAGGAAGAAATCGACGTGGTCACCGTGGAGAGCAAGCAGAACCGAGTGCGGCTGCTGGGTGGGAGGAAACCCGTCACAATCAGAGTCCGCGCAGACCCCTGCCCCAAGCAATTCCACGTGTCCGTCCACCGGCAGCAGCACAACTATGCCGCCCGCTCGCCGGACAGTGACCCGGAAGAGGACGAGGAGGATGACGATGACTACGAAGAGGAGCCTTTGAGCAAGCGGGCCTGCACGGGCTCCCACCAGCTGCCGCCCTCCCCCTCTGATACACCCTTGAACTCGGATGCAGAGGACACTGATCGAAGGCGAAACCACAACTTTCTGGAGAGGAAGAGGAGGAACGATCTCAGATCCCGCTTCATCGCGCTGCGGGATCAAATCCCCAGCCTGGAGTCAGCCAAGGCTCCCAAGGTGGCTATCCTGACCCAGGCGACGGATTACCTGGAAGAGTTGCATCTCAGCGAGAGACGGCACCTACAGGAGAAGAAGCGCCTCAGATCCAGGCAGCAGCAGCTTCTCCGCAAAATATCTGAACTCAAACGCTCCTGAGACTCAATACTGGCGTCACTAACAGCAAATACCTTGTACCCTCAAAAAATAATTACTTGTCACTTTCAAACAAAGCTATTCTTTTATAAACGCAACTTGCCTCATGTAAATAGCAGTGAAATATGTTCTGAATGAAACCCTATGGCTGTGGGCTTCCTGTCAAATCCACTGCCACGCCCTGTGAACCTGCTTTGGGGAGGAGCAGTTTACTCTGATGTGCTTTTTGTTTTTTGTTTGCACAATTTTGAACAATGGGTCATAATTGTTTTTATTGCTAAAGCAAAGATATTTTCAGGTATGCTGTGAGAAGAGATTTTATATTTTAAACACATTTAAAGCAGTCAAGATAAGTAAAAAAAAACTTTGTTTCAATGTTTTCATTTCATCATTGCACATTGAATATGTGTGTGAATGCCTTTCTGTTTGCAAGTGTGAATGAATAATGACTTGATGTATAAATCCTTTTTGTAAATAATAGCATATTTCTCCGGGTAAAGGAGACAAAGCCAGGGTTTGTCGTACAACTTTGCTTCTCTGTGCCACCAGACTTCTATTTTTTGTTAAGAAAGTAGGAAAATGACTAAAGGAAAAAAGTAGCACCGCTGTACTTTATATTCACACGTCACTTTGTGATTTGCAAAGCTTCTCTGATTGTTGTTTTTTTAAGCATGATAACCTCAAGGCATCATTAAATTTTTATACCATATTTGCATACAAACATGTCTTTTTGTTTTTGTTCCGAAAAAGCAAATACTATCTGATTTATTTTGCCCTCGCCATCAGATTAGATTTGCGCACAATTCAGCCATTATTGGCTTCCACAGAAACACTCAGCCTGAACTGGCACCAGTGTGAAAGCTTATGTTTAATGCGGAAGTAGCAAATTGCACAGATTTATCATCTGTCCTAAATAGCCTCCACCACACACTAATTTGGTGCTACCTCTGCTTTAAATGAGGTGAGGCAAGTTTATTCTTATAGCCCTATTCGTACACAAAGTAACACGGTGAAAATATTATTCTATTAAAGCAGGAAATATAAAATAGGTATCACATAAAAGTAAAGAAACCAAATGCTCCATCCTGTTTAGTCTTGGGAATTCTGAGTGAACAGGTCATTGACTCGAGGGCTTTAGGGTTCATACCTGCCCAACAAACTTATTTAGATTCAAGATCGGTAGAACGTCTGATAGACCAATAACTAAAATGCACCAATTTATAGGCACGAATCCAGTGCCGGGTTTTAAAACCTGTAGTACGATCCATTTTCCTCTGCTTCATTTGCAGGTCAGGGCTCTAGAAACAGCATTTTGGATGACCTTATAGAGTTTTTCATTATTTTTCAGCTGTTGTAGGACAGAAAACTTTATTCTGGGTGGTAATTCAAATTTTAAATGATTGGTAAAATCTATTTCTACGTCCATAATGACCAAGTGTCCTGAATACTTTCTGGCTTTTCACCACGTTATGCATTTTTAGGTATTTCAAACATGGACATATTGGTCATGTTAGATGCTGTGATATTTCATAATCTGAATAGGAAGAGCATGTAGAAAAGTGATGTGAGGATTGAGCCTTGAAGAAAGTCATATGTGCCTATTTAGTTGTCTTTTGTAGACACAGCTGGAACTATAAAACTCCCCTCTTTGGAGTATGTCTTGTATTTATATCCTAATAAAAAGTTGTGGTGGTCTGTCAAGTAAGATCTCAATCAAACAACCACAGGATCCCACCTACGTTTGTATATATCAGTTAGTATGGTATAATCAATAATGTCAAATGCAGCAATGAGTTGTACTGTATGTCATTTAAAACTCACCAAAGCAGGTGTGGTTTGGTCAAGCACCTGACTGAAAAGCAATGAATAGATTACGATTTGTTCTTATCAGAAATGATTACATCTTTGACTAACTGTCTGTTTTGGACTTTGGTCATGTTATAAAGCTATGTGTCATCATCATATGAATCGTAACAGACTGCACAATCCAATTTAGGGAGATTATACCTAAAAAAAGAGGTTCAAGAATGAGGCCCTGTGGAACTCCACATGTGATCTTTGTTCCCTTTTATAGTTATAAAATTATAGCCAATATTCCACTGCGCCAGAAGATCACCTCTGTTAAATGCAGATCTAAAATCTACTAATACCAACACAGAAGTTTTTTAATGCTTTGCCATTAAGACATGTATGTATATTTCTGTAAATCATTTTCAAAGCATCACCATTATGATGCAGGTCAGTTCTAATTTTTTGTCATGTGGCCCAAAATCCTGACTAGAAAACACTAAAGACGGGTGTTTTTTAAATCAAGGAGTCAGTTTGTTGATACACCTCCTTTTCACATTGAGGACACACATAATAATAATTACCTTAAGTAGCTCAACGTGTTTCTGTCCTCTACATGTAGGTTTGTTTTGCGCACAGCTGCTGCTTCTGAGGAGGTCGAGACACTGTCCTTTAGATTTGCCCTTGAGGAGAGGCTGGATTTGTTTGGTAGTCTTGTGGATCCTCCCCTCTGCAGTGGCTGCTGCATGCTGGCCACCTGATGTGCTCATGAAGTAGGTCACACTCACATAAATACAATCGGTATCTCTAGAGGAATGCCTCATTGTGTGAAGTGCTACTTGAATCCTTTACAGGTATGGGCTCTACTTCAAGTATCCACGCAGACAGACGGAACTCAAATTTGCTCTATAATGTATAATCAGTTCTTTATTGATCACTGAAATTCGATTCGGGACATTTATAGTCCTGCTTGTCACAGCAGAGAATGCAGATGCATAAAAAAAAAATCGAGACTGGTTCACCACACCAAGACAGGATAGAGCTGACCCATAACAGGATCATTTCCCAAACAGCCTCCAGATGCCTGGAAGGGAGTCAGTGTTTTAGGGAGTGAGAATTCTTCTGTTGTAAATGGATAAGAGGGCCAGACCACTTCCTGTTGTTGTTAATTCAAAATGGCCGTGACCCAGATGGTTGTAAACAGAAGCCGATCAATAGAGTAATAAACTGGTAAAAAAAAAAAAGAAAAAAGAAAAGCTGAAAAAAACACACAAAAAACCAAAATAAATGTATTCAGAAAACAATATATATGAACACAAGGTAACTTATCAGTCACATCGTGTTCTGATAAAATTGTTAAACAGCTGCTCAGTTCTTGTTCAAGAGGTTAAATAGCTGAGTCTCCACACCAGTTAGTTGGACCAGTCCCAGCCTGGTCAGCGGCGAGCATGAACTGATGAAGCCTCTTGGATAAGAGGTGAAACGTCTTCCAAGACAAATTACCAAGTCCAGTTGCGTTTGATTGAAATTTCCTTGAGATAACCATGACCTGGATGAATGAGAATATTCACAGGCTCTAGCTGCTCAGTTTGTGATCATATTTATAACGCTGATGATTGCAATGATTATAACAAACAGATAAAAAATGTTATCTGTCAGTGTTGCTTTGAACATGTTTTTTATTGTCTTTATTTTATTCCATCTTAATTATCTATTGCAATCAATGGGAAGTCGGTGCACCCATGTGTTGAGTAAGTATCCCCTGACAGCTGCTTGTTTTATTTATGACTGCACTGCCTTTTTTTGCTGTCTTGGAATCTCAGATATCTTTTTAAATTTAATTCAATTCCTCTTTTCTTTCTTGGTCAGGGGGCAGAAGACAGTTCTTGCCCTGGGCCTTTTTTCAAATGTTTCTGTGTGTGTATTCACAGAAACTAAAAGTTACGAAATATTTTATTTTTATTGGTGATATATACACACATTTCAACCCACTTATGATTACTGGCTATGTAAGCATACACAAAATGACTGTTATTTTCATATCGCTTATTAGTAGGTGAGAAGTCCTAACTTTGGATTTATAGCACCTCCCCCGAACCCTTCAAGAAAAAGCTTGTATAGACAACCAATCGACTTTCACTGAAAGAAAGGACCTCTGTTTGAAGACTTGTGGTTTGATTCTTTTAGTTGTAACCACATCTCATGTATCTTCTTGTCATTTATTGATTAGACCTTTAGCAGAAGACAATTTGTTTTAAAAAAAATGCAGAACGCAGTACGACCCTTAACTGAATGCCTATTACAGAGTGACTTCATACATTTGAGTTTCTGCTGCTCTCATAATAACTTTAACACCAACGATGAGCCTCTGCAGGCCTGAATGAGTCATCTTTGAGCTCCTGTCATTTATTTAATCAACTTAGAGCAGCCATGTGGTTCAGGTATTCCAGACTGACAGAGGAGGCCGGCACGCCCTGAACACCAACGGTCTTGCACCTTCCCGGGAGTGGTTGTTGTTTTACCTGTTCATGTTCACCTTCCCCTCAGGTCACTGTTTTGTTGCACAATGCTTTATTCACTTTAATTAATGTGCATTTTGAACCCAGGAAGCTCTGTTGAAGGCGTTCAAAGACACAAATGATAAGATTAACTCAAGTTTTTTGAGACATTTTTGTATTTCTATGCTAATTTCAGAGCTTGTAGCTAAAAACATGTCAAACAGAACATCAGATAACACTATCCTGATGCACACCAGTTTCAGTGAGTGCCAAGATCCTTCTTAAGATTGTCCTAAACTGGTCCAGTAATGCCTCTTCCTTATATCATATTGGGAAGTGAAAATAACTATCAAATGTCAGGTTTTGGGTCAGATAGGAACAAACCTGGCTAATGCATTTCCCATTACAAAACAACCACAAATTCATGTAAATCCAGAAATAAACTGCCAGGATATCAATACTGGTGGAATAAAAGTGTTCCACCTCCTCACTAAGAGATTTGCTTTGCATGTGATGACATTTTTGAACATGCAACATGCAAAGTGCTTATTTCACAGTGAGGTGGACGCAAATGAAAAAAATTATGAAAGTCTTGTACAAGAGATCAAATCTTACTATGTATTGTTTTTGTATTTAGGGAAGTGATATCTAAAGGGTTCCTTTTTCATGTGACCTTGAAGAAAAACTTTGTCAAAAAGCCCCAGATCAGATATAAAAAATAAAATAAAGGATTAAAATATTCAAAAGGGGTCTGAGCTGCTCCCATGTCTGCAAGCGTTGACAAGCAAAACTCTTCGGTTGCTTTTTCATTGTGTCAAACGGACTTTCTCCTTAGAGAAAGAGGATGCAAGATGATCTTTTTATCCAGCAGTTTTGTTCAGCTCCAACGTTTAACTTGCCAGACCAGATTTTCAGGCCATGCTGACCAACTGCTGAACTGCATGAGGGATCGCTTGTGTGCACATGTTCTCCTGTACCCTCTCAGAGTACCCTTTCATATTAGATGGATTACTTTCAGCAAAGAAATAAACCTAGGTGGTCACACAGAAGATTGGGATAAGCACAAACAAGGTGGGGTCTATATATTTTTTATTTTATTTGGTAGGGTGGAGAGCAGTCCAAAATATTTTGCACCGGTTTTCCAACACATCTGTCTTAAAATTGTAGGAGCCAAAGAATGAGTGCACGTTTCTGCTTCCGTATTTTTGACTTCAGACCGTTTTAAACCTGTAAATCTGGCAGGGAAACCACAGAAGCAGGTGAGCACATTATGTTTTAGGCTTGCGTCCAAGGAAGGAAAAATTACCCGTTGTACTCGTCGCTCCAGCATTACTTACAGATAAACTGGTTACAAGATAAAACCCGTGGAAACCTCCAGTCTGTTCATGTCACCCAACTGAGCAAATATAAAAAAAGTTAAAACAAAACAAAACAAAAAACGTCTGCATTCATAGAAAGTGAAATGCTGTCAAATTTCGCAATTCGCAACATCCTCTTGCTGTTGCAGTGAAGAATCTCCTACCTCTGCAGTAAAAAAAAAAGAAGAAAAAAAAAAGAGAAATAACGCAAATGCATTGAGCAATATTTGCACCATCTCTGAGTGGGTGTGTTGTGGTCGGTATCTTATGTGTGTAGTTATTGTGTGTGTTAAGACAGCAGGGCAAAGAAGGAAACAGACCATAAACACTCGGCATGGGTTTATGATTTTAAGGCACAGGTACAACTAGCTGCTTATCTCTGACCCACATGCTGCCGGTAAACAGAGCAATATGATAAAGAACAAGGAGAATAGGGGGAAAGTTTAACCTGAATGAGCTCTGAAGGGAAGGACTACTAGATTACAGGTTGTTACACACAGATTTGACTTTTCACTGACAAAAACGGTATCCAAACTGTGGTCCTCAGGCTGTTTGTGACCGAGTGATTTCGGACAGCCAGCAAATCTGGCACAGGCAGTTCATTCAGATGAATACATTAAATCTGTCAGACTGAAACTTACATTTAGGCCCTTCAAAGAAGGTGCTGGAAATTTTAAATCAGAAAAAAGTAGAAAAATATTGCGTACAAGTATTCATTTTAATCACATAGAAGGTATAACCACAAACATCTTTACTAGGCTGACATGCATTCATTAAACAACAAACATTTTTAAAGAAAGAGCCCATATCCTTTTCCTTCTTATTTAATTGTATCTCAATCCAAATACTTTCAAATCGACTTAATGTTGTAAAGGAAAAAGCTATCTAACCTGGCTGTGTGTGAAAACATAATTTCACCCCTTGTTAAATCATTAATTTATGATGACTAACCACCCTTTTACTTTGATTTCACTGACCACACCCAGGCCTGATTACCAGACATGTTGAATTGAGAAATCCCTTAAAAAAAGAAGCTGTCTGACAACATTAAGTAACCTAAAAGATCTGAAACAACAACATATCATCCCTTAATGAGGGGAAAAGAAGAACAGATTGACAGTCACTGACATCATTCAGTCTGTAAATACTTATATGAACCACATAGAGATCCATAATCAAGACATTAATCTCCTAAATATCTAGAACATTATTCTAAGGCACAGCAGACCTTACTTGCAACATTCAATATCCATGTTGGTTCGACAGTAATAAAAAGACTGGGCAATAAATAGCACTGATAAGACTTTTTAATGCAAACTCTGCGTTAAACAAAAGGGAAACAACGGTCTGTCCTTCAACCCTCCACCACCCCAGTTGTAATGGTTCCCAAGTCAAAAATAGTGGTGATATTAATGTCATGGATCTGTTTACCTTTCGTGCCTTTGGATCTGGATAAAATGCTATGGTTGATGCAAACTAGCAAGTTTTCTATGCAAGGCCCCTAAAAAAAACAAGACAAGTAGCAGGTTTGTGGTAGCCAAGCCAAAGTCTGGACCCACTCTTTATGCATTTGAGAAGCTGTGGCAGAGAGGTGAGTCCAAACCATTGTATTGTAAGTATGGATGCACTGATACTGATACTGGTATTCAGTATCGGAACCGATACCTTTGTAATGTACCTGTATCAATATCGGTTAGGTTACCGATACCATCAACCGATACTTAAAATGGGGAAATTCTGCAATAATTTCACAGAAATGTTTATTTTTCACTTGAAATTTTAGTTTGTGGTCAATTTTGTATATATTTTTTTCGAATTAACCATCATTTGTTTTAACAAGCAGAGAAGAAAAGAAAACCTGTCCAATTTATCGAATTTTTTTGTGTGGTAGAAATATCAGTATTTGTACTCAGCATCCGCAAGTACTCAGATCCAAGTATCGGTTTTAATAAAGTGGTGTCATTGCATCCCTAATGTCAAGACAAGTATATCTTTCCAACCATGTCTCAAGTCAGTTTCTAAGTAAAAGCATGAAAAACCCAAGTCAAGTCCAAAGTTGAGGCCTGCAGGGTGTCAGGACCTTTCCATCTCCGTCCATCTTGACTATCATTGCAGGATGCAGAAGAAAAACAGGTAAGCAGTAGCAGTAGATACAGCAAGATTTTTGTACAGGTAGCAGGACGAGCAGGTAATATTCACAAATGACAGGGGGTCTGCAGCAGGCTTTATTGTGCACATAGCATGTTTTTTTCTTTGTAACATACTTTCTGTTGGGTGTAAGACATCAAGCTGCACTAAAGTCATGAGTCATGGTTGTGGAGTGTTCAGGATGTGTCCGAAGTATTTTTGATTTCATCAAGTCAAGTCTAAAGTCAGAACATCTTTGTCTGACGTCTTTGAATCAAGACTTAGATTTAAGATTTTAGATGCGCCGCTGTGGCAGGACTGTAAACAAGCCGTTGTGGCTGAAGTAAAACAAGTCTGCCAAGCAGAGTGGGCCAAAATTCCTCCACAGGTATGTAAAAGACTAATTACTAATTATTGCTGGCAGTTATTCATATAAAGGGTGACACAACCAATTATACTGTCTGGAGGACAGTTACTTTTTCACATTGGTGGGTTGGTTTGGATGGGGTTCTTTTCCTTAATAAATAAAAATATAATTTGAAAACTCAATTGTGTGTTTACTCATCTCATTTTCCCAATATTCTGTAAAGAGAAAATGCTTATTCACTGCAGAGCAGTGAAACAGAGCTTCTCGATGTTACAGATCAGTTCCTGAACACAGGAGAAGTGGACCGAGCGTCATTCCTTAATTACACAACTCAGAACTCACACACCCTTCCCCTTAATCTATTTTCAAGCAGCTGACGGTCAAGGAAGATGTGGAAAACTCAACCGGGAAAAGACACAGATGGTCACGAGTCTGCGCACTACACATACCCACCAGAACATGTAAGAAAACATTTCCCGGTCTGGTCGTAGTTGTCAAACTCTACTGCCTATTGACCCACATTCCAGCCTAGTTGTGTCACAGTTGCTCACAACCACTCGGATGCTTTTTTCCAACAAAGCAGAAACCACACGCTGGCATGGAAACCCATCATTTTTTTTCTTCTTTAGACTTTAATACCAAATCCATGTCTTTCTCTTTAACCCCCTTGTGTCATGTTTGCCTCCTTTCCCTGCCCTCCCCTCGTATACTAATCTTCACCATTTGCTGATGTAGGTCAGCGGCCTGTTTTGGGTTTCTTCGTGCTGCCTGCCCTCCCCTTGCTAAGGCCCGTGTTATGTAACATTGATGATTCAGGCTCTGCATGTTCCTCTTGGATACATCTGGACCCAGCTGACTGCTTTCAAATATGTGTTATTCTTTAAACCTTAAACAGTCGGGTAAATGGATGTGCTGTAAAGTCAAATAAACACTCATTGCATCACCAATCCCTGTGCAGGGTATTTTTTCATATTTTTCCTATTTCTATGAAGGATATTTATTGTGAGCCTTTACCCTATCTTGCTTTTTTTTTTGTTTGGAAGGTAAGGTTAGTAGTTTCAGAGATAAACTCAAGAAGGTAAAAATCTAATCTCGAGCTAATCCTAATCCTGTTAGTGCAAACGTTGGTCCCATCTGGGTCTAGACACACTACATTTCTGATTATAACAAACCCATCAAAAGTTTTTCACCAAGTCACTCCCCTCTGGGTGAAGTGCAAGAGGCTTATATAAACATTAAAATTGAAAAACAAAACAAAAAAAACAGGCTGTAGTTGAACGGCCTTTACAGTGGTTTAGTAGGATTTTCGCACCATGTGACTTTTCCATATTTCATAACATTTCAACCCAAAAGTGAAATGCTTTTAATATACATGATAGGCAAGCACAAAATAAGAATAAATTATATCAATTTCAGTTGACAGCAGGATTCTGTTCAATACCAGGTTCAATACCAGGTGACTTGGTTGGTTGTACCCTGGTCAGATTTTATTTAGGGTTATTTCATTGATCTGAAAAGAGATCGCTTGTAGGTGAGAGGTCAAATACATTCTGTGTCTGAGTGCATGCACTGCATATACAGTGAAGTTTGTCACTGTAATGGAACATAAAAGTAAAAATCCAAAGATTTGGAATACTTTTGCCCTACATTGTATGAATAGCTAGTGGTAGCCTTTCAAAAAAAAGCCATGAACATTTCATTTTCGGAGATGGGAGTAATAGGTTTCTATGGTGTGTTTGGCCCTTGGAGGGGCATCGGTAACTTTGGTGATGGAGCCATGGTGCTGGTTAATGGATGCACTACAGGAAACAGGGAGGACTGGATCCTAGCAACCCTTTCTTGTCTCCACTTTTCCTAATGTGATCATTTACTGGAAGCAAAATACATAGCAGAAGGTGGGAAACCCTAAGAAAAAACGGTTATTTTTAGTTTGTTTAATGCTACAATATGCCATGTCCAAGCACATTACCCACACTTAAGAACTCATGAGCTATGATTCAGTAACATGTTTTGTTTTGGTAGACTCCACACGATTTACTTAATGTTATGCTCTTTTTCTTTATGTAAATCTTTCTAAAGAACTCTGGTGCATGTTTCAATTCAACTGCTTTCTTTTCCATAAGAGGGTGAGAAAATTCAGCAATTTTCAGCGATCTGTGTTTACCGAGAATTGACACAACAGAGTTTTAACTGCATTAATGCTAATATCCATTACACGATACATGTGGAGTAGATCAGCATGAACAAAAATATATATTTCATATTTGCATACTATGAATAAACTCAATGCAAAACAATCCTTACGAAGAGGACGTACATAGGGGAGAAAAAATATTTTCATTAACAAATTTTTCTTTTGTTCTCGTTGCTTTTTTTCCTCATATCAGTTTTTCAGATCAACAAATTAACTTTAATTTCTGCCAAAGATTATAAGTAGGTGCAAAAAGCAGCTATCAAAAACTCAACCCATTCTTCTCCCTTGCTACTGGCATGTTTTGGTCCTCACCTTTTCGCAGAATATGTTTAATTCAGTCACAATGGGGAGTTTTCAAGCATGAATGCCCTGTTTTAGGCCATGTCAGTCAAAATTCCCTGCAGACTATCTCTAGACCAATTTTTTTTGCAATTCAGAGATTTAGAAACCTAGAGAGCAGAATTTATTGTGTCAGTTATGATACACTACCATCAACATGTTTGAAATGCTGTTTTAGTTTTATGCCACATGTAATAGGAAATTTGCATTTTGTCTCATCAGTCCACAGAGTGTTCTCTCAAAGCTCTTGGGGATCATTAGGATCTTTTTAGTACACATGAATACGAAAATAAAGCAAACCTTAAACCAGCTCATGACAATAGTTTTTTATTACCTTACTTTTTAAACTCTTTCCAGGCAGATGACCAGTGTCAGTGACTTTGTTTCTCGTCTATTCTTGAATTCCATCAGATGAAGGCATGATGTGGTCCTTTTGTTGACTTCTTAGCCTACTTGAACAGTAATAGAGGTTCCATTTAAATGATTTGCTGCATAGGTATGATGGTAAAGTATCACAATTGAGTCTGGGAACGTATGATGAATATGGGGTCAGATTGGCCATGTTTTCTTTTTTCTCTAGATGAAATTATCTTTTTTTGTCATGGAAATATGTTTGTAAAAAGATATAAAAACTGAAAATCAGAAGAAACCTGTAGGAGGAGAATTTCTTTACAGCACTATGACCTCACAAGTGGACTCAGAAGATACAATTTTACCAAAGAACAGAGGTAACAAGAGCTAGTCAGTTTTATTTGCTTGTTTTACATTTTGCACGTTTGGAAAAGATGCCAAGCATGTTTTTGTTTAAAAATATTTCCTCTCACCACCGGATTCTCATGTCATTACCACATTCTACCACATGCTCCATCTGAGAAATCTTCTGTTTTGCTTACTCCCAGTAAAGTTCTTTGTGTGAAGAATACTCAGAATATTAGAAACCAGTTGCATCTTGTAGACACTGGAATGCACAAGCCCCATCTTTGTGAGTGGCCAGATTTTATAACACGGTGGCCTCGAAGTAATGTACAGTGTAGTCACAGATTATTTGCACACTCAACCAACGCAGCGGTCAGTCTCTGTAAGCCAAACCACTTTAAAAATG
Organism: Apricaphanius iberus; assembly: GCA_028564705.1. NCBI lineage: Eukaryota > Metazoa > Chordata > Actinopteri > Cyprinodontiformes > Aphaniidae > Apricaphanius > Apricaphanius iberus. The sequence continues at coordinate 735,546 of JAPXFQ010002501.1, read as the reverse complement.
TTCAAAATATAGTCGCCAATAAGTACAAACCTGTTGCCCCTGCTGAGAGGTGACAACGGCATTTAAAAACAATAGCCCTTGCTCCTCTTATGGCAAGTGTTGAGCTTTCGTCTAGTGGGCAGATGTTCCCTTTGTTTGGCCCTCTGGTGTAAGGTTGCTTCAGTTGAATTTAGGTCTCTTTCTGCATCTTTTGAATTTGGCCCCTTTCAGTGTTGTCACCCCCCCACTTTGAAGACTTTTCCCTTCCCCCTCTCCTTTAAGCCCTAACAGCCCACTCATTTGTTGCCTCTCCACCAATCAACACTTCTCTGCTAGTTTTTGCATCTCCCCCGGTCAAGAATCCTGTGTATTGGCCTATTACTGCAGAGTTACGGTGTATTTGCATCACTCTACAGTCAAATCGATACATCTACCTTAGTATATCTTATCAGACGGTGAATGCGTGTTGAACCTAACGGTTCCTTTTGTCTTTTTTGGTTACAGCTCTGTCTTGCTTGAAACTGCTGTTATCAGGGCCTCTAATAAATCACCATAGTGTGCAGCTTATGTAACAATCACTGCCTTTGTTTCCTTTTGCTCACCCAACTGAAGGTTGGTATGTGTGAAACACAAGAAAAGATGCAGTGTAAAAAGATCTAGGAAATGCACTCGCTCTGCAGGCTTCCTGTTTTTGTGTTAAACTCATTGGAGGCAGGAAGTGAGGAGCAACCGCTACTCATTTTGCTCTGTAATGGGTAAAATTTGCCACACCGGCTCCTACGCAGGTGATATCTGTTTCACTAGTAACGTGGATTAGGAGGTTGGGGTAACTCTGGGTTGCACCATCTCAGAAGGCTAATAACAACAAATCCAATTAAGCGACTGCTGATTGCCTGCTTTTCCAGGTTCGCAAATGACCTTTTTTATCCTTTAGTATGGCGCTAGAAGGCTGGTCTCGGCAGTAGCAGAAAGAAAGACCTTTACGCGACTTTGGTTATAGCGCACTGTTTAAGCAGAATCCATTTGAGAACAAATAATTTGGTGGTGAACATGCCTCCGTAGCTGCTTTAAAGGTCTGATTAAGGTTATAACAGTCATTTGGCTTGCTTCAAGCCTCCAGGCTGTCTTAGGGGGGTGGTGCCTTATAAAGAGTAGAGGGGGTTGTCCAGGCTGCTACCCCCTTTGTTCTGGCCTTCTCCTCCCATGCTCAGTTCTTTGTCTCCACCCACAGCGAGCTTTATCTTACAGTCTAGAGCCAAAACAACAAGAGGTCGAGTTGCTTTCATTCTTCATGCTTCCTTCTTCCGTTGACCTCTGTAAGGTATGCCCCTGTGAGGTATCCTCTAATTTCTGACAAGCTTCTAAGGCATCTCCAGCTACAGCAGAGGTTTGCTAAAGCTCCATGAAGAACTGCTTTTACTGCTTTTATTTCCCGCCACTGTTTCCCGCCACTCCGAGGTGCTCAGTGAGGGCAGGGAGGGAGGAGTGCCGGCACAGCCGGCACGAAGAAAGACGGCCTACAATCAGCCTCGCGCCAAAAAGCCGGTGCTATTCAAATCAGCTCAGGGGTGCGGCCCAACTGTCTCTCTGCCCTGATAACCCCAACAGAGTTTTTTGGGCTCTAACACAAAGACAGACACAAGTTGGACGGTTGCTATTTAACTCAGAACTCCAACACATTGCAACTACTGGAGTTATGTTTTTTTTTGCAGAGGTCTTCAAATTTTTATTTTTTTTTCTACTAATAAGCTTAAATAATTTACTGTAAACCAATAAACGGAGATAATATAAACCATAGTTTCACTAACCATTCTCTTCCAGACATTGTTTTTGAGTCAGCATTCCTTTTGAAATATTTAAATGTTCAAAGATACTTGAACACAAATAAGTTTTTTGCCAACTTCCTCTAACAAAGTGTTTCTTTCACATCCTCTTTGTCTAAAGCAACCTAAAGGCAAGAATGACACTGAAGGCAGGAAGTAACTCTCTGCCCTCTGCTGCACTCTAGTGGCTCTAACTATTAACTGCAAGATGTGGCTGATCGGAAATTAATCTTTTTTTTCAGTTTCTGTCTTCATTCGTTTACTGTTTTTTTTAAACGTTTTTGATACAAAAATATAACTCTATCTTTCTATCTATCTATCTATCTATTGAGATATAGAGGGTGAGAGATCAATTTATGGAAATGTAAATATAGAGATAGTAATAAACGCCACATTTATCAGTAAAACTAGTATTAGATATAGATATATAAAAATACAGGTACACAAACTGAGTCATGGAGATAGAGTTGCAAAAACAGAGTGATAGAGTACAGATATATAGGTATAGACATCTATACAGACATAGACAGAGATTACTGTAAGAGATGAAGCTTTGGAGATAGTTATATATCTAGAGTTACAGTTATATAAACATAGTTGTAAATAAAAAGTTTAGAGTTATATAATGTTATAGATAGAGAGATGACGAGATATAGAGACTGAAAGCAAGATTTAGATATAAAGCGAGTGAGATAGTTGCTGGATGGATAAAGAGATCAAAGCATAGGTGTTAAAGATAGAGGCAGAGATTTATTTATATAAATACGGTTATGTGTATATATTCACAGAGCTAGAGATGCAGACGAGTTGGAATACAAAGACATAATTGTACAATTATTATAAATCTTAAACACAAGTCTCTTTATCAACTCCTTGATTTAGACCTCTGAAAAAGTAAAAAATAGGCAAACATCATCTCTTTTAAATTCTGTAAGTTTAGACTTTATATCATAGTTTATTTACGTGATTAACTATATGGGAACTAAAGTTTGTATTTTATAGAAGTAGTTTTGGTGCAACATGACATATGGTAACATAATAAAACATATCAAAGTTAATACTTTTTTTTCTCAAAGTGCTAGTTGTAGTTTAATAAAGATGATGTTCATGATGGATGCAGTTGTGTCTCTTACATTTTAACGTGTCTGTTATTTGTATTATTTGTTCCTTTAGGTAATTCATGAGTACCTGCTTCGTATCTCCTGCCAAAAACCATCTTGTCTGTCTGCTTTGATAAAAGCTAAATTAACAGTATGAAATATAATTTGACGCTGTTCAAAGCACAGGATGTACTTTCATCTTCGCTCATGGCATCACCTGCCTGTTTCTGGAGGATGATGTATTTCAAATGGGGTCTGTGCAGCCAATCAGATCTATAGAAGAAATGGGAGTGTCCCATTTGCTTTGACTCCATGCTTGTTGCCTGGAAACTGGGAGGGCTGCTTTGTAACTCAATCCCTGCGACAACCTGGCGGCATTTCAGGAGGTTCTAAACCACTGAGTCAAAATGGACTGCAGTTCCCACAATGCTGTGCAGGATTATGAAATATTTTATCAGGGAGTATACAGTGTACCTTTGCTGCAATATCCAACAACAAAACTTGCAATCATGTTGATGAATAAATATAATATGATTATAATTGTGATTAAAATGTATTATGAAAAGAAATGAAATATAAGCATTTCAAGCATCACGACACAGGACACACAGGGCATGTGGGGCCCAGCAACCGGTTGTCATCCAGATTAAATCACATGCTCTGCTATGACTCAGGGGAGTCTGATACTGAAAGAGTTAACAGTGGGAGGATGCAGAATGGCTTGAAGTCAGGACAGAGTGTGCAAAAGAGAGAACATAGTGCAGCACCGAAGACCCGATCCCGGATTTTCCTCTAAACGATGCTGGACATATTAAAACCAAGGTCATAGCTTGAGTGTTGTCTGCATCCTCCTTCTTTTCTGCAGTATGTCATATTTTTACGTCTATGTGCGTCAGCTGCAGTAAAAATTTTGAGCTCATATGCTGATTGCCGCAAGACTGAATTGAATTTGGGAAAAGAGAATGTAGATTTTGTCTGGAGGTTTTGCTATAAGAGTGTTTAAAAATACGCCACTGAGGGAGGGCACACTGGGATTTGGTGTGATCCTTAGTGTGAGCCATGAGCTGTAGTAAAATGAGTCTAAACAGCAATCAGACTCTGGCAATCAGTGGACAAGATGCGGTCAGGAACGGCAGCCAACTCTCATCAGAAGATACTCAGACACTTTTGAAGCCCTCCACCCCCTCAAAGAAACCTGTGAGTATCACTATTGATTTCATAATACATATATAATACAGTTTCATCTACAGAAAAAAGAGGATTGTTGATAGAAATTATTATAAAAGCGCAAAAAAGTGGTAGAAACTTAAAGTGACTTAGAAAGCAGCAATGAATGAAGGTAAGGAGACTTTTAATTGCACCTGAAATGTTTTTTTCTGTAAAAAAAATTACAATTGGTATCAGTTGGCAATGAATTATGTAAAGGTGGTACCTCATCTAAAATAAAATTACATAAAGATGAAGCTGTGTGAAACAGGAGGAGATGCTTCATTGTTCCAGGTTACAAATGAGCAAGCTGCAGAGGTCATGTTTCAGATCAGGTATGTAGATAAAGACAATCAGTGACCTGAGTGTAACCCGCTAAAGCAATTCACACCTTTTGGCAAAAACAAACTTCTGCATCTCAATAACTTTTAGTGCTTTTGAAAAGCTGATTAACTTCAACCATTCAATTTTAAAACTCACAATATTCAACTTTATTAGACAAGAAATTGATATTCAATGTAAATCATCTTATTCCACTGCTTCACAATAGAAAAATTACAGTTATCAAAGAAATATCAGCTCAGTCCATGTGGTGTACTTAATATGTGCTCTATAGTTCCTTTTGGGTCATTTTGTATAAATCGTTACATCAATGCAGCATATAATAGAGGCAATCAAAACTCCTGGATAGTATAATCCAATGATTATTAAAGGAATCAGTTTATTTTGGTAGGGTGGGTAGCCGTTAAGTAATACTGGAAAACAAAATTTTCTCTATAAAGCTTGTCAGTGAGAGGGAAATGTGAAATAGTCAAAAATTTATTTGAGCTTCCTTTTTTTAATAAATTTTTTTTCCTTTCACTCAATTTTTCAATAATATTCTTCAGACTGTTTGTAGCTTAACTGTCCTTGTGCAGGGTGTCAATGACTGTCTGCTGGACAATGGTCAAGTTATCAACACTCTTTGTCATAATTTGCTTAAAGTTTCAATATTGGAAATATCTTTTTTGATCTCATGTAAAATTGTGGTTTATTTGGAAAAAAATGGTTTTCATTTTTGCAAGCCAAAATTGCCAAAATTAACAGAAATATATTTTTGAAATATTTATCAGTCTTTCTGTAATAAATCTGAATAATATATCAGTTTCTTTTTTAAATACATTCCTGAAATAAAGCAATAACCACATAGTGAAATGAGCAACACATGTCCAATGAAAACATATGATGAACGTATGATAAACTCTAAAACTGTATAAATCAGTCGTTGTGATTTACCACTCATCCAACACACATATTAATACTGCAGTTAAGACAATATGTAACAAATATAATGAAAATAGTAACAAAAATAATGAAATAAAGGTTCGACACTTAAAGAGTTAACAGACTCAAGCCTTTGGTATGTCAAGCTGCATTATCAGTAGTGGAAAGCATTTCACATCACACTCACTTTAATTCAGTCCCAACAGTTCACTTGCTTTACATTCGTTCTGTCTGTTCTTCTCAGAGTAAAGTACTGCATGGATTTAGCTTATTAAGTAGCGATATCGGGTCCATCTTAAAATGACATGTCTTATGTCTGCGACCCTGCAGCCCAAGCCAGAGAACTCTATCACCATCGCTGTGTCGTCCAGGGTCCTCTTCAACATGGACAAGGAGCAGCAGATATTCGAGCAACAGGGCATGGAGGAGTACATCAAGTACCAGGTGGAGCATGAAACCGAGCCCTTTAGCCCTGGACCTGCTTTCTCCTTTGTCAAGGTCAGAGGTTGTTTTTTTTTTTTTTATATATCTTTGAGTATAAGCTGATTTGCTCTGAATTAGTATTATCCTTTAATTTAACAACATTCGTTCTGGTTTTGTTCCCAGGCCCTAGAGGCAGTCAACACTCAGCTGAGGGATCTTTATCCTGACAGTGAAGAACTCTTTGACGTTGTGCTCATCACCAACAACCACGCTTATGTCGGCTTGAGGCTCATCAATACCATCAATCATCACCGTAAGTTGTCAATAAGCTGATCATTCTTGGAGTGTGACGGCTGTCTCACATTTTAATAAACCTACAGGCCATGTTAATGTTCTCATTATCTTTTACTACCCCCCTAATCCCCTCCTTCAAGAGCGACGTCAAGAGACAGGTCCTCAGAGAACAGTATGCAATCATGTTAATGGAAAGTTGAGTAAAAAGAAACAATTATAGCAGTAAAATTGGCCTGGGAAACACACTTGATGTAAACTGAATAAGTATTCTTTAATGTATTCTTCCCAGCAACAGCTAACATGTTGAGCAGAAAGTAGGTTGAAATTTCTGAAATTACACAAAAACATAAAACACCTCTCATATCATGCCCTTTATACATCCCCTTCTCCTGCTATCACTTCAGCCATTATCCTGTCTGCTGTAGAGTAAATTAAATATTTATAATGGCTCACTTTATCGTGCCAAGTCGGTTTCTACTAAGTAAGCAGGATCATCCATTTTGTTGCTAACTCAGCTGATCAATTTACTGAAAGCAGTTTGCGTTTTAATGGGAAGATATCATCTTTAAAAAACAAAACAGACATATTCTCAAAAGCATTCCGATGTTTCATTACCTTATTCCTACATTTCTATGCAAATGTTTTACTAAGATAATCATCCATAAATAGTTTTTTTCTTTGAATCACTTTATGTCGCACTCCGTTAAAGCGATATAAAATCAACTCACAGTAACATAATGTACTGGTTTCTCTTATTTTCTGCCTGCATCAATGAAAGTGGAGTCAAAAATAAAACAGAACAGCAAACACAAAAACCAATGATGTGTTAGAAAAGATTGAAGATTAGTTGGGTTCATTCAGTTGACTAAACAGGTGGTAAGTGATTGAGGAAGGGCTTGGAAACAGACCTGTGACGAAAATTAAACAACCACAGCTTGACCCAAGTTGACCCCAACTGTTAGAAAGAGATTACTTGAACTTTAATCTGAGAATATTGGATAAAATATCTACCTATACTTAGGTGGGAATTATGATTTTATTTTATTTTTCTTGACTGGCTGTGGCTCTCTTCTGAAAGACTATCTTCAGCTATATAAAAGGCAGAGTGCTGCGTGGGCCAGCCTCAGCAGCTGGGTCTTTCGTTTCCCACACAATTTTTCTTCAGCTCCCACTTAAATTAAATACTGTAAATGAAGTCCAGATGGTGTAAGAGCATCTACAGCTGTCTACAAAAGATAAGTAAAAAAATATCAGAAATAAACTGAATCTGTGATCTAAAAAAACACAGTGGAACAGTTGCTACTGCACTATTTAAATCCTCAATTGTTCACAGAATCTCCCAGTTCCTGTGTTAATGTGAATGTTAGTGTTTTGTGGTGTTTTCCTCTTGGGCGAACTAGGACTTACTGTAGTTACAGGGGGACATTTCTCATGATTACCACACCAGATTGCAAACCCAAGGAGTACTCCAGGAGTAAATTCTATAAGTTTTGAGTGATTTTAGATTATGTTTCTGCTATTTTCAGAATGGGTTAGGGTTAGGGTTATCAGTTCATTTAAGCCCTTCTCTTCAATTGAGGATAAACTGTAATTGCTACAATTATCTCAATAAATAGTATTCAAAGATACATGCTCCTGCTTTATAGTAAATGTGGCACAAGTAAACTTTATTTGAAAATAATATTTTTCAATCTTTGGTGTTTACTTTGAAATTTCAACAGTCATGTCCTGATGTCCATTCTGTACCTGTAAAACCATTTTGCACACATTTACTTCATTATATACTCACATTTTTTTTTACTGTATATATATATATATTTTTTTTTTTTGCTAATGTCAGCAACCAAAATAGGATTCCTTTTTGCCATTCTATTTGTGTACATTTATTGTTTTTGAGCTCATTACTTTTCCTCTCTTACAGAGTTGTTCATCGAGCGCTTCTGTATGACTGGAGGAAACAGTCCCATTGGTTATTTAAAGGCCTACAACACTAACCTTTATTTGTCTTCTGACCCAGTCAAAGTTCGGGAGGCTCTGGAACAACGTAAGCTCAAATATAATCACTGAGAGACCTTCCATTTATAATCTTTATATATGGCCTTTGAGTTGTACTATTGTGATAAGCCATGTTTGTGAAATGTGTCATGAACCAGGTATAGCAGCAGCCACCATGTTTACCCCGGAGAAGATGACCGAAGTGTCGGAGACTCAACTACGTGTTGCTTTTGATGGTGATGCCGTGCTCTTCTCAGATGAGTCGGAGCAGATTTATAAGGCTCACGGCCTGGACAAGTTTTTTGAGCATGAGAAGGCTCACGAGAACAAGCCTCTGGACCATGTAAAGTGCACAAAATGGGGCACTTATCGTTGCCATAAATCTGTTTTAGAATATTTACCTAAATGATAAGGCAACATTGATGCTCCTTTACCTTTATTCATAAATTGGTGCATATTAGAATGGAGACTATAAAAATATTTGAGGCTAGTGCAGAAAATGGGCAAGGATACCTTGGTTTTCTACAACTTCACTGTTTTCCTGTTTTTAAAACATAATTTGGTATATATATTAACAATAAAAATAAAGAGCAAGTCCAACCTACACTCAATACAGCCTTCTTGGCCATCCTGTCACAGTGCTACTGTTACAATTAAAACATTATGTTTTGAGATGTCCCTCTAAATATGCAAGGTTTATATCAGTTTAACCTTTGCTGTGGAGAAGAAACACCAATATTTACTGATCACTCTCAACTGATAAGAGAGAGCACATCCAAATTTGGAGGTTCACTTTTGAGTTAGTGAGACTCATGTTAGCCTCCTTACTACCAGCCTATGTGACATTGAAAAAACTACACTGGAAAAAAACGACTCATTCGATTAGCACAATTTAAATCATCACAGTTTTTCCATCCAATAAATATATACTGGTTCAGGGAAATTCACAATCATCTGGAGAATGTAATTTTATTGAACCAGCATATACTTATTGGTTGGAAAAATGGCCATCATTTAACCTATGTTAATCCAATGAGTCATTTTTTGAGTATGTGTACTTCTGAAAAGAGACCTGTATTGCAGGAAGTACCAATTTACCGATGGATCTATGTTTGCAAGGGGACTAAGAATGCTGTATACTTTTTAAGAGATTTTCTTTAAATTGCTCATTGAGATCTTTTTTGAGAGTGCTGGCAGAAACCCAGAAGGTTTTGCACATGCCTAAAACAATTGTAGAATTTGGCTTCATCATGTAAAATTACATTTTGACATGTCAACAGAGAACATCCGCACTGGTAAGATATAGCATTGTGTTGAGTTCTTTTTGCATTCAGAGGAGTGTCTAGAAGCACATCCTTTTTTGAAAGCCAGCGTTTGACTAAAAGATTAACATTTGCAAAAACTACAAACTGTGAATTATGTTGTTTGCCTTTTTTGTATTCCTCCCACAGGGACCACTGAAAGGCTTCCTGGAGGTTTTAGGAAATCTCCAGAAGAAGTTTTATGCCAAAGGCCAACGTATGGATTGCCCCATCAGGACCTACCTGGTGACGGCTCGCAGTGCAGCCAGTTCCGGCGCCAGAGCCCTAAAAACGCTGCGGTTGTGGGGTCTGGAGATTGACGAGGCTCTGTTTCTTGCCGGTGCACCGAAGGGTCCCATCTTAGAGAAAATAAGGCCGCACATCTTCTTTGATGACCAGATGTTTCATGTGGAAGGGGCAGCAGAAATGGGAACAGTGGCATGCCATGTGCCCTATGGGATCGCTCAGAGGGTCCCGCAAAGGAAAGGAATAAAAGACAAAGAGATTTCTTCCATTAAGTAGCAGAAATGTAGCCTTTCAGAAGCTCAGGAGACTAAGAGGAACAATTTTTTCTGCTGCATCATGAGTGTAATAATTGTTTAAGAGTGAAAAAAGGTTCATTTGATGGATAAATGGATAAAAATATAACCGAAGCACTTTCAGATATTTACACATTAACCAAAAAATATTTATAGAGTTTACCAGCACTTTAGGGTAGATAAGTAGTTGATTAAGATTTATCATTGTATGTTTTCAATGTATGCCTTCAAGCAACATTAAGCCATTTGACAGAAATTTTTTTTTGCACTGCCAGGTTGTATAATGATAATAATAATAATAATAATAATAATAATAATAATAATAATAATAATAATAATAATAATATACAAACATTAATTCTAAATAAAGTGGCAAAGTAGTGAAAAAAATATGGTATGTGAATTACTAAGACATTATGAATTAATATTGTTACAATTAGAAAATAAACTATAGGATTTTTCATTATTTCATTATAGGATAAAAACTGTCCTTGAAATCATCATTTATGTTTAATAACTTATTGAGTGTTTATATATACAGCGTCAATGACCACAACAAATATTTTATTAAAAATGTTGGCTACAATTGAAAATTTCACTAAAAACAAAGGATATGTATTGTATTTTTCTGGATTTATGTAATAAAAAAAAGTTTATTTTGAAGACAAAGACAGGTCCAGCAATTCCAATTATTTATTTAGAAATAAGAAAAACTACTATTTTTATAAATTCCAGTTTTATGCAAATTAGGGGATTAGAACAATTCTACTTCATGAAGTGTAACATTTGTGCCTTTTATCCCAGTTCTTTCCTTTATGTTATGTTTCTTTTCATTTTGTATGTTATTGCACATTGTGGGTCTTGCAAAAAATGTTTTGTTTCAAAATATAAAATTGAGTGCAAAGGTCACTTTTGAAATGGTTTGTCTTCTATGAAAAGATTATCTCCCTTTAGTGTTGTGTAAAAATCCACTCTGCATTTCTCATGTTTGCTTGGTCCTGAATGTTAATCATACCAATGCTAAAGCCTGACTTATGTGATGTTTAAATGTTATGGCACTTATTGTTCTGTTAATAAATAGACGGCAACTTGTGGTGAAGGTAAAGTTTGCTGTTAATGTAAAAAGTGTGTCAGTTTCTGTAAAGGACTGTGCAATCATCATCTCTTTTGAAATCAATAAGTTCATAAAATGAATTACTGGATCAACTTCTCTCAACAGAGATGTTATTTTATCTATCTATTTATTTGGGGGTTTTCTTGCTGTGGAAATTCGCTCCTCTTCCTCTTATTGGATAATTTCTTCAAATAAAAATTTAAAGGAGAACGTCTGTTAAAGAGAGTTATTGTGGCTAAAGTCGTTTTTAACAATCAGTATATTTTCTTTAACATTTTCATTTACTTAACCACTCCAGACGGAAAGAACGAGGCTCTTACGCGTGTATAGTTTGAACTACGACGGTAGAAAACAGTATGTTCGCTCCGTCTTTATTTTTCTTCTCAGCCTCAGCCACAGAATACACATTACACAGCATGCCAATCAATAAATGATGCAAGAGCTCCACCATGTGGTAGGAGTCCGCTACTCTCTTATTCTTCCCAGATAACATAAGATTCCAAACAATGTGTTGCGTGTTTTGATATATAATAAACTTAAATGCAAACTATAAATAAAGAAACGTATTTATAGCATAAACACAATCATTGTCATGTTTCAATACATGTTCCCCAAACATCACTCAAAGTAATGTTACATCTAAGTCTGAATTTAAACAACATAGAAAATGGCACTAACATTTCCGGCCCCTAATTGTTCATCATAGGGATGACAATTACACAACTAACAGGAGACATTTTCTATAACCTAGACCCCTCAAGCACTCCTATTAGATTTGACCCAACTGAAACAGCCTTAACTAAACCAGGCGGGGTCTACAGTATAACTAATAATGTCCTTTATTGTCCACAAGGTTCTTCCATCTCCAGGAGAAGACATAACTTGTCTATGGGTCTCTCCAGAGTGTTGGTCTTCGTTTGAACCAGAGCCCGACGGACAAACCCCAAAGCGTCAGGAAGCGTCTTCTCCACTCTTCCCATCAGCCAAGATCCTCTTGGAGCCCTCTCGTCCACAATAAGAACAATATCTCCTTCTTTCACATTTCTCTTCTTCTCCAACCACTTCTGTCTTTCCTGTAGAAGAGGCAAATATTCCATGGACCAACGTTTCCAGAAGATGTCGGAGATGTATTGCACTTGCCTCCATCTTCGTTTGGCATACAGATCCTCCTTTTGAAAGATGCCTGGTGGCAACGCTGGTTTCCCTTTGAGGAGGGGAAGATGGTTTGGCGTCAGTGGTTCTAAGTCGTCCACATCGTCGGATGACTTGGAAAGGGGTCTGCTGTTAATAACAGCTTCCACTTCACACATCACAGTGTGCAGACATTCATCGTCGAGTAACTGGAGCTTCAGAAGATTGGTGAGTACTTTCCGCACTGTTCTTATCTGTCGCTCCCAGATTCCACCGTGGTGCGAACCAGCCGGCGGGTTGAAAATCCAAGTTACTCCCTTTTGAAGTAGAGCTTCAGAAATCTGAGACTGGTTCCATTCTTTCATCGCCTTGCGAATCTCATGTTCTGCAGCAACCAAGTTTGTTCCGTTATCGGATCTCATAACTTCCACCTGTCCTCTTCTGGCAATAAATCGTCTCACTGCATTTATGCAAGAGTCGGTGTCAAGTGAATGTGCAATCTCAATGTGAACTGCTCTTACTGTGAGACAAGTAAACAATACTCCATATCGCTTGACTTTCACACGCCCACGCCTAACTTCAAAAGGGCCAAAATAGTCCACACCGACACTAGTGAATGGTGGGCTGTCAGGCAGCAGACGATCAGATGGTAAATTCGCCATCTTCTGTTCATTCACTGCAGCTTGACCCTTTCGGCACCTTACACATCTTGAAAGCACTTTTCTCACTGCTGCATTTCCTTTGCATATCCAGACCTTTTGTCTCAGCCGAGCAAGGGTATGGTTTCTTCCACTATGTCCTATTTCCTCATGAGTACTCCGGATCATCAGGGTTGTGATGTGGTGTTCTTTGGCCAAAATAGCTGGATGCTTTGTTTGTTCTGGCAAGGCTGACCTCTGCAATCTTCCACCAACCCGGAGAACTCCATCTTGAAGGAAAGGATCTAACTTCACAAGAGAACTGCTTCTTTTGATCTTCTCACCCTTCTGCAGTGCGCGCATCTCCTCATGGAAAGTTTGACTTTGACAGAACTGGATGAGCAAAATTTCTGCTTCTCTGACGTCTTTGATAGTCAAATTAGTTCCTTTCACCGTGGATCTCCATCTCTGCATATAGTTTTCGACTGTACTGCCTTTTTTATTTTGACTCTCTGATGACTGGACTTGAGACATAAACGTCTTCCTTGCTTTACACATACTTCTAAGCAGGTCTTTCAGTCTTAACATCCAGGCAACCGCCTTCTTCAGGCTATGCCAGTCGGAGTATTGATGAGTCAGCTTGAAGAGAGGGTCTGTGCTTGAGTCAAGAGTCGTGAGGATGTTTATGCTGATTGTACGTTTTGCTTCAACATCGTCTTCACTTATCTCTCTTGAGAATTCTGATAAACCCGGCCAGTGAGTCTCGTTCTTGGATAAGAAGTCAGGACCTTCAATCCAGTTGTGGCACTTTAAAAAGTGCTCTGCCTTCAATCCTCTTGAGGCATGGTCGGCTGGGTTGTAAGCTGTGTTGATGTATCTCCACTGGTCATGCTGTGTATTTTCTCTTATCATCGACACTCTATTCGCAACAAATGTCTTAAAACGAGCGCTGTCGTTGTCGATATATCGGAGGACGGTGGTGCTGTCAGTCCATAGCACAGACTCTTTTAAGTCCATCCGAAGCTCACGCTTCACAAGCCTGTCCATTTTCACCGCGATGGTAGCTGCGGTGAGCTCCAAACGTGGGACAGTTTTAAGCGGCGTCACTCTGGACTTTCCAAGAATAAACGAACAGTGGGCCTGACCGTGGATGTCCTCAATACGGAGGTATGTGGCGACACCATAACCCTTTTCACTGGCGTCGGAGAAGTGGTGCAGCTGTGCTGACATCACTGGACCAAATCCCACAGGTTTTATGCACCTCTTCACAGAGAAGTTAGCAAACAAGCTCAGATCAGACAGCCATGAAGACCATCTGTTTGCCACATTTTCTGGAATCTCTTCATCCCATTTGAGTTTCATTTGACAGAGATTCTGGACAATAATTTTCGCAAGAAGAACAAACGGCGACAGGAATCCAAGTGGGTCGTACACCGAGCTTACGACTGAGAGGATACCCCGTCTGGTGATGGGCATACTTTTCACCTGGATCCTGAACTTGAAGGAATTTGATTCTATGCACCAGTCCACTCCAAGGGCCCTCTCCATTGGTAGTTCATCTCTGTCCAGATCGAGATTCTTGATTTCTTCCGCTCTTTCATGTTCAGGAAGTGACGACAACACCTCACGTCCGTTACTTGCCCACTTTGTTAAGTGGAATCCTCCACTCCCACAGAGTGTCACAAGGTCTTTGGTCAAAGTAGTAGCCATTTTCTCGTCAGAAGTTGAGACCAGACAGTCATCCACATAAAAGTGCTCTAGGACTGCAGTCACTGCTCCAGGAGATGCCCAGCCCTTCCCATCCTCTGCAGTCCGTCTTAAAGCATAGTTGGCACAGCTTGGACTTGATTTGGCTCCGAATAAATGCACCACCATCTTGAATTCTTGCAGAGGCTGTCTCAGATCCCCTTGTGGCCACCAGAGGAATCTTAGAAGATTGGAGTCCTCATCGGGAACTCTTACCTGATAATACATCGCTTCTATGTCAGAGATGAGTGCAATATGCTCGTGACGAAACCTCGTCAGAACTCCAACCAGACTGTTAGTGAGATCTGGCCCCTGTAACAGTTCATCGTTCAGTGACTTCCCTTGGAATGAAGCGGCACAATCGAAAACCACACGGAACTTTCTCTTTTGTGGATGAATCACGCCGTGATGAGGAACATACCATACCTTGCCATCATTGCGCTTGAGCTCATCTTCGGGAACCTCTACCGCGTAACCCTTGTTCAGCAGGTCTGACATAAAGGTCGTGTAGTCCTTGTGGAAACTTGAGTTCTGTGTAAGTTTCCTTTTTAGGCTTAATGCCCGTTGCTCTGCAACACATCTGTTGTTTGGCATCACCACATCTTTGTTTCTTAGAGGCAACCCAATGCTGTATTGACCATTTACCCTTTTGATTGTTTTAACCACAGACTTCATAAATTGCGTATCTTCACGTGACATTTCCAACTTCTCTTCGCAGGCTTTCTCCGGAAAATCATGATTGTACTGCTGCAGCAGTATGCTATCTACACCACTGACAGAGGTTCTGTTGACTGAAATCCTTAGACCGTAGTCGCTTGACTCAGCCTGTCCTGACTTGTGGTGAGCTCCACCTTTCTTGAGCGGCCCATTAACTACCCAACCGAGGGTCGTCTTTACCGCGTAGGGTCCATCGCCTTGGCTGTGGATTATCTTCCATGGCTCCATCGCAGAGTGGGCGTTCATTCCAATTAGTAATTCAACATCTGCGTCAATCTGAGGTAGATGTACTTCCCTCTGCAGGTACGGCCATCTTTCCAAGTCCTTTTCAACAGGAATGTTGTCCTTCGTCACCGGTATGTCTGTGTGGGTGTAGACATCTGGCAGGCTTATGTACTTGTTCTCTGTCAGGCCGCAGACCTCTAAATCTGAAAGCACAAAACAGGACACAGGCTTCTCTTGGCCCATAGTACGAAGAAGCACTTGAGTCTTTTTACCACTAGCACCAAGCCGCCTCATCAACCTTTCAGAACAGAACGTAGCTGAACTTCCTGAGTCCATGAACGCGTATGTCTCTATTATAATGTTGCCTCTTTTAGATTTGATGAACACAGGTACAATAGAGAGTATACATCCATTGCCTCCGGCCCCAGTGATTGCTGAAACTTCACTTCTGGCTGGGACATCCTCTTGTGGAGTTGACGGTTCGTTGTTACCTTGAGCTGTATCAGGCTTAGTTTGATCCACATTCTCATACCATTTACTGTGAAGCAAACTTGGATGTTTCTTGCTGCAGATTTCACATGTGGCTCTCCGTTTGCAGTCTTTTCCTATGTGCCCCTGAGTCAAACACCCATAACAAAGTCCTTTACCTTTAAGGAACTCTATTCTTTCTTTATTTGGCAGACTTCGTATTTTGTTACATGCGCTCAGGGTGTGTCCTTTATTGCAATACAGGCACGGCTCTTGAAACGCGGTGCTTGTCTGCTTGTTCTTTCTTGCTTCTGAGGCATCAACAGAATCTGGTGTGACACTTGTAGCACAGCCGGTGGTTCTTTTTAGTCTACTTCCTTTCGCATGTCCATTGCATGACTTAATCCTATCCTTCACTTCTGAGGAGTCTTTGACATCACCGAACAGTGGGTCCGAAACAATCTTAGCTTGTCGGTTAATGTATGTCACAAGATCTGAGAACTTTGCTCTTCTTCCTTCCTTTTCTTGTATGTCGAAAGCCACGATTCTCCATCGTTCACGAAGTCTGAAGGGAAGTTTGTAGATAATAGTCCGAAGGTTGTTTGGGCTGTTCATCTCCTCAAGGTACTCCATGTTCATCATCACATTGTTGCATCCAGTGAGAAAGATGGAGAAACTGTGAAGTGACTTTGCATCTTCTGCTTTAATTTGAGGCCATTTGACAGCTTTGTCTACGTAGGCTGCAGCGATCTTCTGCTCATTACCATAATGATAAGTCAGGAGTCTTCTTGCTTCGTTGTAACCAGTTTGTGCGCTCAAGTGCTGGCAACTCTTAATCAGTTCTCTTGGTTCACCACTAGTAAATTGTTCTAAATAAAACAGTCGATCTTCATCATTGTCTGTTCGACTGTGAATGATGTGTTCAAAAGCCCTGAGAAAAGGCAAAAACTCCAATGGATCACCGCCAAACACAGGAACCTTTCGTTGAGGTAGGTTGGCCAGTCTCTGTTGTGTGACTAACATCTCTGTGATATCCTTTTGTTTCAATATTACATCACCAAGTTCAAATTGTCCTCCATTGAGATATGCAGTTGTGTCATTGTTTTCATCCTTTATTTGCAACTGAGGCATGTGTGTAATTATATTGTGAGCAGCACTGTTATCTTGGTCAACTCGAAGGCAGCTGGTCACTTTTGGCTTCACATCTGGAGCCCGCTGAGCTGGAGCCCGCTGTTCAGTAGTTGCTGCTGTGTTAGATTGCATATTTTTGTTGAGATATGAATTCATACCATCGTTGCCCACATTTTCAGTGCCGTCATATTCTTCCAGAACACGAATCTTTGCTGTGGCCTCAGCTAAAGCCGTTTCAACATCTAGCTCCTCTATTTGAGCCTTTAGCTGAATTTGCTTTGCCTTTAACTGTGCTTCCATTTGAGCCTCTTCCATCTGTAGAGCCTGTTTCTTTTTAAGTGCAGCTGCACGTTCGAGTAAAGCTGCACGGTTAGCTTCCGCTGCTCTACGCATAGATGAAGCGTAAGACGACCGTGAGAGTCTACTGCATACGCTGTGAGTTGGAACATTTATTTCTTGTACATTGGAAGCACTGTCATCTGGATTCACATCTTCAGGTACTGTTGCGTCATGTTTAGAAGTCGCATGTTTAGCAGTAGCCTTATCGTGAGCAGCCTCGTGGCTTCGTCTTGCTTCAATTATCCACTGCTCTATTCTGGTCAAAAGACTCTCAAACTTCGTCAGGTTTGGCTCACACCAGTACTGATGATCAGCTTTCCTTTCATAGTCTGATAACAGTTCACTAACTGCATTATTTAATTCAATAAACTCATTTAGGAGTTTTGAATAATCGCTGAGGTGTTCACTTTCGACTAGGAGTGCGTTGGAATCATTTAGCATTAACCTTTCTATTTGATCTGCTTTGGAAACAAGACGTGCCAATATACGTTTTCTCAGGTTCATTTGTTTTTCAAGTTTGTCTTCAAGAGCCTTTGTGGTCAACTTGATCCGTCTTTTAATATTCAGCTCAACGTTGCCATCCATCCCAGATTCGATTCCTGACATTTTAATCAGCTGTTGATGTTAGAATAGTCTTCTTAATTATAATCTCTTGCAAACTTCTGGAATCCAAATTAACAGCCCTTCAAATTAAGCTTTAAGTATGTAAAGACTGTAGAGCTGTCTTTTTTTTTTTTTCCAGAGTCAAACATGAACTTCTTATTTCAAGGCTATGAAATCTTCAATTCGCTTATTGATCCATAATTTGTGTGTACTCATCCTTTATCACAGCAGCAGTCTTATGGAGGTCGGACCGGTCGCACAGCATGAGGCTCGCTGCCGCTCACCAGGCTCTTCTCTCGCCCTCGGCGACTGTTTTCTACAATTATTGTGGCTAAAGTCGTCTTTAACAATCAGTATATTTTCTTTAACATTTTCATTTACTTAACCACTCCAGACGGAAAGAACGAGGCTCTTACGCGTGTATAGTTTGAACTACGACGGTAGAAAACAGTATGTTCGCTCCGTCTTTATTTTTCTTCTCAGCCTCAGCCACAGAATACACATTACACAGCATGCCACTCAATAAATGATGCAAGAGCTCCACCATGTGGTAGGAGTCCGCTACTCTCTTATTCTTCCCAGATAACATAAGATTCCAAACAATGTGTTGTGTGCTTTGATATATAATAAACTTAAATGCAAACTATAAATAAAGAAACGTATTTATAGCATAAACACAATCATTGTCATGTTTCAATACATGTTCCCCAAACATCACTCAAAGTAATGTTACATCTAAGTCTGAATTTAAACAACATAGAAAATGGCACTAACAAGAGTATTTACACACAGATCAGAAAGCAAGTTGTTTTCTAAACATTTGTCTCTTGCCAGCAGGGGGCGAGAGAGTCCTATATTCCCAACGATCATATACTGTATATAGGCTTTTTTTTAAAGGTTTTGTGGCCATAGCCGCTTTGCTTGACAGTGAATATTGCAGAGGGTGGAGAGCAGTGGGGGAAGACATCCACCACCAGGACAACCCTCTGTACATGGGGTGCCTCCACTATCCGGTGACAGCCCATGAATCATTTCACGTTTCTCAATAAATGCTAATTGAGCTACAGATTTTAAAATGAACAAAGATGTGTAAATACAGGAAAACAAACGAATAAAGATGTGTATTCATACTGGATAAATTCATACAGGGTATGTTTAAATTGTTTTTACACGGCTAGTTTTGCTGGATTGTTTACCTGTTCTAGGTAACAATTACTTCATGAGGATGGCTAACAGAAAACAGGTGAAGTATGCAGACAACTAGAGATGTATTATAAGTGTGGAATCACAGAGTCAGGCTGTAAATGAATTGTTTCATTTCATTCATTTCCAATAAACTGTATTCAGCTGTGTCAGGTGTCTTTCAAAGGAGACCTGGGATTGGTGAATTACCTAAATGAACATCTTAATAATTTTGATCATCACCCACCCTGTTATAACCCCCAACATCTCCAGTGACTGCCTGTCCTTCACCTCATGACTCCACATTTCTCAGCTCTCACCAACACTACCCCCCCCCCCCCAAACCCACCTTCACAGTCACAGCAACTCAGGTGAGAGACGAGCTTAGCAAAATCAAGGTGAGGAAAGCTACAGGCCCAGATGGCATCAGCTCCAGGCTGCGTGGATGAACTGTGCGGCATTCTTATTTGTTCAACCTTCAGACTGAGGCTGGGGAAAGTACCAGGGCTGTGGAAGACCGCCTGTGTGGTTCCGGTACCTGTTTGCGCTGCAGTTTGCCTACCAACCTGGCATCTGGGTAGACGACGCCATCATCTACCTCCTGCACCGAGCTCTGACTCACCTGCAGAAGCCTGGAAGCTCTGTGGGGATCATGTTCTTTGATTTCTCTTTCAACACCATCCAGCCAGGACTTTTGAGGGACAAGCAGAAACTATCAGGAGTGGACCACCGCATGTCTCAGTGGATACTGTTCACCTGAATAACAAAGTGGGCTGGAGCCACAACACTGATGCTCTTTTTAGGAAGGGTCAGAGCAGACTCTACCTTCTGAGGCTCATTTGGAGTTCAGGGAGCACTGTTAAAGACCGTCTATGACTCTGTGGTAGCATCCATCATTTTTTAAAGTGTTATATGTTGGAGCAGCAGATTATCGACAGCTGAAAAGAATATGTTAGATAAACTCATCAGGAAGGCCAGCTCTGTTCTAGGATGCACCCTGAATCCACTGCAGGTGGATTCAGGCAGGTGGGAGACAGAAGGACTAGTTAAAATTACATCTATGATGGACAGAGTCTCCCACCCCACGCATGTAGATGTTACTGAACGGCAGAGCTCCTTCAGTAACAGACTACTGCATCCTAAATATTTTAAGGAGTGATTCCGCAGATCCTTCCTCCCTCCAGCTGCCAGACTGTACAATCACAACTGCTCCGAACAAATATAAAGATAAAAAGTTTAGTTCCTTACATCGGTGCTACTCGCTTGTTTTTTATTTTCTTACAAATTAATGTCTTGATTACTGATTTATGGTGAATGCTTTTTAGTATTTTCATCTTCAAAGTGATTTATGCTCTTTTTGCTGTGTTCTAATGTTAATCATGTAAAGCACCTTGAATTGCCTTGTGTTGAAAGTGTGCTGTACAAATAAAATTGCCTTGCCTTGCCTAATCAACAATCTGCCACTGCAATCATTTGCACACTGGTGCTTCCAGGCTACATATGCTAACTAACTGAAAGTTTTTGTACTACTCATCTTATGCGCAGTTAAACACAAAACATATCTCTTGAACATCCTGATGGAAGTGTGTTTTTCTCTCTCTTCTGTAACATGTGTTGTCGTTTCTGCCAACTGTTGTTCTTTGTTGCTAGTGTTACGACCAAATTCCCCCTCATTCAATTCTATTCTATTCTTGATGCTGTATGCACCTACAGGCAGACGCAGAGGTTAGTAATCCATGATGTTTTATTGAAGGACACAGACAGGGATGTACAGACAGTGAAATAGATGACAGGACACCAGACTAACATGAATGACTAAGAAGAAAATAGCAGGAACCATCAGGAGGTTAGAGGAAGGGAAGGGCTTAAATAAACAGAGGGGGTGAGGATCAGGTTGGGACTGGGATTGACAAAGGTACAGAAAATGAGTGGGAGAAAACAGGACAGTGGGTTGTGATTCTGACAAGCTGTAAGTATTCAGTAAAAAACAATCAAACATGAGTTAATGACCATAATAGGGCAAGAGGCAAACAATAGCATTGGTGTTTATATAATTCCCCATATATTTTAAATAGCTGAATATTGTTCATTTTTAGAAGAAGAAACCAAACAGCCAACCAACACTGGGTTTAGCATCTATTCCTATCAAATAAACCTAATTAAGAATAAAATATTTGCTAGACACCTACACTTAATTTTTGTTAAGCTTTTTCTTTCTGGACAATTTAGATAAAATCTTCCAGTTTACTCTGAATGCCATTATTCCCATGCATGTTTACTTAATTTTTCATAGATTTTCCAGGATGTGTTGGCAGAGTTCACTAAGCATTATTTAAGGGGAAACAAGAGTAAAACAAATAATATATTATAGAGGCTACAAATGTAGCTAAACGTAGAAACATTAATATTTAATATGGAATATTAAGATGAGGTATAGAAAAGAGTAGGGATGCAACAATACCACTTTTTTTCAAAACCGATACCATACCGATACTTGGATCAGAGTACTTACTGATACAATTACCAATCCAGATACTTTTATCACACAAAAAAAGTGCTATCAATGGGGAGTCAGGTTTCATTTTCTTCTCTGCTTGTTACAAGAAATTATGGCGAATTAGATACAAAAATAATAATAATAAAAATGACCACAGATCCTACATTAAATAATGAAAACTAATATTTTCTTTGAAATTATTGCTACATTTCCACATTTTAAGTAGTTCATGGTATTGGCTAACATTAGCCAATAACGATACCAGTACAAGTGGCAGTATCGGGGCCGATACCCAATACCAGTATCGGTATTGGTGCATCCTTAGAAAAGAGCTATAAAAATCCCTACCTGCCCCTACAGAAACTGCTGCAATTGGTCCTGAAACACAACAAGACAAACACTTAATTTTAATTGAAAGAACAATTTCATTAAACTCATTATTAAATGATTATCATGTATAAAGTATGTTCGCAGGAAACTCACCTGGGTCCATGTATGCTTTCTTCAACAAACCTTTTACAGAAACTGAGTTTCTTTTATTTAGAGTGTAGACCACATTGAGGTTTCGTTTATCTAGAAACAAAACTCTGTGCACAAGAGGGCGACTGAGAGGTTGAAAAACTGTAAAATCTGTTTTTGACAGTCAATTTTTGTTTCTTAATGCATACACTGAATTTTCTTCAGCTTCAACATTTATATTCTTTATGAATTATGATGAAACCAAACTTAATTTTTTTTATTTATTATTATATTAAACCACAAAACAATCATTTTATTCTCCATGAATAGGACCTCCCACTGCTGTCATGTTACTATAAAGTGAACCTTGACTTCAATGTTCCAGTATAACCAGTCAGATCGGCCTCAGGTAAAGAGAAACATAAAAGTTCTATTTAATGCAGTTAATTAACGTATTTCACTGAGGACTTGGCTGGTTGAGTTGTGCTCTTGCTGACTCCACAGCTGCACATTGGCTTGAAGAAAAATAACCCAACACTTTTAATGGGCAATGACAGTAGATTCAAAACCTGAAATGTGACACTCACTTAACCCTTACCCGGCTTGACGGTTAAGACATTCTAAGCATACATCCTTTTGACTGCATTGTTTCCAATCACTTGACAGGCCTAATTTTCCTTCTGAAGCTTTTTTCGCAAATTTGTTTTCTGAGGAAGATTCATTCGAAGGTTATTAAAACCACAAATCCTCAAAGTCTGTAGAGCTTCTCCACATTAAACTACATATTTTAGATTAAAAGACTTTAACACTATTTTCCAAAATAATTCATTTGAAACAGGACAGATATAACAGGATGAACATGGGATAATTTCTCATGTCTTTGTTGCTTTCATATAAGTAATTTTTCATGTTTTTAATTTGTTCAAAGCAGTTTAGTTGCTTCAGTTGTGAATAGCTGACTGTAAGATGCTTTGCAATATTTTTTCATTCTGTACAACAATAAAATGACAGTGGAGATTTTTCCTGTTTCTCTACCTAAGTCGCTACTGAGCTCTTTCAAACGACACCAAAACATCGGGGTGGGGGTGAGGGGTTAGGGGGAGTACGAGTGGCGTGCATGCATCATAAAAATTACTTTTCTTTTTCTTCTTTACATTCCTAAGGCCTTTTCAAGGTAATTGTCCAAACACAGGTATCAATCAAATTTGAGATCTGAGGCATAAACAAACAGACCACTGGCGAATGGGTGGAGGGACACAACAGAAGAGAATGGAGAGAGGACTAAAAGAGAATAAAACTGGTCTTAAGCAAATGTGTTTCATTTGTATTGCTTAAATCTACTAACTTCCCTTACACATTTTTATTTAGAATACTTCATTATTATTATTACTGTAATTTGGTTAAATTCTTTCCCAAATCATATCTTTTTTGTGCACCGCTGGCACTTGGCCAGGCTTCCCAATATTGTCTCTGTCACCAAAATTCTGTAATAAATCCAAATAAAAAGTTTTTAAATGACTTTCTTTTTCATAGACATTAATATTCCTTTGTGGCCTACTTATCTGCTTCGAGTAACCTACTTTTACATTCTTTGGAATTTCTTGGTAATATAGCAACATAGCCCATGCTCATAATTTACAGACTTTAACACAATCAAACATAACTTACAGAGGACCAGGATCCTACGAAGTCCTGTGGTGAAAATATTAGAATAAATATTAACTTATGTCACTTTTTACCTTTGCTGATATACTTTTGATACATTTGTTGGCATGTAAGCAATAAATGACAAATTAAGCACATTACAGGTTAACAATTTCAATAAATCAGAAACTATTTTAGAATCCTATAAATTACAATATATTGAATTTTATCCTAGGTTTAGACAAAAAAGAAGCTTACATCTCTCTTTGTGTCTTAGTGAAAACTCAAGTACAGGGTTAATATGTAGGGGAGTATGTAAATTTGATTATCCTGGGACATTAGAAAGGTTCAATCCTCTTACTCAGCTCTTAGATAGCTGTCCTTATTATCAGGTACAAACAAGAACCAATTGTATCTTAACATCTCATCTTGACTTTTGACAAATCTTATTATTTGGTGTTACACTTGTGACAGATCATGTGAATGTCTTTCTCAGCATTATACTAAGTGTCCCTTATTATTATCTATATACTGAGTGTCCACTGAAACTATCTCCTGATTGTTTACTGCTGACTATTGAAGTGAAACATCCTGTGTTTACCTATTCCATGTTGTTCTGTGATTGGTCTTGTGGTTATCCTATCATAACTGTATGATGTAATGATCGGACAGAAGCTGATTCTTAGGGTGTGGCTAACGGTATATAAACTCATACATCTGTCTGAAGCTTTGGGGGTTCTCAATAGGAGACCCTTCCGTGCACGTAGAATAAATTATGTACGAATATGGCTGACACTTTTGCTTTATTCTCTCATCCAAGGCTTCTCAGACACCCAGATTCCCATGACAGTTTATTCTGTTGTTGTGATTAAAATGTTTTTCTTTGTTTTCTGTAAATAAATCGTGTGTTTGGAAAGTAACGGTTGTAATTTCTTGTTCAACACACACACACATTGCAAGGTTTAAGGTCAATAAACGGCAAAGAATTCATTCCTTCGGATTATTTGACTGCCATAGACATTTGGTTATTAAAATAGTTCCTGATAGCAGGTGGTGCCCCAAATAATACTAATTTTCCATAAATTCTTAATTGTGTTGACTGCCATAAGCAGTCCTATGACTATTAATAGCCAAATAGTTATATTTTTGGTAATATCCCCAACAGCACAGTATAATGTTTACTTTTTCAAAATATTCTGTTGTAAATATTTTTTCTATTCTGTAAAAAATGTTCAGTATGTTTCAACACGTTCGCTTATTTGCTATTTTTGGCTGCTGTTACGACCGAATTTCTCCTTGTAGGACTATTAAAGAATTATTCTCTTCTATTCTATTCTATTCTATTCTAACTGAACCAGTAGAAAAATATGTTCAGTTTTTGGACTCTGTCCAGACTTCCATCTATCCAATCTGCCACCGTAGACCTTGCCTTGCCAAAAATAAGGTCCAGGTAAAAAAAAAGTATAAAGCTTTCTGGAATTGTAAGCGGTAAATTACTGTAAAGCGGGCTTTTTTCAGTGCCTGTGCAAGTAGTACACATAACCTGCTATACACTTAACTTTCTTCATACGTGAAATTATCTTTAAAAAAAAGACAATCATATTTATATCCAAGTGCAGAGCCTTCCAGATTAATGGAGTTGTCATCATCCTCATCTTTCAAAAGAGCAGCACTTCTCTCTCCTTAAAGAATCTCTCCACTGTGGAATAAATAACACTATGGCCCCCAAAAAAACAACAACTTATTAACAATAGATAGCACAAAATTATTATCAAATACAATTCTTTATCTTTAAATGTGTTGTTGTTGTTGGGTCTTTCTCTTTCAGTGTCAACCAGAAGGCTTTTGTGTTATTTTCAAATGCAAATGTCCTCCTAAAATAGAAATAAAAACACAACAGTTACTCATAGTGAATTGTTTGTAATGGAAAATGTTGATCAAGAAAACAAAGTTCACAAATAATTGTAACATGACTCAAGTGTCCTTCCTATTCATTCTCCAGTCCTAAAACAGCTGATCTATTTTTACACCACAGACTGGTCTACACTTTTCATAGCAGCAGAGTGAAGGGGCGGAAATGTAGTGCTGGCTTGTTGCAATGCATTATGGGCGTTTGAGTCTGTTGCAGGAAAAAAAAGCTAAATTCTGACAGAGTAAATAATAATAATATAATATAAAGAGGATATACTACTATTGCATACTTTCATATTATGTTATAAAATTGCTCAATAACTATCTTCAAATGTGGCGTAGAGAATGTAAACTTTTCATTTCCCTCATGCAAAGACAGTTTTATGAATGTATTTCTTATGCACCTTTCTTTCTTAGATGTTATCAATTACTTGTTTTTACATTCTATAGGTTTTCTTAGTGATGAAAAAAGATTTTTTACAGGTTGGTGACTTAAACATGGCTCAACATAACTCATGGAACATAAAAATTCACTTTATCCACTAAAAGCTATTGATGCACTTCTTAAGCAGTTGCTAAAGTACTCTGAAAACAAGCAATGCAAATCTTGACATTCAAAAATATTTATTTGAAAGGGTATTTTAAAAATATTTTGTCTACTGTAGGCCTACTCACGAGTCTTGATTACTCAAAAATGTTTTTAAATGGCGTTGCTTTTTTTCTTTTTAAAATAACTCCATATATGTTCCAGTTCTTCCAGCTCTCTGTCGCCCTCTTCTGCGCAGAGTTTTGTTTCTACAGAAACGAAACTTAAACGTGGTCTATAAAAGCAGCTCCGTTCCTGTTCAAAGGCAAGGCTTGTTAAGAAGAGTGCAGACATGGAATCGAGTGAGTTCATGTGATCTTACTTTATTTAGGATAATCATTTAAGAATAAGTTTAATGAGGAGAATTGAGCTGATATAATATTTGTATTTCAATTACAGCTTTGGCTGCAGCAGCAGTAGCAGGTTTGACACATTGTCTTTTTAATTCTTCAGCTTTGATCCAATGTTGATCATTTATCTTTGACTATGCCTGATTTTTCTGTGATGTCTCTTCATCTGCAGCAGGAGCATTAGTTGCAGCACCTTTTGTCCTGGGAGCTGCAGGTTTCACCTCAGCTGCAGCTGCAAGTCTGCAATCAGCTGGTAAAAAAACCTTTTGCTGCTTGTTATTTATGTCAATTTATCTTTCTTCTATGCCAAAGCTCATAATAACCTTATAATAATATATTAAATGTATGTGGTTGCTAGACTGGATCAGAATAAGCTACTATTTTTATTTGTGAAATATTGATTCAAATTTTGCAGGTGTTGCTGGTTTGTCAGGGGCCACCAGTGTAGCTGTGGCTGGTGCTGGAGCAGCTGTAGGATGGGTGGCGAGCTTCTTTGGCTGAAAATCACTTACAATATATGTTTACTGCATGTGTGTCAAAATAAATGTATGTGCTAATACTTCTATAAAGCATGGATGTTGTGTTAAATAAAAAAAATGGCTACATTTTTTTCCGAAACAAGACACCTAGTTTTTTTCAGCCTATCTCACAAAATGTAAACCATCTGTTAGAAAAATGAAGGACCAATAAAAGTTTTATTTTAAATGTTTCTGATCAGTTGTGCTTTTTTTTAGAATTTGTATAAAAGGCTGTTTTATCTTTGTCAACCTGATTGGTTTTTGAAACATTTTTCTGTCTTTGAAACATTTTTATTTAATAGAAAACTAAAAATATTATTTTGTGCAAACACTAAGCTATGTTATAATTTATCTAGAATATGTAGTTTGATACATATAATTTGGTAAATTGTAGTATGATGACAGTTTTAGTTCAATGCACCCATAATAAATAGCAAACAGCTAAAAAGTTGCCTAAGAAAGCTTATATTGAGTCTCTGATTTCACAGCAAATCCTTAACCAAAGCAAGAATGTGTAGGCAGTGGCAAGGAACAACTCTCTTTACTACAAGACACCAGAAGAACCTGACTCCAACCTACTTGAATTTCCGAGGAAAATACAGAGAGACAAAAAGTAATACTTCAACGGGGAGTTTATAGGTGTGCAGAATGAAAGTGCACCCTTTCCTTTAAAAGTTATATTTTACCTAAAATCATTTAAAAAAAATAACGTTTTCCGACCACCGCACAGTGTTTATAGTTATGTGTTTCAGGCAACAGCGGTGCGCCATTGCGGGTTGCCAAATACTTATAATAATAATTGATGACTGTTAGACTTCTTTCTTACATGTACTCAATAAGTCCCATGATAACATTTTTTTTGAAAGATTAGCATTTTAAATGTAATCCTTTTGACAAATGCCTGTAGTTGCACACAGTAAAAAAAAAAAAACTGTTGGCCTCCTCAATCATCTAATACCTGAGTGACAAACAATTTACCTTAAATACCACCCTCTAGTGGTTGGGGCAAAACTTAAATGAAACATGGCTCCTACACCACTCAGCTACGGAAATAAGATGCCTAGAGGACAGGTACAAAAGCGTATTGTTGCCTTTGACCCATAATTTATTATAATTTTTCGTTTAGTTTTTTAAACTTTGTTATTGCTACTACAACCTAAACACACTAGATATCACTTTGGTGCCCATGTTCCATATTCAACCTTTAACTCTGTGTGCTTCACTCCCGCCAGCCTCAGTTTACTGCCTGAATGCAGCTGGAAGCTAACCGCTATTAGGCTAACGTGTATGGGTGTTATCTATCATCGGGGAGTGGAACTTACTTTATTTAATCATTCGATTTTCTGACTGACATGTTAAATTGGAATAACTAGATCAGATATGTATTGCAAATATCCATCAAGCATTTCGTCATTTTACAGAAATTCCAGTTCCCCTCTCATCTGCCGGGTCTAGCTGCAGAAATTAGTAAGTTCCCATTGACTCTCATGTTAAAAATGCCAACTCCACAGTAGAAATAAACATTTTTACAGCCTGGTTCAAAAACACATTTTAGGTTGAATAGATTAGCTTTACAGTCATGACAACTCTGACCCAGTTGCAAGAGAAATTATTAGTCTGATCCAAAAACTTCAACATCACTCCCCTCGCTCGCTCCAGGGAGGCCGCGGCATCAGAGTCACATTAACCGTTTCGGGTATTTTGTTTCTCTGAATTACACCATCAGTTGAGTCCAGAATATTAATTTGTTTTTACATGTTCATTGAGCACTTATTGGACAAAAATGGCTTGCTGTGGTATTGATTGCATTAACAGACCATCTAAGTTACCTGGGAGTTGAGGGATAAAATCCTGCCTGGGCCCTTGTTGCGTTACCTTGCCACACATGTTTTTAAGAGCAGGCTCAAGACTCACCTTTTTAGTATAGCTTTTAACGGACTATTTTTGCCTATATATCTGCTCTTAATATTTTAATTGCTTTTATTTATCAGTGCTTTTTTACTTGGTCCTGTATTTATCCCGTTTTATTTTACTTTATTTTATTTATTTGTTAACTCATTTATCTATCTATTTTATTTACCCATACATTTTCACAGGTTTTCCTGTTATTTTACACAAATAAATGGACATATTGTTCCACTGTTTCCTCTGTGGGAGCCCTCTGTATCGGGGTGGTGGTCATCTGTGGCTGCCTGGTTGCTTTCCAGAGGTCATTCTGCCTAACATTTCAGTTTACTCATTTACAAAAACATCTGAATAACATCACTAACCTACAAAATGCTGGCAACTTTTACCTTTCACAAACGTTTTACATATTTACCTCTTCTCTCGCTGCCTATGATCAAATAGTCTTATGTGCTTGTCCTTCTGCTGCATATATTTCTCTGGAAGTTTGCCTTTTAGTAGAAAATAGTGCCATTTTTGAAAATACTGCTTGTTTACCATGATTGAGGTATGTACTGCCCTCTATTGACAGTAAACTACACACTGTCACTTTAAGATAAGGCTGTTTGGTCAGAAATCGGTTGTAGTGATCACATTTCTTCTTTAGATATTGGTTTTTAAAACTTGTATTAAATTAAAATTCACATAGTTATTGACAAACAAAGCTTCATGGTTTTCTTTGACGAAATGACTGAATGTGCCGAGATGGCAGAGGGGTAGCAGAGTAGTGCCTGCCCACCTCCATTAGATTTGGTTTACTCTGTGTTAGTTCTGTTAGCAACACGCATCCCCCCTGTGCTGACGTGGCAAAGATGACGGTGGTGGGAACCACACAGTTGGATTCAATTCAGCTCTTCGGAAAACTACGTACAGGTGACCTCACTGAGGCGCTCTTTATCTTATGTATAGGCTACAGTACATGGTGTCCAGCTACTACGGGTGTCACGATTCTCCAAATTCTCGATTCGATTTGATTTCCAATTTTAGGGTCACGATTCGATTCATGTTTATTTATTTATTTTTTTACAGTACAGAGCACTGTCATTTTTAGACTAGTCTATCTTGATTTTGTACAGTAAATCTTATTTTAAAAGACTGCTACCTTCATATGGTTAAGAAAAACTTGTGATTCAAAGTTTTTAGAGCCCAAAATTCTTTACAACTCATAGTTAATTTAGAAAAACATAAAAATCTAAGTTGGACAATCTCAAAAGCAAAACTCAAAAGTTCCAAGTTTAATTTTCCAACTTAAAATTCTACTGAAAATTGTTGCTTTGAAATTTTGAGGTCTGCTAACCTTTCTTTTTTTTGTGAAAATTAAAATACCCTGAATAAACAAACATTTAATTTCAAACATGAATATGAAAATAAAAGCACAAATTCAAATATATAATATCAAAATATTTTATTTAGCTTATTTTATTTAAACAAAGATTGTGGTGACAAATAAGTGGTCTAATGTTCAAAATCACTAAAATAAATTTGTAGGTATTTGTATGCAAAACATTTACAAAACAAAAATTAGGCCAAAACATTTTTTAAATATACAAAAACTCTAGGAAAATTCATCAACCTAAACCAAAATGTAAATAAATAAAATACACCAAAGGTGTCCTCGGCCTCTTAAAGCCCCTCCAACACTTCGAGCTGGTGCCGGTTTGAGATGTGCAGCCATTACTGAGCTGATAATTTACTCCATAGCCTCTTTTAAAGTTTTCTGAACAGATTCTGCAAACACAGCAATAGAATAAATGAATAAATATTTTAAGTGTCACAGAGATCAAAGCGATATTATCCATTAAGACAAAGTACATGGTTTCAAAGGACCATTCGGTTTAATGGCTACTTAATAGCAAGCTAGCAGGTAAGCTACAGCTAGCCTGCTAGCTATGCTGCAAACGGATAACAAACATTGTAGGACAAAACATTTCAGAAACTTTCCTTTGAGCACTCACCTATATGCGACCCTTCATATTTGAAGAAAAAACGTTTTCTAACACACAGTGGTCCCAATGAGTAAAATATATTGGTTCGGAGGACTCCGATATCCATGTCACCATAAAGACGATTAGACCGAGCGGAACTTTAAGTGTGTTGCTGCCTCCTAGTGGTGAGGATCGGGGGTTACCACTAAAATAACTTCGTTTGGTCTAAACCAGGTTTTAATGTAGACGTTGAATAAACATCTAAATCAAGGCTAAATCTAAACTTTAATCTATATTGATCAATGACAATTCAAATGATTCAAATCCAATATTTTGACATCAGCTGTGCAACTTAGTTATTTTTTTTAATCACTGTTCATTCTTTAATGTATTTAATTAAATAATCTAAATTTGGTCTAAAGAGAGACGTTGATACGACGTATAAATTTAGACGTCTAAATCGAGTCTAAATATAATCTACATTGTGCATTGATCAATGATGTTAAAAACGTTTTAATCCAGTACTTGGCCGTCATTTACACAACTTTCAGTTATTTTTTTATTTAATATTTATTAATAAATGTATTGTGTCGTCTAGTTTCGGGCTAAAATTTAGACCGATTATAGACGGTCTAATTTCGGTTTGAATTTAGACGGCACGTCTAATGGACGTCTATTGCTCAGTGGGAAGGTTTCATTTCTCAAGAAATTGAAGCAATTACTAACATCTAAACACCAGGGGGAGCAGATCCCATAAGCAGAGGGTACAGATACTAGGCTATAAAGGAGACGGATAAATCCATTGGAAAAATGCCTCGGGGTTTGTGTCATTATTTGGTTCTTTCATTCTTCTGCAAAGTAAAATAGACCTAAAGTTATGAAGTGTCGAAATATTTTATCGGATTACTGAATATATCAGATTCTATACCTGACTTTTTGTCACTCCATTCTTCTCTGTGCGGCTGTTTGTTTACTGAAAAGTGCTCAAAAGAAAGAGGAACAGTTGACAGTGGAACAATCCAATTGATCTTTATGCAACACAAAAATGTTTTTGGTTCTGGATAAACTAAAACACAAGCCTACCTTCAGTTGTGTTCTTCTTTTACTTCTCGGCCTATTTATATGACCATGTTGCGCCTAGTTTCAGCTGTTGAAACTAAACAAAATGTACTTAAATTATCTTGGATTTTCAACCTCTGTCATTCTTCCCTACACTTAAATCCAAGAAGATTTTTTGTTCAAACACTGAGGTGTAAGTCAATTTCTGTTTAAAAACTGTTGAATTTATCATAGATTTATACAATTCTGCAGTTCCAAAGTTAAAGTTACCAACCAGTAAAACGTGTGTATTTACTTCCTTTACAAAAACCCTAAAGAATGGAAAACAGGTCATTCAACAGAGACAAGAAAGCATGACATCAAATAATACATAAATCGATAAAACTGTCTTTGCATGTGTGACAGGGTGGAGGTCCTGTCACTATGCCTCTGATTGATCATGTGTCCTGGCTGCTTGGCCACAGTGATATTTCCTTGTGCTGAATGGTTAGTGCATATGACTCTGACCTTGGAGTTGTGGGATCAAATCCTCTCTGGGCACTTGTTGTGTACCTGGTCACACATGCAAGAGGAAGCTGAAGCTAAGGTCACATTGAAGGTGTCCCCCCCCCCCCCCATTTTAAATCTGTACAGTAAAGAATCCTAAAGCAAAGGACAGTTCTGGCATCAGTTAGAAACAGCTATAGTTGTAACCAACTGAGTGGTTGTATTTTTATTTTATTTTGCATGGGGTTTTTGTTTTTATTATTTTTTCTAAATAAAAAATGTTCCTCCTTATTTTGGCATCACGATTCCAGCCTAAAATTAAACTGAAATTCTTTTATTGGCACGGAGAATAAAAAAGTGACAATGAGAAATAGCCTATAATTGTAACTGAAAACATTAATTTTGTATCTGAAATAAAATATTGTGAAAATGTCTGTATTGACAGTAAAACAAAAATTAAAAGTGAAAAGTTTTCCACCTACCCTTGAAAGCTCACTGGGGGAAAATTTGAAAAACATATATTGAAACAAATAATTAACTCAAAATCAAGTTTTCAC
Source organism: Apricaphanius iberus (assembly GCA_028564705.1). Classification (NCBI taxonomy): domain Eukaryota; kingdom Metazoa; phylum Chordata; class Actinopteri; order Cyprinodontiformes; family Aphaniidae; genus Apricaphanius; species Apricaphanius iberus. Next base: position 702,393 of record JAPXFQ010002501.1, on the reverse strand, counting down.
ACTTTCATCTGCTGTTTTTTTACAATGCCAGTCATTTGTTTCAGCTTCATTTCTCTGACACTCATTTCATGGCGCGTGTACTTGCTTTCGGCTTTGTGTGATTTTTAAACCAGCAAATAATGCTTTCTTGTAGTTCTTTTATACATCTTTAATTCTAAAATGTGTACAGGGAACACTTGCTCAAATAATTAGGTTGGGAATGGGTCCAATATACAAGTAGAGGTTTTATATTAAACTAATATTTTTGATAATTTCAGAAAGTTAATCAGAATCAAAACAGAACAGAAAACAGGTAACTTCAACTATGGAACAGCAGAATCTTAAATCTGCGATAAATTCAGCAGGTTTAGGCAAAGAAATTGACTGTTTCTAAACAAATAACTTTTTTCTTGGGTTAAAGCGTAAAGAAGCATCACTCAGAGGTTTAGAATCTGAGATAATTAGTGAGATTCATTTTCATCTTTGTTTCAGCAGCTAAAACTATGTACAAGTCTATAAATAGGTCACCCCTTGGCAGGTAGGCATTTTCCTAGAAAAAAACCCGTAATGTAATTACTTCTGTCATTTATGTTGCACAAAGATCAATCTGACGGTTCTACCGAAGGGTGACCCAGTTTGTTCCTCAGCAAATCTAAGTCACTGTGTGCACTGTAAACCCAAATAAGTAGGTAGAACTAAAAAAAAAAAGTGATGCAATCAGTTGCCACACATTTGTTGAGTTCATAAACTATATCAAAGCTTAAATATTTGGAGTTTCTGTAAAATATATTTTCCAATTATAATTAAACTTAACGATTAAGCCAACTCAAAAATCTTCAGTACATGCAACATTAACTTATAAGTTTCGAACACATATTTGGTATAAACTACCCTCAAGTTATGTTAACTTCATGCAATTTAATAAAACTGACGTAAACTTATAGAAAACTCACATATTTTAAAGCTAAGTACAATAATTCTCAACACAAGTGATGCAATGAACAGAATTTTAATCACTGAAAGTGTGGCATTAACGCAGACATCACTTTGAATAAATGTATAAAGTATGATTGCTCACAAGGAGTATCTGAATACAACAGACTTCCAAGTCACTCATTGTGTCAAAAACATGCCCCTAAGCACCCTGCGAAATATGATAATTGGGTCACAAAATGTTTAAGTTACTTGTACTTGACACAAAAGAATATGCTGAACTAACTCAACATGTTTGGGTTAGAATAATTTTTTTCAGAATATTGAGTTTCCGTTACTCAGTATAACCAAGTAATCTCAACATTGGGGTTTACAGTGTGGGAAACAGGTAGAGACCATTTACAATAAACTGAGGTTTTGAAATAGTCTTTTAAGCTCGAATTTTGATTTTGTTGTGTCTCGTTGCACTTACGTTCAGTTTCATTTTCTTAATGTAAAACATGCTTTGAGGCATTAGCTTCAAATGTTTCTTTTAAATGTCTGTTTAACAGAGAAATGCTGGATATGCTCTGTCAGGGGTCTGCAACTCCAGTCCTCGAGGTCCAGTGTCCCTAACTTTTAGAAGTATCCCCGATCCAACAAACCTGAATCAAATAGCTTATTACCCTCATTTGTCTCAGGTGTGTTGAAGCACAGCCACCTGAAAGCTGCAGGACACCGGACCTTGAGGACAGGAGTTGCAGATGCCTGCTCTATGTATTGCTAAAAGCTAGACAAAACTGTTTGCAGTAGGTGGCATTTAGTTTGAATGCAAGTTAATTTAAATTAAATCCCGTCATACCACTTTGTTCTTAAGTCAAATTTAAACATTGTGTTACGTTTAACAATCCCAGCCCTGAATGGGCCCATTGATAATAGTATGTGTGCATTCCTGACAACATTGGATAAATGTTCACATATTCTCACTGATAACACGCTAGATTTTTTTAGCTCCAGAATAGACAAGAACCTAAGCACAGCACATCCTCCAGACAAAATTAAATCTCTGCTAATAGAAAAACTTTTCTTCAAGGAGGCATATAGTTTGAACTAGATCCTCTGCTTGTGAAAGATCACACTCACCGTGAACTGCTCCACTATTTAATCCCAAAACTCAGCTACAGAGCACAACCGAAACAAAGCGTCAGAATTTAGGATCTTCAGACATCCAATGAAATGTTTTGAGACCTTTGACTTTTATTCAATTTTTAGGTTTTGTAGTTTTGTTAAAGGGAAAAACTGACAAATCCCCAGTAAACACTTTTCAAATGATTTTATTAACATTTATTTGATGACATTGATTGCTTTGAGAATCAGGCGGAGTTCAATTTTATTTGCAGTCCCCCCCGTTTATAAAAAGCTAAAATTTAGCAATCTTAAATCTGTAATTGCCGACTACGTCTTAAATAAGGGCCACCAGTGCTGAAACAGCTCCCCCGACGCTTGCCAAACCTGCAGTGGCAGCTGTACCTAGACCTGCCATCCCTGTAACAAAACAAGATGAGTAGGCTAGTAAATGACGGGAATCACATGATTCCAAATGAGTCAAACTTATGTATGAGACAAGTTGTTCAGGATAACCTAATTTTAGGTTTTACCTGCCGACTGCAGAACAGCCACCGCGCTTCCAGCTGCCACCCCTCCTCCGTTAGCGATGGCTGCTGCAGACATCCAGCTTGCTGCGTAGGAACCTGCTGCGATCCCAACAGAGGTGAAGCCGACAGCTCCCAAAACTACAGGGGCAGCCACCACGGCTCCACCTCATAGGATCGTGAAAAATGTATTACCAAGTGTGGTGATATTTTTAAAATGCACAATTAGAACATTATAAGGCCAACAGGCTATTAAAAGAGGTGAAACCTAAAGACTGTGAATCTCACCTGCACCGATTACAGACACGGCAGCAACTGTAACTAAAATGAAGGGAAGGGGGTAAATTAGCATCGAGCTGAAGCTTAGTAAGTAGCCACCGTAAAAACAGCAATTGTGTCGTGATTTATTAAATGAAATGTCTGCCTTCTGCTCATCCTGCTGTTCAGATAAAGCTGCTTCCATTTTCAGACAAAATAAACTTTATCTATAGAGTCCAGCCTCTCACCTACACGATCCAGAACAGCACAGATAAGATTTTTTTTTAGCTGTGACTCCTTCTTGCTGTATACTTAAGTTAATTAATTTTAAGTTAATAGATAAATCGTTGAGAATGATGTTAATATATGAATGCCACATTTCATTGATGATATATTACTGATGTTTCAGTTTTTTAATTGTTTTTATTCCCTTCTCCAAAGATCTACCTCTGACATGGTATGATAAGAAACATATGTCACTGACTGACATTGCATCACTTTAGGTTGGTCACTTACCTGACTTTCTTTAACTTCACATACGTTCAGAATTACTAGACATATAAATAGTTTGGGAAGGCCAAGATAAAAATCTTATAATTTGTAACCTTCTGATTGGTTGATTCACAACATTTGAGTTAAAAACAGATACATTTGGTGTATTAAAGGACAACACTTCAAACACTGTTTCCCTATGTGACATGAGGGAAAATCTGAAAAATCAAACTAGATATCCAGAAGAGAACTGTGGAGATCATCAAGTCTGGTCTATCTCTGTCAAAAGGATGAACATGTGGTGAAATGTGCACATCATCATCCAAACAAACAAAAAATAAAGGTATTTTAAAGATGCCGACCAAAACTGCGGAGAATGTCATTGATATTGATGCCATGTAGCACCATGAACTGGCTACTCATAAAGAATCTATAATAGGAAGAGTAGCCTACTTTTGGCAAAAAGGGCTGCACAAGTGGCACAGTTGGTAGCATTGTTGCTGTGCAGCAAGAGAGCCTGGGTTTGAATCCTGGCGTCGGCTCTTGCTGCATGTTTGTGCATGCAAGGGTTCCCTCCAGATACAAAAACATGGCTGTTAGGTTAACTGGTCTCTCTAGGCATGAGAGGAATATCAGTTATATAATTTTTTTTAAAGCATTAACAAAAAAAAAAATACTACATATTCATACTATCAACACAAAAAAAAACAAATTTTCTCTCTCCGATGACAGCTGGAGATAGGAATATCAGTGATATAATTTTATTTTTTTTCATACTATATAATAAAACACTTATAAATAATCGAATCACTTTAAGCAGCACTAAGTTGGTACAAATAGCTGCTTTTTTCGTTTAGTTCAGAGCTGTGTATATCTGTAGGATTATTGGAGGGGAAACTAAAACTGCTGAAACACAAATTTGATATGGAAGCATTATGTTAAAGAAAACTTGCAATATGACACTTACTGCATCCTTCTTCATGTATTGCATGAAAAGACAGCATCATGAATGTTTGTTTATTATGACGCCTTTCTTTCTTATCTGGTATGAATTACCTGTTTGTTCATTCTTTGGGTTTTCTTAGTGATGAACATGTTTTACAGGTTGGTGACTTAAACGTAACTCAGCATAACTCGCAGAACAGAGGAATCCTACAAAGCCACAATAACAGCACAAAATGAATTTAATTAGTTTAAACAGGTCTGTGTGGAGGAGTGGGCCAAAACTCCAATATAAGTTCATTCTCCCTTTAGGGAAGCTCTCTTAAAACAAGGCCACGTTTGACTGTTTTTATAGTTCAAAGACAATGCTAAAAACTTAGTAAATGTCTGTAGTTGACAAATAAATCTCTTAAATAGTTTTCTTATGACTGTGACATTTAGCTAATGGAAATACCTGTGGTATTTCTAACTGATTAAAAACAAAACTCTTTGATCTAATTTAATTTCAGACAAAACAAAAAAAGCTGTATGTGTATTTTAACTTGGTGTAAGTAAACTTCAGCTTTCAACTGTAGCTGTAGAAAAAGAAAGCAAACACGAACGGATGATAAGTGACTTTGAACTACGAGTGAATTTCTCATTTGAACGTAATGTGTTTTTTATTTACATTAGACCTGCACATAAGTTCAGAACTCTCAGTAAAAGACATAAAGACAAAAGATATGACAAACGAGCTTGATAAAAGCGATTTAAATTTATTGCAAAATGTTTCTACAATAATAAAGATTTTGAAGACAAAAATTAACTGAAAAAAAATCCTAAAATTAAAAATAGAAATAATTTATTTCACACTTTACCGTTACTGGTATATTTTCTATATTTTATTACATTTGTTGGCCTGTGAGCATTCAGAAAAAAAGAAGCAGATAATGCTACAAATGCACAGTAAATTTCAAGCTTTTTAAGTTTAATTAACAATAAAAATAGGCATAGCACATGTTGGGTAAATAAGTATTTCATAGATTGATGGATGACTTTGAGGCTTAATGTCTGAGGCAATTACTCAGGTTCAGTTTCATTTTTGTTTCAGCAGCTAAAACCTGGGCAGGGAATTGTTTCGCCCAGAATAAATACATAGCAAATATGATTCATCCTATCATTTGTCTTGAAAGCCAATCCAGTTTGTTCTTGTTAGTCACTGTTTGGAAATGTCTTGAGGAACAGTCAGACACAAACAAAAACTTTTTACACACCTTGTTGCTAAGAGGTTGGGGTATTTGTAGGAACCTTTCTGTTTCAGGAAAATAAAATACTCATAGAACCACTCAGTTAAGAGCTGTCCATCACTTTAGGACTCTGTCCTGCATGGATTTAAAATAGGAACAAAACTTGCAATATGACATTTACTCCAGCTTCCCACAGGCATTGCTTGCAAAGACAACATGTGAATCTTAAAACAACGATAGATTCCACACATTTTAAAGGTAAAAAAAATTACTTACACCTCTGTTATTCTTTAAGCAAATAACTATTTTCCTGGGTTAAACTGTAAGGAATCATGACTCACATGTTCAGAATTCAAGGTAATTATTCAGGTACATTTTTGTCTTTGTTTCAGCAGCTAAAACTATGTATGTGTCTATATATAGGTCACTGACTAAAGAAAGAGCACACCTCTTTGCCGGATAATTATTTTTCCTAGAACAACTATTTGGTAAATGTAATTAATCCTGTCATTTATGTTGCCGAAGATTAATCTGACTGTTCGACTGTAGGCTGACTCAGCTTTATCCTCTGCAAATGTCAAACATTGGGTGGGAATCTACTGAGAAACAGGAAGCACAAGCAAAATAAAAACTTTAAACACAGTGTCAAACAAAAGACCTGCTATGGAGACTAATAAGCTAATTATGCCACGCAGTCAAGCTTTCTATTGCAGTTATGTTTTATGCTAAAAATGTTCCTGTGGACATAAAAATGTTCTAGTAAAGTCAATAAGTAACAACAACTAGTTTGTTGCCAAGACAGCAGATGTATTCAGATGATACATTTTAACAAACTTTGGTCTATGCTTGCAATTTACTCAACACAGGAAGTTTTATTTTTTTATTTTAGAATTTTAGATTTGTATAATTTTTATTTCATTCAGGCATAAAGTGGTTAACCTAAATATTTCTGACAAGCAACCATTAAAGCATTAGAAAAACTCAAACCAGAGAAACACATTTTCTCTGCAAGCATAACTGATACAAGCCTTCATTCATTTCATTCATTCATACATTTCTGATTTAGAAAAAGGCAACTTTAAAAAAACTTCAAAATGAAATACTAATAGAACCACTCAGTTAGTTACAAGTTGTTTTTTTGTTCACTTCAGAGTTGTGCCTCACTTTAGGATTCTGTACTGCATGGATTTAAAATGGGAACAAAACTTGAAATATGACATTTACTCCAGCTTCCTCGATGTATTGCTTGCAAAGACAGTTTTATGAATGCATGTCATTCTTTCATCTGTACTTTGACTGACCTGTTTTTACATTCTTTGGGGGGTCTGATGGGAGTGTAATGGAAACATACACTTATATTTTACAGATAGGGAACTTTAACTATGGAAATGTAGGATCTTTAATCCGTGATATATAAGTTTTAAGCGTATATAAGCGTATATACCTCTGTCAGTGTTTAAAAACTATTTTCTTGGGTTAAAGTGTAAGGAAGTATGACTGATATGTTTACAATCTGAGGTAACTAGTCAGGTACATTTTTATCTTTCAGCAGCTAAAACTATGTACGTGTCTAGGTCAATGGGTAAAGAAAGAGCACACCTCTTTCGCAGATGATTATTTTTTCCTAGAACAATTATTTGGTAAATGTAATTAATCCTGTCATTAATGTTGAACAAAGATTAATCTGACTGCTCTGCTGTAGGCTGACTCAGCTTTATCCTCTGGAAATGTCAGACATTGTGTGGGAATGTACTGAGAATCAGAGAGACACAAGCAAAAAAAAAAAACTTTAAATACACAGTGCAATACAAAAGAACTACTATGGAGAGTGATAAACTAATTATACCATGTAATCAAGCTTTCTATTGCAGTTACATATGGTAAAGTCATTAATAAGTAACAACAATTAGTTGTTTTTTTCTTTGCCAAAACAGCAGATGTATTCAGATAATACATTTTGACAAACTTTGGTCTATGTTTGCAATTTACTCAACACAGAACAAAGTTTAAATTTTATTTTAAAAGTTATTTTGTAATCACAACATTTACCATCATTATCATTCAAATAAACCGTATCTGTAGAGCCCAGCCCCTCTTAAACATCTTTGGAAGAGCCTAGATCAACAGTTTGTATATGATTAATTAATGGGTAAATATGTCATTATAGGTGCAAGGAAGTCATAGCATGACTTTATTTTTCATGTTATATAAATATCTTAAATATCTTACAATTGAACTGTAAGAAATTAGAATAAAAAGCTTTATTAGTCATGCTTGGACTGCACGGTGGCGCAGTGGCTAGCACTGTTGCCTTGCAGCAAGAAGGTTGTGGGTTCATATCCCAGCCCAGGGTCTTTCTGCATGGAGTTTTCATGTTCTCCCCGTGCATGTGTGGGTTCCCTCCGGGTACTCCGGCTTCCTCCCACATTCCAAAAACATGACTGTTAATTGATCACTGTAAATTGTCCTTAGGTGTGAGTGTGTGCATGGTTGTTTGTCCTGTTTGTCCTGCCCTGTGATGGACTGGCGACCTGTCGGGGGTGTACACCGCCTCTCGCCCGTTGACAGCTGGAGATAGGCACCAGCCCACCGTGACCCATTAAGGATTAAGCGGTTAGGAAAATGGATGGATGGATTAGTCATGCTTCTTGTACAGGAGTTGTAGCTACTCTAGTGATGACTCCGGGTCTTCTAGGTGCAATTAGCTTCAACTGAGGTGGAATAGTAGCAAACTCCATTGCTCAGGCTCAACTTGTTCATTAGTTAGTTCATTCCAAAAACCCATATTTTAATTCCATAACAAAATTGGTGTGTCAGTGTAGCAAAGCAATTTCCCACCAGGACAGCACATAAAAAAAGATGTATGTGAGAAAGGCCGCCTACAAACAGAAACGTGTTCTGCCTGAAGGAATAGGAAACCACGGAGAGAAGCTTGCAAGGGGATAACCCAAATGCTTGACCCAAGTCATCAAGTTTAAAAGCAATTCTGCCAACAAATCAGAGATGTAGAAACATTTCTGAGTTGAAAAGTTCTGAATGATTCAAACTTAAATAACATTTAATAACCTTTTTTTTATTAACTCATTTCAAGCTGAACTCAGTTGGTTACAAGTAGCTGTTTGCTTTAAGTAATAGTCCTGTTGCAAAGATTAGGTATAGGAGCACTGTGATAAAGAAAACTTGAAAAATGGCATTTATTGCAGCTTCCTCCATGCATTCCACACAAGGACAGTGTCATGGAAACATGTCTTGTTTTTAACACCATGCTTTCATATCTGCTTTGACTGAAAGAAACAAAAGTGCGTCATTTTTTCATGTATGAAAAGGTGAAATTTAAGTTATAATGTCCTTTAAAAAAAGAGTATTTAATATGGGGTGGTGCAGTGGTTAATGCAGGTGCCGCATGTACATAGGCCCTATCCTTCAATGTGGTTGTCGTGAGTTTGAGTCCCATTCTCAGTGACCTTTGCTGCATGTTCATCACTGCTTCTCTCTCCCCTTTTGAATAAAGGCCACAAAAACTTTTAAAAAGTGTTAAATACTACCACTCTAGTGCTAAAAACTAAAATATTTTGTTAACCATAGGCAATAAGTGCTATTTACTTATAAGATATAACAATTTTTTTATCAGTTTTGTCTAGAAATATTTTGTTATTATTAAATCAGATTCAAAAGTTTTGCCGTGAAGTTTAAGAATCCCAACCATGAATGGATCCATTGACAACAGTTTGTGCATTCTGATGATGTTGGATGAAAGGTCACAAAGTCAAATGTTCCCACCGATAGGGGTCAGATGGATTTAGCTTGATTTTTCCTTTTTTCAAAATAGCATAAACTTTTAAAACCTCGAGACAACAGAGACATCTTGTAAAATACGGAAAAAAAATCAAACAAAATTATTAAATATGTCTGCAAATGAAAATGTGTATTCTAGGAGCACCTTAGATACCTGGCTCTAGCATCTGCCTTTAATTATGTATGATCACATTACTTAACATTATCTGTTCCTATAGAAGCTATTAACAGACCACTTTCATATTTTTGTTTTTCAAAAACAAGCCTGAACCCAAAAAAAAAAGAAAAAAAAGAAACAGGTTTCAAATTTATCATAAGTTTAGAAAAAAAATAGGCAAACAAAATACCCACACAAAATCACCAAAGACAGTTTAATCAAACATTTTATTCATAAGCATTTCTTTTACAGCTTTGTTTGTTTAAAACTATCACTCAGTTGGACATGATTTGCAGTTCATTCCTTATGGGAAGTTACACTTTTCCTTGTTTGTGTGTAATAGCTGAATGATGTGTGTTTTAAATAATAAGGGCAAGGAGGCCTCCAACAGCTCCACCGGTACTGGCCACACCCGCAGTGGCAGCTGTTCCAAGACCAGCCGCAGCTGTGGGTACACAACAAATAAAGAAGGTCAGAACTCCAGGTCAGACACATCTATTTTGTGTATTTGTTTCTTTTTTTGTGAGATAAGCTGCAAAGGAGAATTCTATTTTATTTTGTCTACCTGCCGACTGCAGTGCAGCCACCAGACTTCCAGCTGCCACCGCTCCTCCGTTAGCCACCGCTGCTGAAGACATCATGCCAGCAGCGTAGGATCCTGCGGCGATTCCGACCGAGGTGAAGCCGACCGCTCCCAGAACTAATGGGGCGGCCGCGACAGCTCCACCTTATGTGGCCAAGAGTAAAATGTATTAATCACTACGTGACAGTTAAAGAATTATTAAAGAAATGAAAACAAAGACTATCTGTAGAATCTCACATGCGCCGGCCACGGCTGCTGCGATCGTAACTATTAAGGACAGGCGGAAAAATTAGCATCAAGCTGAAGCTCAGTGAACATTGCAAAAACAACAGAAAACATAACTTCTGATACCTTCAGAAATCATAGTTTGATTTTTTTCATCACAATTAATAGATTTAAAACAAAGTTATACTCACGAATGCCCATGATCCCTCTTTCAGAAGATCCCTGCTGTAATTTCCAAAGTCTGAACCTTAAATAGGATGGAGGAGTTCCTGGGAAGAAAAAAAAGTGAGTCGCCCAGTCCTGCTCCACAGCCCTCCTCCTTTCAGAAATGTCTGCCTTCTGCTCACCCTGCTGTTCAGATGTTGGTACTTGCTTCCATTTTCGGACAAAATAAACTTAGAGTCCAGCCCCTCACCTACACCATTCAGAACAGCACAGATATGCATTTTTAGCTGTGACTCCTGCTCTTCTTGCTGAATACTTAAGTAAATTATTTTTAGTTAATAGGTAAATCCTTATAATAATGGTTAGAATTATTTTAAAATATAAATGTCTCATTTCATAGATAATAAATTGCTCTTGTTTGAACACTTTTATGTTTTTATTCCCTTCTCCTAAGATCGACCTCTGACATGATATGATAAGAAACATATGTCACTGACTGACATTGCATCACTTTAGGTCAGTCAGGCACCTACCTGACTTTCTTTAACTTCACATACGCTCAGAATTACTAGACATATAAATAGTTTGGGATGGCCAAGATAATAATCTTATAAATGTGTAACCGTCTGACTGGTTCATTAAAAAATATTTGAGTTAAAAACAGAGACATTTGTATCTATTTTAAGACAACACTGCAAACACTGTTTCCCTATGTGACATCAGGGAAAATCAGAAAAATCAGCCTACATCAAGAAGAGAGCTGTGGAGATCCTCAAGTCTGGTCTATCTCTGTCAAAAGGAATGAACATGTGGTGAAATGCGTAAATCCTCATCAAAACAAAAGAAAAAAGTATTGTAAAGATGCTGACTGAAACTGCTGAGAATGTCATTGATATGTAGCACCATGAACTGGCTACTCTGTTAGAAAGAATTTACTTTTTGCAAAAAGGGCTGCACATTGGCACAGTTGGTAGGATTGTTGCTTTGCAGCAAGAGAGCCTGGGTTTTAATCCTGGCCTCAGATCTTACTGCATGCATCATGTTCTCCCTGTCCATGGAAGGGGATACTCTGGCTTCCTCCCACAGTCCAAAAACATGACTGTTACGTTAATTTGTCTGTAGGCATGAGTGTGTGCGCATGGTTGTGTATCCTGTCTCTATGCTGCTCTGTAATAGACTGGTGACCTGTTCAGGGTGTACTCTCTCCGATGACAGCTGGAGATAGGAATATCAGTGATATAATTTTATTTTTTATTTTTTTTCATACTATATAATAAAACACTTTTATAAATAATCGAATCACTTTAAGCAGCACTAAGTTGGTACAAATAGCTGCTTTTTTGTTTAGTGCAGAGCTGTGTATATCTGTAGGATTATTGGGGGAAAAACTAAAACTGCTGAAACACAGATTTGATATGGAAGCATTATGTTAAAGAAAACTCGCAATATGACACTTACTGTATCCTTCTTTATGTATTGCATGAAAAGACAGTGTCATGAATGTGTTTGTTTATTATGACGCCTTTCTTTCTTATCTGGTATGAATTACCTGTTTGTTCATTCTTTGGGTTTTCTTTGTGATGAACATAAGAGGAATCCTACAAAGCCACAATAGCAGCACAAAATGAATTTAATTAATTTAAACAGGTCTGTGAGGAGGAGTGGGCCAAAACTCCAGTATAAGTATCATTCTCCCTTTAGGGAAGCTCTCTTCAAACAAGGCCAACATGAAAAACCACAGACACTCAAATCACAACATTTGCAAAACAGTAAAACAGTTTGAGAAATGTCCGTAGAAACACCTATATAAAACAATCAGACTATTACAAACTCTCACAACCAATTATATTTTAAATTTATCTGAATAATGTCCTGATTATTAAGAGTTTTCCATATGTTGGTCCTTGATTCCAGAAAACTATTGTGAGAAGCCTGTTAAAGGAGATCAAAACGTTTGACTGGTTTTATAGTTCAAAGACAATGCTAAAAACTTAGTAAATGTCTGTAGTTGACAAATAAATCTCTTAAATAGTTTTCTTATGACTGTGACATTTAGCTAATGGAAATACCTTTGGTATTTCTAACTGATTTAAAACAAAACTCTTTGGTCTAATTTAATTTCAGACAAAAGAAAAAAAGCTGTATGTGTCTTTTAACTTGGTGTAAGTAAACTTCAGCTTTCCACTGTAGCTGTAGAAAAAGAAAACAAACACGAACGGATGATAAGTGACTTTGAGCTACGAGTGAATTTCTCATTTGAACGTAATGTGTTTTTTATTTACATTAGACCTGCACATAACTTCAGAACTCTCAGTAAAAGACATTTAATGAAAATACAACTTAACATAAAGGTGGTAAGGGAACACTGACTTGTAAAACCTCTCATATAACATTCTACACTTACAGGCGGAGAAATGCCCGAGCTTCACCTGCATGAAAGCAAAAAAACTGAGCATCGGTTTAAGTTTTGGAATCGAGCTTTAACAGTAGTAGAAAAAACAAAAAACAAAGACAAAAGATATGAAAAATGAGCTTGGTAAAATACTTAAGAGCAAATTTACAAATTACTGGAGATTTAAAGTGATTACACAATTAATCAAAAATATTAACATTCATTTAGAAGATAAAAAATTATGAAATCAACTGAAAAAAAATCCTGAAATAAAAAATAGAAATAGCCATTTCTGTCACACTTTACATTTGCTGATATGTTTACAATATTCTGTTACATTTGTTGGCATGTGAACATTCAGTGAATAATTAAGATCAGAATCCTACAAATGCTCAATTAATTTCAAGCTTTTTAATTTTAATTAAGAATAAAAATAGGCATAACATCTGTCAAGTCACTTAATAATAATTTTATGGTGTGATGCATGACTTTGAGGTTGATTGTCTGAGGATCGGGTTCAGTTTATTATTTTTTTTTTCAGCAGCTGAAAGCTGGACAAGGAATTGTTTTAGCCAGAGTAAATATGCAGGAAATATGATTCAACCTATCATTTGTCTTGAAAGCCAATCCAGTTTGTTCTTTAGAAAGTGTTAGTCACTGTTTGGAAATGTCTTGAGGAACAGTCAGACACAAACAAACAAAAACTTTTAACACACCTTGTGTTGCTAAGGGGTTAGGGCAGGGGTGTCAAACTCATATCCGTTTTGGGCCACATCAAGCTCATGAATATCCTTAAAGGGCCAGTTGTATTGATGAAACTATAACAAACCATAAAAATATGTGTAAAAAAATCTTCATCTGCATTCGATGTTCTTTAAATTCTTAAAAGTTATATGGTGAAATTATAAAACTGAACATCTTTATATAATGATGTGATTCAGGCCTGTTCAAATAAACACAGATTTGATTTTGTATTAAGGTGCACATAAATATAACTTAAAGAATCTGTTTGTAGGATCTTCTAGAGTTTAAAGGGCCACATAAATGGCTATGGCGGGCCGGATTTGGGCCCTGGGCCTTGAGTTTGACATGTGTGGGTTAGGGTGTTTGTAGGAACCTTTCTGTTTCAGGAAAAAAAAAAAAATTAAATTCTAAATAAAATACTCATAGAACCACTCAGTTAAGAGCTGTCCATCACTTTAGGATTCTGTCCTGCATGGATTTAAAATAGGAACAAAACTTGCAATATGACATTTAGTCCAGCTTCCCCCATGCATTGCTTCCAAAGAAGTGATGAAAGTACAGAATCTTAAAACCACGATATATTCCACACATTTTAAACATAATAAAATGACTTACACCTCTGTTAAACTGTAAGGAATCATGACTCACATGTTCAGAATTCAAGGTAATTATTCAGGTACATTTTTGTCTTTGTTTCAGCAGCTAAAACTATGTATGTGTCTATATATAGGTCACTGACTAAAGAAAGAGCACACCTCTTTGCCGGATAATTATTTTTCCTAGAACAACTATTTGGTAAATGTAATTAATCCTGTCATTTATGTTGCCGAAGATTAATCTGACTGTTCGACTGTAGGCTGACTCAGCTTTATCCTCTGCAAATGTCAAACATTGGGTGGGAATCTACTGAGAAACAGGAAGCACAAGCAAAATAAAAACTTTAAACACAGTGTCAAGCAAAAGACCTGCTATGGAGAGTAATAAGCTAATTATGCCATGCAGTCAAACTTTCTATTGCAGTTATGTTTTATGCTAAAATGTTCCTGTGGACATAAAAATGTTCTAGTAAAGTCAATAAGTAACAACAACTAGTTTGTTGCCAAGACAGCAGATGTATTCAGATGATACATTTTAACAAACTTTGGTCTATGCTTGCAATTTACTCAACACAGGAAAACATTTTTTTATAATTTTTATTTCATTCAGGGATAAAGTGGATAACCTAAATATTTCTGACAAGCAACCATTAAAGCATCAGAAAAACACTTAAAGAACTCAAACCAGAGAAACAAATTTTCTCTGCAAGCATAACTGATACAAGCCTTAATTCCATCCATCCATCCATCCATTTTCTGAACCGCTTAGTCCTCCAGGGGTCGCGGGGGTGCTGGTGCCTATCTCCAGCTGTCAACGGGCGAGAGGCGGGGTACACCCTGGACAGGTCACCAGTCCATCACAGGCCTTCATTCCATACTGTCTGAAATTAAATCAGACCAAACTTCTCCAGTTTTACGTCAGTTAGAAATACCAAAATAATAATTTTATTAGCTAAATGCCACAATCATAAGAACAAGAACATTTCAGAGATTTATTTGTCAATGAAATGCATTTACTCAGATTTTTGGTAGTATTTTCTTTGAACTGTAAAACTTGAGTCAAGCGTTCTGGGTCTCCTTTACAAGCTTCTCACAATAATTAGATGGAATAAAGCACCAATAGATGGAAAACTCTGATTGCTCAGGCTATTATTCATATAAATTAAAAATATAATTGGGGGTGAGAGTTTGTCTAATTGCTTTATATAGATGTTTGTATTAACATTTCCCAAATTCTGTTTTAGTGTTTTGCCAATGTTGTGGTTTGATCGTCTGTACTTTTTCATGTTGGCCTTGTTTTAAGAGAGCTTCCCAACAGGAAGAATAATAAAGAGATATGAATACGTTAACTGGAGTTTTGCCCCACTCCTCCACACAGAACTATTTAAACTAATTAAATTAATTTTGTGTTGTCATTGTGGCTTTGTTGGATTCTTCTTTTCCGTGAGTTACGATGAACCACGTTTTAGTCACCAACCTGTTAAACATGTTCATCACTAAGAAAACCTAAAGAATGTAAAAACAGGTAATTCATAACAGATCAGAAAGAAAGACGCCATAAACAAGAAACATATTCATGAAAATGTCTTGAAACGTTGCTTGCAATGCACATGAAGGATGCAGTAATTGTCATGTTGCAGGTTTTCTTTATCATAATGCTTCCATATCAAATCTGTGTTTCAGCAGTTTTAGTTTTCTCCCAAATAATCCTACAGCAATGTACGCTCTGAAATAAATAAAATACAGCTACTTTTACTAACTTAGTGCTGCTTTAACTGATTTCATTTTTTTAAGTGTTTTATTTCATAGCATTAATATGCGTAGCTAATATGTAGCCAAACACTTCAAATTTTATTTAATATGCCCATAAAACACATCTTAAAAAAAAAATCATGGGGCTTGTCTCTTCCTTTTACGGCTTCTGTCTTATTGAGTAGGCAGTCAGTTCATGGTGGTACAGGACTGGCTTTAACAGTGTGTTTCAAATGTTACATTCTAATGTCCCTGTATTTAACTCAAATGTTGTGAATTAACCAGTCAGAAGTTACACATTTATGACAATATTATCTTAGCCCTCCCAACATTTTTAAAGGTCCAGTAAATCTTAATGTCTGTGAAGTTAAAGACATTCATTAAAAAGAAAAAAATCTCCTGTCATTATTCTGTTATTTAGGAGATAGAAATAGTCTTGGTACGTGACTGACCTAGTGTAGTCTGATGAAATGTCAGATATGTTAGATATGTTTCTTTTTACACAGAGTCAAATGTAGGGTTTTTTGGATAGAAAAGGAAATAAAAACGTCAAAACTAAAGCAATTTATCATGTATGTTGCATTCATTCATATTTCAACGTCAGTCTCAAAGATTTGTCTATAAATTGATAATTAATTCACTAACTTAATTTTTTTGTTAGAAAAGAATGAGTCACAGCTGAAAAAAACGTATCTCCTATTCCTAATGATGTAGGAAATAGGCTGGGCTCTAGAGTTGGGTTTCATTTCTCAAGAAATGGAAGCAATTACCATTTAGTTAGTTAGTTAGTTAGTTAGTTAGTTAGTTAGTTAGTTAGTTAGTTAGTTAGTTAGTTAGTTAGTTAGTTAGTTAGTTAGGTACCAAAGCCCTGATCTTATTCCATGGAAAAACTGTTGGTACATCAAAAAAAATATATGTGAGAAGGGCAACTAAAAAACCTGAAAGTTGTTCTTCCTGAAGGAATAGGAAACCACTGAGAAAAGCTTGCAAGGGCTTAACCAAAATGTTTGACCAAAGTCATAAAGTTTAAAAGCGATTCCGCTAAATAATCAGAAATGTTGGAAAATTTCTGAGTTGAATTGTTATGCTTCATAAGAAAGCATGTCTTGTTTTTGACACGATGATTTCATATCTACTTTGACTGAAAGTAACAAAAGAAAAGTGTGTCATTTGTTCAGGTATGAAAAGGTAAAATTTAAGTCAAGACTCTTTTTTAAAAAAGAGTCTTGAATACTTATACTCAAGTGCTAAAAAGTACAGTAGTTTGTAGTCACAAACAACCATAGGCAATAAAAGCCATTCAGTTTACTCATAAGATATAACAAATTTCATCAGCTTTGTCTAGAAATATTTGTGTTTTTATTAAATCAGATTCAAACCTTTTGACATGAAGAATCCCCACCCTAAATGGATCCATTAATGACAGTTTGTGCATTCCTGATGATATTGGATGACAGGTCACAAAGTCAAATGTTCCCACTGATAGGGGTCAGATAGATTTAGCTTGATTTTTTTATTTAAATAATAAAACTATTACCTAACTAAAATTATTTAATATATCTGCAAATAGAACATTTTTATTCAATGACCGCCTTAGATACTTTCCTCTAGCATCCGCCTTTAAATGTGAATGATCACATTCCTTACCATTAACTGTTCCTATAGGAGCTATTATTAGACCAAATTCATATTTTGCTTTTCAAAACAAGTCTACTACACTCTGAGCAGAAGGGAGCGACAGAGTCGGATAAAAGGATTAAGCCTGAACTAAAAAAAAACAACAGATTTCATATTTATCTTTAGAAAAGATTTGGGGGGAAAATTGGCAAAAAAAGACAAAATCCCTAGTGAAAGTTTTTTAAATACATTTTTTGAATCCCTTATTTTTATTACTAGAACCAAAACATTTCAAGTGTTACTTTAATATACCTGTGCATACTATTGTTTCTACTTTCCAAAACATATTTACATTTTAGCAACATTTTTATGTAAATGTAACTTTAAGACCTTGATGTATTCTGTCAGTACATCATGACTCTCTAAATTTAGTAGGTAGTTTTACAGCTCTGTCAGATCTAGTTTTGTAAGACAGATCAGTAAACCTTCGATTTAAAGTCTTTGTGACCTGTGCATTAACTTGTTCTGAAAAACTTGCTAGTTCTGTTTGAAGCTTCTCAGATTCACAATTATTCACCTGAGTGTCCATTTCAACATTAATAACCAATCCATTTGTAATTGTAACCATAGTCTTTTCTGTTTTAAGCAGATGCTTACGGTTCCTCCTGTAAACTCTTCCATCTGGGGTGCGAACCACAAATGAGAGAGGCTGCTGGTGTTTGTGTAGAACCACTGCAGGTTGCCGTGTATCTCCTCTTTTCACCCTGATCTTCTCCCCTTCATCCAGCTCTGGGAATGTCCCTGCCTGTCAAAGTACATCTTCTGTTTATCCTGCTTCCTTTTAAATTTCTGCTGAACCTTCTCCACTCCTTTCGGCGTGAGCATGAAGATTGATGTAGCAGCTTAGTTTTGAGCCTCCGCCCCATGAGCATTTGTGTTGCTTAAAGTCCTACATTTTCCAGAGGTGTGTTTTTGTACTCCAAGAATGAAATATATGGCTCACCATTACTGCACTCTGATTTCTTCAGGAGATTCTTAACGGTCTGTACTCTCCTTTCAGCCAGTCCGTTGAACTGGGCATGTGTGGGACTGGATGTAATGTGTCTGAATTCCCAGCTTTCAGCAAACTAATTGAACTCAGCACTGACATACCGAGGCCCATTATCTGAGATGACAACATCAGGTATACCATGTCTGGCAAATATCGACTTGTCCACTGTGACTGTTAGTCTCTTTCAGTTTCATGATCTCCGGATACTTTGAATAGTAATCCACACACAGCAGAAACTCCGATCCATTGTAGTTAAAGAGATCTGTTCCTACCTTCTCCCACGCTCTGTTTGGTATTGGATAAGAAAGTAGCGGCTCACTTGGATTACTGTTTCTGTGTTGATTACAAACTGCACACTGTGACACTATTTCCTCAATATGTGCTGACATGTTTGGCAAATACAAAATGTCTATAGCTCTTTCTTTACACTTTACTATTACTAAGTGTGACTCATGGATTTTTCCAACATCTTTGCTCCCTTGAACATCAGTCCAGATGTGAATGTGATCTCATCTCTAAATGTCCAGTATGGTAACGTCCTTTTCTACTGCACTTCTTTGAATTGGCCATCCTTTCATTATCCTGTCTTTCATGAGCTGCATCTCAGTGTCTTGTGCAGTACCAGTTTGGAACTGTGGTAGTTTCTCTTCTGACATCGGTAGCTACAGTGTGAACAGACTCCCCTCCAGCTCTTTCTCTAGTAACTCCTTTATTTGTTCTTTGACAAAAGCTTGGCTCAGGGTGTCTGCAATATAAAGTTCTTTTCTTGGTTATATGTCACTATTACATTGTATCTTTGTAGTCTCATCAGTATCCTCTGTTACCTCATCACTGTTTGATGTAGTGACTTCTTACAGATGCTCTCCAACGGCTTATGGTCTCTCTCCACTAATATGTCTTTTCCATAAATGTACTGATGAAACTTCTCACAGCCATACACGATAGCAAGTAGCTCCTTTTCAATATGAGCATATCTTTGCTGACAGTCAGTGAGAGCTCTCGATCCATAACCCACCGGTTGCCCATCCTGCAACAGGACTGCTCCTATTCCTTCTGAGCTTTCATCAACTGACAGACTGGTGACATGACTGGTTTATTGGCGTCGTAGTACTTTAGTGTTGGAGCATTACTGACGAGCGCCTTGAATTGCTCAAAACTGTTTACTTGTGGTTCCTCCCAGTGCTATTCCACATCTGCTTCCAGCAATTTCCTCAAGGGGGTCCTGTTATCTGTCAGATTCGGAATGAACTTGGCCAGGTATTGGATCATACCTAAAAACCTCAACAGTTCCGTTTTGTCCTGTGGTGGAGGTAACTGGGCCACTGCTGTCACCTTTTCCTCATCTGGCTTTAATCCGTTATCTGTGTGTGTCCAAGGTACTTAATCTCAGTTGTTCTGAAGATGCATTTTTTTCTTGTCAAACTTCAGATTGGATTCCCCCACTCTGTGCAGAAGTGTCTTCAGTCGTTGATTATGTTGTTCTTTGGGATATTCCCACACCAGCAAGTTATCTATCATCTTTACAACTCCATCCAGGTCCTCTATCAGCTGTGCAATGGCTCTCTGGAACACCTCCACCCCGTTGGGGCGACTGTGGCTCAGTAGTAGGTAGAGTAGTTGGCTTGTAATCGGAGGGTCGTAGGTTCGACCCTCCAATTACATACCAATATCTCTTCCTATAAGAGCTATTAATAGACTACATTCATATTTTGTTTTTCAAAAACAAGTCTACTACAAACTGAGCAGAAGGGGGCGTAAGAGAGTCGGATAAAAGGATTAAACAAAAACAGTTTTGAAAAGAAAAATAGGCAAAAAATTAAGAAAAGACAAAATCACTAAAGTTTTTCAAATGCTTTTATTCATAAGCCTTTCTTTAATAGCTCTGTTTGGCCTAAAACTGTCACTCAGTTGGACATGATTTGCAGTTCATTCCTTATGGGAAGTTACACTTTTTCCTTGTTTGTGTGTAATAGCTGAATGATGTGTGTTTTAAATAATAAGGGCCAGAAGGCCTCCAACAGCTCCACCGGTACCGGCCACACCCGCAGTGGCAGCTGTTCCAAGACCAGCCGCAGCTGTGGGTACACAACAAATAAAGATGGTCAGAACTCCAGGTCAGACACATCTCTTTTGTGTATTTGTTTCTTTTTTTGTGAGATAAGCTGCAAATGAGAATTCTATTTTATTTGTCTACCTGCCGACTGCAGTGCAGCCACCAGACTTCCAGCTGCCACCGCTCCTCCGTTAGCCACCGCTGCTGAAGACATCATGCCTGCAGCGTAGGATCCTGCAGCGATTCCGACCGAGGTGAAGCCGACCGCTCCCAGAACTAATGGGGCGGCCACCACAGCTCCACCTTATGTGGCCAAGAGTAAAATGTCTTCATCAATATTTTTGAAGCGATAGGTAGAAACTATACAAACTTAATTACAGAGGTGAAAACAATATGAAAACTCACCAGCGCCAACCACTGTGGCCGCAGCAATTGTTACTAAAATGAAGGAATGGCAGAAAAAATACCAGCTGAAGCAAAGCAAGTGGGCTAAACGAAAGGCTGTAATAAAAAGCTTATAATAAGCAGCAAATAGATATATTTAAAGGAACGTTTTACTCACACAGACCCATGGATTCTCACTAATCAAATGGAAGTCCAAAGATAAGTCTGAGCAATAAATAGGATGGATAAGCCCACAGAAAGAAATCAAATCAAATTTATTTATAAGACACTTTTCATACATAAACAGTAACACAAAGTGCCTTACACAGGCTAAAAACAAAAGCAACAACATTAAGAACAAGGGAAAGAAAAGACCCACCCCTCCCGCACATATCCACACCCCAAAACAAGCCCACATTCACACCAACACACACTCACACCAACATACACTCACACCAACACGCCGGAACATCAGTACTCACACACACACACACACAATAAAAGAGCTTGAAGGTTTGAGCCCGAACTGCCAGGCAGAACTCCTCTTTTCAGATCTCTTCTGCTGCCGCCTGCTGGTCAGATTTCAGTAGCTTCCATTTCCTGAGAAATGAAACCTTATTCAGCTCAGCCTTCCTTCCTCCTCCATCATTTAGAAGAGCACAAGTGAACACCTGACATCATCGTAGCAGAAGCATGGCGGAAGAAATATGTGAGTATTATATATATACACACACACACATATATATATATATATATATATATATATATATATATATATACAGACAGAGAGAGAGAGAGAGAGAGAGAAAGAAAGGTATAATCTGTGTGTGGCAAATGTAACTTAAATACTTTTTATTTTTTGATCAACAGGTAAATACATTGTTGTGGGTGCAGGCGAGTCATCACTTCATATTTTAAACAATTGTAACATATGATCTTTAAAAACTAAATCTAAACTGTAAGAGCAGGAAAAGGTTGATTAGTCTTGCTTTCTGTACAGGAGGCGTAGCGACTGTGGCTCTGACTCCTGCTCTTCTGGCTTCACTTGGCTTCACTGCAACTGGAATTGCTGCTGGCACCCTCGCTGCAAAGCTGATGTCTTGGTCGGCCCTACTTTATGGAGGAGGAGTTCCAGCCGGAGGTCTGGTGGCAATTTTACAGTCTATTGGTAAATATATAGTTTTAGTATTCTTTTTAAATCACAACAACAATTCTTGACTGAAGAAACAGAAAATATACAAACTCCTGGATAAAAGCTTCTTCCTGCTCCTCCCATATATGTTTATCTCCCTTGTTTGCTTAGCCAGGAGTAGATAGTACCTTTAAATCAGCATTATCACCCTCACTAAACTTGTGTTTGGTAAAGTACAAAGACCAATTATTACTATTAAGTAAGATTGCTTTAAGATTACCATACTGAAACACCTTCAATGCTGAGCGCATTGAAGGTGTTCAGTGAAAACCAAGCCCTTTGCAAGAACTTGACACAAAAGTTTGACAAACATAGGCCATTCTGAATAAAAATCAGAACTTGACTGCATTGTTTTATAACTAAAATCCCTGGAATTTATTTATGATTGGACTGAATTGTCTTAAGTGTTGTGAATCGGAACAATAAATGTACTCAATTCGGTTGAACTTGGAGTGGCTTAGTAAATATTTATGGAATTGCCTTTAACAAAAAAAAAATCAAACAAAGACAATGTGTGGTCAGATCCTAATGGATTGGTTGGGTCATGTGAAATGTCCTGTGATTGTTACTTTGTCGAATTATGATTAGCTGGCTCACTATGTAGGGTGGATGGATTTTCAAATCAGACAGCATGTGTTTCAGTACAAAGCTTACATCTCATCTCCTGTAAGCCTTGTACTGAAACACATGCTGTCTGATTTAAAAACCCACCCACCCACCCTATATAGTGGGCCAGCCAATCATAATTAGATAATGTGAAATCAAAGGACATTTCACAGCTAATGACATAAAGGTTATGTAAAGTTCTTCCTCTATGACCCCAGAGAATTTCAGATTTTTTACCCACATCTTATCGACCTAAAGCGGCTAGTTTGGTTTGCTCATTCAATGCATTTCAGAATTTGACAATTCTACTGAATAAAAGTTTTGGCATTCAGCTATTTGACATTGTTAACATTAAGTATTATTCCTGATAATATCGTATGAGATAATTTAAACGGAGAAAAAAGTTAACCTTCATAAAAACTTGTTTTTTATATGTAAAATGGTCTGATGCTTTTGATATAAACAGGAGAATGCTACAAGAGTTTTAGAGGTCATAAAAATGTTCGGTTTTGAGAAAGACCTTATTCTTTTTAAAGGGATCCTTCATTTAGGCTAAACTTGTGGGCAGTATAGAAAAGTATCTCTAAATATATAAAGGTCAAAATTCAAAGTTATTTCATGCTACATAAGTTTAATGGTCAGTTTTTTCTCAATTCTATTGTTTCGCTGCAGGTATGGGAGGATTGGGATGGTTTGGAACTGGAGCTGTGGCTGGTACTGGAAGTGCAGTTGGGTGGATGTTATCAAAAATTTGTAATGTATCTGTGACAGTACAAGATCCCTAGTAGATTCACAAATCCTGTTGTCCGAATACACCAAAATGATGTCTGAATTGGCAGAAATAGGAATTCAAATGAATATGATCTAAGTATGAACCAAAAGAAACATAGTACTTTTAACAGATCTTGTTGAAGGTTGTGTGCTATGTGTGGGTTTTGCTGTTAGCATTTTCTAAATTTGAGGACATGCTGCTACTGCTCATCATTCTGAGAAAGCTGGATGAACTAATGTCTGTACATTATGAAAATATAAGATGTTTATTTGATCAAATGTCTGCTAAATAAGTAAGTCAATCCATATTAAGAGTTTTAATTTATTGTGCTACTTGTTTCGATCTTTGCTGATTCATTTTGGGAAGTAAATGGGGACCAGGCAACATTACTCAGAGCGTTTATATTAAGATTACTTTTTCGTCTGTGGTTTGACAAGATTCTTTCACACAATTTAGAGGTTAGTAAGAGCACTCCTGGAATGTTTATGAACCTTGCTTGTTTCTTTCATTGATTGAACTTGGTACTTTTCAAGAACTTAAGAGTTTGCTTTTTTTAATATACCCAGCAAGTTCTGGAATAGTTGGTTAAAAGTTCCAGAAAAAGTACAACTTAAGAACTATGAAAGGTTTCTTAATTTGAAATGAAAAATAAATAAATAAAAAAAATTTTTCCTTTTAATTCTTGCTCTTGTACTATTGTTTTTACGACCTTAAAACCGGTCGTATGATGTATGATTTTATTGTATTTTGTTTTATGAAGCACTTTGGGCGGCACTTGCTGTTGTAAATGTGCTACAGACGTGCACTCTCCGTTTATTTCAACGGCTTGTTAAAAAATTGGGATCTTCTCTTTGCATCCTTGCGTAGGTGACGGAGAGCCCTTGCATTGTCGGATAATGGATTTGCGTCTATCCATTCTGATGTAGATGGAGAAGTATAAACTAAGCTCAAGGCCCTTTTCCACTAGCCCCAACTCTGCCATGTTGGATGGGTCTCTGCCTAATTAGTTTTTTTCCACTAGTATCACTGGCGGGGCACTTTTAAGAACTATCCATGCTGTGGTTTCATGAGGGCAAAGCAAGGCTGAAAATGCTACGTCAAAGGTCAATCACTGATTGGCTAGAGGGTGGAGTCATCGGTTGCACAACATGAGTGAGCATTGGTCGGGGGGGCAGTGTAAAACTAAAAACACTAAAAACCTGTTCATGCCACAAAAAAGAGTAAACATAAATAAAACTGTTTTTTGATTTACATTTTGGATTTTTATGATAATTTCTTGTGGAAATAAATTCAAAAGACCAGTAACCATCCAATCAAACCAGTGTGTAAAGAAAAAGCAGACTTGTTAATGCAACAGTTAAAAATACGTAGCTATAATATGTGTCATTTATTTTTTTCAGCACCGATTAAACTGTGACGTGTTGTCAGTTCATCTATATTTAAAAACAGTCAATTAAAACGTATTACAACAGATCATTATTGCTGAGACAACTTTGTGCTGATTAGGAAGTGAACAAAACCATCTCATAATATGGACAAATCTTTCCTATTTTTTTCCTTTTTCTTCTTCCTTCATCGGATCTTTTTCCCTCTCCTCCTTTTGTTTGCTGGTTTTGCCTACCAGCCGCCCTACAGCGGCTCCAGCACCAGCTCCAACACTGGCCACAACAGCCGAGGCAGTCCCTGAGAGACCAGCAGCACCTGCAGAAACCCCCACAACATAGTTTCAGTTCAAATTATTAAGCAACAGATACGTGCAGGTTGAAGTGATTTAAACACAGACTAGAATGAATAAAGCAGGCAGGCTATACAGGCTATATGTTAGCAGACATCTAAACATCTAAATCACGGGAACTTAAACGGACCTTAAACGAGGCGTAAATGCTCGTGTTGAGTGGATAACATTAGGCGTCTAACTCCCCGTATAACCTTATCGGCTTAGTGTGGACGTAGCCTAAGTCTCCTCTCCTTCCGGTCAGCCCATGGGTCCCCTGGCCGGACAAATAATGAATGGAAGTCAATGAAGCGATAAAAGTTATTTTCTGGTCCGCTTTGTCTTACGTCCTGCAATCACACATATGTTGTACTTCGATTTAAATGATATCTAATGATGTACATTTCAACTGTGTTTGTCAAATGATTTGGGATTTAATTTGTTGTAAAAATGGGCATTTAAAATGCCTACAAATCAGAATTCAGAAGTCGCATATATGACGTCATTTGGCTAACGGGAGCTAACAATAGCTATAGCACGTAAAACAATCACCTAGAGCTTGTAGAGCTTCTACAGCATACTAGCTCTCAGTGGCGGGGCGTGCATTTCACACCTAGGCCTTCAGTGGTGTCCTACCCGAATTAATCCACCTCTTAATAGGCTACCATCATTATTGCCACGACTATTAACCATCAATATTATACATAAACGCAGTACAACAGGCTGTTGCATCACAGACGGTATCTCTCATGCAGCGAGGATGAATGCCATTACTAAAGCAAGAAACCCTAGGGGCCGTTCACATTTATCGCGTTCTAAAACCGCGCCGTTCTCTTTGAAAAGCGCATCTTAAGCGCTTGCGCTCCCATGGCATCTGTCATTGCTACAACCATCAAGCAGCCACAGCAGCAACACATACAATCCTCTCTGGCAGAAGCATCTGCTCTCGGTTTTCCGTGCATTTTTTAGTAGCTACTGTTTGAGTTCTCCGACCACGGAATTGTTTTAAATTAAATTCAATTACATTTTAAATGAAGGCAAGGTGTGTGTTTTTGTGCAAATTCTGCTAAAGAAAACGCAAAAGCATAAATTGTTCCTAAAAAAGTTTACCAAATATTTCTTTTGAACAATAAAAATATAGTACATTTCTTTCAGGTGATATATACAAATTATTTTTCATTAAAAAAATATACAAAGTAAAAAAAAATAAAAAAATACATCTTTCCCCCCAACATACCCAGGCAGTTTATATAAAAATTAAATAAACAAACAAATATGTCAGTCAATCAATAATAATAAAAAACTAATTAAAAAAATAAACCCAAATTTTTTTTTTTTAAATCGATTTTGATAATATGAAAATGTTGAAAAAAAAATTATGAAAATAAAAAATAGATATTTTTCGATAATAAATTCTCAATAAAAAAGAAATCATATTCAGCACAGAAAAAAACGGGGCAAAAGTTAGCCAAAGTTGACTCGCTGTGTAAACAAATGTAGGCTAAATAAAATGCATTATAGCCTACTCACCAAAACTGATCATCTGTACACAAAATCCATTCTCCTTTCTTTTCTCAAGAAGACTTCAATTACACTGTTGTACAGGTTATTTGTACGTTTCAGATCCAACAATAAGTCCCTTTCTATCGCCATGGAGGCTAATGCTGAAAGTCGAGTTTGTCCAGTCTTATTTCTGGCATACGTTTTAATTCTCTTTAGGGCTGAGAATGTCCGCTCGACAGAAGCAGTGGACACGGGGACAGTCAGCGCCAAACATGCCAATGTGTGTAGCTGCCCCATGCTCTCACACAGATTTTTCTGCTGAAGGAAATGAAGGAGATCAGCTGGACTTTTGCCTTCAAAGTCTGTCATGGCATACGTTACAGTCAGTTATGTTTTTGGCCGGGACAGATCGAACAATGTTCCGTGACTCTGTGTCAAGCTGGTGAAGGCTGCCTGCGGGAACTTTTTCCGGTATGTCTGAAACTGCTGGGGGTCGAGGAGGGAGAGAAACATTAATTTTTCGTGGTCTTGAAATCTATTTCGTATCTGGCAAAGAATGTTGTCCAGAACAGTGCTGTGGAGTTGGTGGTAGTGTGCACGAAGGTCTCCTTGTGCTGGCCCTCTCCGTGCGCTCGGAGCGTCTGCGATGCGCGCAGTGGCTTCATAGATCTGACCAAATTGGCTCCTCTCTCGCTCAATGGTGTCACAAAACTCATTCACCCTTGCCAGACAGAATTGTACATCCAATGTTTTGCTCTGTAGTATTGCAAAAAGCACATCTGAATACTCAAAAATTCCATTAAATGTGTGAAGCAAAAAACAAAACTCAAAATCATCCAGACGTGCATTAAATGCATCAGCACATCGCACAGAGTCCTCGTCATACTCATCATGATGTTCCAGTATGTGGTCAAACAGCTCCTTTAGGGCAACTCTTTTTTCAAAAACTGTACTGACCAATCTTGATGTGTACTGCCACCGTGTTGGTGCCACACGAGGAAGACGTCGCTGGCAGATTTCGTCCAGTAGTTGCGTGCGCTTAGGGGATCTGGAGAAAAATGCAGCAAGGCCATTTAGGTGGGCAAAAAATATCTTGCATTCTTTTAGCTTCGAGGCCCCTTGAGTCAGTACTAAATTCAGTCGATGTGCATAGCAGTGTATGAATAAGGCCATAGGTGCCTTCTCCTTGACTTTAGCCTGCACCCCATTTAATCCAGATGACATGACCGGTGCGCCATCAAAACACTGTGCCACAACTTTATCTAGGCATTCTCATTCTTCCAAGAAACTGACAATTAGAGCAGCAATGTCATCGGCTCGCTTGCCACTGGTGACATCTTCAAATTTGACAAAGCGCTCCTTGATACCCGTGTCCGTCACATAACGCAGGACCAGTGCAAGCTGCGCTGCATTACTCGCGTCTGTCGTCTCGTCCACCATAACAGCGACAAAGGGTGCTTTTTTAATCTCCCTTTTAATTTCTTGTCCCATCACTTCAGCAATCGCATTAATCAGGTCGTTCTGTATTGTTCCTGACGTCCCACAAAACACTTTGTTCGTGGACAGGTGGTAATGTAAGTCAGTGTTATTTTCAGCGAGAAAAGAAAGAAGCTCCAAATAATTGCCTCTATTTGTGGACCCAGCGCTTTCATCATGTCCCCGAAACGAAAGTTCTTGTTTCCCCAAAAATATGACACAATCTATCAGTCTTTTCAATATTTCCCTGTTTTTCTTCACCTTTTCGTTGTGGAGCTCCGTTTCCCTGCGCATCTGTTCATTGAGCTGTAGATCCACTCGAGTTTCCCCAAAGGTTTTCAAAAGCACCGTTGCTTGTAAGTGTCCGGCCGTGGTTTGGTGTCTCGCTGCTGCTTTAGTTAGACAACTCAAGTTTGCAAACCCAGTGTGGTTCCAAACACCAAGTCGATCGACTGCAAATAACATGCATTCCCAGCAATACAATTTGCAGTGCTCCTCGGAGGCTGTGAGCCAAGGGTACCGCTCGTAGTTATTGCAATGAAATCGGCGGGTAAACCCTTTCCCCGGCTGGGACAGGCCTGCTAGCTTCGGGGTTGGTCGACCTTTCATTATGATTTCCCGCTTTTCTTGAAAAGTCCGTCTTGAAAATGGCTTTGCTAGTAAATCTGTGACCAAATTAACGAATTCTCCTCTGTCAGCCATTGTGGTTTGTAAAATTAAAAAAAGGCTGTATTTAATCGCTACGTAAATGTTTTTATATTGTACAGATTCCGTTTGCGGTTTGCTCTGACTATAGCTGTAGCACGGGTTCTGACTATCCAATCAAAAGACGTGAAAAAGCTGACGTTATTCTAAGCCTTCTAGATGGCGCTATTGTCGCCATCTCGAAATCTGATTGGTTGATTAAATCTGATATCAGTATCTGATTGGTTAAAGAGCATGGTTACATTTCCATTCATTTTTAAGCAACAGGCGCCTGCAGGATTGATTCTGAAGGCCTTTAGGCAGATTTATTTGTTCATGGCAACACATTGAGACTGAGATATGATTGGATAAAAGCTCTAACATAAACATACACTACTGGAAGCAGCGCGACCAAGAAAAAAGCTATGAAGTCAAGAGAATAGACTATTGGGAATAATTTAATACATATTCACAGGGAAAAAAATAAAATAAATGACATTAATGCAAGACAGTGATTCTGATAGGGTTTAGGCCAGCAGAGAAGGCCTTGCTGGCCCTGACGCTCCACCACTGCTAGCTCTCAATCCATCGACTGCTTTACCCCCAACATAGCTGCTACTTTCCACACGGTCAGGTTTATAGTGGTTTTCTCCGTGTTTAATGCTCCTTTCTTTGGCCTGGAGGCTACGACTCTCGCTCTCCTTCTTCTGCAGTTGTAGTCTGCTACCCGTTTTTACACAAAACCTAAAGTAACTTTGGCCACCGGCCGAAAATCAGCGTCTTCTCAGTTTCAAAGTTAGTTTTTAAAATTCACGGACATATTATGTTTCATAGCGCATTTCAAACGGGATCAGAAAATAACTTTTATCGCTCCATTGACTCTCATTCATTTTGTTTAGTAGTAGGGGACCAATGGACCGGAAGTAGAAGGATGTGACTTAGGCTCTCCATTGCTTTTTTTAAACCCCACGTTTATCTTGACCTACCTGCAGACTGTAAAACCGCCATCAGACCTCCTGCAGCCACCCCTCCTCCGCTGGTAATGGCAGCAGCGGACATCATGCTTGCAGCAATGGAGCCTGCTGCTATCCCAGCTGAGGTGAAACCTATGGCCCCCAAGGCTACAGGAGCCAGGGCCACTGCACCCACTCCTCCTACAACTGATGAACAAAAACATTTGATGTTAACAATCTGATTAAACTCAAAAGACAAGGGGGGCAGATTGAGGAACAGTGAGTTTTAAGAAATTAGCAGTCCCACTGTCAATGAATGTTCCCCCACTATTATTAACAATCATGGGGTAATGGGGTTAAAATAATTGGGTTTATCAGTACAGCTGTCTTAAGGTCTCTCAGAAGCATTTTAGGGCTTTCACTGGATGCTTCGAGCACTTCCTTTTCTTCACTGATGTAGCTTGTTCTTTTGTCATCAGTCAGTGTGATTACATGCAGCAAGAGAAATTCTAATTATTGTCTTAGTCTGACTGAAATGGGGTTTTTGAAATACATATTTACACCTTAGCCTGACTTAACTCGATCCGAACCAAGGTTATCATTAACGAAAACAGATGAAATAACGAAAACTAGAATAAATAAATAAATGACATTAAAATCATAATCTGGACTTTGTAAGAAAAAAGAGAGAGAGGGACATGATTTGAAAAAAAAAACGACCCAAGCTCCCTCCCTCTCCCTTTCTGATTGGTCTTGAAGCCACGCCTACTTTTCTGTGCACGCGCCAGGTCAATGGGCAAAGACGTGCGGAGGAGAGAGAGAAAACAACCACAGATTCAACAATGGAGTTATCAGAGGTGAGGATGTTTTTCTGGTTTGAAATCGGTATCTTCTGCTCTTGAGCTGAGCGTTGATCCATGGCTGCGTTCGGGGACTAATGGCAGGGCTTGATTAGGAGGCTCCATGCAAACAGAAAACTGAGCGTGCGCGTAGTTACGAGCACACAGCAGTGGTGATGATTGACAGCCCTTGGCATCACTTGCTTGGTTCAAGTGGACAGCACCGTGGCTTTTGAGCCATAGCTGAGATACGGGAAGCCGGGACTTACCCGTAATGTTATAATTCATAAAATGACTTATTTTATATCAACATTTAAGGCCAGGAGGTCAATTTAATACAATTCTTAAAATTTGTAATTCATTTAGAGATCCAGAGTACCACGTTAACTGATAAAAACGAGAATTTGCAACAAAACGAAAATGAACTTAAAATATAACGAATATTCACAAAACTATCTAAAACAAGCTGAATTTATTGAGGAAATGTGCTTAGTTTTCATTTCTATGTCTTATGCATTAGTATAAAGTCTAGAAATATTGGTCTACGTCGCTCCCTGCTCTACTGTGCATTGTCACCAGAAACAGATAAGATAATTTGTTGTGATTTTGGTTTGCACAAATTGCTTTGATAACAACAGTATGGGAATGTTTTGTAAAATTCCATCAAATTCCATCGCCGCCTTTCAAGGCGCCTTTGGATTACAAGCTATCAGAAGAATCGACTGGAACAATGATTTAACAGTCTGCAGCAAAAACTTCATAACAGGTAAGCTATGGCTAACAAACAAGCTAACATTGCTAACCAACACTGCAACTTCAAGAAAAACTGCAAACAGCAATCGGAGCTGGAGCTGTGTAGCTGGTGAAGGTTGTGTGTGTATCTGCGGTGTTGATGAAAAAATAATATGCATCTCTATTTTCTCATTGTTGTTTTTACTCGCTGTGCTGCTTTATTCCAACATTTGAGATACGTCAGTAAAGTCGTCTGTGTAGCTGCAGTTCTATGGAAAGCAGATGTGATCATCAATAAATTGCCGCCCAGAGTTTAGTGACAACTGGGACTCGGCTCTCACCAAGGGGTCCTTAGTCTGATTACTCCACAAAGCTCGATTTAGATGTGCACTAAACGTAGTGATTGATGACAAATATTGTATACATCAAAGGCTGCTTCACACTCTGAAGAGTATGTGTGCAGAATTACACACAAAAGACAAACACTGTTAGGGTTATTTACTGTTTCGTTGGCCCTCTTTGCAAGAACGACTTAGTTTGGGGAAATGACATGTACACCCGCCGCACTGTTTACATCGTATACAACCCCCCCGACATTTATCAGGATCCATCCGATACATTTCTGACTATGTGAAAGGAGCCGAAAGGCAATGTCCCGGTAAAAAAAAAGTGTTGTATTAAAAAGCCAACTACAGGTAAAGACCGAATTGAATTGTTCACGAATATTCCAAAATGTGTCTCTAACAACAGCTTGAGTGACCTGTAAACTTTGACTTGACCCTCAACTCTTCTAGCCATTAGTGCGATTTCTAGATGTATACTCTCCTGCTGATGACAATTCTGGTCAAGTTTCAGCTAGAGTTGTAATGCAGATGCGGCTCCAGATGCAGTTCTGCAAATCTGTCATGCTGAACTACTTTTGCTTATCACACCTTTTCAGTATTTTTCCATAGTAATTAGCTGGATCATGTATTCACATGGCATGATGGTGCTTGTTAATCATGCAAGTAAATAATGAATGGCGTCAATTTCCAATTAGACGGTGAACCTAAAGAAAACTAAAACTAATAAAAATACTTTCCTTCTTTTTGAATTGTCTGAATATTAAAATAGTTATAATAAACTACAACACTGATGTAATAAACCAAAACTAGACAAAGATTTGGCAAGCCAAGTCTGGGGATCTATTTATTATTAGGCCCAAAGTTTCTTTAGTAAACAAAAGCAGATGTTTATTTTAAGATAACAGACATGAAACCTGAAGTCATACCTGCACCACCCGTAATGGCAAGGATCTTTCCTGAAACAAAGGAAGTTCATTAGGATTCTTTATTTCGTTTTTTTTTTTTTTAACCAATTATAATACTTATGACTATATTTAGATACCTAATAAAATAAACAAAAGGAAATATCAGACTACTTGAGCTCGAAATCATTTTTAAATGATCAGGAAATGCGTTAAATTCATACTCACTGAGACTCATAATTTAACCGATTCTACTTCAGGCTCAGGTTGAGGCAGCTGTCGCGAGAGTGGGTGCGAAAACGAAACTTACACTTGGTGCGTTCAGGGACCCTCGGGAGTAGAACTATAAAACGATTGCATCCTTTATTTAAACAAATATGCCGCAGTTTTTTGTTGTTGACTAAAATTACAACATAAAGTGAAGCATGTTTTGATCCACATATACCACTCCTTTATACCGTGTCTGACTCGACTTTGCATCCACTGCATAAAGTCACAGTTCCAGTTACCCATGAACGCAGCACTACGTTTCAGGAAGTAGAGTAAATACTGCTGCCCAAAACAGTCCTTCAAACCTACCTAAAAAGTCGTTTTTAGAAAGGTAATATTAATAAAAGGCGTCATTCCACAACCATACAATGCATTAAAATAAATTAAATTAAGTGCAGCTCTACAAGGAGATGAGTAATATTTCAAAGATTTCCAGAGAGACACCCATCTGCAGACAACCTTGTGCCCAATTCAGCTTTTTATTGGTGAACTTTTGTTAAAATTCATAATTTATAGTTATTTATAGTTATTTACATTTTTTAATAAAATTTGAACATATAATTTTTGGTCCTTATATAAAGAAATTAAACAAAGACCAAAAAAATGGAATTATTGTTTGTAAATTATATAGGCTATACAATCCTTATCCATAGAGGTGAGACCTTGCTCGCTTTATGAGTTGGCTCTGTTTTCTTCTAGATACATCTGTGTCGCATTTCTGGTGTAGTCTGTTGTCCAGCTGAAATTCCAGGAAGATGTAGAACTCCAACCCCTCCACCCGGGATGATCAAGAGTTATATCGGAAGTCTGAGGAGTATAGTGTAAAGAGGAAAGATGGCAATACAATCCCTTGTGGTCTTCCTGTGTTTCTGACCACAATTTCAGTCATGTAACTTTGCAGTCACACAGACTGTGTTCTCTTTGTTAAGTTGTCGTAAATCCAAATGATTTTGGAGATATCCACCCGCAGTTTATGGAACTTCACATGTGATCAAATTCAATAAACCAAAGACATGATTGATCCCCCTCTGTATGCCAAATGTTTTGAAGGACTCTTAGTTCTGTTTCTGTTAAAAACAATCACAAAGATGCATTTTTGGACTTCCAAGGACAAACTAATAAAGGCTGATTTAATACTCCCCTTTCAGATGGACACATTACAACAGAACTAGATTTCAAATATTAGACATTTATTGGACAATATAATAACCAGCAGGAACAAAACAAGATGATTGCTGTACATTTTGGCATTTTTGGCTCCGTTCTTGTTTAAGGCAAGGAGGCAAGAAAACATGCAAAACAGTAGTTATATATAGATTACTAATAACCTATCTAAGTATTTAGCTGCTGTATCAGCACCAATTAAACATCATGTGTTGTCCTGTTTACCTTATCAGTCGGTGAAAAATATGGGCCATAAAAACTGAGACAACTTGATGCTGTGAACAAAACTATTAGTCTGGGAATAACTCATCTTTTCTCTTCATCATCATCATTATCCCTCCTCTTCTTCTCCTTTATCTGTCCCTTTACTTCTTCTTCTTCTCCTCCTCCTTCTTCACCTCCTCCTCCTTCTCCTCCTCCTTCACCTCATCCTCCTCTCCTCCTTCTTCTCCTCCTCCACCTCCTCCTTCTCCTTCTCCTCCTCCTCCTTCACCACCTCCTCCTCCTCCTCCTTCACCTCCTCCTCCTCTCCTCCTTCTTCTCCTCCTCCTCCTCCTCCACCTCCTAATCCTTCTCCTCCTCCTTCACCTCCTCCTCCTCCTTCTCCTCCTCCTCCTCCTTCATCATCTCCTCCTTCACCACCTCCTCCTCCTCCTCTGCCGCCTGCCACCAGTCCCGCAGTTGCTCCAACAGCAGCTCCAACTCCAGCTCCAACACCGGCCACAGCTGCAGAGGCAGTCGCTGAGAGTCCAACAGCACCTGCAGAAAGCCATCAACATCAATGGGTCAAACAACTGAAAAGCTTGAGATGTTGCTGTCGAACTGGTTCTTTGAGCTAATTCAGGGTGGTTTAAAGGGGCAATATCATGCAAAATCAAGTTTTTGGAGTTTTAAACCATCTTGTAATGCAATGTTCTCATAAAAAAAACCCACCAGACTGTTTTTTTGGCTTAATTCACGCATGTCTGAGTAATCCTCCTGAATTCTGCTCTCTGAGCAGCTGCCCCTCCCTCTGCTAGAAATCGACTAAGAGTTCCACTAGTGACATCACTGGTTGAAGGTTGAGAGCTCATCCTTCTCACAGCTAATGGCTGCGTCGGTTTTTGGCAGCTTAAAACACTTTTTTGTTGGATTTTTTACTTTGTGAAAACGCCCGTTTGGCTGCATGGATTACAGGATTTTATTCTACATTCATAAATAACAGCAGCTGGATCAAAGAACAAAGACGCTTGATGGACAGAGAAGTGGCTACATTCTAATGTGGGTTAGCCATTTATCAAGCTGCTTATGTGATCTTATAACAGCATTGTGTGGTTAATTAATTGATCTGTAGCATCTCATAATGTTCAGTAAACAGGTGCAAACAACACCCACGGCTTTTTTATATACTGGGCTGGAAAGATTTGCTTAGTGGAAGAAGCTTTGGTGGTTTGGGCTCTGTCTAAAGCCTGGAGATTTAGCAAATGAAATAGGCTTTATTGACTCCGTTTTTTTACAAAAAACGATAAAATAAACCAAACGTCTGAGCGCTTCCGGCTGGCTTCCTGGTGCAGTCACAACAACCTGGAGCTGAACGCCCAGAAGACAGTGGAGATGATCATGGACTTCAGGAAAGTCACAGCCCCACCGTATCCCCTCACCCTGATGGACTCTCCCACCCCCATCTCCATCGTGGACTCCTTCCGTTTCCTGGGCACCACCATCACCCAGGACCTCAAGTGGGAGCCAACCATCAGCTCCCTCATCAAGAAGGCCCAGCAGAGGATGTACTTCCTGCGGCAGCTGAGGAAACTCAAGGTGCCGACCGAGATGCTGGTGCAGTTCTACACGGCCATCATCGAGTCCATCCTCACCTCCTCCATCACCGTGTGGTTCCCCGGCGCCGCAGACCGGGACAAACACCGACTGCAGCGCATCGTGCGTGCTGCTGAGAAGGTGATTGGCTGCAGGCTCCCATCCCTCCGGGACCTGTTCACTTCCAGGACCCGGAGGCGTGTGGGTCGGATCACAGCTGACTCTTCTCACCCTGGACACCGACTATTCTCCCTCCTCCCCTCAGGCAGGAGGCTACGGTCCATCCAGACCCACACCTCCCGCCACCTGAACAGTTTCTTCCCCTCCGCCATCAGACTCATGAACAATAACAAGACCCGATAGTTCAGTTAAAGACCCATGTAGGATAGAACCATCTGCACTACGTAACTTTATTTTACTGCACTGTGTGGTCTGATCACACTTAGATCTGCTGCTGTCATTCACCTGCACATCTGTGAATGGAACCCTGCTGCTGTTCTTATGTTAAAAGGATGTTTATCTCTTCATAGTTCTTTTATATTACATACAGATTATAATATTTATAAAGACTTTAGCCTTATGGCTCATTCTTTTTATTTTATTTCTTTTTATTTTATTTTATTTTTACTTATGTTAAATGTTTTATGTGCACAACTGTACCGGAAAAAATTCCTAGTTTGTGAACTTGTTCTCAAACAATGGCAATAAAACCGATTCTGATTCTGATTCTTAATGTAACAGAGTTTCATTGTGGTACTCTGTGCTTTTCAAATTATAGAATTATGTTTGTGATGAAGCTTAGCACCGTTTGTTTCAGTTTGATCTGCTCCTGGCTGTGATGCTCGGCGGAGCGGGGGGTGCAGGAAGGGGGTTTATAGAGAAACGATCTGTTTCACTTTGTTGTCTAACATCAACTACAGGATACAAGTTTAATTTCAGGACAAATTAATACTGTATAACACCAACGGTAACACTTTATCATATATATGTTTATCCCAGAAGTTGAAAGCTGTAAAATAGCATGATATAGATCCTTTAAAGGTTCAAGGGTTTACTGCTGTAGGCTAAATCCATCCATCCAGCCAGCCTGTGAGAAGCAGAGTATACCCTGGACAGGTCGGCTGTCCATCACAAGACAACAAAGAGGCACCCAGGAAAAACAACTATGCACAAGCATAATCGTACCAAAGGGCAATTTCACAGTTACTAATTACCCTGCTATTCGTGAATTTTCACATGGATAAGGAAAAAAAAGCAGACTCCATAAAGAAAGACTGCCAGACTGGGATTCAAACCCAGGACCTTCTTGCAGCAAGGCACAGTGCTACATTCTGGTCTCTGCATACAGTTGTACACAAAATAATTCCATGATCTGATCATTTGATTGCTGCAAAAATGAAAAATATTACATTCTTAAGTCCGTAAATGTAGCACAATTTCTCTTTAGGTCACTTATGCCTAGTTTCCACTAAGTGATGGGTTGAGGATAGCTCCAAGTTGGTATGTTATTGTATGATCTGGTGTATTTAGGAAAGCCTTTCCACTGAGCAGGCAGGGTTAAACCTAAAAGCGTTCCGTGGCATCATACTAGTGCAACACCAAAGGTGACACATAAATCATAACAACACTGCAGTCAAAACAGCAGGTCATGCTTAGTATTTGGTTCTTTTATATAAACCTTACAGAGTGTTTAGGAATAGGCTCCGTGCAGCAGAGAGAAACACACTTGGTGTAGAACGAGGCGAGATGAAACAACAGCACTCTGGCATTTATGTCTAGTGCTTATTGCAAGCAGTGACGTTTTCTTTCCTGCAGCTTAAGGGTTGTGTTGTGTGATGCCAGTGGCTGCTCCCTAACAATGCGCAATCATTGTCCTATGGATCTACAACTGGAGAAGGTCCAGGAATAAAATGGTATGGGCCTGTTGTATGGGTCACTTTTAAAAGGAAAAAGTGGATTTCGCACTGCAGGCAATAGTATTTTCTTCGCAAAACGAACTTTTTTTTGCACTATTTTCAACAGTGGGGGCAATGTGAGGGTTTATTGCTAATAACTAAGTTTCACATATGTTCTCACATGTGCTCATTGTTACAGTACTAACAGATACTGCAGACCCTTTTTAATCTCAGTCGAGTTGATCTGCTGTCTGCCGTTTTGGGTTTTCTTCAATTCCATTTGAATGAGAGTTTCTTTTTGGATTTGGTTTCTATTTTACAGCATTCCAGATCATTTTAGCCAAGTAGCCTTTTATTTCTTAGACTTATTTACTTGTTTTTCCATCTTTTATTAAAATGTTTAATCAAAGTTTCTTCTTCTAAACAATGTCTGGAGCGATTAATTTTACTTGGATTTTCGGAAAGGAAGCACTGCGAGCACTGCAGCCGTAAGAAACACACAAAAGCTGACTTTCACACAGCTGCAAACGTGCATCAGCATTTATGTCATGTCCGTTAGTTTTATGTTCCTCCTAATAATTTAAAGCACCTGGAGCAAGTAAATAAAAGTACAAAATCTAAAATCAAGTCAAAGTACCTGCAGATTGTAGAACTGCCACCAGGCTTCCTGCTGCCACCGCTCCTCCATTGGCAACTGCAGAAGCAGACATCATGCTTGCAGCCAAGGAGCCCGCTGCTATCCCAGCTGAGGTGAAACCGACGGCTCCCAGAACTACAGGAGCCAGCGCCACTGCTCCCACACCTCCCAGGACTTAAGAATGAGAAATATTTAACATTAACATCTACTGCACATTTTTCTGTCACAACTTTTTTTTCTAAATCACATATTCTAAAAAGAAAGGGCTTTATGCCATTTTCGGACCACATTTTGTGAGTAAAAAAGCTTTATAAATGAGACCCCAGAGCTTACTGTCACAGTACAACGTCATCACAATATGATGCTGTCACTCCACCATAAAGTCCTGATTAGTGAAGTGAATTAGCAATAGCTGAGTTTTAGGATGGTTTTCTATCACTAAAAGTAAAGAGTTCTTGGTCACCTCTCCACCCTGATCACTCACTTTAGTTTGGCTTGCAGATTTAGGGAGGGTAATAGATTTATTTTTGAACACACAATAACAGCTCTACTTTCTGTCTGAGAACACTGAAGTGTGACAAGATAGTATAGTATGCCAAGGTAAGCATAAAAAATAATTTAAAAAATAGGCAACAGAAGTCATACCTGCAGTTCCTGCTATGGCAAGATATTTTCCTGAAACATAAGAACACCACATAAAATATTAGTCTTTACCTCAGGGCTGTACTAAAGAACAAAAAAGCATTATTTTATCGTGCCTAGCTGCAGTTTGACCCCCAACAAAAATCAATATTGGTCACACAAAGCATCTTTAAACACAGAGTTAATGACTTTACTTAAAAAGCAACATGAAAAACACCGTAAACAAGCATTGGATTGTTGAGTTAATTTCGCTCCTCTACTTATTACTGGAAAAAACACATCAGTATAATTTTTTTTTTATTTGACACCATTTGAATAGTGAGGCAAAAAGTATTTAGTCACTCATCAATTGTACTTTAAGTTCTCCCACTTAAAAAGATGAGAGAGAGGCCTGCAATTTTTATCAGGTGTGCCTAAACTATGTGATAAAGTGAGAAAAAAAATCCGGAAAATCACATAGTCTAATTTTTAAAGAATTTATTTGTAGATTGTGGTGGAAAATAAAAATTGCATCACCTACAAAATTTCTGGTTCTCACGGACCTCTAACTTCTGTCCTCCACTTGTTAGCTGCATTAATGGCACGTGTTTAAAATGATCAATTTAAAAGACACCTGTCCACACCTTCAAACAGAATCCAACCTCCATCATGGCCAAGGCCACAGAGTTGTCCAATGGCACCAGGGACAAGATTGTACACCTGCATAAGACTGGGATCAGCCAATCTACAATAGTCAAGCAGCTTAGTGAAAAAAGATCAACTGTTGGAACAATTAATGGAAAACTGATCACTGAACATCTCCCTGAACGTGTTGCTCCAAGCAAGTTTTCTCCTTTTAGGGTACTCTTCGTCTTGGAATGATGAGGAAACAGCCCAGAACTACACGGATGGTACTGGTCAAAGACATAAAAAGAGCTGGTACCAAAGTATCAAAGGTTACAACTTGTCTATCTTTAAAACTAGGCTTAAAACCTTCCTCTTTGACAAAGCTTACAGTTAGAGATATGTTAATAGGTAGTTAGAGTCAGGTTAATGTTAGTGGTCAGGTAGAGTGTGAAGAGATAGGAAGAGGTAGAGTAGCTAGGTTGAGATAGATTAATGTAAGCCAGGTAGAAAGTGTTAGTAGCTAGGTCAGGTTATGTTAGTAGCTATGCTGCTTTAGGCTAGGCTGTTGGAGGACATTATTAGAGTAAGTTCCTACTTTCTCTCCTACTTCTCCCCAACTGCATTATGTGCTGTCAATTCAAGCGCTAACCTGTTTTCTCTTAGTCTCTTCCTACAGTAGGTGCTCCTGACCCGCCCTGCTTGACTGACTAAGATGGCATTCCAGTGGAGGAACGTTCTCCACGTCCTGCTACCAACTTCTGCTTCTGCATCAGTTCTGTTGCTCTTTCTGTGTCTCTGCTGCCTTCTCCAAACCCCAGACAGTCTCGGCAGATGGCCGCTTATGCCGAGCCTGGTTCTGCTGGAGGTTTCTTCCTGTTAAAAGGGAGTTTTTCCTCTCCGCTGTCACTTCATGCGTGCTCAGTGTGAGGGATTGCTGAGAAGTCACGATGCAATCTTCTGTGGTTCTTTAATTCTTAAATTAAACATTGTATTGTAATATCTCTTCTTGTAAAGTGCCTTTAGATGACATCTGTTGTGAAACGGCGTGATATAAACAAACTGAATTGAAATTGAATTGAACTATTAATAACACACTCTGGCATCTTGGATTAAAATCCTGAAGCAACATGTCCAGGGCCATCTAACGTTTCCCAGAGAACAAATGGAGGATTGGGAGATTGTCATGTGGTCAGATTAGACCCAAAATAGAACTCTTTGGTATAAACACCCCTCACCGTGTTTGGAGTGGGAAGAATGCGGAGTTGCATCCAAAGAACACTATATATACTGTGAAGCATGGGGGGGGGGGGGGGGGGGGACATCATGTTTTGGGGCTGTTTTTCTGCAAAGGGACCAAGACTTCTGATCCATATTAAGGAAAGAATGAATGGAGCCAAGTATTGTGAGGTTTTGTGCGAAAACTTCCTTCCATCAGTGAGATCATTGGAGATTGAATGTGTCTGGATCTGTCAGCATGACAGTGAAAGGATTTCAAAGTTCTAGAGTGGCCTAGCTAGTCTCCAGACCTTAATCTAATAGAGAATCCGTGACAGCCCCATACATCACAGCTCTAGAGAAGATCTGCATGGAAGAATGGGCCAAAATACCAGCTATAGTATGTGCAATCCTGGTAAAGACTTACAGAAAAGGTTTGTGGTCATTGCCAACAAAGGGTGTATAATAAGGTATTGAGATTAACTTTTATTACCGTCCAAATACTTATTTTACACAATACATAATTTACAATTGATTATTTGATTATCAGACCATTTGACCCCCCCCCCATATTGTCTCTCATAGTTGAGGTATACCTGTGATAAAAATCACAGACGTCTCATCTTTTTAAGTGGGAGAACTTGCACAATTAGTAGCTGACTAAATACTTTTTTGCTCCACTGTAGATAAAATATTAATTTTTACTGTATATTATCTTCTGTGATATCTGTTTCATTTCTTCCCAGCAAAAAATAATTTTAAATATGAATAATCGCTCCGTGCGCAGACCCTCCCCTCCGCCCAAATGTATTTGTTTATTTGTTACACCAAGAGCTTCAGCTTAATGGAATGGTGTTACACCTTTGATTAAATGGTTTGCAAATTGCACCGTGACAACTCCATGGTCCTGCTTATCACTGAAGCAGATTGTCCTTTTTTCCTTGCGTACTGATGGCAGCAAAAGCGGTGTCTCCAATTAAGCATGGCGACAAAAGAGTCAAACATGATGATCGGAACACCGTTTGTATTAGATCTGGTCCAGCTGTGTGCTAAGAGACGTTTTATTGTATTCAGTTTGATATCGCACCATTTTTTCCTTTATTTCCAACAGGAATATCGCCACTGTCCCGACCACATTTACTGCTTCTGTCACTTTCTCCCAGCTGGAGTTATTTTTATTTTTATTTTTTTTGGGGGGGGGGGTGGGGGGTGTTCCCCTGAGCTGATTTACTTATTTAATTTGTTCAAAGGCTTTAAGGATTCACAGATGTTAATATCAGAAAATTTTATTATTTGCCACATTTTTTAATGTCTGCACTGCAGCAGAAATATAACGCCTGCATGCTGGGTGGAATTAAGCAGAGAAACCGCTGATGGGAAAAACAATCGGTGGTAAAATTAATTTGTATTAAATTACTTTTTTTTTTGTCTGTTTATCATGAATACTTTTTTTTAGTGCCCCACCTGTGTTCCACCTTGACCTTGTGTCACTGAAAGTCATTTATTTTGCTCCCTTGGCCATTATTTTATGGAAGAAAGCAAGGACTTAATGCCAGTGATAGATGATGTGGCGTTACCAAATATGGTTAATTGGATGATATGGTTAATTGTGGGCGTTTCTGTATGCAAATGACTGAATGGGCAAGAGGACCTGTGTACCACAAGTGGGATTTATCAACACATGATTGTGGAGGGGCGTGTGTAGGAGTGGTCACCGCACATTTCATAAATCAGACTTTTGACTGTTTGTACGAACATTATAAATTTCATTTGTATGATAGAATATATGACAGTTTCTACGAACGTTTGATAAATGAAGGCCCAGGTTGCAAATATTGTATTTCCATTTAAGACATCACAGTTATTCAGATTCCTTCTATTTACTATCAGTACTGTTTTACTGACCAAAATTTAAGATTAAAAATACAAAATGTGTCCAATACTGTAAAAGTACAAAAGTCTATGCACAAATCTCAACACATTGCACACTTCCAGTCTGCTTCTGACATTAAATTAAAATAATTTACTATTTTTAGCCTAAATCTGCCTCATGGCTTCCTGATTGAACAAAGTTGATTTTATTTATCCAAAATAATTCAGTAACATGTTTATACGTCAAGTCTAGATCACAAAACTCATACTTAATTGCCATATATATTGCTTAAGAAATCCTACCTATTTTTTTCTTGTTGCTTCCGGATTTTGTCTTTTCATCATCAGAGTCCTTAGCGGCGGATACACCTTTTTTTGGAGGTGTGGCTGGGTCATCTCCGGGTGCACCGGCATCAGAGGCGAGCAGGTCACTAATCAGACCATCCAGGAAAAGGAGCTGGGCCATGCCCTCATCCTCAAATGCTCTCAGTTTCTCACTTTTAATAAAGTCAACAATCAGATCATACAGATCTGCTTTGCCGAAATCGTTAAGATTGTGAGCGGCAACTGCATCGTCAAGTACAGACACAATTCCCTGTAGCTGATCTCTACTTAATAAAAAAAGTTTTTTCTGGATCTTGAATATCAGTTCTCGTCGTGGATTGCTGGTGGCCATTATGACGTCAGTCGTGGGTTGCTGCAATTGTCAACAACACAAAAGTGTATCAAACTGCATGAAATATCGTATGACCCCGACCGTCTAATACCACAAAACTAAATAAAAATGCATTACTTTTTAAGTTTATCTAAACGACGTCAGTGGGCTAATAATAATAATAAAATACTGGCACCCATTATCATACTTTACAACACCGAATAACTTATATAGGTCTACAACAAATGTCCTAATAGAGTCGTGTTAGATTTAGAGTAGGCCTAAATTTATTCTAAACCCGCAGATGATGAACTCACATGTCCTACTGTATATTCTGGCGGAGATCTGTTGGAATGCTGGATGCGAAATGAAAAACTGTTGCTCATTCAATTAACCCTGGAAAGTAGGACTACACCATGACGCCACGGGTTGCGAGAGCCCGTCTTGTGGAAAACAAAAACAAATCTTTTATCGGTTTATATATATTATTTAATGAAAATAAGGAAAAGTCCCTTAACCGAAGTGAATGTACGGTTTATTTGGGTGTCGACAGCTATAGTGGACTAAAATAATAGAGCCCCCGGTTGCCAACAGCTCTAGAACAAAATAATA
The DNA here is from genome assembly GCA_028564705.1 of Apricaphanius iberus. Classification (NCBI taxonomy): domain Eukaryota; kingdom Metazoa; phylum Chordata; class Actinopteri; order Cyprinodontiformes; family Aphaniidae; genus Apricaphanius; species Apricaphanius iberus. Next base: position 658,339 of record JAPXFQ010002501.1, on the reverse strand, counting down.
GAGCTCACGGTTGCCATTGAATGCATCACAAGAAAGCCGACTCAGTTTCGATTTCCCAGCATCGGCATTTAGAGCATCCGAAATTTGTTCTCTCAAGTAAGAGTATTCTTATATTTTTCATGAACAAAAAAGTAGCAGTCCAAGAAATTAATTAAGAGTAACACAAATAACATAACGTCTGATTTACCTACAAAATGATTTTGAAAAAATGATCTTGTCTAATAAAAAAAAAATCTAAAGTTGTGTGCAAATTCTGGTACTTTTGACAAAAATTTAAATATTAGTACAAAGATGTAAATCAAGAAATTAAGGCAGAAGCTTGTGCTTGAGGTTTTAACTTAACAGTTGTTGTGTGTCTTCATCTTATTTAGGCCTGTTTTTTACTGTGTTAGTTCTGAACTCAATGAAATTACTCGCAATGGTGATAATCTAGATATTTTACCAAAGTAGAGTTTAGTACAAATTGTCTTTGAAGTAAAAATATTATTCAAGTAAATGTAAGTAGTTGGTGAATATGAAGGTAAATTATTAAGGTAACTGAATTACAAAGCAAAAGTCAGTAATTTTGTTGTTTTTTAAAATCAATTTTATTCAGGATGCTTGTGTTTTTATTTGTTGGAAAATTAAATTATGTTTAAAAACCAAAAGTTAAGCAGTGCATTTATGTTACAAAATATTATTTTAACTTCATTCCATCCAATAAAATGTGTATCTGGTGGAAGGAAATTATTTTCCTTAAAAATGTAAAACTGCATTATTTATAATTGTAGTGGCTACTTGTCCATAAAAACCTAAACAAATAATCAAACCTTTCAAATGGCCACTGAGGCTAAGAACACAACAATTAAAAGTTTATAGTGTTTCCCATATAGGGTGATAATACTTCCTGAAGAAAAATGAATTAAAAGTTTGCCTCTCTCTGTATTTCACTGGACCGCAGCACAGATTAAGATAGAATTAAAAACTCCACCAATGTTCCTGTTTAAATACCCAGTCAATGATAGAAATAACAAGACCACTTGAGTCAACGAAAGTGATCATTCGCGATGTAACCAAATAAACAGAGCACATGCAGCAACGCCACATAGAGTGAGTTTCATCTCTCTTTTCCTTCTTTCCTCTTCCTCTTTTTTTCTCTGACAGATGTTTGACAGCCATTCCCACGCAGCTCCAACACCAGCTCCAAGGGTAAGTCCAGTACTGGCCAAAACCATTTTGGAGATTAGTGTAAAACCACCAGCACCTACAGGATAACAACAAACCAACAGGATTGTTGAAGTTGTGAGACCCCCCCCCCCCCAAAAAAAAAGACTTTTGATAAACTTACTTTTTAGCCTACTTTTTAAATCTGAAGTCAGGCATCACATTAGTCTTATCAGCTTTATTTATGATAATATAAACATAAAATTATTCTCTTCTGGGATATCAGCTGATCCCCATTTGATGTGAAATCCTTATAAGAACAGAAATAAATCTGTACTTTAAGTACCCCAAGATTGTAGAACAGCCACCAGACTTCCTGCTGCCACTCCTCCACCGTTGGCTGTGGCAGCTGCAGACATCATGCTTGCGGCGTAGGAACCTGCTGCTATCCCACCTGAGGTGAAACCAATGGCGCCCAAGGCGGCAGGAGCCAGGAGCACTGCACCCATTGCACCTACTGAATGCAAGGCACAGATTACTGATGTTAAAATATCTGTTGCTATTCCTTCGTGTTCACCCACAGAATTTGTGTCTTTATACCTCACCCTGATTAGACAGAAGCAAACAGTGGTAGCTTTTCATAAGAGGCATATGGCTCACCAATCAATGCCAGCACCATCTGTCAGGGAACTGTTCTGGTATTTGTAATAAAACCTATGTCTCTTGCTCCCTAATGTTGATTGCCATTCTGATTTAGTAGGAACTGTTGTGCACAGAGTAAGTCTTAAAAAGAATATATGGCCATGCATCCTACCTGGCTTATTACACAGAAGTTCATATGTAATTTGAAGCTTCCTATGTGGAAACAAACTGACAGGATATTTCCTGTATCCTAAGGAGTCTGGTCTACATTCCATAATCTCTGGTTTACAATATAAAATACTTTAACGGATCAAACCAAAATGTAATTTTTCTGCAGAAAACCCACATTTTTGAAAGTAGTTTGACATTCATTATAAAAGTTGCTGCATTTACAAAAAACCCCGAAAAAGAGCCCTTTCAAAGCTTTTTAAGCTTAAGGCCCATTTGAGACTGTGAGAAGATAAAAAAAGGGACACAGAAAGTGTTAGGGTAAAAAATAGTGGTTTAACCTAGAAAGAATCACACACAGGGGTTGGAGAGAAATTGAAGTTAAATGAGCTCTGCAGTGGGAGATAGAATAAAGTAAAGTTCTGCAGGGGGTGTTCAGGAAGATACTCTGGTTGACCGTTTGTCTGTTCTCCTTTAAGCTTCTCAGACAGTCTCTCTTTATTTGGTCAAATTTAATTAGCATCTTAAAAGAACAGGGTGTATACAAAGGAACATATGGTTGAAACCAATCATATACACACCTTATTTCAGAGAACCATTCTGATTACTAACCGGTTTTGGTATACAGTATACTTTTTTTTCTCTTTTTCTATTCAATTATTTTAATATAGATATTTTAAAAATGGCTCAAGAAAGTGAGTTTAAAAGTGTAACTGATAGTTCATCCCCAATTTCCTGGAATCTCTAAATGTAATGATATAATATCAGTCTCGAGGGACCTCAGTGATAACAGCCAGATACTAAAAGCAGATGAGTTCTACATGTAGATTTTGTCCTTGTATCTGTAATCAGATATTCGTAAATCATTTTTGCATATGTACAAAATTATCTCACATTTTAATACTCATTACAAAGTTAGGTATATACAAACAGGATATTTATGGTCCCATTTGTCATACTATGCCATGACAAAATTCTTAAACCAGGGTGTCTTAAACCTTACCTGCTCCTCCTATGATGGTAGGAAAATTTGCTAAAAAAGAAAAAAAGACAATTCCATGTATTTTAAATTTGTTCATATAGCATCAATCCACAAAAAATATTTCAATGCACAATAAAAAAAATCTGATTCTTCAATAAACATGGATACATTTGAGCTGATTCAGTAAAAAAAGTCCTATTTATTAGACATAGAACTGCACCTTCATTATTATTGTAATACAATCTACAATAAAATAATCAATTTAATACAACACATTATAAAAGTTTCCCAGTTCTGAGCCAATTCAGACAGGAGGGTTAAGCTGTCATACAGAACAGGAGCAGTTACTGCAAAGGCATGATCACTTCTTTTTAGTTTACAACTACCAACAAGCCTCATGGTTCTTTAACCTTAGTGTTGTAGATTAAACTCTGAGGTGAAAAAATATGGAGCTAAGCTGAGGCCAAATCAACAGAGCAAGGCCCTCTTTGGACTGATATGTTATTGGTTCTGGTCCAAAGTGCCAGAGCAACATTCTGACACAACTGCAAATGATGAATCAGTTCAGTTATGTAAAGGTATTAGAGTAGCCTAGCCAAAGTTTCTTGAAAAGATAAATGATTTTGTATTGTTAAAAACGCACATTTGAAAAAACAAACAAACACTTCAAACAAAAGACCTTGTGTACTTTTTGAATTTAGAAAGCCCCATCAGAAATTACACTAAGACCCCTCACAGCCAATCAAATGTAGGATGCTAAAGGTCCAAGAGTCTGTTCCTTGACCACCCTGACAAAATGACTTAGGTTTTGCTCTCAGTAAGATGAAGGAAATTTTAATTCATAATCTGATGTCTTTAAGAGATTCAAAGAGTCACATGCTTGATTATTATGGGTAAATTGGGTAAATTTGAATTAAATCTGCAAAGCAGTGGAAGGTATTTACTACCCAAATGTTAAAACTAAAAGGCAACACGTAAAAAAAAAAACAAAAAAAAAAAACAGACAAATATCATGAGGCCTAAAAGGGAGCCTTGATCCCTATATGCAGACTGGCAAACTGACATCAGAGAAAGCACATCACCGTTCGACTCAAGAGTAGTGAGAATGTGTCCTGCAGAGTATTAACTATTCTGTATTTAACGGTAGCCATAAGAATAGAGCAATTCTGAGTCCACTGATGTGTAAGGTTTGGTGGAGAGGGCGTTATTGTGTGGGGATGTTGTTTTTCATCTTGGACAACTTCGTGCTTCCAGCTTTGTGTGAGTGCCTTCTAGTTCCAATGTGAAGAGTTATAGCTTTGGGATAAATTACATCCAATCCAACATCAATGAAAATCCTCATAAACACCCTCGCTGCAACGAAACTTCAACAAGTCACATCACTTCATTAACTCTACAAAGCCGGAAATGTCAAAGAAGAACTTGACATAAATCTGAGCAAAGTTAACATGCAAAGCATTTCATACAAATGAGCACAGCTAACTTCAGGTTTCCCAAAGAGCGAACAGTACAACAGTACATAGAAAAAAAAAGGGTATTTGGCTATAAATTGTTGCTGGTGTCATATGGGGAGGTGGCACCAACTCAAAATATTGTAAACACAAAACATTAAAGTATAAGGAACCTGTATTGATTAGAGAAATCAGACAAGCAGGATAAAATGTAATGTCCCACAAACTTAAACAGCAGGAGCACAATCATCAGAGCTCTGAGAAACATTTTTAATCCGTTGCTCCTTCAATCTGGTTACACCGCCTCCAAAAAATAACAACTACTCCCCTAACTCACAGCCGAACCTTATTATCAGTTCTTACCATATACGTTCAGGCTATTATGGTTCATTCACACCACACAGTTGGTCTGCGTCAGGCAACGTATTCAACGGAGGAAGTTTGATGTGTGTACTTTTTGGCTTCCATAGTCTGCTTCTTCTGAGGAAAAAAAAACAACGCATGGGCGGGGCTTCCTCTGTTGCCGTATGTTCTGAACTGAACTATGGTGGATCGTAACTAGAAAGTGGCTTGGCTTTATCTGCTAGATAAAGATAGACAACGTTGACATCGGGTGCATCAGCGCCCATTATTCAGATGCGTTCTGAGTTTGGGGAGTTTAAACATTTGCGGACCTCTGACGTAGGCGTACTCTACCATAAACTTTACATGTAGCCTAATCTTGCCGCTGTTCCCGCAATTGACGCTGACGCATGGGGTTGGTCTGAATCCTTTTTTACAGTCTATGGTCTGAATGCAGCGAGCTTCAAAGGGTGGACCAACTCCACATTAAATAGGTGTTGTTGTGCATGTAAACTATACGTCTTTCAATGCTTCTGATTGTATAGTAGATATCCCCTATGGTTCGGGTGGACCCTGCGCAAGGTTTTCAACAGAAAAGACAACCTGATCGTAGTGTAATACCTTAACCTACTCTAGTAGTCTAAACAGCTTCTAAAAAAAAAACTAAAGAATAATTTTTTCAAAGAAAGTAAATTAATGCAGGCTATCAAATAATATATATCTATTCACCACACTTACCCATAACTTGCTCTTGGGTTGTTTATTACCAGGAGCTATTTATGCTCCAACAACTGGCCAGTGATGCTATTTAGGGAAATGGATCGAATTTTTGTTGCGTTCAGTGTAAGTCGGAATTGTGAATTATAGAAGAATAGGAGAAAGAGAAAGAGAAAGAATAGGAGGCAGGAGAAAGGAAACATGGTAGACGAGGAAATTGCGCTTACTTTGATTTTTATTTTGGAGGACAGTCAAAGCGTTCTTAAGAAAAAAAGACAAAGCATTAAATGATTAATATTATTATTATATTATATTATTAATTAAATGATTAATATTATTAGCAGTTCTATTGCTCTGTGTCTCTGTTATGTATTCTCCAAGCCACAGACGGTCGCGGCAGATAACCGCTTGTGCTGAGCCTGGTTCTGCCGGAGGTTTCTTCCTGTTAAAAGGGAGTTTTTCCTTCCCACTGTCGCTGCATGCTTGCTCAGTATGAGGGATTGCTGAGAATTCCACGACGCAATCTTCTGTGGTTCTGTAATTTCTACACTAAACATTGTATTGTAATAACTCTTTTTGTAAAGTGCCTTGAGATGACATCTGTTGTGAAATGGCGCTATATAAATAAACTGAATTGAATTGAATTAATATAAATAAAGAGTGTTGAATTGCATTTTTCATTTTAGATAGTTCCCGATGCACTCGAATGCAACCTAAAGTCATAAAATTACACAGAGAGAAGTTCCCTTTTATTCTTGTTTATTTTTTGCTGACTCTTAGTTGCAGAATAACTTGCTTCGCAAATCTTACATTCAGATTAGTTTATATTTTCTTTTCTGATGAGCGGTAGTTGACGATATATGAATAAAAAGAAATAGTAAAAAAACAGACCAGTGTTGTTTATCTGTAACACCGATCACATGGTAGGCTGTACGCATGCGCGGCTCGGCGATGGAGTAAATATGGCCACTGGTTCGGTCAGCTTGTAGCGCAGCAGAGCCCGAAGCTGCCACTGTTTTGCTGCTGGATCCACCGACTGTCAGCCATCGACCCCCCGCTGCAGCTTTTGCCAGAACAGCCGGGGCCCCGATGTCTGTGGCCAATGCAAAACACACCGTTCGGGATCCGGTAAGTTGCTTGGTTTAATACGGATGTCCATAGCTGCTCCTTAGAAACCATACTGTAATTTCGCCGCTTAAACCGCTGCTTGTTCTCATTTGACTACAATCGTTCTGTTATTCTGAGGGGTGCTTTAGGCTGTTAGCAGATATGCAGTAGTTTAAACGTCCCCTTTCTCTTCAGGTGATCCCATACACTGGTCCCATACCTGGAGGCCTGCATCCAGGGGAGATCATCATCATCCAGGGTACTGTGCCACCAGAAGCCGACAGGTGATTTTTCTAATCAAAACTGAGAAGATTTTACTTTTACACATTTCCAACTTCATACTAAATTCTCTCTGAATAAATCTGATTATCTTCAAAAAGATAATTTTGTTCAGAAGGAAGGGAATTGTAATACACAAATGTTGGTTTACTGTAATGTGTGACCATATTACTGCTGGAGTCTCCTTTTGCATAAACTAGTGCATACATTAAGTATGGTAAAGGAACGTGCAACCTGTGGCTCTGCTTAAAGTGTAGAAGAAGTTTGCTTGCTTTAATGGCAGTTTTCCATCTGTCTGGATTGTTAGGTCTAGTGTGCCATCTTCCCATTGTCAATCCTCCATAGATAAGTTAAAGTATTTGGAGGTAGTCCATCATGTCATATACATGGACCAGGACTAGCTACCACCACCCTGCTTTAAAGCTGGTGAACTATGATAATTTAAGGGTTAACCCCTCCAAAGATTTTTCTTTTCATATTGTCTCAGACTTGTCTGGGCATAAAACATTTCTGCAGAGAGTATTTGGCTTGTCATCATACACTGCAAAAACAGATGTGTCAAAAATGACATGTCCTGAGCGTGATCGGGGACTACACATGTTGAGTTAATTTTAACACCTTTTGAGGTCTACAAGTTTCTCTGTGGTTTCCTTATTAGACAGCTTTTTTGTCTTGCCCAGCATATGGAAATCCTCAGATCTTGTTCTTCGATTGTCGGTGTTCCTTAGACTCTCTAATGGTTCTAGTTACAGTATGGGTCCGATCTAATCAGTCAAACTTTAAGTCGACAAAAACAGACTACCAGTTGCACTAAGCGGTGGTTGCTAAGGGCTTGTCAAACCAAAACAAATTCTGAAACCCACATCATCCTCCCTAGAAATGTTTAATGGAATTATTATTAATTTATAATTTGAACCCCGTCCTTTGTGTTCGGCCCCTCTGCAGGTTTCAGGTAGACCTGTCGAGCGGCTGCAGCACCAAACCACGCTCGGACGTCGCGCTCCACTTCAGCCCCCGCTTCAGTGACTCCCCCTGTGTGGTGTGCAACTCCCTGCTGCAGGAGGAGTGGGGTAAAGAGGAGACGCTCCACCAGCTGCCCTACAAACGCGGAGCCCCCTTTGAGACCATCATTCTAGTGCACAAGAATGGTTTTAAGGTGCAGCAGCTCCCCGTCACCCTGTGGAGGACCTAAAGAATATGAACTAATTGAAGTTATGATTTTACCTATAGGTGGCAGTAAATGGTACTCACCTGTTGGAATACAAACACAGAATGCCTGTGACCAGGGTCGACACATTTTCTATTTCTGGGAATGTCAGGGTCCACGCTATTGGCTATATCCCAAACTCAGTAACTTAATTCCCCTTTCAATTTTCTTGCCCCCCCCCCCTTCTGAATAATTTCTAAAATAATCTGTTTTTCTCTTTTAGGCAATATATTCTGAATCAGGTGATTTGGTGAGTTTCTTTTCTTCTTTTAGTGGGTGCATCAAATTAGAATTTCCCTGGTGTCTCATGATGCAATAAAAACTGGATCACGCATCCTGAACGTTTGTGGGCTTTTAAACGCCCAAGCTGGTTATTTACCCTGCAGTATATTTTATCACAGTTTATCTGATCTTTATAGTTATGCTATGTACACATTGGATGGCTCTGTGTTCTAGTCACAAAAGCTCATGTTAACCTGGAGAAAAATAATAGTTACGGTTAACATTGTTTTTTCAGAGTCTGCCTTACAAAGGGAGTATACTCAAAGGATTGAGCCCAGGGCAGCACATCACAATAAAAGGACAGGTCAGCATGTACCCGCACAGGTAAACAAATTACTTCATAGGCAAATGTATTCAAACCCCCTTGAACCATTTCCTATTTTTGTCATATTGCAACTATTAACTATTTGTTTTAATCAGATTTTATACAGTCGAAACCAAAAGTTTACATACACTATGTGTAAACGCACCTATCCTATTTTTTTCTCACTTTCCAACATGAAATCGTAATAAACTTTTCCTATTCTAGGTCCATTACAATTAATACAATTATTTCTATTTACTAAATGTCAAAATAAAAAGGAGGATTTTTTCAGACATTTTTAATCACTTTTTTCAAAGTCAGAAGTTTACATACACTAAGATCACTATGCCTTTAAACAATTTGAGAATGCCAATTTAATGATGCCACCTCTTTGGAAGCTTCTGATAGGTTAATAGACCTCATTTGAGTTAATTAGAGACACACCTGTGGATGTATTTAAGGACACATTTGAAACACACTGCTTCCTTGTGAATCATCATGGGAAAATCAAAAGAAATCAGTCAAGAGATCAGGAAGAGAATTGTGGACTTGCACAGGTCTGGTTAATCCTTGGGTGCAATTTCCAGATGCCTGCAGGTGCCACGTTCATTTGTTCAGACAATTATATACGCAAGTATAAGCACAATGGGAACATCCAACCTTCATATCGCTCTGGAAGGAGACGGATTCTGGGTCCCAGAGATGAACGCAGTTTGGTCCGATATGTCCAGAACAACCCAAGGACTAAAGCAAAAGACCTTGTGAAGATGCTGGCTAAAGATTGTAAAAGTGTTTCATTATCCACATTGAGCCGAGTACTGTACAGAAGAGGGCTGAAAGGCTGCTCTGCAAGAAAGAAGCCTTTACTCCAAAGGAAACACAAAAAAGCCAGACTAAAGTTTGCTAATGCACACAAGGATAAAGACCTTATTTTTTGGAAACTTGTCCTGTGGTCTGATGAGACTAAGATTGAACTATTTGGCCACAATGACCATCGTTATGTTTGGAGGAAAAAGGGCGAAGCTTGCAGGCCTGAGAACACCATCCCAGCTGTGAAACATGGGGGTGGTAGCATCATGTTGTGGGGTTGTTTTGCAGCAGGGGGGGACTGGTGCACTTCACACAATAGATGGTATTATGAAGAAGGAACACTATGTGGAAATATTGAAGCAACATCTGAAGACATCTGCCATGAAGTTGAAGCTTGGGCGCAAATGGGTCTTTCAAATGGACAATGATCCAAAGCATACGGCCAAACTGGTTACTAAGTGGCTTAAGGATAACAAAGTCAATGTTTTGGAGTGGCCATCACAGAGCCCAGATCTAAATCCCATTGAAAATGTATGGCCAGAACTGAAAAGAAGTGTAGAACAAGGCGACCTACAAACTTGGCTCAGTTATACCAGTTCTGACAGGAGGAATGGGCCAAAATCCCCATAAACTATTGTGAGAAGCTTGTGGAAGGATATCCAAAACGTTTGACCCACGTCATACAGTTTAAAGGCAATAATACCAAATACTAATGAAATGTATGTAAACTTCTGACTTTGAAAAAAGTGATTAAAAATGTCTGAAAAAATTCTCCTTTTTATTTTGACATTTAATAAATAGAAATAATTGTATTAATTGTAATTGACCTAGAATAGTTCTAAGTTTATTCCGATGTTGGACAGTGAGGAAAAAAATGATATGTACGTTTCCACATAGTATATGTAAACTTTTGGTTTTCTCAGGCAGGTCTCTACCAGCTTTGTACATCAGAAAGACTGAAATGTTTGGCCATGCTTCATTGCAAAGTTGCTAATGCTAAGTTGGATTGGACAGCATCTTGGACACTGATTTTCATTGTTAAAATCATGATCTTAGTTTGATTCAGGTCTTGGTTTTGATTAGGCCATTGCAATATATTAATGTGCAGACAAGCATGTTTAGGGATGTTCTGCTGGAAGGTGAAAATCTATTGCAGTCCTAAGACTTGAGCAACCTCTAACCGTTTTGTTTTCCTTTCCAGACCTGTATTTTGTATTTTCGCTCCAACACTTATTTTTACAACTTCTTTCGTGATGAACAGGTTGAACTCATGGTGCCACTTTCCACCAATTCCTTTCAACAACTGAGCAATCTTGACATTCCTGCATAAAGGCAAACTTTGCAAAAGCTGCAGCTAACAGTTCTGTCACATTCATCCAATGAGCCATTGATGTGTGCATCTTTCAGTTTTTAGATGATGGATTGAGCAGTTCTTTAATATCTTAAAATTAAAATCCACATGGCTGTCATCTTCAGGGAAAGTAACTAGCACCAGAGAATCCCTTTCAGTAAAATTAGGCACCAAAAGTCACGTAGTTTTCAGTCTGGTACGAGTTGAATTAAGTATGCTAGACTGTTTTTTGGTGATGCACTGTGGTTTTGTCTTTCTAAGTCTATTACATTCTTGATTAAAATAGATCCTTAAACATTTTTACCTGCGTTCCAGTTTCACGGTCAACCTCTGCAATAGCAAGACGGAGAACGTCGCTCTCCATCTGAACCCTCGAATGAAGTCTGGCGTCTTCATCAGGAACTCGTACCTGGATGGATCCTGGGGTCAGGAGGAGAGGGAGCTGCCTTTCTTTCCCTTCTCGCCAGGCGAATACTTTGAGGTAGGAGTAACTAGCAACGCTCTTTTTTTAACTTTAGAGATGCACAGACTAGTTTTCCTTGCAGATTTTGACTTCTCTCTCAGAGCTATAGTTTACATTTTTATTAAAACTAGCAAAAATTAAGAGCGCTAAAGCATTCACTGACCAGCAAAAACGAATACAAAACATGAAATGGCCCAAATCTGGTACTGCAATCTATAAGTTTCCACCTTCGTACATTCTGGGTTTGTGTTTAAGATTTCTCTCCTCTCCAGATCCTCCTCCTCTGTCAGCCTCATCAGTTCAAGCTGGCAGTGAACGGGTCACATTTGTTCGAGTTCAGGCACCGGGTGCAGGACCTGAGCAGCATCGACCAGCTGGAGATCATGGGAGACCTGGAGCTCAATGATGTGAAGTTGTGGTGACTTAAAGCTAACACATTGTGTTCTGGTTGGTCAGTGTCCATTTATCTTACAAACAACCCAGATGATGGACTTCCCGATTGAGTCTTGGGTCCAATCTAGCACTATTACTGTGGTTGATGGGGTCAGTCTATGTAGTCCTGATTGGACGGATTCATGGATGACAGAAAACAGGCTGACCTTAGGTGTCATTTCTGGTCTCGTCTTCAGTGAATCAGCCTCTTCAAGTAAAACGGGAAAACTGTACATTTAAGCACTTAAGCTTCGACTTTGCTTATAATTTAGATTATACGCAAGTCTTTAACTAAGACAATGAATGAAATTAGTTTCTTTTGGTGCAATACAGAAAGAAATCTGTTGAACTTTAATAACAGATCTAATCTTCGCAGCATTTTTGTGCATGATTGTATTCTACACTTCATTAAATGGTATTTTATCAAAAACGTAATTTTCTAATTTACAAAGGCCCATACTTTATCCTTTTTACATTTGCAAAATTTCTGTACAAACATTAGACGCACATCATTCAACTGATCTCATGAAGGTTCGGGCCGTTATCAAATAATCTGTGGTCCAGGGTAAATACTCACCTAATAAATCTCTACAGTCAATAATAGATATTTAATTCTGGTTTCTCTGTAATTTATTCTGTAGTGAATAATGGAAATATTGCCCTTGTACCCTCCTTGTTTTGATAAATAAAAGACAAATTGTCTTACTGATTTTGTATTTATTCTTGGGTGCTTCTACACACCAGCACAACAGAATCTTTCCTTCAGTTTTGCATCTTTTCCAAAAACACCTGGTATGAGGTGAACTGCTGAATAATGATCATCAAAACTTTCACAGCTCCATGCTTTGACTGACAAGAAATGTGGGAAAGAACAAAAGGTAATGCCAAGACACAGGAAGGAAGCAATAGAAACAAGCGTAGAATTCTTACCAGAAATGTGAAAGCTCTTCTGTCCTTTACATCAATTTAATACTAGGTTACGGCTGGATGACTATTCAAAAAAATATCAATTGATAGAAGTGTAGTGTGATGGAGGAAAAAAAGGGGTTTATGAAATGTTAGGTAAAAGTTTCCCTTTTTAATTATAGTCCATCAGGTAGCTTAATAATACTTAAGTCAGTCACTGGACTGGGCTCCAGTTTTTGGGTGACATCTACACTCTGCTATCTGTGAGTAGCTTGTTCTTTAGTAGCTGAAATGAAAATCAGTTTTATTGACCTGGTTTTTACACAAACTAAACCAAAGGTCTAAGCCATTAATAAAATAAAGTGTCATTAAATGTTTAACAGAAAAAAAAAAATCAAGTTAAGCCTTCAATTTAAACATAATAAAAAAAGATTTCAAACTATTTACTGCCATCACTTTTAACGCGATTAGTTTTCATTTCTTACAAACTTTCAGTTACTGTAAAAATGTTTGAATAAATTAAAATTGAAATAAACTACAATTCTTAATTAAAATTAGTTTATTAAAGAGTAGCATAGAATGTCATGGGGTGCACTTAAAATGTTTTGATAGTTATTGATATGACCATTCTCTTTGATATGCCTTTTACTATATTGTGCAGCACTATATTAAATAATAAAGATCTGCAAATATATTACAAGCTTTAAACATGGGATATGGAAAAAAAAACTGGAGGGAAGGATGGATACAAAGAAGGAGTGATGCAGGACAGGACGAAGGAATAAAGAAAATTAGGAGATAGAGTAGGTAGAGGGAAATGATAAAAAACAGAAATACTGAGAGATGTAAGGAGGAAAATGTGTACAGAAAGGAGGAGGGGCCACAAGGGCATAAAGAAGGGAAGGATGGAGAATTAAGTCTGAAAATAAATATTTATCCATACTCATCCAGAGCTGCTACATGAAATTCCATATTTCTCCAGTGTGCCGAATGCAAATGAGCAAGAATGACAGTAATGAAGGATGGTAAAGATGGATGGAAGGAAAGAATGGTGTAACAATTTGAAAATGTGACTGGAAATACAAATATCTCAAATTTTTTCATACCTACCCACACTGGAAAATACTTTAATAGGATTCAAACTTCTCCAGGCTGCATAAATATGCTGGTAAACCAAACTCTTTTACACAGTACATCTGATCAACCACAAGGTGGAAGCAGAGAGCTAAACTACAACTCCACCAAGTGTTTATATTTTCTTCTAAAAACTTTAATGAAATCTCATCTTTGTTTTAAAGTTGTCCATCAGGATCAAAGAGATGACTGTCGAGTATATTGAGAGAGGCTGAGGCCCCAATGATCACAGACAGTGGACACATTTTCCATACACACTTCTTCCAATTTATGTGCACTAGAATCTGGTAAAAAGTTTGTTTTATTAATGTCCACAGGAAATATAATTTGTAAGAGTTGTAACTATAGTACAGTACAATAGTCTCTGATTTCTTTTATATAGAAAAAGCAGGATGATATGCAACATATTGACAAAAACCATCACAATGTTGAGAATAAAGGCAGGAGACACGGTCTGATCAGCAACAGGCAAGTCGGTTTAAATCTGTTTAGCAAAAATCCAGTCCGATCCGTTGGCAGAAATGCAGCTTTCTGACCTGAAGAGTTGAAACAGTTATTTTTGTTTTTTGCTCGAAATGGCTTACAGACATAGATACCACTTTGAAAAGCAAACTCCAGTTTGCAGATTCCCAAATTCAACTTGCTCAATATTCCCTTAAAGTACAAAAAAAACCACAAAAAAAAAAACAGTTTATCTACGAGTTGTCACATGTATGGTGTAACTTTTCTCTCACAGTTCGAGCGGGCAAGTTTGGCAGCACGATGGCTGAGAACAGGTTTTTCTTCCGTTCAAATAGTTTCAACACGGTTTCTAGCAGCTGGAGTCTGTAAATCGAGGGGAGTTGGGGATGTCAGTCAATACCAAAGTAGCTCAGTCCTCAGGAGTTGGGTTTATATATCCCACTGTCAGACAGAGCTGAGCTTCACCAACCCCCTGACAGAGTCCTCATGTAGCGAGTCTTGGCTGGCGGGGTTGTAGAAACTGGTCTGCACGGCGTGGCTGTGGCCGAGCGGGCTGCCGCAGTGAAGCATACCTGGCGGCGAGGGCACTTCCTCTGGGGTGAGATAGTGGTGGTGGGCTGCCTGCTCCTGGAGGGGGTGTGTGTGGTTTATAGCGTGTCCGTGGATAGGCAGAATGTCTGTGGCCTCGTGGCAGCTCAGGCTGGGGGTGGACGTCGGCGGGGTAGGCTGGCCGAGAGGGAGCGAGGCGCACGGGCCGCCCAAGGTGAGGGAGGCGTGGGGAGGCAGAGACGTCCCGTTTTCAGGGGAAGAGGTTATGATGACTGGCTCGCTGCTCTGCTGCTGGAGGAGGAGTGGGGTGGCGGCAGCCTGCAAAACGAATTTGGTGCTCTGAATGCACTGGTCTTGATCACACTGAAGAAAAAACAACAGCGAAGGCCAAGGAGGGCGTGTACAGACAGATGATGAGAGAAATAAAAGAAAGCAGAACATGGAGGGGGAAGGTGATTGGATAAGAGAAACAAAGAAATGTTAGTAGCTTGTTAGAAATGCAGAGAACACAAAAGAGAATACAAAAGAGAACCCCAAGAACCGGCTTATTCATCTAATGTATCGCTTCAGTTTGGGAACAACCCATTTGGAGCTGGAGCAGAGGAGCTGGGTTCAGACTTCCCCTTAGCTAAAAGAAGATTAGTTTAAACCCAAACAAGAAGTTAACACCAGAGTGTAAGCACCAACTGAACAAAGCTGACATCCCTCATCCATCCCACAGCACTAAAGAAAACCTACTGACAAAAAGAGCAAAGATCGGCTTCCAGCTGCTCACCTCTCTGTCTCAATGTCACTGACCTAAAAAGAGGAGATGACACTTGTGACTGAAACATTACTGGGCCTAGTTTTCTAACAGTAAGAGCTCCATTAATGGCTCTTAAGCTAAAAATTCAAAAGTATTTGACTAGGATTTTAAGTAAAGGCCGGCAAATGTATACATTGTTGTGAAATGGAAGAAAAGGGATGTTTGGTTTTACAACTCAAACTCTGAAAAGAGAAATGTATTTGTAGATGCCCCCCCTAACTCGGATGCACCTAAATAAACATCTTCAGAAGTAAAGAGTAAACCTAGGCTCATTAAACCTCAATTACAGAACATTAGTAAACAAACAGCCCAATGAAGATTGAGGAACACAGCAGACAAATCAAGGAGAAAGTTGCGAAAGAGTTTAAAGAGTTAGGTAATTAAACAACATCTTAAGGTCTTAATCTCACAGAGCACTGGTAAATTGACTGGACATGGAGTATCACAACCTACCATGGGCATCCACCTAAACTTAAAGGCTTGGTAAGAAAAGCTTAAGTCAAAGTAGCAGAAATTGAACGTTTTAGTCTAGGTGCAAAAAGCCAACACTGCAGTCACTGGGAATAAAATCCAAGATGCTGCAAAAGATTTAACAGTGCAATAAACACAGAATTAAACATCCACCCAGAGCTACAGGTTGTTCTACAAAGTATTATAGCAACAGGTCTGAATACAAATGCAGCCAATGCACTATTACTGTTTATTAGTTCAATAATTGTGAGCGTATCATTGTTCATCCATCACACAATTATGAACTAATTTGTTTTGTGTTTTTCACAGGAGAAATCTGAATGAAATACAGAAAAGTTGTAACATGAGGAAATCTGGAACATTCTTAAGTGTTATAAAAAGTTCTGCATGCAATACATGATACAGAAACCCAAATCTATGCTGTGGTGGCATGTTCTGGTAGAAGGCAAAACAAAAAACAACATGCATCAGTTTGTTTTTAAAGAAAGCAAAACTACCAGAGTAATTTCTGAAGGAGAGAATCGAAAGAAAATAGGAGGAACAAGAAAACACAAACCATCCTTGAACTACAGGTGATGCAGAACAAGGGATGTTTTGGATTGCTGACATGCGGCAATGATGACACAACAAACGTCTATATTTAAGAACTTGAGCTTCTATTTATGATTCTATTCTGGTTCTTAACTTTACTTTGTGATCATGACTTTCACAGAGTAAGTTTGGAAAACGGCATAAGACTACAGGATGCAATTAATTTCTCAGTATCCACCCCCCACCGAAAGATTAAGTCAAAGACTTAGCATCTTTTCAAATCCATCGAGTTAAAGATCTGTATATTTAGTTAATTTAATACCATGAACTTGGTGAAGTTAAATATTTCCCTTAATGTCAGCTGGCATGTGGGTTTATTTTTACACAACAGTTACCTATCTTCAACCGGTTTTACAAAGCACGCTTGATTAGACTGAAATGTTATTGCCAGTCATCAAAAATTCCTGTTTTTCAAACCAAACATCAGAAAATTGAAAACTGCTCATGATCAGAGAGTTTGAGAAAAAAGCAAAAATACTCAGCGATAAACTTGCCCAGTCTCATTAGCCCTGCGGTTTTTATCCCAGCGGTATTATCCAGACACATTAAGGAATTAATATCGCCACAAAATTTCTCCAAGAATCAAAAGAATTGGGAAAATAAAGGAAACATTACCTTTTAAAACGGTTCATGGAGGTTTCTTGAAGTTAAATTTAAGTTTATATATATATATATATATATATATAAATAAAATATATATATATATATATATATATATATATATATAGCGGCGCATGCCTCTGCTAGCATTTGAAATGAGCAAATAAATGCTGCCCATTAATTTAGGGCCTAGTATTGATAATTTTCTTTATGTAATTAGGATAATTATATTTTTACAAGGCAATGCAGACACCCATCAGTACGTTATTTCCCCCCCCATTTATTTTATTTTTATTGGTCTTAATATGGGATAAACATCACAATAAATCAGTGTTGTGCCTAAAAACAAAAATATTCTACGCTTTTTAAATGAGAAAGAAACTTTCTGCAGTCTGGTTTCAGCAAATAACATCTGTGAGTTTGATTCTATTTCACTAAAGATCTGAACAATTGTTATGAGAAAGAAAAATAACGCATGCAACTGATGGAAATAAATCGGGTGGTGAAACTGAAAAACGAGGTGTGGGTTCAACAGGCTCTCAGTGCAATGATCGACAAGGAAATAGTGGTCAATCACTTTGGTATTTAATTGTGAGAGGAAGAAGAAGGAAGGTTAAAACTGTATCACGACATAAATGGCAGGTTTTGTTTCTCCCAATCAAGTTGGAGCATGCAGACCTTTAGATTTGATCCAATTAAAGACTAGAGTCAAAGTTCAGATGTTGATGGTGCTTAGGCTTTCCCCGAGTCCAAATTGGAGGGGTTTGTTATCAAGGTGTGACGTGCCTTCATATTATCAATCGTTACCATAGCAACATCTTAAAAAGGCCTCTGCATGGCAGGGTGTTTGTTTTCTGAGCAGCTTTGCAGACAAAACACATCACAAGGAAGCCAAGCTTTCAGCGGCTGAAAAATGGAAACCTCTAGATTCGTCCATCGAATCTGCTAAAAACTGTAAACCCAACATGCAGCGAAAAAACAAGTCAACAAATGGGCCTTGTTTACTTGGCCCAAACATGTCTTGGTGTTTCATGACAGAAGTGGGCAATGGTCTGAATGACTGATAAGAAGTCTTGCCATGTGGCACGAGGATAATAGGCCAGCTAAAGCAGACAGATGGCTTTTATTCCTGGATGCGTTAACGTAGTGGAAATGCACCTTCAGCCTTCAGTCCCAACAGAACTGGTCACACTCGGACATCAAGACAGATCACATTCATGTGAAAGAGTACGATGAGGTGAAGATTGGGTGAGAACAAGTAGGAGGACCGTGGTGCAGAAGGAGGGCACCAGTGAAAGAAGTGAGAAGGTATTAAATCGAGCATGCAATGTGTGAGGCAAACACTGAACAACAGCAGACTGCTTGCATCCATTCAAGCGTCAGAGTGATACAGAGGTCGCCTGAGTAACACCAACTATTTTCTCCCAGGCTGAGACTATAAAGAACAGGACTGGTGACTTTTTGAGCACAATGTATCTACTCATTCTTCAGCTTGTGTCTCTCAGCATTGTGATGGTTTTCAGCATGAATGTAGAAACAAAAATCCTCAGCACTGCTTCTCTTGACCTAATTTACAGGCAAGACTGAGCGTCTCCTACTCAGCTGAAATTATTGCTGACTTGCTCGCTGGAATCCAGAGCTAAACCATCAATTTAAGTAGATTTACTTTCTCAGATGTGGGCAACACTGGTGTGTTGAGCTTGTTGTGTGGTAGGTTATTTAAATAAATTGATCATATCTGGACAATCAGTATTAATCATCTTGAGTTACTTAGAAAAAGGAAAAAAATATATTTCCAACATCTACAAAATTTAAGTGTGTGGTAGCCTCCAACATTTCTGTTTCTTTGTCTGCCTTTCTGCCCCTGGCGCACATGCGCAGTTGTGACAATCGGGTCAGCTGCAGAATCACCAGAAAAGCCCGCACAGCTGGATCATGGTGTGCCAACGACATAGCTCTATAGTTCAGGAGAGTTTTATTAAATATTAAGAGAAACATTTGTAATGTAAATTTCACAAGGTATAACCCGTTTTCTATGGCAGTACAACTGTGTTACTTGAGCATCTTAAAAGGAAGCCCATTGTGGCAAGAGACGAAGAGGAACAGTAGCCTCTGTAAGCTAATTAACTAGTTAGCTTCTAACATTAGCATCAACAGTAGAGTAATTTCCTCATTCCCCCCGGACATGTTGGCTTTTAACGTTCTCTCCACGACATCCGAGCATATTCATAGATTGATTAAGATATCCGGATTCTCTCATGTAACGTCCTCTACAGCCCAAGCTCCTTTCTTGAAGCTAGTTCTGATCCGTTCATAGACGGAACAGCCGGCTAGTGCTGCTGCTGTTTACAGGATATGAACATTTTTGATTAAACCTCTGACTAAAGATGCTGTTGTATTACTTTATAGCTGCAACATTAACTATTTACTATAGTGATAGTTATTTCATTCCCCTAGCACTAGTCATGTTTCGGCTGTAACATTGTTGGTATTTTATAAATGTTAAAGGAGCCATCAACTTAATAGCCAGTATTTTAGATAATACAGAACCCTTGGAGGTAACACCAGGTGAGTGCTGCTCCAATAACAAATTTTACACATGATCCGATTAGTCAACTAATCCGATTAGTCGATTACCAAAATAATCGTTTGTGGCAGCCGTACATTGTTGCCCACATGGCTCGTGGCACATTGCAAAATGGACTTTATGGCTTTCTTTCAGGAATTACCTCCTATTTTCACTTAACCACAAAGGCCAGATTTATATGGAGCTACCAGTTAATAATTTCAGCAGGGGAGCTCCCTCAGAGTCACTATGAGCCTCTTGGCTGCTTGTATGATTAGTGCTCTCCCAGGTCACAGAGGAATGTTACCAGCCTTTAAGTGCACTACCATGTTTTGATGAGTTTGCCATAAAATTTCCTATTAAATATGAGTTGCACTGTTTTTAAGGATATAATAGTAAATAGTAATTTTGTAAAAATGTTTGCACATTGTTCAGGTTTATATTTGTGAAACTTTTTTAAAATCCTTATCCATTTTCTTCCAGTATAAAACTATACCTAGCTTTGTGTAGGGCATTGCAAAAATCCCCAGAATTCTTTTTTTGTGTGCAAAAACATAGTATGATACAGATGTTTTCCGCTGCGTGTGACGTTTCATTTTAAAAAGCAACTAACCCCCGAATAAACTATTTTTTTTTTGCTGATAAACTGTATAAATGTTTTGGTATTTCAGTGCATCTGTACTGCACTTCATTTTGAATTGGGCATAGCTATTTGCTATTTGTAAGAGTTGACATCAGCCGCCCTGCCTCCGTGGAGTACAAAATAAGCAGAGCAAACGGCATGTTATTTGCTGTACTGAGCAATCACTTTTACAAAAGAGATCAGAAAAGATTGGTCCAATGAAGAAACAAGATGGCAAGTGGATGTTTACCTCTGCTCCAATTCATTCAAAAACTCGACACATATACCAGCTGTATAAGCACCTACGCCAACAAGTCAAACTCAAATCTATAAATCTCACTTTTAATAACTCATCCTGCAGAAACAAGGTCACAGGTATGCCTCTTACCATGTGGCTTTGCTGGGACTGGGTGGCACCATACATGGTGATGCCGTTGGTCGGAGGTACCATCTGTGGTGCGTCTGCTTCAATAAAGCCTCGTCTATCAATGAGACTGGAGAGAAATGCAGGGATGGATGAGTTAAAAGACTTCATTAATACAGCAAACAGCATAACAGAGCAACATGAATATAAAATTAACGTTATTAACAAACCCTGACAATCTAACAAGACATTAAGATTAAATAAATTGTGCTAAAGGTGGAAAGAATTATAACAGTTCAAATGACCCTCTGTGTTCTCACACTGTAAGTACTTTGATGCATATAGCTGTGCACAAACTCTATTATTCAAGTGTTGACCATGAGAGAGACAGAGCGAGTGCAGACCCCCATATTTCCTCTAACAGAGATCCATAAAAACCAGAACTTGGTGATAAATCACTGCGGTCCTGCAGTGGGGCAGTGGAGTGAATCATTGTTTCTGTCCTACAGAGCCCTGACGCAGCTGCTTAGACAACAACCTGCTGAACTATGGCGTACACATGCACACGTGAGCGCTAATGGGCTACATACAGCAAACGGAGGTGATATATCAGCAAGACAGAGGTTGATCAGATAGAGAGCAATATCTACCATAAAAGCATACAACCAGAAATGTGTTGAACAGCATAAACGGGATAATTATTTAACACGAGGAGTCTTTTGAGGCTGACTTTCTTCAGGGCTGAGCTGGTTACAAGCAAAATCGGAAATATACTAAAAGGAGAACACAGCAGCAGCCTGTGCTGCTGGCAACAAGCATTAAAACACTTAAACATTTAAACATATCTTTAAACATTTAAAGATATTGTTCAGGGTCTCAGCAGAGAATGCTATGCATAAGGCTTTTATCCGTCTGCGCATGTGAACATGAGAGACAACACTGAGGTTAGACATTCCCATAATACTGCTGGATCCAGCTGCACGGTGGCTGTGGCCACAAACAGATGCCCAGATGGCAGCCACCTGTGCACTGAGGACTCTCCTCACCACCCGCAGGAATCATTACTGGAGATTTTTTGCTTGAGACGGCAAGAGCACAGTGTACCCAATTGGCTTATTAGGAAAGTTTCTAAAAGCCTTCAGCAGAACTTTTCTTGGTTTGGATTATGGCATGGGCATCTATGGATACAATTATATGACATATTGTAACCAGAAAAACTTGGAAGTTTGCTTTTAGGAATTAGATATAATTTTAATACACTTTTCTGAAACTAATGTAGCTTTTTCAGGATTAAGGTTTTTGTTACAATCTGTTGTCCCCACCGTAGGAAGTTGGAAGCATTCTGAACTACAGGGAGCTTTTACAAACCTCTGTAAAGTGCCGGTTTGTTTGGTGTCCAAACTTCTAGTTTCAGACAATTCTCTTGGATTCCCCCTCCTCACTGGATAAATAAACATAAACCTTTACCTAATTAACTCACATTTAATCTAGAGACCGTGCTATCACTACTTTTGTCTTGGGTGGACGTTGTGGAATGCACTGACGCCACAGTTCACAGTTTCAAAACTAATGTCATCACTGCAAAGTTATGTACGCTCTTTAGGAACATAAAAATGAAGCAAACGATCCTTCATGTGTTGTAGCTTACAGGTCAAAGCTTGTAGAAAAAAAATTAAGTTAGTTTTTGAGATCCTTTGAGTTTAAGTTCTTAAAAGGTACAGAGGCCAGAGCAGACACCTGATTACAGGTATCTGTTCAGATGGTGCTCAAAATAGGCAGATGGCTACCAAGAACTACAGCTTTAAAGAAATGTGAACTGCTGTTCAAATTTCTGAAGTTATGAATATATCAGTAGTGCTCATAGTCACATGGAGAGGAGAAGATGTTTGTGAAAGCTGGCCTGTAAATCAGCAGAAAAAGGATGAAGTCTAATACGTCTAAAGAGCTTTGATCATGGATGTGGTTAGAATAGGCCTGAAATTGTTTACACGCTTGCTGTGTTGCCTTTGCTAAGTTTAGAAAAAGGCTGCTGGGAGGCTCATTTCAAAGAAGTTCCTCACATCAAACAGAGTCCTAAAAAAACATTTCATTGGAGAAAACTGAAAAAAATTACAATGAGGGTGGAAAAAGGAGTTAATTATTTCAGTGAAAGAAGGAAAAAAACTTAAATAAGAAAGATTAAGATTATGGAATCAAGCAAAAATCTTCTTTAAATCTTACTTTCACAGTGTGATTGAGCAAAAGATCAACTATGACCACTATGTATGTGCTGAATATGTCATAATGTGGGCATCTTGCAAAGCACCTCATAAAAACACATCACACACTCATACCTGGGTGGCAGGGGTCCACAAAGCGCTGCACAGCAGTTGGTGAATATATTGCCATGGCTGTAAGGGTTGTAGTTGTCCTTCCCTCTTTTAGAGGACCACGAACCTTTTATCTGGAAGAGAAATCAGGCATTTAGTGGAAAGTCCAAACAGAAGATGTTGAGCACTGTGTTGATAGTGAACATGTCGGTGGCCCATGCACCGTTCAAATAAATGTCCTTGACATTATTAGCAACGTGCAGTGACTAGCAGAATGGACTGCACCAAGCTGGGATAACATTTTCTCTCGTCCAGGTTGAAAAGAATCCAGACCTCAAGCTGTGGGCACATGTTTGGCATGAGCATCAACATGCTATATCCAAGTGGAGGCTATCCTAAAACAAGGTTACTCATGTTAAGTAAATAAGAAAAATACAAATAAATCAAAGATATATCTTTGAGTTGGACTCTAAAAAAAATATACATTTATGAATTCAGGAATTATTGCTTTAAATTATGACTTTTGTCACCTTTTGTAAACCTCATTCAACAATCACTCACATCTTCATTGGTGGTCTGATTGGAGCTGATCAGGTAGGTATGGAAGCCTGAGAGACCCACAATGGACCAGACCGAGAAGAAGCACACCACCACTTCCAGCACAGTGACACCATCAAAGTTAAGGAATAATTTTCAACTATGTTACAGATAACAATGTTTAAGAGTTCATGGGCTAGTAAATAACAGACTCATATGAAGACAAGATAAACTATAAAAATGCAGCTGTAGCAGCTAGTTACTGACCTACAGCCTGAGGGCCGCTGTCTTGCCAATACTTCCCATTTAGTAGCTCATTTGGCTCTAGCTGTAGAGCGCTTCTCATTTCATGTTCTTCTGTGAAATCCCTAAATGCATAAATACTTAAAATATATAATTAAAAAATAATAATTTTACATTAACTGGCCTCGATGACAAAGACCCCTGAGGACATTTCCTACATCTTGGGTTAATCTCTGTAAGTGTGTATTTTATCCTAAAAAGACTGGGATTATACTACTTCATAATTTATTGTCTCAAAGAAGTTCCTTAGGGGTTTATTCAAAGACAGAGTATGTACCATAAAATAATTTAAAAGCTCAAAATCTGTATCCTCAGTTTTGCCCCATCAATATCTCTCCCTTAAGCAAGATCAAAATCCATAAAATATTTACGAGCACTAAGGACTGCAGTCGTACTGTCAGCAGTAAATTTTCCTTTATGAAAGCTTGGCAGGACACTGGACATTATCAGCTTAGCCTGGCAAACATTTCTCTGACAGTAAAAAAAAAAAAGAAGTCATCTCAGGCACAGAGAATAGGGGCCATGGAAGCAATGTCTAAATCTATTATATTATGTATTATTAGGAGTGAATCGTTGTTACATCTGGATAAGTTCAGCAGCCCAGATCAGATGTACGACACATTCTTCAGATAAGAAAAGATCAAAATATAAGCTTAATAGGCTGCTCAGAAATGACATGGTTACTTTATTGTTATCCTAAGAGTTATAAACAAAGGTAACTGGACTTCTCTTGTCTAACGTTGGATTAAGACAACTAGCTGCCCTGTCTCATGTTAACGGATAAAGAATCATATTTTTAACATACATTATTCAGCTGCACACCTATTTTAATGAAAAACTAATTTTATAACAAAAAGTTGACAAAGAATATCATGAATTTGTTTTCAAAATAGCAATATAAAGGCAATAATCAGACATCTTGTTGGCACCTCTTGTACAGCACAAATTCATCTGCTGCCACAGATCGTGGCTTGGTAAAAGGATATCTAGCAGGACTATCTTTTAGTGCTCTGAGGAACCCATCTTGATGTGAACCTGTTAACACAAAAAGACACTTTCTATTAGACACTTAAAGAGGTTACTTTTCTGAAGCAGATGCAACAGATCTGCTTTGCAGTGCTCACTTGGAGTATTGTGAAAAATAATTCAACCCCCAACAGATTTCTTCTAATTGTGCATCTTGTTTAAAATACCTGCATATTTTATACAAACAAAATGTTAATTTGAGACAAAAATAACCCAAGTAAATAGAAAAACAAAAATATTTTTTTGCCAATTCAATTGATGCACATAAACATGAAAACTTCTCAATTAGATTCAGGTGCAGACTTTAACTAGGCCACTCCATGAACTGATGTCCAGATATAATCTAAGAGGATCTTCTGCTGGAGTAGAGAATTCATAATTCTATCAACTACAATAAGTTTTCATGGACCATGCAGACGCAGACCATCACCACGTTCGACTGTCTCAGTCATGTTTTTTTCTGAAACACTCCAATATTTTAATTCCGATGTGACAGGATGTAGGCCTTCTGAAGAGTAGCTTATGTTTCACATTTTAAGAGAAAGAGACACTAGGAAAGTTGGTCACTATTCAATGTTTTCTCCATTTTATGGATAATGTAGTCTCTGGTTTGCTGAGGTCCCAAATACCAACAGACTTTTAAAACATTTCAACCCCTTCCAGACCGACCTTTGTCAAGAATTTGTTTCTCCTACGTTCCTAAATAATACAGACCTCTGCATGGTCAGGCTGCGTCAGCTTTTAACTGAACCCCGTCTTACTAAAAGTCTTCGTTCTCAGCTGCAGAACTTCCTTGTGGTCCAACGCACTTGTTTCAAAATCAAGGGGGACAAAGCCTGCAGCCCTAGACTATGAACAGTCCATCTCTGCAGCAACAAACTGCTGACTCCGTTGAGGTTTTTAAAGAACGTCTTAAAACCATCCTCTTTACTGAAGCGTTTGTCATAATTTTGTTGTGTTTCTCTGTTTTCAATATACTGTATGTCTTTATAATTGCCTCTTGTAAATGTATCTTCTTTGTTTTGATGTGCAGCTCTTCATGACCCTTGTCTCTGAAAGGCACTATATAAATAAATCTTACTTACTCACTTGAATAAAACTGCATAAAGGCACAGTGCTGCTTTTTGACATATTTCAGCATATTCCATGCAATGCTGTCAGACAGGTTCTACCTGATTGAATTTTGATTCTGGCAGTGATCATTGGTGGGTTAAACGGAGCTCACCTTTTAAAAAAAAAAAAAGGGTTAATAATATGCAGCCTAGTAGTGGGTAATATAGAAGGTATAAGGTAAAAATTTTATAAATTTAGCCAAAGGTAGAGATATATACCATACAGACATACTGCAGTTATGCATTTTGATGATGTCATCAAGCTGTGCCAACACAATTGTATAATTTGTACACAAAGACACTGATGTTCATTGTTAGTCTTCACACTAGATAAGTGTAAAGTTTTTTTATTTATTTAAAAGAAAAGAAACCTTTAAGCATTTTTAATTAACATATATTCAGTTTTCCTTTTGTGCAATAT
Organism: Apricaphanius iberus; assembly: GCA_028564705.1. Taxonomy (NCBI): domain Eukaryota; kingdom Metazoa; phylum Chordata; class Actinopteri; order Cyprinodontiformes; family Aphaniidae; genus Apricaphanius; species Apricaphanius iberus. Next base: position 631,881 of record JAPXFQ010002501.1, on the reverse strand, counting down.
AAAATGTATGAGTAAATAACCAGGAAAGCAGAAAATCTTGAGCTTTATTTCCATATTTAGCTTTCATTTTATTCAAAATATTTTCATCTTTATCTATATTGTGAGAATTTGTGTTTCATTATTTGGGGGGAAAATTGATACTTTTTAAATACATATTGTATATGTCTGGAAAGTGAGAATGCTCATACGCAGTCATTTTGACATATATAAAAAGGAAAAAAATAATATACCACAATACATCGTTATCGCTAGGGATGCAGCGATAACGATACTAGTATCAGGGCAGATAACGCTCTTACCGCACTCGATACCAGGAACTGATACTTAAAATGTGGAAAATCTGCAATAATTTCACCAAAAAAAATTTATTTTACCACTTGAAATTTGTGTTTCGTGGTAATTGTTATATTTTACTATGTTGTAACAATCAGAGAAGAAAATAAAACTCGTCTTCCAATTCATTGCATTTTTTGTGTGGGGTAGAAGTATTGGTACTCGGCATCGGCAAGCACTCAAATCCAAGTATCGGTATCGTATGAGTTTAAAAAAAGTAGTATTGTTGCATCCCTAGCTATCACACACGCTTTAAATTATATTTCAATATAGATTCGAGGCCATATCGCCCAGCCCTAATTCAGCCCAGCTGTTTAAGAAACATTTTTTTTTCACAATTTCTCAAACAAAACAGCGGTTAAAATTTGTTTGATGATCTGGAAGTCACAAGTCTTATGTGTGGCAAAAAACCAAGAACAGAGGGAATTAGTAAGCTGATTCCCAGGGTTGTGTATACAACTGAACTAAGACTAGCAAAAAAAAAAAAGAATTTGGTAGCTTTAGGAGACATCTTTAATGTAAATTATACACTGGAAAGCTAAGCAAACACTAAAGTGCTGTTCAAACATAAACCAACGATTTGTGGATGTTTAGATCTTTTATCACGACTACATAAAACAAATGTAGGACTGAGCTGTGACTCAGGTTATCCAGTGGGAGTATGAAAAACACAAGTCTATACATTCCATCTCAGTAATTGTTCTCAAAAGAGCTTTTATCATTAATTATTGCCCATATTTCTGTCTTTAAGAGCTGCACTACACCACAAAGTATCATTTGAAAGCACTAAACCAAAAGGACGAACTGAGTCGTCCACCGGCTGCTCCCAGCTGGAAGGACTGTAACGAGCCAGAACTCTGTAGCTTTTCACACCGCCCACTTACAACCTGCTGGCTTGAAATGCACTGAGAACACAGTTAGGAGGAGCGTGTGTCTGCACTGTGCCAGTGAGCCACTTACGTAAAATGATGTGTGTGATGACAAAGGCGAAGATGAAGATGGTGAGGAAGGAGAGTGAGAGGATGAACATGTAGAAGAAACGGTAGTTCCTCCTTCCCACACAGTTCCCCACCCAGGGACAGTGGTGGTCAAAGCGCTCTGCAAGGACAGAGAGAGGAAGATCACGAAGTTAAATGTGAATACAAAGAAGACATTTAAGCTCTCTGCAATCCATCCAGAGCTAAAAAAATAAATAAAAAGTGCATGGTTAGATAACACTTGCTGAGAATCAGGATTCCTTCAAGCTCTACTCCAAACTAAGCTTTACTGATTGGCTGAGGTACATAAGAAAATTTTAAGATTGACAAGTTGGTCTGAGGTCGAAGAATCATACAAAAAAAAAGTATTTAATTGTTCTTTCGCTCAGAGCCAGATCTATGTGGCTAATTTGCAGTAGCTAAAGTATGCTTTTTACGTCGGGAATAATGAAGACTCAACGTTAACCAAGTAAAATATCTGTAAGGTGCTAAAAAAAAAGAAGAAAAAAAAAGAAGCACCTCTGGCATTTCTATAAAGGTTTATTTAGCTTATTTTCATCATTGAGAAACTGTTTTTTTATAAAAGGAGCTTACTGCTACTTGTAAAAAATATCATCTACTTTGAAAGGTATTAGCATCGTAGCTTGGTGGTGACCAACAAAATGAAATCCATCTGAAGGAAGGATTCTTTTCTCACCTTTAAATTATGAATTGAACCTAAAAGAAGCAGCAAATAGTATTTTATGATTTCTGAGGATTTATGTTAGTTAAAAAAAGAGAATATAATGGTAACTACTTGAATTAAACTACTACTGAATTCAAAAATCCGGTTTAGCCAACAAAGCAATCATCAAGAATAAAGTCTACTAAGAATGAACTCAAGTCTACTTGCTACTGATTAAAAACCAAAGCAAAAATAAAAATAAATCATTCCACAAATGCAAGGGTGATGATAATTTAAAAGTACACTAAAGTTACACGTTAGCATGAACCTGAAAGTTGTTCAAAGGTAGAGTGTCTCTTGTTAGCTGAAAGACATTAATAAGTCGTCACTGTTGTACACCTTTTCTTAATGCACAATTATAATACACAATGTAAACATTTCATGAGAAAAATGTAACACTTTATTAGCTGAGATAATTTTCAACAACAATTGTGATGTAATCATTTTCAGATAGAGGGTAATATATATATATATATATATATATATATATATATATATATATATATATATTATATATATATATCGCTAGCATCCCTGTAAAACAATATACACTTTTATGGATCAACAAGTCAAGTGGTAGTCTTGACGCATCAATCTGTGAATACCTAAACACATGAGAAATTTTATATAAGAAACTAGGTAGAAAGCGTTAAAATATTCCACTGAGTTGAAAAGATGGGTTGTCTTGTTTTTTCTCAGAAGTGTTTCATTTAAAGAAGCAAACCCTTATATTACTCTTATATTACTGATTGTTCAGAGGGAAGAGAGTTTGGTGTTTTCCTGTAATCCCCACGAGCAAGCAGCCTAAACACAGACTGCAGGCTATTGCTGTGCTCAGTGGTAGCTACTTAACCAATTAATTAGATCCATTATTAGCTTAGTGAGGTGAAATGACCTGCTTTTGTCTCCACTGATCAATGGCTGATTGAAACACGTGTGGAACTGGAGACTCTGGCCCAAGGGAAAGAATAGCTAGAACTAGTCAAAGCTGATTATATATAAAAGTCTATCAGAGGTCTTTATTATGAAGTGACTGACAACTAAAAGAGGAAATGAAGCTTTTATAAACAAATTCTTATTATGCTTTCTCTAGGAGCTGTTATTATACTTTTACATTATATCATAGTTGAAAATGAGAGCAGGAGCTAATAAAGCCTGTGAAAATAGCCTAGTGGCAGAATATGGGTTTAAAAGGGAAACAACTCTAAATGACTTAATAATGAAAGCAATATATTTATGTACCAGTTTTCTTTTGATGCATTGATATTCTGCTTACATAACTAAACAAATCCCCCAAAGGGCTTATTACTTCTTTGAATGTCCTCAAACTAAAATAAAGCACATCAAAAGAGCAATAAAATTACCATTCAAATCAATTATTTAATTCCAACCCTCTTAACTCAGACAAGCAGTGGTATTCATACAGACTAAAACACAGAAAGTGGCCCATTTAAACCTCACAGGGAAGTGTGTGTCTGTCATAATTCTGTGCTTGCCATAACCTTCTTCCACACTCCCAAAAGGATAGAAGAGCCTTAATAAAAAGGCAGTGAAATTATCCTGGAGAGCCACCAGGGTAAGCATATCTATTTTGGCTTCAAATGTACTTAACCGCATGCATTCCCTCTAGCTTTAAAAAATAAAAAAATAAAATAAAAATAAAAACTAACAAAAAACTGCTTTTTTAAAATTGAAACAAGGAACTTCTTTAATTCTTAGAGCAAATATCATCCTGCTTGTTAAACGATTATCATTTAGAGAAACACGAACTGATGAACCTGACGAGCTGAAAAAACGTTACAATTATTAAACATTTTAAAACTATTTTGTAGGAACTTTACACACACGAAAATGCATGGTTAAAACTGCATTACAGTGAAAAAACACATTTAATAAAGAATCCAAATGTTAGTCAGTCATTTTTCTCCACTTGTACCTGCTTTAGTACAACTTGTTTCCCATAATACTCTAAGGGGCTGATTTATCAAGATTCCTGATATTGACTGCAAAATTGCGTGCGGTGCTAAAAATTTGCGCGAGTGGGTTGTCCGTAATTTGCGGATGATTTACTAAGATAACGTGAGCAATTTTTTAACAAGCGCAAGCAGCAGTATTCAAATGAGGAGTTTGCGGCCGCTAATGCGAGCTGCACCACGGCTAGAGAGAGGAGAAATAATGCACATGGATCCATCATTTGCTCACTCTTTGCTCCATGCACACATCATATAGTAGGGTTAGACTGTTTAAAACTGCAGCATGTCTGAATTTTGCTTCTAAAATGTCATAATGTCAATTATCATTGTGGTATTGTATATGATTACTACATTTTATTAACTGGACTCCACGAAGGTTAAACGCTACGGGGAAACTAATGAGGATCCACTAGGATCTTGTGCACTCAGCCCATCTTCACCAAGATGAGACGTGATGAGCGAGCAGTGAGTTATGATGAGTCTTTGTGGGGGAAAAAATAGGTGAATATTTACATAAGTCTCAGGTTTATGGAGTGTTAATTACTCTTAGTTTATATTGAGTGTGAATCACATTTTATGTTAATAAACTTGTGTTGAATGTAGTAGCGTAAAATTAAGACATGCTTTTCAGAAGTGCTATAAATAGACGCCATAATATCCGGCGCAAACATTTTTATGCTTAGTAAATCACACTGCGCCTGGAATGCCTACTTATTCTCCTTTTCTCCTCCCAATATTTTGCGTTTTCTTACAGAAAAGCCAAGATTGCATATTCATCAAGGGCAAAAGCGCTAAATGGATTGTGCGCGTCTTGCTGTGGGTTTAGTAGGTGCAATGTGCTACGCGCCATGTTGATAGATCAGTCTGAGCCCGTTTTTGCGATGCTCTGCTGTTTGCGCGGGTTTTAACATGCGCAAACCATTGATAAATCAGGCCCTAAATGTTAAGAGCAGGGGTCACACACCTTTTTGATACTGAGAGCTAATTAAAGTGTGCCAATTGATATGAAGGGCTATACATTACACAGTTGTATGGTTGTATGTACATGAAACGGAAACATTTCAACATGCAACACTTTATTTCTATTAATCTCTCAGTGCATTTCAATTTTTTGCTACTTTCCGAACATGTCCAGAGGGCACTTTATGCTGTCCCTGTGGGCATCTCTTTGGTGACCCCTGGTTTAGAGTAAATGATAGGTCCGGACTGCAGGCAGACTAATTTGGATTACAGAAATTTGCAGTTGAAGAAAATTTTTTCAATGAAAAAGATCATTCACTCCTAATGTGATCTTTAGAGATATGCAACCTTCCAGTCTTTTTCTGCATAACGCAACCCACAAAACTGCAGCTACTGTTTTTTTTTCATTGAATCCATCCACACTGCTAGACAACACTTGTTTCACATTGTTGAGTCTTTGTGTAGGGGGTTCGTGAGTCAATATTTAAGTTTCCTTGTGTTAGTGTCAGATTGTTGGGTCAGTTTAGTGAGGTTACTGTGACCTGTTAAGGGTCAAGTCTCTTGTAACTCCTAAAGTTATTTAGTATGAGGACAACTTTGTCCTCAAAGTGAGAAACATTCAGTTAGCCATATTCAGGATCAGTGAATGTATTAAACATGAAGTCAGATGAAGCACAAAGGTGTAGAAGTATCCATAATAGAAACTGTATTTTCTGAGGAGGCCCACTTCCCAAAACCAACAACAGAAAGCTGAATGTATTATTACAGAGCAAAGATGCTGTTTTTTTCTTCTTTGGGAAATATCACGGCTAAGGTAATGGTCCACTAATAGGGCAAATCAAACAAATTGTGAAAACAAGATGCTAACATCTGTTCAAAATGTGAAGTCTAGTTTTAGTCCTTTTAAAAATAACAGTGAAATGTTGTTCAACTGCAGAGCTATTAAACACCAACCGCTGTCTTTCACACACTGAAAAAAAAAAAGAAGCGCCTCTCTTTCCCTTATGGTCAGACGGTAACCAAAAATATTAGAAAGCCTCCTATCCTGTTATCCATTTTAAAGGGAAAAAAATTCTTGAGTGATAAGGTGCAGAATATATTCTCAGCTATGCCAAAAACAACAAAGGATATATGCTGCAATTATTTTGTTGAATTTTATATATAGCTGTATTTGTATTTAATGATGCCAATATCCCATAACAGTGATATACATACGTGTCCCAGTAATAATTTTGCTTTTAGATATTTAGTGATTAGACAAAACGGCTCTGTAACCTTGATCAGTCTAAGAAATCATGCTTTATTTTACTATAAAAAGTAACATTTTAATTTATCCAAATGATAAAGACTAATCAGCATTTATAGTTTTTAAAACATAATTAAAGTTTGTAAAAACATAATTATTGGTTAAAGTCAGTATCACAAGGTCAGAACCTTTGAAAATAATTTATCAGCAATAGGCCACAAATTCTCTGATCTTCTATTACCAAACCAGATCCATCTTCATTCTTCTTAACCCAGAGGAAATGCTGTCCAGGGTTTCCAAAATGGCCTAAAATAGTTTTCTGATTTGGCCCTGAGAAGGCAGCTGCATGTCTGGTTTTTGTTTACATGTGATATTTCTTTGGCTGGCAGAGCTTAGACGTGTAACTCTGGATGCAGAGACGGAATGTGTTATTACTGGGAACAGTTTTCCGAAGGGATTCTGCACACAATCTCTTTTATCCATAAGTGTCAAAACTAACGCTTTAAATTCAGTTCTGCACGTTATAAGCTTTCTGTTATTTGTTTTTAATCCATCTCTGTCGAACACGTTTAAAATTGTAATTTCCAATGATGTTGAGGATCACGAAATTAATTTCACTATCAGAGATTGATTAATATTTGCCCTTTAGTTTCTCATAGTCTGAACAACTGTACTAATTAATTTCTAAAAAGCACAGTTATGAAATATTCACCCAGAAGTCTTTCCCCACCACCATTCCAATTTTTCTATGAATTTTTTTTAATCAAATATATAAAAAGTAATTATAATAGAACATTCTAGTAATTTGTCATTCTACAAGTAAAACCATTTTAATCAGTGCTCGATTTATATTCATATTAATATAGCATTATTTTTTAAACCAGAGTTTAAAATAATCTTGAGGAGATTAAAGAGACATATTTGAGAATTGTCTGGAGTCATTGTCAGAAGTACTCATGTTGCTCCCGCAAGCAGGATGAAGAATCTAATTTTGTGGCAGACTCTCCCGTTTCGTTTCCCTCCAACTTCAGCTGAATGCTTCTTCCTGTTAAAAAGGGAGTTTTCCTTTCTGCTGTCGTTCCATTCATGTTCAGTCTGAGGAATTGATGCAAAATCAACAACACAATGCAAGAGACAGTCAACTGTTGCTGCTGAAATTGAAGGCATTGTTTAATAGCAGGGATCTAATTGAAATGTAATTGCAGTCTCTATGTTTGGACTGAGTTGACAATATTAATATATATTGGAAGCTTTTCTAAATATTTTGATAGGATATTTCTTGGGAATTTGTGCTTTATGAATTAATAATAAAAACAATGTTTCTCCTATCTTGACTTGCTTTTCAATCCAAAAACTAAATATTGTGCATAAACAAAACAGATAAATGTAACCATAACATTACATGTCTTTTTTGTCTGTCATATTTAACAACAATTTATTGCAGACTCATTGCATGCCCGGGGTACTGTATTGGTTAAATTTGCGCAGAGACAGAGACAACACACCCGGTCCTGAGGAGCGATAATGCTTTCAAAAGTACAAACGGGGTTGGAAAGGACTGCTGACTTCAGCACTCAGTCACTGGACTGGGCTCCGGGGTTTTTTGGGCACCGTCTGCACTCAGCCATCAGTGAGTAGCTTGTTAGCGTCATTAGCTGAACTGAGTAAGATCAGCTTTATTGGCCTGGTTTTTGTAGAGAAACTGACCAAATGTCTGAGCCATTATTGTAATAAAATGTCATAAAACTTTTAAAAGAAATAAACATCATAATAAAACTTCCATTTTAAATTATTCACACCAATAAAAAAGGTGGCCCATGTTGCTGGAGAGGGAAGTCTGGGCATCTCTGCCAAGGCTGCATCCTCCAAGACCCAAAACCAGATTAAGCAAATGATAATAGTAAAATTAATAGTAAATGTAAGTAAATGCTGAGGGAGCAGTTCTATGCATTTTTTTTCTTCAATTTTCATAGACTCCTAATTTGTTCAGTACTGACTTCTTTCCAGAATAATTAAAAACCCAAAACTATGGAAAACATGAATTTATAAGCTGAATGCATGCAGGACTAAAACTTCCAGTTAAAAAAAAATTAGAAAACCATAACTCACCCACGCAATTGTCACAGAGGCTGCAGTGGGAGGCACGTGGTGGTCTGAAGATTTTGCAAGTGAAGCAATATTTCAACTTGACTGTTTGGCCGTTGATGACAACCTCTTTGGTCCTGGGAGGAGGCCTGTAGGCTGTGCTGCCATTTGCCACGTCTTAAGAGAGAAGAAAGAAGCCAAAATAACGCATGAGAATAAGTGCAGACATACGATATGTCATTAAGCGGTTGAGGCTTTAATGTGTATCATGAATATTTTTGTGGGACACAAGTAATGCCTAATTTTCGTCAGTACATATTATGTACTGAGAAAAAAATAAATAAAAAACTCACTGAAGGGTGGGCTTGGGAAAGAACCGAAAGGCATTGAAAACATTACATGTCAAAACTGGGATGGAAACCCAGTGGGGTCCCATGGAAGTGCCTGAGGAGTGAGCTGGGGATCTCTGCTCAGGCTGTTTTGATGGATTGCTTCTCCATTATAGCTTTTTTTTTTGGAAGTGTGGGAATTACACCGATTCTTTGGTTTTCTGTTAAACCTTTCAGACTGGGTCAGGTAATAACATCAAATAGAAATATAATATGCACTTCACACTATATCCCCTAAACTAGGCTGCTTTCAAAGGCTTTAGAAGGAATAAGAAATCAGTGATGGGAGGCTAAACTGTAGCGATGATAGTAATTTTTTATGAGATAAAAAGTAGAGCATGTATCTTACCACTGTTATGTCTTTGCAGAGCCCTATTACATGGAGATAGATGGAAATAGTGTGTGTAGGAAGATAATTTGGAGATCATGGTGAAGCCTGAGTCTACAGAGAAGGGTTTGTGTATGTGTGTGTGTAAGTGTGTGTATTAGTGTGGGGTTAGGGGACTGCAAATCTTATGTGGGTGTATGACATTTCTAAAACGGAGCATTGGAAATGTAGCTTCGATTGAACGTGCCCCTATTGTGATCAATGCTTATAAAAAATGCCCTCTTCTTCACTCAGATCACCTACTCTCGGGCTGTTGTGGAGGACAATAATGATAAAGCTGGGTGCAATTTGTAAGGCAATCTGCTTTTACAGCCTCTATACCAGAAGATATAATTATTTTTCGGTTATTATACCAATGTAAAATCTAGAGCATAGAAAAATAGAGATTTAGGGCCTGATTTATCAACGGTTGGCGCTTGTTAATACCCATGCAAACCGCACAGCGTCGCAAAAATAGCGGCGCAGAGAGCATTGCGACTGTTAAACGCAAACAAATCATTTAGCGCATTTGAGCTTGACGACTACGCAATCTGGGCGTTTCTGTAAGAAGAAAATATCGGTAGGAGAACAGGTAAAGAAGTAGGCGTTCCAGGTGCAGTGTGATTTACTAAGCATAAATATGCTTGCGCCGGCTACTTTAGCATATATTTTTAGCACCAACATAAGTTTATTATTGACAAACGAAAAAGGTCATTCACACACACAATATAACGTAAGAGTAATTAAGACCCTAATGGCCATAAACATGACAGTTGTGTAAATATTTACCCGTTTTCCCTCCAAAGACGCATCATAACTCCGTGCTCTCATCGCTTCTCCACCTGGTAAAGACTCGCTGAGCGCACAGCGAGTTATGATCCTTGTAGATCCACATTAATTTCCCCATAGTGGTTAAACTTTCTGGAGTCCATTTAAAAAAATGTAGTAATCATATACAATACCACAATGATAATTGGCATTATATATATGACATTTACAAAAACAAAATTAAGACATTTCAGATTAAATATTACATTTTAAGACCTAGTTTTGGACATGCTGCAGTTTTAGCAGCCTAACCCTGCAATACGATGTGTGCATACAGCAGAGAGCAGCGCATTTACACTCCATGAATTACATTTATTACTTACAAACAACAATTTGCGTTTGACTGCAATTTTGCAGTCATTATCAGAGATCCTTTACGTGCTACACCAAAGTTGTCAAACAAAATCCATTCAAGGATTTACAGACCATCATAAGGCTGCGGTTATGAATCTGTAATATACAAGTTTCACTTTTTAAAACGGCAACAAAAATTATTTTTGACATTCTAATTTCATTGGTTGTACCATTATATACTCTAAGAACAAATCCATGAATTTCTGCCGTTTTAATCTCTTAAGCAGCTACGTGACCATAACACGAAATTTATGCAAAGATTTGAGTGTTGCTCTGTTTATTATTTTAAAGGAATTAAAGGATAAAAATATTTACAGTAATGTGATTTTGAAATGGACTTAAAAGTACAGGAAGAAGAAAACAAAAAACGAAAACAATTCAACACAAAATAAATGTGTCAGGTTTTTATATTAATTATAAGAGCTGGAATAATTAATTACGTTTATTTTGATAGGTCAGTAAATATCCTTTAATTGAGTAACAAATGACCATTTCAATCAACACCTACTTTCTGAGGTGGGTACCTTTTCTACGTGCTAGGTAGATGTTTCACAGACCCTTCAAGTCTGTCTACTTAATGTATGAGCCCTCTAGCACATGTTAAACATGCTTGGTTTTACATACCCTGTTATGGGAAACGTTATATTAAGAATTATCTGTTCTGTGTATTCTTACATACTGAGAGTACTGTGTGCCACTTCTTCATGGCATAGTGATTTAATCTGATTGTGTGACACTGTATGACTTAGGTCAAATGATCTGATATTAGGCTTCCTACATCCTTTATTACCATGGAAACGACCCTCGGTGCACTGGACATCCTGACGTTTTATGAGATTGTGCCTGCCTTATCAGACAAAGATACCTCGGAGTCTAGTGCGGCTACTCAGAAGAAATTTTTACAGATAGTTTAATAATAGCAAGGTTGTCTAAATTTATAAAAGTCTGTCAGTTGTTGGGAAGCAGGTCAGCTGTTACACAGATACTGGTAATACTGTAACCTCGTTTGATCAAACAAGTCCGAATTAAACCTCTATAAAATCTGAAGGAATCTCTCTCATCACTTTATCTAAAATGTTTTTCCGACTACATACCCATTCCTTGTTTAGTCTTAGCTAAACAGTACTGTAAGAAACTAAAGTGAACAATATAAAGTTCAGAACCCAAAGTATTAAACTACAAAATACTTAGGCTAAACCCTACCAGTGGAATACGAAGTGAGCTAACACTTTTGGCATTGTTACTTTTAATTATAAAATGTTCACAGTGCAGTTGCCAGCTTCTTGACCACTACTCCACTACATGGTGACATTGGAATTTATTTTTTGTTTTCCTGTCCATTTACCTAACCCATCTTCGCACACTTCAGCCCAATGCTAGAGTACAGTTCCACACCCACCGGTCGTCGGTGTGTTTTTGTGATTGCATTCTATATGAAGCATTGACAGGAATAGTTTTAGTCAGTTGGAGAATATGTCAACTAATCATTGTAGCCTGGTGAGTGAAAACTGACTCATCGCTCATACTACACTTATACAAAACTTTTCAAATTGATGAAAAATATGTATGGTTTAATAAAGGTGGAACCATCTTAGGCAGCTAAAGCCTGAATATAAGATGCAATATTGATAAAAAAGAAAATTTTCTGATAACATAGAAGATAAAGATTAAATTGTGCAGCATTGAAAAATGATTAGAATAAAGTCTGTTCATGATATGGTCAGGGAATTACATCAAATTTCAGCAAATCTGCTATGTGAACCTTACCCTTGTACACCTTGGGCAGCCCATCCGCATGCTGAATCACAGATGTCTGCAGTGAAGTAGTTTGAAAGCGGGGGTGTCGAAGTAGCTTTTCTGCTCCCAAATGCCATTTGTACTCTTAGCTATCCTGGCAGCCATAGTTTAACATTACATCAGTGTCTAGAGGGAGATTCCTTAGAGAGAAAAGCCAGGTCTAAGAGCCTGAAGCTGAAAAGTAAGGCCAAGGTACAATGGGGAGTGATGTAACAGTTCTTGCATATGCACGCTCATGGTAGACACACTCACAAGCACAAACATTAATGGATGGGTCACGTCTCGTAGGATTCAGATGCAACCTCACAGAAAAACATTTTTAAATGTTCATTACCGTTTAGTTATTCAAAGATGAAATGCTGGTGCTGTTTGACGAGACAAGGTTCAGCCTATAATTTTAGTAGTTTTAAACACCCTCTAAGCAGCATCAACTTCAAGCTACGTTCTTCAGTCTCACTTTACTTGTCTAACACAGTGTTGTAGTTTAATGTTAGTCTATTTATATTAACACTATAGTTGATCGTGGCTTTAGGGAACTAAACTGAATTGCTTATCTTGAGATCTTTGACTTTGATATTTGGGTCACCCCCTGCAATACTAAAATTGTTTTCTTTTTTATCCATTCTACTGTAAATAAATTGCACCGTGGGTAACTACATAATATCTAATTTTATAAAACTGTTAGAGACATAACTGTTGGCTGTATAGGACTCGTTTGCGACTTCACAAAAAAGTGGAAATAAACAAATCATACCCACTTTTAATTACATTCAGGAAATGCGTTTCACATTCAGACAGGTGTCTACTAATAATAAAACTCATGCAGTTTAGAAAAAAAAAAGATCAAATTTTGCTGAACAGTTGCCACAGAGTAAAGCTTATGCAATGCCATTTAAATTCATTGGTTTTTCATCAGGGTTCCTGATTACTGTTTGCTGAGCTAATTTGACTTTTCTGCGCTGTGTTGCGGTGCCCACACTGCATACACAAAGGTAGCATTTACAACAGCACCAGAAAAAGCTAAATAGCATATTTTTTTCAAGGGCAATTACTCATGTACGATTAAACAAAAAGCTAATGTATTTACAGATTATGAATCTAATAAATTATCAACCAGCCAATTTTTGTCTGAACCATTTAACGTCAGCATATATTTTATATATTTATTAGGGGTGCAATGGTACAGGTAGCCCCCGGTTCGGTCCGTACCTCGGTACTTGGGCCACAGTCCACGGTACAGTTCGGTACATGTTTTGTGCAGAAAGAGACTGCTTTATTTTTTTAATCCCAAAACATTTTTTTTTTGGAAACAAAAGCAGAATGTCACAGTTAACTCAACCCGCCCACAGTTACAGGTGTGGGCGGCTCTAAGCGTCTTTGACAATTAATAATTGTTTATCACATTAAATTGACTTTTCCTTTTATCTACAAATGTATCTTTGGAGGATGAGCAACTAACAGCAGAGCAGGGTTGAGGGGGGGGCGTGTCTGCAGCGCTTTGACAGACAGTCTCACAGAGAGGAGAGAGTGATTAGGCGAAGCAGGAGAGGCTTGTGCCGAATGAGCTGCGCCACAGAAGTTTAATAAGAATCAGGATCCACCTGGCCATCGGCCCAGTCATGGAGCAGGCCAGTATGGCAGGCAGGCCACCGGGAAAAGTCCCGACTTTCCCGATTGTCAGTCCGGGCCTACAGGGCCGCAGTAACAGAATGTTTTCTGTATTTTACTGGTTCTTTAAACGAGAGCGCATCTGACCACACTGATACAGGTGGCGGATAAATATTCTTCGTGTGCCCGCTGCTCAAAGGGCATTTGTGTGTGTATCAATGAAAGGAGCGCAGCGCATCGCCTCTTTGCGTCGCACTCCGACATACCGCAGAGAGAAGATTAACACAGCTCAACCCGGCGCTCCTGAATGCTGGAGCCCGTCCGGGCAGAAAGCGCTCAAGTCAGGGAGAAATTTTAGCAGCGCCTCACACCAGGACTGATTTCCGAAAAAAAGCGCAACCGACCAGTGTAAATTTTTTCGCTCCTCACTGCTCCTTGATGCGCGCATTGTGGAGAGGAGGACGTGTCTCTATGCCAACCAGCTGCTGGAGCGGGGAACAGCGAGCTGGTTGTTGCCGCGCTCCCAGAGACAGGTCTGTGTCTGGGAGCACGGCACAGTTTGGTAACGTCGGGCATTACCAGCACAAAATGGCAGTACCGAAGTCCCGCGGTACAGGAGGACGGATTGTCCCGTGTAGAGCGTACCAAACGGTTTGGTACTTTACCCTGTACCTTTGCATCCCTAATATATATATATAATTTTTTTTAAACTAAATTTACCATAATACACAGTGCATTTTACAGGCAATTGTTACTACAAGATGGGATAAACATTTGACTAAATTATGTTGGGGTACATTGAATGAAAAGAAAGCTGGTATAAATAGAACCAATAAAGGATGGGCCGATACTGGTATCTGCCCTGATACAGTCTTTTGTACTCTTATCGGTATAGGTTAAAGTTGACTGATACCATGAACCGACACTTAAAATGTGGAATCTCTGCAATAATTTCACAGAAAATGTTAATTTTTAACTTGAAATTTAAATCACCCTCATTTTTTGTAACAAGCAGAGGATGAAATAAAACCTGCCTTCATTGGTACTCTGTATCGGCAAGTACTCTGATCAAAGTATCGATATCAGTTTGAAAAAAGTGGTATCATTGCATCCCTAGAACCATTATCTGAGGGAGTTTTCTTTTTAGATCAATGCAGTGTTCAGGCCCATTGTATTCAGGTTTACACAAGGTAGAAAGGCCTTGGATTAGACCATGAAGTCTTAGTTCGAGATTTATTTTGTTTGTGAAGAGGCTGTTATAGGAGGCGGCTTCATATTGAACATCTTACTGGATAAAAACCGAAGCATGAGAGGACTAGGATGTGAAAAAAGCCTAACCTAAAATGTATATTATTTTAGGTTAGTAAATCGAGATACATTTTCCATGAAGATAAAATGCCTTATTTGGAGCATCTTTGCTGATTGCATTTCCTTTCAGTCCAGACCAGTTCAATTTCTAAAACAATTTGTTTCTTACACCGCTCAATAGTGACAGCTCTATTCTTATGTATTCCTCTCTGCTGCCTTCGCTGGCAGCAGATCTGTCACCTACATTTTTCTTTCCAAAGTCCATGTTCTTTCATGTTCCCATCACTGCAAATTCGAAAATACAGAAGAGAAAGCAAGAAAAATAGCAATTTCTTCCTTGCTCAATTGTATGACAATCCTTGAAAATTACAGTAATGATATATCTTGCATCAATGCAAAATAGTGTGTTTGATGATGAAGCTTCATCTTAGTCAAGAACTCACAAGTGCCCTTTTTTGATTGAAAATTACATTTTTCTTATGGGAAAACAAAACTCTGCTTTTCAAAAATACAACAAAAAAGTTGAACATTATGTTTCTAAAAATTGCTTATACAAAGCCACTGCATACATCTCCGTGTTTCACAGAATGACCCAGCCCCACTGAAAAGCATCTGTTAATGAGAAGAAATCCCACAGAAAAGTCCCACAACAGCGTCATCTCTTTTTACATTTAATTTTAGCAGACATTACTTTTAACAGCTGACTATGTATTTTAAAGTAGTTTCTAAGTGTATTGACTTCATGTCAACCATTAGTAATGCAAAATATAGAAGGCCTAATCCTCCACATGCACATTTTAAGGTTGTTATTTAGCCATTAGGTGTAAAAGGAACCTTTCGAGGTCGACAGTACTTTGTAAAACTAATCAATCAACAATGTGCTCAGTTACAGTAAGGCTCTTGTGATGTCAAAGTCAACTATTTATTTTAGCTGAAATTCTATTAGTTTGTTGTCCAGGGCTGCAGGAGAGGATGCAATCAGTCGTATATGGTAATTCATCGAAATATGAGAGCTGATTTGGGATAAATAATGATGTAATACCAATTGTAGTATGCATACTTAAAAAAAATATTCACCTATATTATATCAATTTCTAAAGAACTATACTTTAAAGCAGGGGTGAGGAACCCTGGTCCTCGAGGGCCGCATTCCTCTAAGTTTTCCAGGCAACCCTGCTTCAACACACCTGACTCAAATCAAATGGATCCAACAGCCAATGAAGTTTTGCACAATTACTAGTTAATTTTATTCAGGTGTGTTTGCACAGGGAAACATGGAAACCTTGCAGGGTGAGGGCCAAGGTTCCCCACCCCTGCTTTAAAGATCAACATATCCGTTATATTAACTCACACCATTTTCACCAATTGCTAATTTCACTAATTTAATTACTAAATGGCTTAATGCTAAAACCGTTTCAAAGGTGCCTCTGAATGATTCAGATTACCTTTAAAGATGCATTTTCTCTTAGCAGTTCAATTAAAAATGTATATTAAATCAATTCATTACAACCATCCATTGCCTTTTGCTTATTGAAGACCGTAGAAATAATGAATGGAAGAGGAACTCCAGCTGTCTCTCTTCAGCTTATTCTAGCAATCTTGAGTAGTTTCCAGGCTGGAAGGGGTATAAGTCCCTTCAGCGTGTTCTGGGTTTGCCAGGGTTCTTTCTGTAATCATCCGTATATCACAACCAGACGAGGGTTGGAAAGTAGAATGACTAATGCAGTACTTTGCTTTTCAGGAAAACTCTTTCTTCACCTCAAAAGACAGGACCAGGGCCCAAGCAAGCCTAGTTCATACTTTTCCATCATACTTTCAATATAAAGAATATAGTGCCCAAACACTGCATTAACTACCGATTACGACTATAGAGCACCGTTCCGGTGAAATAATCTCTGGCTGTTTTTGAGCTGACCAATCACAGGCATACGCTCACAGTTGACGAATAGTTAGAAAATTGGGCTCTACTACGTCCGTCCTTGCGTAGGTACCTAAAAGCACTTGTGACAGGATAATGGCGCTGCATCTGACTACACTCAATACATGCATTCATGCATTCATCTCCCACTCCATCCTACCATCACATGTGAACAACCAATAAACTCAAATTCATTCTTCTGAAAGTTACATTCAGGAGTAGCTTTAACCGAATTCAGAGAATGGAAACTGTAGCCAATCTCCTGGAGATGTCTGTAAAAACTTCATAATCATCTCAAGGCTGTAGGTATCCCTTTACCCTGTTTTTGGCTCACTGTCCTTGTAGATGGTGTCACTGACTAATGGACAAACGTCAAGTCAGCAGTCGGCTTTTGTTAGCAATAAAATGGCTATAGGAATTTTTTATTGGGCCAATGTAACATTTGTAAGAAATAAGTGCATTTATTAGCTGTAGGCTAAAAGCCTGATACATGTTATTCTGTGGATAATTAATCTATTCAAGTTTCCATTTACACATTTAATGACTGAAATCAGTATTTCCTTGACATTTTCACTCATTTAGATTTCCTCACAAAAATAATAAATGAAAAGGTGTATTTGGCGTTTTGTTATTCAGACAACACAATTAACCATTTTGCTGCATTTGTGCCATCTCAAAAATCCAGCTAGAGCAAGTTAGTTTAGACCTACAAGGTTTTCAAAACCAACAACTTCTTAGCAGAGTCTCACTACAACAGAAAAGAAGCTGCATCTAATGATATAACACTGGCTAAGCTCTTTAAAAAGGAAAAAAAAGATCCAGCTGGTCACTTTTTCCATAGGATATGTATTTAAGTTGTGCATTAAACACCAGAAAAATAAGCAAAACAAAAGACTTCAGTTAAAATTTTAGTAGGCAAAAAACAAGCTTTTAAAACCATAAATTTATTACGACTTTTATGATCTGTAAACACATTCACCAGTTTCCATTTTTATACCTACAGCAATCTACTTTAATTGATTCCTATACACCAAACCTCTCCTACTACAAATTAAATCCCACGCCAAGATTTACTTTCTCTTACGGCAAAAAAAATTGTTCTAAAAGGAAAGAAACATGCATTTCAATCAAACCTTCTCTCTGATTGCTGCATCAGAGAGGATTTTGGATCTGACATGTAGAAGTTGAAATCACGCCAGCCTGTCTAGCCCTGACACATTGGGAAGCCAGATATGCATAGACATCAAACTCAGGAGGGGAATGAGAAATCTGCTTGGTTTGATTTTAATATTTTGTTTTTTTCCAAAAAAGAAGTTGAAAAACATTTGCCACGGTTTCCAGTGTTTTTCGTAAACAGCAGTACACATATTTATTTTCTATTGTAGTTCAGTGGCAAAATAGAATGGTGAAAACATTCATTAAAAGAATAATACTTTAGAAAAAAAAAAACAACAGGCCAACATGTCCAATAGGATTTTCTATATGGTAGAATATATATTAAGCCATCCACTTTCACATGAATCCGAGTGTGTTTGGCAGACAGCAGCGCTATCAAGTTTCCCTTCTGGGATATGCAATGTGAGACACCTAAATGTCCTCGTACTGTTCACAGATTAGGTCCAACGCCGCTTAGTCAACAGATCGATAAGATATGTGCTGAGCCTGAGCCTTGTGGCACCATGTTTTGAAAACATTGCCATCTCTTTGCAAGGCAGGTCTCTTGCAGAATGAAATGCAAGTGGGGAACAGATAACAGCAGATTCTGTACAAATCATTAAGGTATAAAGAATGGCTGAAGAGAGTGGGAATCTGATTTTAATATTAAAGATGGAAAAATCTCTACTGTAATTTTTGGATTATTGAGTGCACCTGACAAAAAAGCTGCAAGTTTTCATGTAACATCAGCTATTTAAAACCAACAGTATGACATCAGCACAACACCACAGTAACATTTCTGGTTAGAAAACGAAGCGTACTTAAGCCTACCTAAAAAATTGATTGGTTACCATCTTCCTCTTGACCACTAAAGACAATGAAGTCGTCATCTTCAGTGTCTTTATGTCCTCTGAAAGCTTTTGTCGTTTTTTTTTTTTTTTTTACACGGACTGAGCTCTTCCTGCTGCCTCCTCCAATGTCTCACCATTGATTCATTGATGTCAAGCTTACATACAGTAGCTCCATTTCCTTCTTTGACGACCAGCTCGACTGCCTTTAACTTCAAACTTACATTTTATGCATTTCTGCCTGTTTTTTCCATGATGATGGTGTGTGCATAAAAACTACCAATAGTGTCTTCTTCGGTGCATAATCTGTCTCCACGACTTTTGCACTTTCTGCTATAGTGCCCCTTTCTCACCACCCCAGAGGCAGTTAGCCTTTAAAGAAAACAATATAAATTTGACACCAGTTTTATAGGTGGCAGAATTTAACGCATGTGAGAAAAGTAGCAGCTTATATTACAGAAATTACAGTGAACATAATTAAGTTTCCTACTGATATAAATGGTTAAAACTTTTTTTGCCCTGCAGATCCTCCATATTTAAGGATTTTTTTGGGGTACTTTTTTAATCACATTACAAGGCTTGCAGATGTCTGATGTGCACAAAGTAAACATACTTCGAGATAAAACAGATTATGGGAAATCAAATTGTTATCCATAACAAATGTGTTTAAAGTCAAGATACTTATAGCATAGTTAATTAAAAAAAACAAGAACTCTTAATCATACTAAGCTGAATCTGAATTGGATTTTAATTATCATTAAGTGCATTTACATGCAGTAAGAGAAAGCCTCATAAATGCCTTAGTCCGATTTAAATCAGACTTTTGAAATGCATGAATACACCTTAGTACCGCTGAAGTCAAACCGAACTGGATTCCTCAGAATCACAGTAATCCAGAGGGAGGTGACGCAGAAGTGGTACATTGGTACAAAACACCATTGCTGCAATGACCGTAACACAATCAAACACTACAATACTTACAAAATGTACTGCACTGCAGCGTAGTCATCCATTTCTTGGCTCATCGTGCATATCCTGCTTTTACTCAGTCTGCTTCCCTGCTGCCAACATTTGTTAATCTTTGTGAAGCTACTCCAACTGGAAGAATACCAGCACGACAGGGCACATGTAGAGTCAAGGTACGTCATTCAATAATTAGATTTTCTGTGTGACATGTAAACTCAGTCTTATGCTAAAGTATGCAGACTCTGCAAATCTGAATAGCGAGTAAGGTCTTCCCATCCAAAATCAGTGTCTGAACTCACAGGAGAGTTTCTGGAAAAAGGTAAAAAAATCCCATAAACAAATTCTTAAATCCCGTGGGTAGTCTTTTCAGATAAGTGTAAACTGGAGAAATGAACAAAGATGACACTACAAAAAGACCCGTAAATGTTTAAACATATAAAAAGCTTTCTACATTCCAGAAATCTGTACTTGGCTGTAGTTGTTCAAGTGTGTGTCAAACTGAAGATTTAAAAGTTACTATGAATGAATCACCCTGAAGGTGGGGGAGGAGAAAAAGAAGTAAGGAAAAAGGATTAGAAATGAAGTTCTCAGTATTGGGAGAAACACAACAAGAAAATGCTTTTTCCAACCGTCATTTTTTTTTCAAAAGGATTTTCTATTACACTTTTTTTACAATATTTACACCACATTTTTTCTATTACTTTTCTTTTTCCACACTGTATTTCATGTCGTTTTTTTAAATTCATATAATAACCTTCGGTATTAGAATAATCTACCTACAAATATACTTAGAAATCTTACAGGTCAGACCTACTTTGCCAAAAAGCAAGGCAAGATATCTGGTGAAAAAAGAAATAATATATAATCATTGTTTCCCCTAGAGTTTTCTTTGTAGCCGTGTTGCCCTGGGGGTGGGGGTCTTGATGCAAATTTAAATTCAAATAAATAACGGTACACAGATAAATACTGATACTTAAAAAAATAACTTTCAAAAAAAGCTAATACTTCTACGGCCAATAGCTTAATCATAGATGGAATCATGAGCAATGCTCATGTATACCTTAATGCTTTGGAAACGTGTAAATAAATAAAAAACACTGCTGCTACCTTTTTTCTTCGAACTCACTCTGTAAAAGAACTATAATTTTGATCAAAATACTTTAAATAAAGAAAATATAAACACTTTCTACTGTACCGGCCACAATCTTTAATCTTTTATTTTCCCTTAAATATGGCGTTGACAGTCTGCAAAACATACACACACAGTTGTTTATAGTTCTTTTTATGACTAGGTAAGTGATACATTTTTTTTTTACACTTTGACCCAACTCTAAAATATCTGCTTTGCACATTTTAATATTAAACACATAAAACAAAAACATTCCACTTGCTTTGAGTATGTGTGTGCTCATACAAGCTGATAGCCACAGTTTGACTGCATTGAATTCTTTCATACTTATTTATTAAAAAAAAAAATGAATGTGCATTTAATTAAAAGGGTAATCATTTATTTTGTGTATCGCAATAATTCTTTCAAGAATGTAATAATTGCATTGGCTTACAGCTCACAGGCACACGTCACCAGGGCGGATTTATACATTAGCTGCAGCTCTCTGGTGGCTTATATCCACATCATAATTGCCCACTTTGCAAAATGTATGACGAGGAACTTTAGAGGGTCGCAAGCATGTCCACTGTTCTTCATAATTACCCAAAATCTTTTTTCTCTTCGACTTTGGCTCGAATATATCCACAGTGAAAGCAACATTAGGCATTAAGGTTGACATGTACCAAAAGCTGGCAGGTTCGCGACACAAGCAGTTTACCTTTTACCGATAGGTGCAGCGAGTGAAGAATGGAAGCAGAGCTGATGATACGCTACTGCATCGTGTTGACATGAGAACCACAAATTTAGTAAAGAACTCACAGGTCAGCAGTTATTTTACGTAGTTTAGAGGGGCTAGTTGTACCAGTGTACGTAGATGTCAAATTGCGTGTTTGCAACGCAAAATACGCAGCCTACAGGTTGGCATTTTGCAGGCGTTAGTTCTGGAATTTTTGCCATGGCGGAGCGCCACGGTGACGCCTATGTAACGGAAAAGCTGTATGTACTTTTACATTGCTTTATTTAGTCCCTATGGACCCCAAAACGCTTTAGACCACATTCAATCATTCACCCATTCACACACTGGTGATGGTAAAAGTATGTTGTAGCCACAGCTGCCCTGAGGCGCACTGACAGAACTGAGGCTGCTGGACACTGGTGCTACCGCACCATCTGACCACCACCAGCAGACAAGGGGTGAACTGTCTTGCCCAAGGACACACAAGACAAAACTCCTTATGCCTGAGCCTTGGTCCTACTCCAATTTAAATTCAGTTAAAAACAAGAATAACCCTTTAAGGATGATTAAATATTCTAACACACCAAAGTTTTTCAGATTTTTCAGCAATGGTTTTATTCCTTTGTCACTTAAAATAAAATTTATTTCATCTTAAGATGGTACTTGTACACACTTCCGTCTCTGCTTGCTACTTCAGGTTTTCTTTATTCTAACATTCCTCCAAAGGCTTTTAAGTCTCCTAATGAGATTAATTAAGCTAGTCTAGAGTTTGTTTAATGAGGCCCTAATGGCCTGAAGCACAGAGGAGGATGATGGCTTAGAAATCAGTTTTAAATTCCAAGCAAAGCCATTACAAAGAACACTTTAAGTCAGCTTAACTAGTGAGTTAAACTCTGATAATCCATTTAGCTGCTGGGCAGCAGGGCACTTTGGGGAACTTGAGAGTTTGTAACTTAAAAAGCATGAATGTGGATGGATTCCTCAGTTTACTGACAACAAATGATGAACTTTGGTTACTGTGCAAGAACTTTCTGGAAGTGAATAATTAAGAGGATATTTAACATCTTCGTACGCTGAGAAACAATCTTGATTGACATTATACCTGTGTGTTTTATAGTTTGTCCTCCTCCTGCTCCTCAAATCGTCTTGACATTGGCAACACCCATTTGAGAAGAGCCATCATAATCATCTGGTTCTGTCAATTACTTACAAAGCAGTAGAGAGGGGCTCTTGATACGTTTGGTTTCGTTATTTTTTTTCTTTTTTGATCACTTGTAGGGCTTTTCACATTCCATTTCACAAGGTAGACCTCTAGTTTATCGAGAGTCCCCTCTTAAACCCTTTTTTTAGGTCAGTCTACCCAGTTTAGGTCTGGCCACTGCAGAAGGTTGACTGTGCCTGGTGAACTATTTCTTCGTAAAGTTGGCCATAGGTTTTGGATCATTATCCAGTTGTAAAAAGATTATTAAAATACACTATACCCACCTAGAGTGTTAGTGGAAAAGCCTAATTTTAGCCTGATCTGTCCAAGGCACATGGTTTTAGTTCATTTCCCAGTGGTCTTTATCAAGCTCATCCTTTTTATGATCACGATGATTGCAAAGAAAAACGCTTTTTCCCTGTATCACTCCCACACAACTAGCATAAACACTCCATCTAAGGGTTGTTATGGACACTTTGTGACCTCTGAGGATGCTATTCTTTTCTGCACTTCTACCATAATGAGCCATGAAGACTTTAATTACCTTCCTGCTTACTGTGCAAGGTGGTAAAATAAATATGGGCCCTCATCCAACCAAGTTTCCTGTGACTAAGCAATGGGCTTCAATGTCATGTCACACTTCCATGAATGGAAAATGGAACGATGTTCCTAGGATTTACGATTAATAAAAAAAAAAAAATGTAAGCCATTAATTGTGCAAGGGAGATTATTCCACATCAGGAATAGTTTCCTAATATGGGATTTTCTCCACACTGCATAAATGCACTGTAATTGAAGATTTTATTATACTAAATTTCTTATAAATTCTGTTAACCAATCCAAAAGAAGTCCTTCTTAATGCATTACTTTTGATTGTACCATCATAAATTCGATGAAGTATTTCTCAAAGGGCAATTTATGCCCAAGTAATCCATCAAAAGAGGCTATCTGAAGAAGCTATAGTTAAATAATAAGATCAGAGGCCATCTGTGCAGTTCAGTACCTATAATTCAGTCCAGTAGAAACAAATAGTACCTTTAAAGCCCATATTTCTTTGTCTGTGCAGATTTACTTAGGTCAGATCATCTGGTTAATGTGTGGTGTCAGGGAGGCCGTAAACACCCACACAAAAGCTGAATAGAACTACACACTGAACATCTACTCCAATAAGACAGAAGAGACGGATGAGAGCTGTGTAAACACGAAAGGATCCCCCTAACATACAAAGTAGAATTACTAATTCATTTGTGGCTTTGCCATGTTAAAACTGGTCGTGTGAGAGAATTTCCGGCACAGAACCACACCAGGAGAGGGGACCCAAAATGCTATTTTTTCATGAATAGTTTCTGTTTCTCTATAAAAAAAAATGATTGAAAGTAAAGCTCTTACCTATTTGCCTCTCCAGGTCCGCCGCCTCATCAGGGGTAGCCCTTGGCAGGACGCCGGGGTCACTGAAGCTGGTTCTCAGTAGAGTCCCCAAAACAAACAAAAACAGAGCTCCTCCTATGACTGGGATGATGGGGGTCAGCTCATCTGCCAAGTACTTACAACTGGTAAAATAAAAACATATAATGGTGTAAGAGGAACGGCAATGATAAGCCAGAAATTTAGAATTCTGACACACTTATGCCCTTTTTCCATTAGGGTCGGTTTAGTTCGGAACAGGTCGGTTCAGCCGCAATTTGGTGCGTTTCCATTACCTTTGTCTGGGCCGAGCCAACCTTTTTTTGTTTTTTTCCAACCAACTCTTTCTTGGTCCGAAGCGAACTGATGGACCCAACACGCCCACCTATTGACTGACTGGTTCAGTAAAGTGATGTCACTCTCACTCCTACATAGCAGTGGTAGCCACTGATTGTCCTGGCAGTGTTTTTTTGAAGTTATGTCAGAGGATGGCAAAGCCATGGCTTCCAGAGAGTTCCAAACGTTGATGGGGGAAACTAAAGAAATTAAAGCGCAAATAATGGGCAGTGAAAGACCACAGCAATTGGCAGACTGCAAGCACTAGAAGTGCTTTGCAGTAATGCACAGCATGTACGGTGAAAGGTCAGCAAGCAGCAGGAAAGAGAGTGGGCTTGATACCGGCTGTAGCGTCGGCATATGGAAGGTCAGAAAACTGAATGATGGCTGATTTTTTTTCCAGTTGCCAAGAGCAACAGAGCTGTGGTGAGGGCTATTAACACATTCCACACACTGGTTGGAGCAGGTTGGCGGGTTAAAAGATGTACAAGCCGTGGTGAGCCTGCGGTGTCAGAGATGAAAAAGGCTAGCTGGTAGCAGCCGAGAACCAGGAGGTCTCCAAAGTGATCAGACAGCGGGAGCGAGAGTTGGCCAATTAGATCAGTACTGGTGTGAAGAACACAGATCAGGAGTTCAAGGTAGGGATGCACCAATACGGATTTATTTTTCACTTTAAATGTTACATTTTGATGTCATATATTTTTTTTTTAAATTCACCACTATTTGTTGTAACAAGCAGAGAAGAAAATAAAGCCCGTCTTCCAATTTATTGCATTTTTGTGTGTGGTACATGTATTGGCATTGGTACTCGGTATCGGCCAGTACTCAGATCCAAGTATCAGTTTGAAAAAAAGTTGCATCCCTAGTGCCCTTTCCTCACAGCACACAGTTTAGTACTGCTTGGATCGGTATAGGCAGATTATGAACCTCAGATATCTCTATCGGAAAAGAAAAAAGTGGCTTGGTGCATCGCTAGTTTGAGGCATGAACCAATGTCCAAGCGATGCGTTTTCTTACTCAGCCTGAGAATTTTGCAGCCAAGCTGAGCCGTTCAGAGGTATTTATATCCACGTCTTGTATCAGTGGACATCTATAGAAAGTGGTAGGGAAAGTCCAAATTCTGCTTGTATAAAGGTTTAATCTGCCCCAAAAGGCTTAATTTTACGATGTTTATTATACACACCCAGGAAGTCCTTCTGTATTTTTTTCCGAGCAGATTTGGCTATAATACACAGCAGGACAGCTAGACTGTGTTTTACCAACGCAAATTTGACAGGCACGGATGCTACCACAGCAGATTCATTAGCTATTAATTATAGTTTTATGGTTAAGCCCCGAAATTGGCCTGGAAGACCATCAAGAAGCACTTCCGAGACGTTCATAAGTCCAAAGAGAATATAAACATGGTAAAATTAAGGCATTTGGGGCAGATTAAACCTTATTACAATCGGCATTTGTACTGCCCTGAGCACTCCAGTTTTTATGGATACAGCTAATCAAGACTGGATGTATAAATACTGCTGAACAGCTCAAACTGGCTCCAACCTTCTCAGTGTGAGTGAAAAAACATAAAAATTGCTGAAAATAAGTCCAGGTTAAAAAAAAACAAATAATAAATAAATAAACAAACAGAATTTCCCTTTAACTTTCTGCCAGGTTTTTTGTTAGAGCTTTCGTGAAACCCTGCTGTGCTCCTGAGATAGTAATGGAAATCCAACCAGTCCATTCCAAACCGAGCTGACCAAACATGTTCTAGGCTAAACTGACCATAGTGGAAAGGGAGATTAGAACACCTCAACGCCCCCATTTCAACACTCAAACAAAAAATAAAACTGGAAGATATTTGGGAAAGGTGTTCAGGAAATTGTAACATCCTTCTTTATGACCAAGATAAAATGACCACAAAACAAACTGAAATTGGCAAAAGTATAAACACTTACTCAAGTTTTTACAATTTTGTAACAAACACTAATGCATGTTAATGGGATTTTATGTGATTAGCCAATACAAAGCAGTTTATAACTATACAATGCAAGGAAAACATAGGTACATGATTAAAGGAGGTGGAATTTTTAAGAAATGTCCTTCTCCAACTCTTTCACAATTAGGCACTACTACTGTTCATCTATCACATAAAATCCCCCAAAATTACACTTAAACCATGACAAATAGTGAAAATGTTACAGGGCTATGAAGGATTTTATTATGCAATACAGCTGGTTAGGACACAAATCACAATAAAAGCCACAGGGGTAGGGATAGGCAACTGTATTCTTTCTATTTGTGAGGTTGTGGTCTTTTAGATATAATGCATTAAGAGTTGCTAATGGACAGAGCAGAAATGTCACAAATTTTCCCTGTAATGTGTTTTTAAAAAAAAGCAGTAACATTGTTCTGATTAAGCTGACAAAAACATATTTAGATGTCCCATACCGACTGCTGAGGATGGGCACCAGCACCCAAGAAATTGATCTGTATTAAACCCGTTTCATCAAAATCTGCAGAGGTCTTAATTACTTAGTGACTGTCTAATCTTGCAGCCTTCCTTTCAGGCAAAATGTGCAAACATTCAAGCACATTGCGCACAAAAGTATTTCAACACTAAACCTAACCCTTAATTAAAGTCAGTTGAATATTGTAGAGGTAAAACAAAATCAGTCATTTATGAATCACAGCAAAATGTGTTTAGAGACCTTTTTTTATGGATTATATATATAGTCCTAACATTTCTATGAACATTGTCTTACTGTAAAAACCAGAGTGAAACACGCAGTCCAGCTGGTCTCTACAAATGACCTAAGCAAAAAAAAATGTCTGGGACATCAGCAGGGGGATACAGGCAGGACAGTACTATTGAGCAAAAACATTTTTTCTGGTTAAAATAAAAAGTGAAAAAAATATATATTTTTATATATATATTTACATAAGTGCAATTCATTTTTTCTTTTGCTTTATTTTTACATTATGGTGTGAATAAGAACCCAAAGTGAATCTGGATTAGTCTTGCTATCTGTGATTATGAAGGGAATATAAATAAAGATAAATATGTCTCTAAACCAAAATGGAAAGCAACCACAACAACCTGTGGAAAATGATTATAATCACAACAGAGAGTGGCTCAGGAATCATTTAGTTATTAGAAATGATGTAATTAAACTGAACTTGTTTTGCGTTTTTCTCGGTTTACACTCAAAGCGCTTCTCCCCGGAGCCACATTCACACCCGCATACATAGATGTATGTAAGGTGGGAACATCGAAATATGACAGGAGGAAGATCGAACTGAACCATCAACCATCCGATTGAAAGTACTCTACCCACTGAGCCAAAGCAACCCCATGCATCCAAAGTCCACCTGATCTTGGATGGGCACAAATCGATGAATAGATTGATAAATTGTCAAATAAAGTTAAATCTTTATTTTTCCTGACCATGAAACTAGAAGCCAAGCCCAATGATTTATGATCTTTACGATCTAACTGGGCTCCATGTCTGCTTGGAGCTGCACAAGGCTGTAACCAACTACCTTTAACAAAACTCAACCTTATAAGCAAGTACTGATTCAAAACTTTAGATTGCTCAGAGCCTGACCATAAAAAGCAACACAGTTGACAGAGTTGCTAAATAATTTAGGCTTCATAATCAGATGCCAGTTCTTCAGGTAACCCTCGGATTGTTTAAAAGATGAAGGACCAGTTGTGATAAAAAAAGGAAAAAAAAGTTAATTCCTTGTTTTACAACTGCATTTTGGTGTTTTCAGAATCTGGTTTCAGGGCCAAAGTGTGGTTATGTCGTGGTACTGTTGGGTTTTCAGTCAGTAACGCCAACTGGGTCAGAGAGGGTCAAATCTGGTTTTAACGTGAAGAACAGGATTTACTGGCGAGTCGAGATGGCTAGATCCTGTTCTCAAGAACAAGTTTCAGAGATTCAGTGGGAGCAACAGTTTCAAAAGTACCACAGGAATAGCGAGTTTGTACAGTTCCTCTGAGAACACTCCACTTTATAGTGTCTGCAGTTATGTGCATTATTATCCAATAAATAAAACACCAAAAAAATATCAACCCGATCAACAATTAAGTTGGGCATTTCAGTGTAAAGCTTTACAGATGGAATGCCATCATGTGGTAGGTGACAAAAACAGGACTGAAAACACTAAAGGCAGGAATTGTACGGTACTTCCACTGTTATTTTATAAGTGCCAGACTGCTTTCAACTTCATGTACTGTGGTCAATTTTGCAACATATTATTGTAAATTAAAGCGGGAAGAAACAAACTGTAGACTGTGTTGCAAGACTCTGTTCTGTGTAAACAACAATTTCATACAAAGGTACTTGTTGCAAAACAAAATGACAGGTGTGAAATCTGTATATTTTTGTTCCCTGCCAAACGAGGCATTGACCCTTGTGCATTGTGATTTTTTTTTTTATTCAGACAGTTTTTAGTTATTGCCTTAAATACTTTTTTTTCATTAAATCCTCCGCAAGTCATTTCCAAATTCTAATTCAGTTGTGTAGAAACATTTTTGTTATTTCTAAGTTAGGAATAACTTTATAGAATCTAGCACAAGAACTTCAAAAACGAATGCTGCATATTTGGTTTGGGAGAATGAAGTAAAAGATGTGGATTTGAACCTCCCAGAAGCCAAAAACACCGCCATATTTGAAAACTTCTCCACTAACAAACTAAGGAATAACCCACCCCCACGAACCCCTTTCCTATTAAGACTAGACAGCAGAAATTAACAAAATCAGTCTTTTTTATTTGCTTCCAAAGAAATCCTTTATTTACAGACTGGAGGAAACGTTGCTATGGAGACGGACAGCATGCAATGTCAGAGAGAGTAAGTTTCAAAAGGGGATATGGTTACCGTGGAAACAGCCACATCAACGAGCTGAAGCCTCAGAAGAAAATAAAAAGTAGCAGCAGACTTAAGAAGGCCTAATGAAATTTCTTTAACCGAAAAAAAAATGCTTTGATGATTAAAACAAGGAGGCTATCCAATGACAAGGCTAAAACCAATGAACACAGAGAGAGGTTGAGGTACAAGACAAACCTGAAAGTTGAAACGCTGTCTTTAAAGTGAAATTCACCCCAAAATCAGTCTAGTCATTATTTTTGGCATAGTACATTTTAGTAAAATTAATAATTTTTTTACCAAACACCGTTAGTGAACTGCCCTCTTCAGGTTAAAACTTTACACCGCCCTTGAAATTGAATTTCCTCAGCTTCTATTACTGATGTCGGTCTTTATTTCTGACATCAAAAAATCCTGCCACTGAAGTATAAAACAAGCTCGGTCTCAGCCACACCTCTGTAGCGAGTTTGAATTTGCAGCTCAGGAGCCATCAACTCAAAATTATACAGCTCAGGGCCGCTCACCTGCTCCACAAAACCTTCCTTCCTCCCTCTCTTTCCTCTAGTAAAGAAAGTGGAGCGAAATCTTGCTACTGCCGATATCAACATGGTTCGCGTTAGCATTTTTCCAAACTGCACCAAATGAATGACCAGTTGGACTAACTTCAGCTTCTACAGGCTCCCTTTCTGCAACCTATGCAGACTACAGCTGCCATGGCGGGCGGCTGCAACGTCACTGAAAATGCATATTAGTCTAAAATGGATTAAAATCCAGTAAAAACCTCAGAAGCTTACACCGCAGCAACTCCGAGACGTTCTGAACTCACAAGGACATATCACCGAGTGTTTATAACAAAACATTGGTTAAAATTAAGGGGTTTTGGGGCAAATAATGCCTTAGAGGCAGTACTTCGCCTGCCCTCACAACTCCCATTATATGGATATATGCTGATCGAGACTGGATAAAAACTTCTTCTGAAGGACTCAAAGTGACTCCAAAACCTGCCTTGGTGAATAAATGAACGTAACAAATGCATAAAAAAAAAAAAAAGGTCCAGGTCGAAAAAAACAAAAACTTACTCATTAACTTCCATTGTTATTGGCTGCAAACAATCTCCTTGGATTATTCTTACTCGTGTCAATGTGAAAACGTAAACCAACTTTTAACAATTTGGAAATTACTTATTCACAGACATATTCACCAAGTGCTTGAATAACAATAATTTAAACTTGAAGATAAATATTTGTTGAGAGATAAAAAATTAAATACAGACGTGTGGAAATGGGTACCCACCATACACCAAATTTATGATGCAGCGTAGATTAGATTATTCCAGAACCATTGCAGTAGGGTCAAATAGCTGACCTGGCAGCACCAAGCCAACACTTCTGACAAATTACTAGAAGACAATTTTGAATGCACTGAAGAAGAGGTGAATAGACCCAGATCAGATTAGCAGATAACAGAAAGGCTGACCGCATCACACCAGAAATTATTGTCTTCTTTCAGGCTTTTGAACCTCTTTCCTCTCATTTCATATGCCTGATTTAGACGTACAGCCTTTTGAAAATCTCAAAAGTTAAAAGTCAATCTAGATTAAACCACTTAATGATAACCTTTGCTAATCACCATTACGCTTATTATAGACAGTAAAAAATTTAAAATCCAGTTAATTTAATCTGTTTTGAATAAGTAAAACCCCATTTCACACAGGATGCCATCTGAGACTGCTCACTTTAGGAAGGCTAGAAAAAAAAATGTAATCACCAAAAATATATGATCTCTGAATCGTTAAGGTAATTTCAAATAAGGAATACCTTTTTTCCAAATTGCTTCATCTTCATTATAGAAAAAAAGCAATAAGTAAAAGAAAGAGAGGTACTGTGGACCAAGTTATAGTGCAGCAACAGGACCCCAAAAACTCAACTGCAAAGTGAACAAAGTTAAAAACCATAAACAAAAGGTAATGAATCTCATAAGGTTTCACTTGTTTGCTTTCCAAATAGTTAATCCACCAATCATTGAATCTGATTACAATTTAAACAATCAAGACTCAAATCTAATGTCATCAAGCTTTTCAAGACTCAACACAGTTAATCATTAAGGACTTTCACCTCAGCTTTATTTAATCAAGTAAAACTTGCTTCACTCTGCACTGTTCCCAGTCTGTCCTCACAATCTCCCCAGAGATAAACGGATCATTTTGTTTCTTAAGGCAACTCTAAGAACAATACGCCATAGACATGTAATTTGTCTAGCAAAATGAACTTAATATCTCAATCTACAGTCAGTTTTTAGGGTTATTACAGAAGACACGCCAACGTCAACACTGGAACAAAGCTTGAAATGTTCTTATCTTGTGTTAAAATACATCAGGTTAAAGTCTGATTAATTATCTGTGTGTC